>JAEQBH010001887.1:0-601278 GCA_016808115.1 Tetrastigma voinierianum | reverse complement strand
TCACAAATAAATTAAAACAAATTTTTTTTATTTATATACGTATATAAAATAATTAAGGATGAAATTTCAATTTAAAAAAGATAAATTTAATGATAAAATTATTAAATAAAAATATTATCTCAAAATTTAAAAATAATTAGGTAACAGTTCATAAGAATAAAAGAGTGTTTGAGAATTTAAAATTTTTTAAATATATTTATATATATTTAAAAAACATAAGTATGTCTATTGGTTTAAAATGCTTATATTATTATTTTTGACATAAATAAAAAATAAAAAAAATTAAAAAATGTAATGTAAAAGCATCATATTATTTATTAGTAAGAGTAGAAAATATAAAATAATTTTTTCATTATTATATTTCTATTTATCTTTCTACTCGAAAGTGAGAGAGTGGAAAGAAGGGAGCAAAACCATTGAATTAGACATTCTCTAACAACCAAAATCTTCTACGTAAAATTTTATTCTCATAAATCTTTTTCATATAATAATTCTTAAAAAATTTACTTATTTCTTAAAATTTTACTTAAATAATAAGAGAATGATAAAATGAAAAAATTTAATAATATTTTATAGGAATGTTTAGAAAAACCTATGATTTGTGGCTTTTCTCATCGGCTGGGTGAAAAAGCCATATAATCAACTTTATGATTGAGTGTCTTTACCAAGAAACATCGTATAAAAGCTTATTAGGGGATGAATAAGCTTTGACTGATTGCTCCTCGAAGTATCTCAACCGGGCAAGGCCTTAATCGATTTTAGTTTTCAAATTCAATTATCTTTAATCTTGGCTAAATTTTACTTATTTAATTTTTTAGTGTATAACATTATTAAATTTGCATCATGTCCCAGCTTAAATGGTGGAGCGCTCACCAGTTTCTAACAAGTATAGAGGGCATAGATAGGAGGTCTGAATTTGGACAGATGAACAATTTACTATCTTGGGGAGTAGAGTATAATAAAAAAATTAATAAACTTTTTTGGACATCATCGATGATAACTCGAGGGCAACATTAGTAAACTTATACAGATTAAATAAGGTATCAAAAAATTTGGTTACCGTCTCATTCGTTTGTATGTAATAGAATATAAATTGAAATTTTAATTTTATATTTATTATTGTTTTATTGAATGTTTAATTTTAGAATATCTTGCCTATAATTTTGCTTATTTAACTTTCTAATGTATAATACCTGTAATTAATTCAATATTTAATAATGTATAATTTTTTTTGAAAAGAAAGATAATTTTATTGATTAAAACTAGTAATATATCCATAGAAATATAGAGTCAAAATCGATAAAAATTATAAAGGATGAAACAACATCCAAGTTAATAGCATACATTTGATAGTTGAGCCTACATATTTAATATTACTATTATGACTAGAATTATGATTCCCCCATATTCTATTTAGGGGGTAAAAATTAAATTTTGTTTTTTAAAAAACAATAAGGATAATAATTAATAAATTAAATCAACTTATCAAGGATGAAAATCTTTTGTATTCAAATACAAAACCCAAAGGATAAATTAGAATGTTACACCATTTTTAATCACAAGAATTTTTTTATGCAAAAAGTTTGAGAGATTAGAAAACAAATAATTGAAGGTTTTAAGGTTTGAATATACAGGAGTTCAAAGTTTGAACTTTTATTTTTTGAGTGAAAAATAAATGGAATTGTCTTAAGATTCTTTGAGGACCCCAAGTTCTAACTCATTTTGAGGTAAGATATTCTAATGGATTTTGAAAATAAAATAATATTTTATATATTTATAAGACTTTGCAAAATAAATTGTTTATTTTCTATATTATTTGGATTGTGAAAGTTCTAATTTTTTTTATATATTATGAATTATTAAAAGTTTCTGTATTTATTTATTTATTTGACTATCTATTATTTGTTTTATGAAAAGTATAAAGTTTTGAGATATGATGAAATTGTTTTATAAATTGGAATTTGAGAGAAAAATTTTTTTACTCTGGTTTATGACTCTCGTCAATGAGTTATTATAATTGACTATAACCCTCGTCAATGGGTTACAATAATTGACTATGATCCTCATCAACAGGTTACAGTAGTTGACACCATGTAAAACCCGAGAAAATTCAAATTTTCTAAAAAATGGTAAAATTGTAATATTGGTTAAAATCCAAAATTGCCTGCTCACTCTCGGATGTGAAATGGACATTTGTTAGGTCGTACCATGAAATGCAAACTGCGTCGAATTTACGTCGGATTAAAGACCGATTGAAATTGCATTTTTGAGGCACCGGTGTTGAGTGCGCGACTGTGAAAAAGCGGGTGATGTGACAAAAGTCACCTACTACATATACTCATGTGACACATGTTGCGTGATTAGAGAGAGGATGAAGATTATGTAGTTAAGGTTCGTTGAAAAACGAGAAACAAAAACATAAAGGAAACGAGCACATGAAGTATGACGGTGATTAAGCGGTCCAGAGCGGCGATAGCGTTGTGTCCTTAAGAAAATTTGGCCCTCAATTTGTCTGAGGATAATGGACAATCGTCTCGAGGATAGAAACCGGATCTAGTTCCTTGGAAGTGTCTGGTCGGAAGAGCCTGAAATGACTGAAACACAGAGCAATGTGCAAAAAATGAAAATGATATGCAGTGTGAGGAGAATTTTTTTTTTATATGTAAAAATGGGAAAACCGGGGAGTATAAATAGCCTAGGAAGTGTCTCCACGAACAGACATGTCGGTTCGAAAAGGTATGAACCAAGCAAAGTGTCTGTTCGATGAGGGACACATCTTTTCATTCATTTTAATTTATGATCCCCACATGGATAGAAAAGTTACGATATCAATACTCTAGTGTATGCATGAGATGCAAGTGCGATTATTCCATGAGAAAGCGTTGCATCGGGGATAAATCAGTGCGAGACTTTGAACTTTCGCTAGTAGGCTTATCGGACTGCTCGGTCGTCAGTAGACTTGATGTCTTTGTTATCGACCTTTACGTGTAAGCCTAGACCCAATGAAATCACACAACTATTTCTCGAACAAAGGTGGTTCTCAGTGTTGTGTTCGTTTTGGCCATAGACAGCTGGTCTCATGGGTGTTTTAGAGGAGTCGGCCTTTCATGATTCTCACGGGCGACCCTCACTTCACACTCATAGGTGATTTATGAACATATAGTTTCATAATCATTAAAGCTTTGCTTAACCTTCACATATTATCTGTCTTTATCTAGGAGATGGGTAAAACAAATTAGGCAGTACTCTACCTTTATCTTATGTAGTTGTCCTTTGAACTGGATCTGGGATCTCCCGAGTCCATTAGATAGGGTGTCATTGTATTGAAGCTTTTAAGGGCCTTGTGTTCCTTGATGTTTGCAATCATCTCTCTAGTTAGGCCTTTTGTTAGTAGATCCATGATATTATCTTTTAACTTCACATAGTCGATGGTGATAATTCCCTTTGGAAAGAAGTTGTCTTACGATTGTCATGTCTTGACGTATGTCGAGACTTACCATTATATGACATTCCTTGCCCTTCCTATTGCCGGCTTGACTATCACAATGTATCCATCTGACGGTGCTTTGGTTTAAGCCAATTAGGAATATCTTCGAAAATTTGAAACCACTTTCGGCTTCTTCACCAAACTTTATCAACGATAAGTGCGATTCCATAGTGGATCTAGCAATACAAGTTTGTTTGGATAGTTTCCCGAACCTTCTTAGCCCCACAGTGTGAATACATATCCACTTGTTGATTTTGTGTCTTTAGTGGAGTTATCCAATTTCATCAAATTATCCTTCGAAATCTTGCTGGATATTACGTATGTCTGAAAGCATAATCTTAATTATGCTTTAAGTAGCGATAAGAACATGGCTTTCAATGATTTTCATTTGGACTAGCGTAAAATGGAAGCTTAGCACTTCTTAGCCTGACTATGTCCAGGCCTATGGTACGGTTTTGACATACATTAAAGCGCCTAGTATGCTAATACTCATTTTGAGCTTTGTTTTCACCGATCTTCTTAGAAGATGTAAATTAACATCTATCGAGTCTTCTTTGGTACAATACCTTGATTCTTGCATTTTCCAAGAATCGTTTCAATATAATGGGATTGTGATAAAAGCTAATCTCGGATGTCTTATGGATTTTTAACTTTCCCTAAAATAACATCGCGACTTGAAAATATCTTTCATTCAAATTTACTTGCAAGCGAAGCATTTGATTTTCTTAATAGTCTCACCATCATTTGCTGTATAAACATATCGTCTACATATGGTATAAATGGCAACGATTATGAGTTTGCTTAACATATACATTTATCGCACTCATTAATCTTGAAACCATTAAATGACATGACGTCGGGTGGCATACCATTGTTTTGGTGCTTGTTTTAATCCATGAAGTGACTTGATAAGCGGAGGCATGTACTTTGCTCTTGTCAGAGACAATGAACCCTCCGGGTTGTTCAAATATATTTCTTCTTCCAAATCTCGGATTTAGAGGCTAGTTTTTACATCCGTTTGATGGATTTTGACTTATACATTTGTATGGCAATTAGCATCATATAGATGTAATTCTAGTAGCAATTGAATAAGTATCAAAATAATCAAGACCTTCTCGTTGCTTGTATCCTAACTTTTACTACAGAAACTGCCTTATATTTATCAATAGCACCATCAAAAGCTTTCATTTTCCTCTTGAAAATCCACTTACATTGTAGTGGTTTATTACGGGGAGGAAGGTCGGCCAATTTCCATGTGATTTGACAAGATGGATTCAAGCTTATATTGATAGCTTCTTTCCCGAAGCGGGGCTTAAGCGAAGTCACGACTTCTTTGAATGTCAGAATTTCATTCTCAACGGTCACGTTAGAGAAATCGAGGTCGAGCGTGGAAGTCCTTTTGTCTTTTACTAAATCAGGTTCATCCTCCATTGGATCACTTCTAGATATGAGTATCTCGAGACCTCTTATTATTATCAATAAACTCATATACTATATTTATACGGAAATATATTTTCAAAGAGCAGAGCGTCCCTTGATTCAATGATCATTATTGACATGTATATCGGGATCTGACTTATGAGAGCAAAACGATATGCATTCTTTGATACGAGCATGTCAGGTAAAAACATAGTCAATAGTCTTTGGTCTGACCTTAACCTTTTTAGGCTTAGGAGCTGTGACCTTAGCGAAACACCCTTTGAGACAATTCAAGTTAGGCGTGCGCCTTTTCCATTTCTCATAGGGAGTTTGTTGTGTCTTTTTCTATGGGGTACTCTATTTAAAATAAGGTCGTAGTTAAAAGCAACTGCACAAGTCACGTGTGGCAGAACTATTCATGATACGTCATTGTTTCCTTTAAAACCAAATTCTTCCTTTACGCCCACTCATTAGATTGTGGTGTATAAGGAATGATCATTTATTAAACGATACCAAGTCGATTTCAAATTTCCTCGAATGTTAAATTCATATTCACCTCCCTCATCACTCATATGATTTTAATTTTCTTGTTCAGTGAGTTTAAACTTCGGCATATAAGATTTAAAAGCATTCCGGCCTCATCTTTGCTACTAGCGATAAACATAACAATACAGCGAGCAATCATCTATAAAGTAATAAATACTTAATTTGCCACCTCTTGGCGGTATTGATTTCATGCTCAGCATGCTCTCTGTGTGTGTATTAAATCTAAAGGTTACGAAAGTCACATTATCTACGAGTGGAAGGGGGCTTAAAATTTGAATTCAACACACATGACATTCTCATTTAGACGGTCGAACTTAGACAACGATCCCATATTCATTAATTTCTTTATTAAACTTATAGTTAACGTGTCCCTGTTCTAGCATGCCAAATGTTAGAACTCGAGCACATAAGAAGAAACTGAGCTTTATTAGATCATCCTTGGTTACAGTCATTACATTTGGCAGACAAACCATCACTGGATAACCCTTTCCACATACATCTCATTTTTTGAGAGTACAAACTTGTCGAGATACAAAAACTTGACTTGAAGCCATTTTGCTAAGGAAGGCGACAAATTCTTGCGAACATCGCGTCGCAAGAACATTAATTAGTGTCCTGTCTTTCGGATGTCATCTTTAGAGCAATATTTCGAGCACCTTCAACCTTAGAGGTTGATGAATTACCATATAAAGTTTTCATCACCCTACTGATTTGTGTAGGGCGAAAAACATCGATCTGTTTGCACGGATGTGGCGAGAGTTGCTCGATGTCGATCCACTTAGCTCTTTGGGGTTTCCCGCAGTATTACACTTTCGGATATCATAAGCGGTCGATTGATATCATCAACACCGTGGAGATCTTTTCCACCATATTGGCACCAGCGTTTTACGTAGTTTCTTGGCTGCTGCGGTCTTTGGCTGATGTCGGACTTGCCACCAGGTTGACGCCTTAGTAACTGTGAGCCTTAGTTGAATCCCCCTCTCTAGACTTCTTAGGCATTTTCCTTTTCTTGTTGGGTTTTGATCCTTCTTGACAACATTGGCACTGACTTCTAGATTCTTTCCAACTTTCTTCTCGAGATAGCTGTTGTCTTCCTCGATCCTCAGCAGAACAATCAAGTCTTCAGAGTAATGCTTTCCTTTCTCTTGTGTTTGAGATAATTTTGAAATCCCTCCGAGGATGGTAAGCGGTTTTCAATGAATGCGGCCACACTTGAAATGTCTCATAGAGTCATTCCTTCGGCATGAATATCATGCACAACCACTTGAAGCTCTTGAACCTGACTTAAGACGGTCTTTGAATCAACCATCTTGAAGTCTAGAAATTTACCGACAATGAATTTCCTCAGTCTGGCATCTTCGGTTTTGTATTTCTTGTCCAGACTATCCCATAACTCCTTATCCATTTTCAACGGACTATAGACGTTATAGAGAGTATTTTCCAGACCGTTGAGGGCATAGTTGCGACACAGGAAGTCAGAGTGATTCCATGCATCCTGTGACCAACTTTTCTTTATCTATATCGACATCAATTTTAGGACCATCATCATTGAGGAATCTTGCCAGGATTCAAGGTTGTGAGATAGAACAACATCTTTGTTGCCATCTCTTGAAATCGGTACCATTGAACCTTTACGGCTTTCTCAGTGATTCGAATAGAGTTAACTTAGATCGAAAGGCAAAGCCATTTAATAACAAATATTTGAATATAAATATACGACAAATAGTTTGAATGTAAAAGCTGCGATGCAGAAATGAAAATCATTTGAATAGAAACAAATATTTTAATACAACGAGAAGCGAAAAGCCTTGCATTAAAAAAAAAAACTACTTCTTGAATTTGTACCAACCGAATTTACAGGAAGCGATATCACAAAGCCACTTGTGCTCGATATGCGTCTGAGTTGAAGGTTGGTTATATTTTCCTTTTCATTTCCTTCTTTTTTAAATCATAACATTAATGCATTCCATGTTCGTTAATGCATAGACCTTACACTGAGTTTGAAGCTGAGGAAGGTAGCCCTCTTTGGACTCGGTTTAATAAGCTATGAGTTCAAAAATATTTGAATACCACGAAGCTGCGATCTAAAAATTTGAATTCATGAGAAGCGAAAACTCCGGTGTTCAAAAAATTGAATACAATGAAAGCAAACTAATGACTAAGCTGTAACAATATTTGAATTTAAAGCGCCAGACAATTATTTTGTCTGTGGTATTATGATGCGTAATATAAATGTTTGAGTCAGTTTTATCGAAATAAATTAGACTTCTTTGCGGTACAAATCGTCGAGGAAAGAAATTATTTCGGTAGAAAGAAATTAGACTTCTTTGTGATCTGAACAAAATTGTTTAGTCAATTTGCGTCAGAGAAGAATTAGACTTCGCTGCGGTCTGGTGAATTGTTTAGTGGTACAGTAGAAAGAAATTAGACTTCTTCTTGATCTGAACAAAAATTGTTTGAGTCAAATTTGTTCCGGTTTTTTTTTTTCGTTTAAACATTACAATATTTATCTTGTAGAAACTAACGAGTCGCGTAACAACCAGAAGCAGACGAACTAAATTCGGGAAACTAACGAGAAGCAGATTTGTGAGAGGCGAAAAGCTGCGATCTGAGAAAGTTTGCGGAGTCAATATGAAACGAACGAGCGCGATGAAACACGGTGGGGTGTATTGTACGAAGCGACGAAGCGTAATGCAGAATGCGTTCGTTAAGCGAAAAATTGAATGCGAGCGAGAAGCGACCGCAATAGGAAATTCCAATCGTTGAGTTCGTTTCAAAAGTGAATACTAACGAAAGCGTCCGCGAGAAAAGCCAAAATTGAGGAATCGGTTCAAGTTCGTTTCAAAAATTAGGATCCCCGAACAAAGCACGTCCACGAAGCAAAATTCTAATATGAACATAAGCGAGCGGCAAAGTAGCGTTAGATTTAAAAAATTTAATACGGGAATGCGAAAATTTGTAGTACAAAAATTACGTCTTAAGATTGTAGTTCCCGGTTCGTTCAAAATGAAAACAAAAACATAAAGGAAACGAACACAGTAGTATGACGGTGATTAGCGGTCCAGGCCCAACGATAACGTTGTGTCCTTAAGGCAATTTGGCCTCGATTTGTCTGGGGATAATGGACAATCGTCTCCCGAGGATGGAAACGGATCTCGTTCCTCGAAGTGGTATGGATCGGAGGCCGACGAACTCAGCTTGCGGAATAATTGCAAGTAGTAAACAATAGGTCTTGAGGAGAATTTTTATGTGTAAAAATGGGAAAATGGGGAGTTTAAATGGCCTGGGAGTGTCACGAGCAGAGACGTGTCGGTTCGAAAAGGTATGAGCCGTGAAGTGCGTTAGATGAGGGACACATCTTTTCATTCATTTAATTCTGCCAGTTAATGGAACTAGATTAAGCCGTGTGTCAAATAGTTAAATGAAAGGGCGTGGATGGAATTTTGAAAAGTTTAGCTAAGATAAGACAAAGGAATAGTCTTCTTCTCCGCCCGATTTGACAACGTGGTGAGTTGAGTTTTGAGATTTTAGAGAGAAAAGAGTGAGCTTACTCTCACAGATTTCCAGATTTGAATGTCGGTTCTCGGCGAGAAGCAAGTTGATCTGCAGCGAAGTGAGGCTCTGCGTGGACAGGCTGGTGGAGTTCAGGAAAAGCGAGCTCAAGAGGTAGGGATCTTTTCCCTACTTGGTTTTATTATTTATTTGAAATGTTTTATGGATAAGAGTTTGTTGAGACCTGAATGGTCGAGTTTTCGGTCTCAAAATCTTTGAACCAAATGGAGAAAATCCCTACTTGTGTGGCCGTGAATAGTGTTGACCCAAGGGCTTCACTGTTCACGTGAATTGTTGTGTAATTTTTGTATGTTTTGGGTGATTCAAAAGGAATTACTTGATTTGTTAATTAGCCTATGTGGGCTAATTTTGGTGTTATTGATTGTGAATTGATTAACATGAATTGTGTGAATTAATTTTGTTAATATACACATGAAAAATATATTAGCATGAATATTTTGGAATTGGCATAATGCATTCCATATGTCTTAGAAGCGTACTAGAATATTAGGTGTGAGTCGTAGCGTGAACAAAAGCGAAAATGTTTGTGAAGGAATTTGTTGAAGATTTTTAGGAGGGTGTGTTGGGAGGTTGTCAACAATTCACGTCGAAGGGCCCATGAATTGTTTTGGAGGGTTATCAAGCGGTCGCCTCGGAGGGTTGTCGATAAATTTCTTGAAACTTCGATGAAGTAAGTTTTTGAAACGAGCTTTTGTTTTGAAAAGCGTATTTACCTACGCATTTGGCTTAGGCATGTGTGAGAGAGTCGCTGAGGACTCGAGACATGGGATTGGGCATGTAGATATTCAAGTAGGATCATGTATTTACTTGAGTGCGATTGTTTGCCATGACATGTGCACTTAGGTGGGTAGTAAGCCACGTAGGAAATTATATTCTTGGGGCTTTCTTCGGCACTTGTCGAGAATCATTTATTTCGAATTACGAGTGTACAGGAGGATGGCGCTCACTAGAGGTTGCATTTTAGAAGAAAGCCGGGTTGTGGTTTTGGTATTCGTTTTGTAGAACATGTATTAAAACTTTAAATTTTGATATATGTTTTGGTTAAGAATATTGTAATAACTCTTGAACTATTAGTATATAGTTGATGTAATTTGTGAGTGATAGTGCATGGGCCCAGTGACCATTTTACTCACACATGGACCGTGTGATCGTTGTTAATTGTTAGGACGGGTTTGTACCTTGGGTAGAGTTCCGTCTGAAAAGGGGCTGTTCGATTTTCGGTAGTGGTGTCGGGTTGCAGAGCATCACGTATTCGGCAATTGACGGGTTGTCAACGAACCCCAGGGAAATGGGGCGTCACACACCATGTCTCTTGTCAATGGGTTATAATAATTGATACTATAACCCTAGTCAACGGGTTATAATAGTTTATTGTTTGTTAATTTTCCACCAAATTTAGGACTGTTGTTATTAATTAGAGAACAAGTATCTTTAAGTGATTTGATTTGATTTTGATACAAAATGATTAGTTATGATATGAAGCTTTGAAACAAAGTTTGAATTTTTTCATTTATTATACTCGAGGTTTTGTGGAATTGATTAAATCTTATATCTCGTTTTGAAAGAATTGTGAAAAATGTTTGACCTATCACGCGTATTATTATTTCTTCTTGAGCTTTGAGCTCATCTCGTTCCTTGACAATGGTTATAGGAACCTTTAGTTCGAGCGAGGGTATTGTTAAGATGGGAGTTTGACATTCTTAGTTTAGGGGTTTTGACCTGTTATTTATTTTGATAATTTTTAGAATTAAAGTGCAAATTGTATTTGGATTATTTTAATTTGAAGTTTTAGATAATGACAAGTTTGGATGATGTTTTAGTTTGCAATTGGATTTTGAAGATTAAAGATTTAAATTTTATTATCATAATTAGGAATTTGATGTTTAGAAAATTTTCAATTACAGAAAATGATGTTTAGTATGAAATAATAGTCATGCCTCGAGTGGGTTTCGAGGGCGTGACAAGAGAATGCCTAGATTTCAGTTCTTCAGCATATTGGCTGGACATTGATTTCTTTATTATCACTAATGGATATAGTTCTCACACAAATAAACACATAAATCACAGCGGCTTGATAAACAAGCAGCGGTAAGGCAACCATGATCTGCTGCATGAAAAGAAAATCTTGTGGAATAACCCTTTATTGAGAAGTAAATGGTGGAAAGAGGTGTAGATGGGTGATTCGGACTAGAGTGGCAATTTGGGCATCTGATTGGGTTTGGGCCAAGCAATATCTAGTTGGGCCATATTTTTGGGTAAAAAATATAAATGACCCTAGCCTTAAATACGAGAAGGAATTTGGCGAGTGATATAAACCAAAAATTTGGCAAGTGGGCAAGCCAGGGCCCCGAATCGAGGCTGGCTTAAATCGAATGCGAGCAAAATTGACCCGATTTTTTTAAGCTTGATAAATTAACGGCCTAACCACCCAATTCCATGTATGGACTAGGCTAGGCTTAAGTGCCACCCTCTAATTTAGGCAAACTGATAACAAAACAATCACAACTCTTTACTTAAAGGAAAAGAAGCTGATAGAAAAAAAAAGTTGAGAGAAAATGAGGTTGCTAGGGTTTTCATGATGTATAATTTTAAATACATCAAATTAATGAACTTATACAGATTAAATAAGGCATCAAAAGATTTGGTTACCATCTCAATTAATGAACTTATCTGAGTTAAATAAGGCATCAGATTTGGTTACCATCTCCATTAAAATCTATGTCGGTGACGCCTTATTGTTGTATCTATCTTGGTATGATATTTTATATATTGATATTATCTTTTGTATATGTCTTAACTTTATTTTTTTCTTCTACGATCCACGTACTAGCTTTCAGTTAGTAGAACATTCAAAGTTTAAAAAGACGGACATCCCCAGAGAAGGGAGGAGTCCCGATTCAAAGTCTCAATGGAATGATTTACTACATTATAACAAGTGCTTAGTTATCAAAAATAAATAAATAAATAACTTTATTTATTTTTATTCGATCACATGTTTTTATACTTTGATTCAATCGTCTAACTTTTATCATTATATGATTAATCACTTAAATTCTTTTAATACACTGTTACAAGGTAATGTTGTCCTCAGCAGGACCTGACCTGGATTCCCTCCACCTATGCCCTTTACCCTATTTTGTGGTGAGGAGTAACCTACCCTTCAACTAGCATGATAGACATCACTTGGATTCAAAAATTCAATAGATAACATAAATTCATAATGAAACGTAGATTCAAAATTTTCATATATATATATATATATATATATATATAGCGGAATTTCTGTAACTACCCGACTAGCCTGCTCTGTAAGAAATGAGGGATGATTTTGTCATTAACGTGGAAATCGGCTAAATACATACCCAGTTCCATATAACAACTTTTTTGATAAAGTGGATTATTGTAAAAAATGTTTTTTCATTTTTATTATTTTGATCTCATGCTTGTTGCT
The DNA here is from genome assembly GCA_016808115.1 of Tetrastigma voinierianum. Lineage (NCBI taxonomy): Eukaryota > Viridiplantae > Streptophyta > Magnoliopsida > Vitales > Vitaceae > Tetrastigma > Tetrastigma voinierianum. The sequence goes on along the minus strand of JAEQBH010001887.1, from coordinate 588,802 downwards.
TTTAAGAAATGTTGTTGCTTTTGTGTGCACGTGGTTGTTGTCGTCTTGGTACGACGGGTAGTTGAGTTTGTTAGCCCAATGGTACCTCTAGTTGAGGTTTTGACAATAACAGACCAAAGTTATTGATTACTAGTGGTTAACATTGAGTTAGGTGATGGGTTGAGGAAGACTAATCAGAAGCATGAATGAAAGATAATACAAACTAAAGATGACAATGATGAAGTTGATAAAACTTGGAAGTGAAGCTTGTAGTCTCTGAATTTTGAGTCACTAGATGGAAGTCGAAGCATCGACTAGCCCGTATGTACTGTGAATAAACAAGAGAGAGCGCGTGGTGTGCGTCGCCTCTCCGTCTGGTCGAGATGCTTGAAATCTAGAGAAAAATCAATCCGTATTTTCAATCAAGAGCATCCTCCTTTCTACGGTGTCACCCCCTCTCTCTTTATGGAGGAGGTGGATTTGTCAGCTTTACGCTTGAGGAAGTAGAGTTCCTTTGAAGCGGAAGGGAAGGGCGCTTTGTTGCGATGTTATGACTTGTTCTTCCACTATATAGCCAAAGCTTGCCCTTATCTTTCGCGTTTCTGTAGCCATCGGGAAGGTTACGTGTGTGACTCATAGGTGGTTATTAGTTGCAGCCTAAGGGGAGAATTAGGTAAGGCTACCTTCTTAAAAATGGTAACTGCCCGAGAAGGATTAACGTTCGGGCATTATGTCTCACTTTAGGCCCGAGGAAGCATTTTTGGGCACATCTTGTAAATGCATTATGATTGGGTCCAGAGATTGGGCCTATGTGGAGTTTCGGAGTTTGGGCATGTAAGTGATTGGGCCATTGAACATAGGATGGAGTCTGTGGGGTGTTGGATGAAGAATCACAGTGAAAGCCCACGGTACCCACAATGCCCCACTTTCCCATTAGGGAGGTCATTCTTAGTTGGCCAAGGAAAGAAATACAGGAACATGTTTGATGTGGGGATTAGCGGGAAAAGAGAATATTTGGGACTTGCTTGGTGTGGGGATAATCGGGAAAAGAGAATATTTGGGACTTGCTTGGTGTGGGGATTGGTGAAGCGTTAATTCAAGGGTGTTCCGATGTGTACATTACCGGGGAATTTGCTAGTTTTTTGATGTCGCATTTGATGCAGGTGTTTGAGGGGAGCGGATTCGAGAGTGGAAGAATCTCTCTATATAAAAGGTTTGTAAGAGGAATAACTCATTTAATACCAATGGATAGTACTGGTTTTACAGCGAAGGGTGGTTTGGTGGCGTTGCACAGGTCGGGACTTTTTACTACATGGACTAGGCGTATGAAGAGAGTTAATCATGATTGTGAAGTATGGAGTAGGCCGAAGATTGCAAGGTTTAAGAGGAGTAAAAAATGTTTGCGTTGGGAGGGATATTCCTGAGTTACGTGGCCTGCTTTGTGGCTGTGCAACATGAATTAAATCCTCTGCCTGACCCGGGCTGCTCTCTAATCAATGAGTTTTTTTATGTTCTTTTCCACCACCCACAGGTTGCAGGGGATCTTTATGTTCTTGCTGCTGCTTTCTCCTCGCTCTTTTTTTTTTTTTTTTTTTTTTGGTGGCAGCCTCCCAGTTTGTTTCGGATACTATGATCCCTTTTTTGTGTAGATCGCTGTATGTGGCTATGAACGCCCTTTAGTGCGTTTAATGAAATTACATTTTTTGAATGTCTCTTTGTGTTCTTATGCAGGTGTTCTCGTGCTTCCCCGATTCGACTAATGACAATATTTGACATGGGCGATAAAAGGGCAGTTTAGAAGTGACATGGTTAGCCAGTTCTTGGAAATGGAGCGGTAAATGCATGGTTGGCAATCTTGACGTGGTTTGTTGGGGGTTGACCACAAAGGCGAGGCGGCCCGGTAATAGTCCATTTTATGCCACTGATGGCCCGAGCGTTGCCATGGATTCAATTGTGGTCGTGGGCGATGGTCAACAGCATTAAATCGCGTGAATGAGCTCTAGGCAGCTTAATATATAGGAAGCCATCATTTGATTTAACCCCTTCACATGTACATTTTCTTCTGACTATCTTGTTTCCTAATTGTTGGAGGTTGCAGTGGATACTGTGAGCCATTCAACGTGGCAGATTCTTCCGGGCGCTTATTTTAGTTTATTTTATAGGTAAACATTGTTTCACCTCTGGTTCTTCGATTTCTCGTCTAGGCATTTCGATTTTGGGATTATCGTGGAAGGGTGGGGGGAGGGATTCGTTCTTGGGATGGACGACTCCACACTGAGCATAGTGGGTTTGCACACAGTGTGGTATCATGGTTTGGTGATTCTGATTTCCTTTTTTTGTTTTTTTTTTTTTTTGTACGCTTGTTGAATGGCGAGGTGGGAAGAGACTTCCACCTTGGCTTGAGTCGCGAGAGAGGGAGACTAGGGGGCGCCTTCTCTGAAGTATCATCTGCTCTTATACATGGAGGAGTTGAGGGCTGTGTGAAATTCGATAACATTGACGTCATGCTATCGGATGGCGACTCGAGAAATCTTGTAGGCGGAGATGATAATGCGGTGTTTTTTCACGGGAGCGGTGGCGGTTGGGTTTCAGCTTCCTTGTGAAACTGGTGCTTGATTCTTACACTTTACTTGACGCGCATTTTGTGTTCTTGAAACGTCGTGGATCTTGGCGGATGTTGTGTCTTGAACCTTATTTACCAACGATCTTTCTTTGGTAAAAGTTGTTTGCTTATACTTTAAGTGCCTGGGTGGCGGATGTACATGTCGGCCCAGGCCCTGGGACATTGATTCGTTATAAGGGCTTTACGGTTGCACAGAGCGAGGCAAAAGGGGTGATCCTAGTCAGGGGACATTAGGATGAGACCCTGGGTTCCCCTGACCTTCCATTTGATGTTAACCATCACGATGTACTTTCGGTGTGTATAAATATGAGGCTACTGTTGATTCATGTTTAGATACGTCACATTCATGGGCAGTGTCATTATTACGAAAGATCAAAGGGACAAATTGGTTGATGGGTGGAAAGGGCCGGTTCGAAAGTCGTAGAATTTATTAGGAATTTCCGATAGGAAGCGACATCATTCAAGTCCTCCCTAGCGTGAAGAATTTACATGATTTAGTGCACCACTGTTTCCCTTCTGGCGTCGATCATCCGTCCTTTACCATCAGAGGTTGTGGAAGGTGAGCACTTTGTGGCTACAGACCTTCTGAAGTTAATCCCGGATGGTTCTTCCCCAGCCAGGGAGGTGGAGAGCGAGGCGACGGGTCGAGGAATTAATCAATGGCCTCGATCCCACTGTGACCTTCATCTACTAGCAAGGATTCACGAGTCACTTGCCTCAGAGGCGCTAAAAAGCAGTTGAAGGGGTGGTCGTTCGGAGGCGTCCTACATTGGCGATAAAGGACTCTGTCTTGCCGGCGTTGAAGAAAAGAAGAGGAGGGCGTTAAGGCTAGCTGAAGCGAGGGCGGAGGACTTCGTGCAGTAGGTCCTCGATATCCAGTAGCTCCCTTGACGGGGAAGAAGAAGAAGAGGAGGAAAGAGGCGATATGTAAAGCAGTTCCTGATTTTAAGCTCGAGCAAAGAGATTCCATCGCGAGAGTGGTAATCTTTGCCTTTTTCGAATTGGGTTTGGAGGATGGGCGACCTTATGCGGATGGGGGGTTGAGGAGGTGCGAGCCATTGTCATCTCGGGTTCACTTGAGACGAGTTTGAATGACCAGCCGGCTATGGGAAACGTTACTTTGGAGGAGTCCAGAGAGGCATCTCCGGTTCTGTTGCCCTCCCGGGTGATCCGTCCTCAGAAGGCCGAGGTCTCACAGTCGAGTTAGATAAGGCCAGAAGTACACTGGGATCGGTGGTAGGGAAGCCCACAGCTACGATGGAAGTATGTTGGTAAGTCGTATCTAAAATCCATTGACCGACTCTCCATGGGAGGTAATGGTTCACGGCGGGAGGGTGCTCTCGGGGTGTTGATTGGTGGGGCCTTCAGCGGAGTGAATCTTGATGCGACCATTTACAATGGTACCATATGATGCTACAGATGCGTAGTGTGGTGAGCCTATCTTGAAGAGTATAATATCTCAGTCCCTCTTGAATGCGTAAAGAAGATCTTCGAGTAAATGATCGGATGGAATGCGGAGTTTTGTAATCGTATTTTGATCAATCGTGAACTAGTAAGCTTGGAAGCGCTTTTTCTCATAGATTTCTAGTATTATTTCCTAATCATTGGCATATCACTAATATGTTTCTTTCGCGGCAGTTCTTCTTTATCCGAACATGGCCTTCCAGCGTGTGCAGGAGTCGGACCAGATTGAGGGAGGCGGAGAGGCTGCGGCTCTATGCCCAATCGGCGTTTTCTAATAAAAAGGCCTTGAGTGCTTCGTTGGTGGAAGCAGAGTCAAAATCGAGGCGGTTGGAGTTGGAAGCTAGAGAGGCTGTTGAGAGGGAGCGACTTGTCTTTGAGCGGAAGAATGCGCTTGTCATGAAGTGGTGATGGCACCGCGGAGATTGATGCGGCGGGGCGGCGTGGCCTGGGTATGGAATCCCGAACTAGCCGGGATCCGGTGCCTTAGGTGCCCGAAGATGCCGGTGGAAGATGGAGTCCTAGAAGTTAGGCGCGTGGCTCGGCTGGGCTTTGGTTGCTTCTAAGGGGCTTATCGGACCCCGGCGGAAGGCGTAGTCGACATATGTTGGGTTTCGTTACTTGTAGAGCTTGGGGCCCAGCAAAAGATGGAGTTGTCTACTTTCGTGAGGTGTAAAGAAGAAGGCCCAGGCGTAATATGAGGTTGTCTTTGAAGCCGTCTTCAATTGGGTGCAGAAATTTGTTGTGCTTTTACGCCTGATATTTGTGGAACTAAGCTGAGATTCGGGGCGGGATGTCGGGCACGTCGAAACCATTAACTCAGTGTTTCGTTAACCCTGGTACAGGTTGTTGTTCTGTTGCAGAACATTTGTTATCGAGGCGGGTGTTAAGAGAGAATTGACATTCCCAATCGGCTGGGGGCTAAAGTAGAGTGACAACCACACGATTCTCGAAAATCTGGTGGCCGTGAAAGGAGGATCACAGTGCATCGGCAGAGTGTTAGGGGCGACGTTCTATGGTTTGCTGACTGGCTCATGCCCCCATTTTGTATCGATATTTTATATAGTGTTAATAGGAGTTCTTAGCAATTTTGCGATTTTCTTGAACACTCCGCTGTAGGAGTAGCTTACTTTTGTTTAATGGGATGGCGATGCGTAATGGTAGTGTGTAGTCCGAGGTTTGACGGTGCTTCCTTAGGTACTTGATATCAGGACATCAATAAGTGTTCAGTAATGGTAGGCGCGCTTTCTTGCCGGACGTGGTAGGCGATTAACATCATCTATGTTGGCCGAATAGGCGGGCCACCGGACTTTATTACGCTATTTGGGCATTTTCCATACTAGGTGGATGAGGCGACGGTGCCACGGGACTTTGTCTGGCGGTGGGTATTTGCCATCTTTGGGCGAGACTAAAGCTGATAAGCGCGCTGGGACTTTATCTGCCCGATTGGGCGGCCCCAGCCATGTTTGGCGGATAGAGCAGCAGGCGCCACCGAACTTTATCACGGCGATTGGGCGTTAGCCATCTTGTTGAGGAATGGCAACAGCGCCACCGGACTTTGTGGCGGCGGGGCGTGCTTGTCTTGGCGGATAGAGCGATAGTGCGCTCGGACTTTGTTTGGCCCGCGGGGCATTAGCCATGTTGGGGTGGATAAACGATAAGCCACCACCGGGACTTTGTCGGCCCGGTGGGCGTGCCATCGCTGGCCGGATAGAATAACAGCGCCACCGGACTTTATTACGGCGATAGGGCATTAGCCGTGCGGCGGACGGGCACCTAGACTTTTATTACGGCTGATAGGAATTAGCCATCTTTGGATAGACACGGACTATTCTATTGTGGGCATTAGCCATCTTGGCGGATAGAAATTTATAGCGCCACCTATTATGGCGGTAGACATTAGCCATCTTTGGGTCGGATAAAGCAATAAGCGGCACCGGACACTAAGAATTGGGTTTTGAGATGAAGATTAGGTTTAGAAAAATAAATTATCCTTTTCTTGATGATAGTACCTTTTGAGGTGCATAGAACTCCACATTTGGTGTCACAGTGTTTAGTCTAGCTTATGTAAAGCATATGAGCAGAAGTTCTGGGCTCGTGTTACAATATAAGGCCACTTCCAGTTGGCACAAAACTTTCCGCCATTGGATCGAATTTGTATTTTTTGGGCTCTAAAGACCAAGGTCTCTTGCATTTGGAATACTCGGGGTTTTACGTGCTTGTTGTATAAATTTTCTAGTAGAAGTGGTGGTAAGAATCTTTACCGTCTTTGGAAGAACATTCATTCAGCAGTTCATGCGTGTCTAGTCATGATTATGGTCTGAATTAATTGTTCGGGCGTATCAGTCAGTCACATGGAAACTATCTGGATTCAGTAGGGATTATAGCTTCCATCCATGGAGTAAGTCTGAAGGAGATATCTTGATTGGTCTTTCGTGATCGTTGCAGCCAAGCCCAGAAAGGACCCCGGGAGTTGTCTACCCCATTTGCCTTTAGCTGCATCTAATCATTCATTTCTTTAAGGTCATGACGAGGTTTTTTTTTGTTGAAGGTGCAGCAGGCGGATTGTTTGCGGATACAGGGAGAAGTATAAGTTCTTTATTTTCAATTCCCGACATAAGTTTTTATAGACCCGGCTGTCAAATTGGGGCCCATTGTCTGACATCATGATTGTCAGGGAATGTCGAGCCCAGAAAACGATATTTTCAATGATGAGTGACACTCTTTATCGTGATTGATCTGAAAGTCTCTCGGCCTCTGTCATTTATTGAAGTAATCGTGGCCTCTTGCGTAGCTTTTTAAATGGGCGATGGGGTGGCCTGCGTGTGATGCGGGTGGAGCCAAGGGCCGGGGGCAGAATGAGACGAGATCTTGAGTCGTCGATCTTAAGATGGGAGTCTGTCGTTGACAACGGTCTGTTGTGCATGTCGACCAGTGAGACCGTGGTTAGGTTAATAATACCCTTGAGTGTGGGCCTATGTGTAGGGAGTTCTGCCGCTGGATGGTTGCCACATATCCTGTCTTGATTCATTTAACATCGCAGCCTGTTTGGTAGTTAAGCATTTGGTACAGCGGATTCGGGGATCATTTGACAAATGACCCATCGATTAAGGAAAATCACGGCATATTGAACCCCGGACCTGTGAGCCTTGTCCTTCGTTAAGGTTCTCTTTGTGTTAATATCTTGGGATATGGGGTCCATCCCGGGGAGGGAAGGTTTCACCCGCCAGTTTACCAGGATAATGGTATCGAGGAATGGTTGTAATATATAAAAACGAAAATATTGTCTCTGTTATAGGTAGAGATGCGACTATAATGGCTAAGGCGTCAGCTTTTTCATTAGAGTCCTTGGAAACATGTTCGAGCTTCCATGTTGAAAAACGACAGTGTTGTAACGAAGCCACGGCGCCGCCCGTTCGAATCACAGATTCATATTAAATGTTCTACCCACTTGTAATTGGGGAATCACTTCGAATTAAAAGCTTGTCTGCTGATAACGTAGTTGTTAATTCAATAACAGCTAGGATGGCTTCATATTCTGATTCATTATTGGAGGCGCTAAAGCCTAACCGAATAGCTTGCTCAATCTTGTCCCGATCGTATAGTTGTAAGCCCGATACCTTACTTGTTTGAGATGCGTTTACGAGAATCTGATTTGGTAGCGGGGCTTGTTTTATTCAAGGGATTTCTACTAGGAAGTCAGCCAGGACCTGCCCCTTCTTAGCTAACCTTTGCTTATACGAGATACCGTATTCACTTAGTTCTATTGCCCATCGGGTCATTCTCCCGGATATGTCAGGCTTGTGTATAGTGCTTCGAAAGGGAAGATTAGTCAGCACCACAATGGGGTGTGCTTGAAGTATGGCGACTTCTTAGGCTCATCCAGAACTAAGCGGCTGTTTAAGGTGGAGTGTATCGGTTTTTACTACGTCGACTAAGGACTTCTTGACGAAGAACAACGGTCTCGCTTATCCTCACAATCTTTGAGCAAGCGGCATCTTTGCGACATCGAAAGCTACTTAAATATATGAAGAGTGTCTCGGCTTAATTTAGTGAATATAAAGGGGTTCTTTGATTGCTGAGCTGATCCTCTTCATTCCATCAGTGGGTGTTGACCCATGTGTTGTGAGAATGGTTTTAGACGGTCGGTGAACGAGGAGAAATGAAAAGCTAGCCACAGAGGCGAGCTTCGCCGTCGATCGGTTATTGTACCCTTTTCTCGGTCAGTCGATGAGTCTAGGATAATAACCAAAGGCCCGTGCGGGGTTGCTTATTCCTCTTTGTGTTACCATGAAGCGAATCGGCGACGCGACCCCGAGGCACACTGAGGGGTTGAGTTTCATGCCATATGACCTGAGGAGATCGAAAGCTTCTTACAGGTGTGTAATGTGATTCGGGCGTTGCTTGGATTTTAACAACATGTCATCAATATATACCTCCATGGTTTTACCTAACAGCGGTTTGAATATTTTGGTCACTAGCCTCTGATACGTAGCCCTAGCATTCTTTAACCCAAACGACATTACATTATAACAAAGAGTGCGTGGGGTATGAAGTGTTTTCTCCGCGTCGAGAGGCGGGCACATAGGGGATCGATGAAGTGACGAAGAAGGCGTCGAGAGAATGACAACATCCATGCCGGATAACGCGTCGGCAATCACGGTGCATGCGGGGTAGCGGGAAGCTATCCTTGGGGCAAGCGTCATTGAGGTCGATGTAGTCCATGTATATACTCTCTCAACCCACCACCTTTTTAGTACCACCACCACATTGTGACCATTTGGGGTATTTGACTTCCCTGATGAATCCTGTGTCGGTTTATGCACTCGGCGATGATCGATGGCGATTCGGGTGGAAACGTCTTACTCTTTGTCTGATTGGTCTGGCAGACAGGGTGACATTTAGTTCATAGGAAGCATGTGTGGGGCTGATGCAGGTCATGTCCAAGTGGGTCCAGGAAAATACGTCAATAATATTAGTGAAACTGTATGATTGTTTTCCTCTTTTGACAAGAGGGAGTGACATACGTGTGCTTATCGGTCGCCCGAGGTATTGATTCTAGAGCGATCCACCAACTGGTGTTCCTTATCCTCCTCTCTTGGGCGTGACTAGTGATTAACATTCTAGGGTGCCTCAGTTAGGGATGTTAGGGCTTGCACCTTTCTCCTCCCATCTTGACAATTATTAACAGTTTGCTAGCTAGGTACACTCGAGGAGTTAATATGTCCAGCACTAGTTAGGTAACTGATCGTTTAATGGTTGAAACTGTAGCGCCTTCGCAGCGTGTAACTAGAGCGGGCCATGATAGCATTGTAGCGAGTGTGATGCGAGAATAAGACTTGTTGGTGGCGGCCAGCCTTGACGGGAGTGCAATATCACCCACGATCCGTGAGTTGCGGGTTCATCGAACAAAGGATTAAATGGCCCGAGTTTGTTGGTGGCACTTGCATGCATCTGAAGCAGTTACAGCAGTGGCATTGTTGCCCTAGGTCAGCAAAGCACTGTCATACATCAAATTGTTAATGCATAAAAATGGAGACGAGTGCATCGTGGTGTGGGGTGATAACTGTGAAGCGGGTTAATGGGAGAAAAGGATATGGGGCCGAAGTCGATCGGTTGTATTGTATTGTTATCGGTATTGATGGTGTTTATCAGGGACTCGAGCGTGGCTGCTCGTGATGGCTTTCTCACGGCGATAGACTAGTATTGATGCATTCGGTACGGACCACCTCGATATGTAATTGATGGTAGGTCGGGGCTCGGACAGGAGCCCTGAACGTGCCGCTATTCTTTCAGTTATCGGTGCGGCTTTTATCGGATGAGGCGAATCTAGGATATATCCTTTGAGGTGACTGCCGGATTGGATTTTCCGCACTAGGAATTCAAAGTCCAGGCAGCGTCTCTGTTAGTCTCATGCGTGGTCCACGTAGTGTCCCGCTGTAGAGATCGATCGGGTGCTCGGGATCGAATGAGATTGGTGGAGGCGAACAAAGTGAGTGGTTGGATAAGGGAGGAGTCTGTTGTAGGGTATGTTCAGTGGGGTAAACTGAGGAGGTTCCCTCTTCCTTTCTGATTGTTCCTGGGACGCTTTTACGGTCCTTAGTAGGGTTCCTTTGATCTAAGTTGCCGCCTCACCTTTTGACAGTGTTTGGCGGTAATCACCAGCATGCGGGAGCGCCCCGATATTGTCTTCTAGCTTTAAGTACCTGTCCTCCCGTCTATACAGTTCTTCCATTGTTAGAGGCAGGTCTAGTGATAGCGATTGGAAGAAAGGAGTAGTCGGTCAGCTTGATCAAAAGTTACGAAGGACTAAATCCATGCTGTATGTCGATTTGTTTGGCCGGCTTTGTAAGAATCTCTGGTGTAGTCCCGGATAGACTCATCATCTCGCTTAAGGGGATGGTTTGCGGTGGGCGATGTTTCCTTTTCGGTTGGCGTAAGTCATAAGTATTAGGAAACAAACGACCAGCGACTCGCGATACGTTTATGGATCCTCCTCGAGTTTATGGAACCAAGCTTGGACGGGTCTTTTCGGTGTGGGAATACCTTAGAAGGCGATCATTCCATGTCTTGAGAATCATCGCACAGTTGAAATCGTCATGTGGTCATACGGTCGAAGGCCCCGTCATGCATGGCTAACGGTGGTATGGTAAAGCCATAGGGTGGCTCATAACCCAGGATATGCTGCCTTAATGGGGATGACAACATGTCCTCAATTCCTTGGACAGCGGCGGTAGAATGCGGGCATAGCGAGGCGAGTCTTTATTCAGAAGGCCCGGATCTCCACCACTCAGAACCCACTTGCGAGTATGTGTTCGAGGATCGCGTTAAATCTCTTTGCCTTTCTTTGCTAAATTCTCTCCATACCAGACGAGGCACGCCACTAACGGGCCATTTGAAACGAGGGGCCTCTCTTTCGCTCGGCCTCCACATTATTCTTTGGGGTAGCGGATCCGAGAGCGGAGCTGAAGATAACTCGTCATCAAGCTGCGACGTCATTTGTCTTGTTGGATAGGCTCCTTACCTTTATTTTGTTTTGTGGGAGGCGGGTGGCCTCCTCGTGCGTTTTTGACAGTTCACCCCTCTGGGTGAGTCGCGAATTGATCGTTTCTTCACGCATATAATCATGCGTCTCTGCCGGTTCGACGCCGTGCAATACAGCTGTTCCTGTACCGCCCAGCCTCGTAATGCTTGGCAGGTGGCGATCTTGAGGATGGTTAAAGCTGGGTTATTGGTCTACGCAATGTGGTCGACGATCAGATGGGTTGTTGGGGAACTACCAAAGCGGGGGATAGGCGATCGCTTGAAAGTGGATCTGACAAGCCCTCAGCGAATTAGGCTTTGGAAAACTTTTGGTCATTCCCATAGGCAGGCGCGATTTTTGTCTCCTGAATTTTTTGAGTCATTTTAGATTGTTGAAACATCAACTAGCCGACATGTACACACCAAAATAAACAAGATAGGCGATGGTGCGCGAGTCACTGCCTCTCAGATGCCAAAGTCGGAGTCTTGAAATCTAGGAAATCATCCAGTATTTTCAGTCGAGAGCATCCTCCTTTCTGCGGGCCTCCCTCTCTCTTTATGGAGAGCGGGGTGGATTTGTCGCTTTACATGAAGTAGGTGATTCCTTTCAACGGAAGGGCGTTTTGTTGGCGTATTATGACATTCTTCCTTTATATACTCAAAGCGCCCTTATCTTGGCGTTTGTGTCATCGGGGAAGGTTACGTGTGTAACTCATGGGTGGTTATTTGTTTAAGCTAAGGGAGGTCATTAGTTGTCTTCTTAAAGATATTGGCCAGACCAGAAGGATTGAGTTAGACATTATGTCTTCACTTTGTTGAGGAAGCATGTTGGGTTGATCTTACTTGTCATTATGATTGAGTTGGGAGGTGGGCCCTTGGTTTCAGTTTTAGACTGTGGTGATTGGGTCGATGACACATGGGATGGAGTCTGAGGGTCTATTGGATAGAGAATGCGGGCGAAGCCCGGTACCTAAAGCTAAGCTCAAATCAAAGAACGAAGATGACCAGTAACCCCGAGAGATTTGACTGGCATCAAGTGAAGATTTTGATAGCTTAGGAATCTATGTAAGGTGAATGCGGTGGTGCACTTTAGGGTTTATTATCATTTACATGCATTCACTCATAAACTCGGTTTTCAAAACTAAAATTGCATATCTTTTGAAAACTTGATGTGACACTCTAAAACCTTGGAGCTTTATAATCATAAAATGAACTTGATGTTTATCTCAGGTTTAAAAGTGTTTTAAGTCAAACAAAACATGAAATTGAGCATTTAAAGGAAGTATGGCAGGTTGGGCGAGTCTCTGGAGTTGAAATGGTCGATTGGTTGTCCGGTTATGGATGAAATAATTGGCGGTTGGTGTCGGCGGTAAACGATCAACCGATTGGGCCAAAAAGTGGTGAAACTCGGCCGATTGGATCTAGTAGCCTCCGCACAGAATTGATCGATGAAGCGGTCGTAGATTAGGAGCGGATGAGATATGAGACTCGGCTTGATTGAATGCGGTAGTTCGTAGACTAGAAGATGAAATAGTCGATCGGTTGTGTGAAACGGTCGACAGGTTGAGTGCAACGATTATATTTCAATAGCGAGAAAATAGTGACATGGAGTGCACATGACGAAACAGTCGACCGGTTGTGATAGGCGATCGATCGGTTTGACAACAGTCAGATTTCAACAGTTGTAAAATGGTAACATTCTGTATACAAAGACTAATATACAACAAACGGTCGATCGATTGGCAGTTTAAATGCTACTAAGTTCCCACTCTATAAATAGAGTGTGAATGATCACTTAAGAGGTTGGACACTTGATGAGACTTATTGTATATCCTCTCGATTATCATAATCAATTCTCAAAGAGTAATATTCTTAGTGCATTCATTACATGACCATATTGTAAGTGCACATTTGCAATAATCAGCTTGAGTTATATTTGAAATATCTTGAGAGCTTGAGAGGTGTCTCATTGTGCTTAGTGAGAAAGGCTTCAAGTGTGTATAGCTTGAAGGTATTGTGAAAAGTCCATTTGAGCCATAATCGAGTGTAAGAAGCTCGGAGGTTGGAGCTTGGTTTTCAAGTATGTATGCTTGAAGAGGTGCCCATTGGAACCATAATCTAAGTGTAAGAAAGAGCTCAGGTTGGAGGAGCTTGACAGCAGTGGAACATTCACTTAGGTGGAAGGTTGAGGAGAAGTGGATGTAGGCAAGGGTGTGTTGAACCACTATAAATCCGGGTTTTGCTTTCTCTATCCTTATCTCTTTACTTTATCGTTATTGCATTAAATTGAAGATTTATTGTTGTTGTGTGAAAAGTTTTGAGAAAACCGAATTCCAACACCCCTTTCTTAGTTAGGGTGCTAAGTCATATTGATCTTTGATTGGTATCAAAGCTTTACCTCTTTATTTTCAAGACTTAATCGTGCAGAGGAAAATTACTACTTGATAACCTGGCGTTTTCAAGTGAAAGTTTTAATCAACAAACCACCTTTCTCGTGAATTAAGATTATAATTTTGGAAAAACAAAATAACTTTGTATTTACGAATATTGATTTGGAAGTTTGGAAAACAATCTCATATGGTTACACCTTCCCTACAAAGGATGTTGATAGAAATAAAATCGAAAAACCTCTTAAAGAATATAATGATAAAGAAAAGAAATATTTTCAATTAAATTCAAAAGTTTTGTATATTCTTGCATGTGCTATGGATAGAACTGTATATAATATAACATGTGAATGCAAAATAGCTAAGGAGGTTTGGAGGACACTCGAAATTACCAATGAAAGAACAAACCAAGTTAAAGATTCATCCAATGATGAAAATGAGGAAGAAGTTGCCAACGTGTGCTTCATGGATTTTGAGGATCAAGATGAGGTAAGTTCTAATTCTGATGATGAGGAATGTATGTTTGAATTTGATGAATTGCTTAAAACCATCTACAAGCTTGATGAAGACAACACCTCACTTGAAAATAAAATCTCGAAACTTCAAGAACTTGATGAAATCAAAGAAAAATTTTAAAGTTGAAGCAATTTCTCTTAAGAAGGAAAATGAGGAGCTACTTAAAAGGAATGAATGATTAGTCTCTTCCCTTTTCAAAATTCTCTTGTGGTCAAAAGTTTTGATATGATTTTAGCTAGATAAAATATGTTTTTTTTTTGATAAAAGGGAGAAACAGAATACAAATCTTCAAAGAATAAAATATTTTAAAAACTACTTTGTCAAGGAATCACAAGTGAGTCCATCCACCATTTGGAATTTTTTGTGGTATAGGAGGACACATTAGTAGTACTTGTTCTCTTAGGAATGGATCCCAAAAGGTTTCAACCTCTAAGTCAAATAAGGCTTGGGTTGAAAAATCAAAGGTCATTAACAACCAAGGACCCAAAAAGATTTGGGTACCTAAAGCTTCTAAATTTTCTCTTATAGGGATCAAAGGAGGAGAAAATGAGGACACCTTCAAGTTTGACATGAATAAAGAAAGGTAAGCCCCTTTGATCAAACTAAATATAGAGATTTGATATCATTGCCTTAGAGAGTATGCACAAATAGGGGTTATAACTTTGAAAATTGGTGATTAAGATTGTTTGAAATTTTTGCATATAAGGTGTGTGAGCTTTCAATTTAAATTTGATTAATCTTGACTAATACCCCTTGGCAAAAACATAAAAATTATGAGGAAATCATTTGAATATCTTAGGGGAGTTGTCGGATGAAAATTCAAAAAAATCTGGAAAATATGATCAAACGGTCAACCAGTTCAAGAAAGGGTTGACCAGTTCAAGTATAGTAGTGTAGAAGGTTTACAACCCGATGGTCGTCGATTTAGCTTTCTTGGTTTCAAGGTCGTCGGTTAAAATTGATGAAAGCGGCTATAAATTCCCATTTATCGTGCCTTTTTTCTCATTATGCTAAATCCTCAAAACCCTCATTTCCTCTTCAAAACCCTTGAAACCATTTTCTTACCATAGATCTTCACATTAAATTTGAAAAACCTTGATCTTTGTACTCATAAGCTCATCTTCTCTACTTGTTGAGGTTTTGATTTTCGATCTTTCTATTGAAAGGGCCGATTTTTCTTCAGTTTGGTAAGTTTTCTACCCTCCTTCTTGTTCCATTCCACTTGTTTCCAGTCGGGTATGTCTTGCTTGATGTTTTTCCCTTGATTTGCTGGTTTGGTTGTTAGGAAACAGTTAGGCTCAGTTTTTCCCGCAAAATCTAACCTTACCTAGACTTTGGTGTGTTCCTAATTTGGTATATACCCTGTTTAGAACTTCTTAATACATTCCATTGAATTAGATTAAGCCCATTGGAGTCCAGTTCCATTCTTTATTTTCATGGGAATGTTCTTTCTGAATTGTTGGTATTTAGAGCACCAATCGGTTGTTATAGGTTGGACTACCATTTTGGTTCTAAAATTCTTGGCCACAAGTCTTGATTTTGGAAAATCTTGTCTTGAGAGTGATTTTGCATTTTGTATTGGCCTCTTACATAAAATTGTTTCCAAAGCTTGGTTTTTCAAGTTAAACGCCATTTGGAATTACCTATAAGCCTTAGTTATCCACCTTAAACTGCCATTTCAAATTGAAACTTGGTTTTGGTTGGTTCCTATTGGAAATCTAAAATTAGGTATTTTCTGTTCCATTTTCTGGTTAGAGTTAAGAGCTGGGGCTTTTGTCTTTGGGATGGGTCTTATCTTTCTTAGAGTCCCACTTAGGCTTCTTTTGAGTCTCCCTTACATATCTTCAGTCATTAACCTAGGACTGTTCTTTCATATTGCATTGTTTGGCCCACTGGCTTGGTACGATTGCCGGCCGACGGAAATGTCCATGGAGCTGAGGCTGAAACCTGGCTTGAACATGTGCGAAGGGCGCGGAAGCGCGGACTTGTAACACCCCAATTATACCCTAACGGTTTTATAACATGTTTAGGGTATAATAAAGCAAAGTATATTTTTTGAATAAAATAAAGATAAAAAGAAAATAGCAAGAACTTGGGATTATACAAAAGTTAAGGGTAAAGTGTGTTACCAATTCGGAGACTAAAGGGTCATAATTTAATAAGTTCATATCTTAAGTAGGATTTTGGTAAATTGAATTGAGAATAAAAATGAAATTGAGGACCAAAGAGTAATAAAAGAAAGATATTACAAAAATCAAATAAGGAAGAAAATTGTGGAAGAGACAAGTGACTTGAAGGAAAGAGTAAGGAAGTTTCCTCCTTTGACTAGATGGTCAAGGATGCTCCAAAAGAGAGAAAAAGTGAAATAAAAGGGGATAAGACCAAAATAAATATCTCATTTTGGTCTTGGAGAAAGAGAGAGCAAAAACGGATAAAAGAGAAGAGAAGAGAAAGGAAGAAGAAGAAGAAGAAGAAAGAAGAAGAAGAAGAAAGAGAAAAGAAAAAAAGAAAGAAGGAAAGGAAAAGAAGATCATAGGTATGGAACTATGAATATTTGTATGGAAACTATGGGTGTATGGAATGCTATGATTTTGTATAGAAAAGTATGGAACATTAGGATTACATGTATGGAAGTCTAGTGTTTTTGATTGGATTATAGTATGGAACAGTATGGTATTTGTCTAGTTTTGGTATATAAAGTATAGATACATGGTTTGGAACCCTCTATTGTGTGTACCCAAACTCATTTCTTATTTGGGTTGAGTTGAGAAGAGCTCTAAAGGCTCCCCATATGTATATTTCGAGAAGATGCAGTTCTTGATTTTGAACGAGAAAATTTCTATTTTGGTCATATGCATTAGCTGGACCTTAGAACGGGTTTTTGGATAAGAAATAAATGGAATTTGGCAGTCATTCATACATTAGAATTTTAGCCATCAAATGAACTTGATATTGACTTTGAATTTCTCAATTCGGTTCCTCTGTAGATCAGAAGTTATGTTCGCTGGTCGGGTCAGCTCGGCCAAAGCGGTCCATTTCATTTGGGTTTATTTACATGTGACCTCCAACTTGAAGAGTGCATAACTTCTTACGTCCCCATCTCACTTTGGTGTTCTTGGACTCTATGGAAAGCCCATTGAGTCAAGATTCCATTCATATGATTGTGGAGGATAGTAGGTGTTATAACAAATCGACCATGTCGGTCGGCTCGGCTTGATTCGGGATTAACTCGGTACGGGTGTGACTCGTGTGACCTCGGCTGGAAGGTCATAGCTCATACGTCCAGAGAAGCTTAGTTTTGGGTGTTCTTGGACTCTATGGAAAGCCCATTGAGTCAATATTCCATTCATATGCCTGTGGAGGACAGTAGGTGTCAGGCCAAGCTCGGCCAGTTCAAGTCAACTCAACGGGGTTTGACTACATGTGACCTCCAACTTCGGAAGGTCATAACTTCTTCATCCGAACTCTGTTTTAGGTGTTCTTAGACTCTATGGAAATCCCATTGAGTCAAGAATCCATCCATATAACGATAAAATTGGAACTCATATTAGTTCGAAATCATGAAAAATAGTAGGCTCTCTTTGGTAATATAGTAAGTTCTGAAACGAATAATTGTGGGGCGCCTAAGACCGGATATTGAATGACATGACTTACCTTGCTTTGTTGTGTGGGCGAGGCCGTATAGTACTTCGGTACTCTACGTTAGTGCGGTGCACTACATGTCGATTGCCGGCATACGCTTTGTCTTTACGCACCTCGGTATTATCTGTACCTTTGGGTACCTATTGTGTTGTGTCTACTCATTTTATTGTCTTGGTCTAATGTCGAACAATTATATGATAAGGGCTAATAGAATAAGAATAAAGCAATATACATCGTTACATTGAGAGTACCTACGAGGAATGCATACATAAGTATAAGTTACGTAATTTTTCTGGGCCAACTCTGTACATGTATAAGCTACGTGATACAGTATAGCTCGAAGTAGAGTGTCTGAGATTGATAGGAAGTACAAGTATGTGTATAAGTACCTCGTATAGATATGGATGCAATAACTCTTATGGGAATCGGAGCAAGTATAGGATTTGATATAAAAGTACAAATAATAGCCCATATAAGTTTGTTATATGTGATGAGATGTAAATAGTGACAAGTACATGTTGATATGAACAAGAAGAAAAATGTAAATGACCTGAAATGAACCATGATATGAACCATGATATGATAAGAACGTATAAGATTGTATATGCCTGTGTAAATTATATGTATAGAACATATATAAGCATGTGTATATGACAAGTATAGAATATGACATAAGTATATGATATGTATATGTATATGTAAATGGGTAAAGTGAGATGTGAGATATGAAAAACGCAAAGATTCAAATAAATGATTGTACATATCGCATATGATTACCGGATGACCATAATTATTCGGGAATATGAGATATATACTGAATATTAAATACACATTGATTGTCTACTTAGAGCTTTGGTAGAGACGGGATAAATGGGGCGTGCTGTGGGAAAAACAAGTTGTAGCATCTTTTGATCGAGTTGGCCCATTTTGGGTCATTACAGCGCCTTTGGGCCCTTATAGATGGTCATTGTCTCGCCTGTGATAACAGCGCCCTTCGGGCCCTTATAGACCGCTGTTCACCACCGATAATTACAACGCCTTCGGGCCGCCTAGTTTTCTTTGTCCCTTCAAGGTTTTGTCTGACAGAGCTTGTAAGAATAGCCAGTATGTGAAATGCCATGTATTGAATATATGTGTGATATGAGAAAGCATGTATTTATTATGTGATGATAAGTATCTGAAGTATAAGTAAAGTGTCAGTGTCATGAAATGTATAAGATAGATAAAGTATATAAAAAGCATATGAAAGTGCGTATATGAAAATCACGGAAAGTATAGTATATAGAAAATTTCAAATTAAAATATATAGGGAAATCTGAGGATATAGATGAAAGTATGTGACAAAATATGCGAAATTGTGAAATCACATTGCTATTGAATGACAAACGGGGCCGAGATTCCCTCTCGAATGCATCGTGAATGTCGATTCTATAGTCCAAAGTGAATCATATCGTTAAATGTGAAATCACGTAGCTCTTGAATGTCAATGGGAATGAATTCCTCGAGATACATGCGTGAATGTGGTCCCATGGTCGAAGTGAATCATCTCACAGATTAAATGTGAAATGCATTGCTCTTGAATGACAAGCAGGACGAGTTCCCTCTCGAATCACGTAAGTGAATGTCAATTTTATGGTCGGAGTGAAAACCGCAATTACAAAGTATATGTAATGATACAAGATCGTATAAGAAGGTGCTTAAGAAAACTCTAGTATGTGAAAGCACGCTGAAAGTATATGTGAGAAAACTGTGACGATATAGTGATATGATAGTAAAGTATAAGCTTTGCACTCATAAGGAATATGAAAGATGTGATAGAAATTCACATAATACGAAAATGTGATATGATATGAAGAAGCAATAAGGTATAGAATGAATATGGAATATACAAAATGTGAGAGCAAAATACAATCAGTATAGATAGAGATGTTCAAGACATAGTGTCACGCCAAGTTCGTCCAGAGCCGAATGATAAGCGAAGCCAGAATGAGTTAGGCGCGAACTATATATTGAGACTCTTTACACATTTTTTTTTTTTCCTCGAAGAAGTGTTACTTTGTGGGCCATGGCAATTTCTATAATAAAAAAATCATTTATATATACAAAAGAACTACATGGAGTAGTGTCCAACAAAATCTATACACATATACTGAGTCCCATTTACATATACAAAAAAAACTGTACTTTTACATTTACAAATCAGAGCGCGGACCTACATGTAGTGAACCCTACTAGTGTCTTGTGGCCCAGTATGCGGGATTTTCGAATGTCTTCTCTGTACCTACGGATTAAAAACTAGTGCTAAGCTTTCACGCAGTGAAACATATCTTATAACCTCTTTGTTTTTGTCATTTTATCTTGAATGTAATAAAACATATATGATTTTGGATAATATAAATTGCTGTGATTAATATATTGCCACATCATATAATTATCATATAACAAGACTTATGCTTATTGGTCTCTGTTGTAGGTCTGAACTTATGCCTGTATTTATACTTACTCGGATCTTGCAGGTGGTAGCCTTATTCTTATTCCTATCTCAGTAGGACACATCTTTATAACATCTCCCATATGACATACTTATTCAAATTCCTCGTATCGACAGGCGATACATATCTTAGACGAGGTACTTATCCACGTACTCATACTTTTATCTCTCTTATACTTGTTGTGTGGATTTCCCATAGGAGTTAACATGCTTATCTGAGGTACCCTTAGGCACTGAGGCTTGCCACCATAGGAGCTATGCTTATACTCTGGGTTGCACTTGTTCGGAGGTACAGTGGCCTCTCGAGAGATAATCTGGGCATGTATACTGCGTGGAGCTTGTTCTTATAAGTACTAGTAAGTACTGCTGTCGAATGTCCCGAAAAGACATGTACTTGTGTATACGAACTTATATTTAGCCCAAAGTGCAGAGTATGTGCTACTAGCATACTCATACGAGGAATTTTGTGGGGTACTGCGAGTTTATCCTTATCACGGGCTTATAGGTACGTGGTACTACTGTAGCCGCCACTTATTCTTGTATTTCGGATCTTATTCTTGTATTACAGACATATACTTGTCTTGAATCTTTATACTTGTATTATGGAGCTTATTTTTGTGTTGGATCTTACTGCACGTATTACGGAACTTATACTTGTCTTACAGACTTATACTTGTGTTCACCCAGGAACTTATTCTTGGATCTTATACTTATTTACGGAGCATATGCGCGTACAGATGCTTGCCGCTTGTATTGGAGCTTATCGCGTATTTGAATCTGAGGAAATCAAAGTGAGTACTACGAACATTTACTTGTACAAAAAAAAAGTATCCATAGATTTTCTGACAGTCAGTGCCGTAGGTGATGGATCTTTACCGTATTCATTTCTTCTCTTGTGCTTTATTGAGGAGTCTCTTAATACATCTGAGTCATATCGGACTTATGCGAATCACGGACATTAGTCAGTAATGGAAGTCTAATCACATCGAATACATATCATAGGTCCATATAGATTCGAACATATCGATGAGTTTGTATCATAATCATATTCCAGGACTTATACATCTTGCGTGTCGAGGTATGTGATTCGTCTCTTTTTTTTTTTTTCATGTTTCATGACTTTGTTATACAAATCGGGCATTATGGTACCCAGTGTGATGCGATCTGAGTATGCTAAACATCTTGGGTCTTATTCATGTACTTTTTATATACATATCTATGAGTCATTTACCTAGGCCCAGGGAACCATGAATGAGATGGACATGATCTTGGCAAAGAACCTCGAGTGTAGTGCGATGCGAGCGGATGCGTGCGCTCGCGTGGCGAGTGTGCGTGGCAGCTGGCGAGGATCTTTGAGCAGGTCGAGCGTGCACGCCGCGTGAAAGAAGTGTCGTAGCGCTGGCGGGTCTTGAAACGCCGGTCGAGGAATGTGCACGCCCGCATGCGAAGTGTGGTAGATACAGCGGGTGTCGAAGCTGCCGTCGAGCGTCCGCTCATTTTCTTGGTCCTGGTAGTCATACTATCATGTGTCTTTCGAGGAATAACCTGTCTTGTCACGTGCATGTTCATGACACATTGCCTTTCATGTTCATATTCATGTTTGATTCGTTTCATGTTTAAGTATCGTATTCGTATTTAAGCGAACACATCTACGTATTACATTTCCTTTTCTTGTTTCATGCACCATTGCATATGGCATCTCTATGTATGCGGTATGATACCTATGTATTCCACACCTCATTCATGTATTCTTGTTTACTCTATGAATACACTCTACTTAGAAATTGGAATCATTCAATTGAATCATCAGAACTCGAGTTATGGCCTTTTCATGCCCGAACTAGTCATTTCAATTTACTAAGGACGGTTTGTAATAATCATTTTTCGGGAGAGTTAAATTCGCATACTGACCTGGTTCTTTGTATATTCATTGAAGCTAAGGTCTTTGAGGTTCATCTCCAGCTAGAATCACCTATTTCTGTCGAACCTTAGAGAGCACAGGTTATGTCCTAAGCAAACGGACGTACTCATGGCAAATTGAATGACATAAATTTCTTGAACATAACCCCCTCTTTGAGTGAATTTTGGGCCACATAGGGTGAGGTCGAAGGTAGCTATTTCGAGTGTTTTATTTTCTTGAGTAAAGTTTGCAAATGACTTAGATACTTTAAATTGGATAGAAATGACTGAGGATTATGGCGAAAATCTGAACTGTTTGGTCAAAATAGAGCAAAGAGAATGCAGAGTCTTGAATGCAGAAACCACTAGTGGACAGAACCAAAGTGAATACCAGGGTGCCACTTTTGTTCGGTCTGATACCACCCTTAATTGTCGAGAAATGGTTTCCCATTTTCCATATTTTGCTACCCAAATCAGCTCAATAATCTATATACACATCAAAACCACTCCATATTCATCTTTTGTAACCTCAATTATTCAAATACATCTCTTTCAAAAATATCACTTATATTGCTTCAAAATCTTTCCATGAATACTCCCACGACCCAACTCCTAATATGGTAATAACTGTATAAAGCCAGAAACGTGAAGATTAGTTGGGGACTGTTCTAGCACTGCTTCAGTCTTTTAAATTAAACCATGAATCCAACCTCGAAAGGAGAGGATTTATACTCATCTTATGCCATAGGGGTTTTACCAGCCCTAATTTCAAAGGAATCTAGAGGTTATGAAATTCTAACAAAGGCCTAGAAAGATCAAATACTTAAGCAAAGAAATCATATATCGAGGTTGCTCCATACAACGAAACATGTATCCATACAGAATTTATACAAAGTTCATTACCTTTTTTTATCTTATTCTTACTCTTCCATGTCTTCTTCTCTTCCTCTTCTCTTATTCTTCTTCTCTCCTTCCTCTCTCTCTCTCTCTCTGGTTTGGTCTCTCGAAAATGAGAGACCAATTGATATTATCTAATTTTGAGTTAAAGTCGTATTTGGCGCTTTTTGCATTTTTAATTCTTTTTCTCATTTTTGCATTTAGGTCCTCTCTCTCTTTATTATTCTCAATCTAACTTATACATATTATACTTTGGCATCTCATCTTTTCTCAAATTACATAATTGCATATAACCTTATTGTTTTATGCCTTTTATGTCCTCGATAGTAAATAGCCAAATTCTGCATACCACAATATTTATTTAAGTCTGCAGTTTTATTTGAAAATTCTGTTAGCTTTTTAATATACCTAAACATATCGAAAATGACTAGGGTATATTTCGAGTGTTACATAGAACATGTAGCGGAAAAGATTGACATACGATAAGATGTAAAAAGATGATAAGTAATAAAAGTTATATGAATATGTATGGTTATATGAAATGCATATGTATAAGCTTGTGACGGTCACCATTAGTGGTTGTCCATGCTTATGTTCCCACTAAGCGTAAAGCTTAGCACGTGTGTTCAATCCGTGTAGGTACTAAAGAAGAGGAAGACGAAGGACTGAGGACATTCCTAGCGATCTGGTCATCTCGAGAGATAGAGTCTTTCATGGCCCCTTGCGATCTGCGATGTTTGGATTAGACATGTATATGTATAGTGTTGTATAAGTAAATGGGACTGATATGTGTATAGATTTTGATGGACACCACTCGGTGTTAGTTATTTTGTATGTGTAAATGATTTTTGTTATTACAAAAATTGTTTGTATACTGCAATCTGAGTTATTTACGATACGAGGAGCGGATCGTGGAGTCCGGGTATATAGTCGGCGCCGCAGACTCGATTCAGATCCGCCATTCGGGGTGCGGATAGGGGATCGAGTGTGAAGCGGGACCCGATATGAGTCGCATTTGGATCACTCATCGACCATGAGCATTCTTGTTCGGACTTAGTTATGAGGAAGGTCATTACTTGAAATGAGACATCGAATTCTCTCGCTAGAGAGGTCATATGAGGCCACTATTCTCTTATATGGGGTGAAATACACTAGTCTCACTTCATGTGTCGATGTACCCAGGAGCTAGTCCAGTCTTCTTTGCGAAACGCAGCGTTTCTGGCTCGGGCATAAAGAGTGTGCCGGTGGAGTTGACATCGGTGCCTGCAGTGCATGCCATCTTCTTTCTATCCACAGCATTGGCGGTATGAGTCTTTGGTGTTCGAAGACTTGGCCTTAGGTTAAGCGGTTTGATCACGCTCTCTGACAATATGTCGCTACGGGCTCCGCGACATATGGTGTTATGAAGCCTGAGGCGGCGGTACTACTGTCGAGGCGTGTCTCCTTCATCGGGTGAGTCCTTTGTATGCCCCTCGCGGTAGTCCTTTGCAGACGAGGTATCTTACCTTGACGCCTTCCTTCTAGATTCCATTCTAGTTCGACGCCCAGTGGATCTTGGCCATCTAATGATTTGACATATGATCTCTAGCCATAGTGTGGCTAGTCGGGTTCTACCATACATACGTCTCTTCACCCATCTCTTCATCTTTCATGAACGATGCGATCGAACCAACCGATGAAGCGAGATACTATGACAAATTCAGCATCTACTCCTGGTTGTATGAGTTCACTCTTGAGGCGACCCTACGACCGTGAGCGGATGAGATCGGGGTATGGAGGCCGAAGTTGATTCTCCTGACCAGATGGTGGACAATCTTCATATCCCTCATCTCCAAACTGCGTACCCACCATCCTATGGTGAGCCACATTTTGGTTCGACCTCATACTAGTTTGGGCCATCATAGATGCCTTCCTTCACCATCCTTGACACTATTCACCATTCCCTGATCCTCATTATACACCACCTCTTGAGCAGTCTTCTTCTCTACATGAGCTTTAGGCTAAGTTTCATGCTCTGAGTGTGGACATTCGCTGACGAAATGATATTTTTGGCGGCGTGGTCGGTTGAGAGAGCTCGAATATGCATGTGTAAGATCGATTTTCTGTGTCCTTCATGAGATGATGACCACACATGATCGTTAATTCATGTCTCTAGAGACCCACTTAAATGATCTTGAGACTCTTTTATGGCATGACGTGCAGACACTTTCTTTTCGGTTGGATCAACATGACAAACGATTCACTTAGTTAATGGAGTCTCATTATGAGATAATGGCCTATCTTCGCTCATAGTTTCCTCCTCCAGCACCTTAAACTCTCATATTTTCTATTTTAGTACTGACCGCCCCCTCTAGTTCCTTTTCTTTGACAAAGGGAGAAATTTTGTATATAGTTTTAGAGAAAACGTGTGCCTAGGAAATTAACATACATGTATTACACTTGCAAATCTGTTGTATGGTCAAATCTTGTAGGCATTGGATATGATATACACATGCTTATGACTTCATTGTGCGCTTTAAATGATATTATTCATAATTCATGTTTACATAACTTGAGTGTCAATATTGCTTGAAAAATGTTGTGTCTTAAACTCTTAGCCTTGCCAAAAGCACTTTCAAGGGAGATAATTTATGTATAAAGCCCATTACTTTTTAATGTATTTTGAAAGGGGAGAAAAGATGGTATTATATGTATCTAGGAGTTATGTGCTAAAAAGATAATGATACGTTTATTGGAGAAAGATATGTATCTAGGAATTATGTGCTAAAAGAGAATGATACAATTATAAGTTTTGCATCATTTCTTGATGCTTGTCTTATGTGTTGAATGTAAATTGCATATGTTTGAATTGGTTAAAGTTTATATTATGCAATTATTTTTAAACTATTGGTTGAAGGGGGGAGATTTACTACTCCTAGATAACTAAGGTTTGTTATCATAAAAAGGGGGAGATTGTTAGTCCAAGGGTACCTTTAGTTGAGGTTTTTGATGATAACAAACCAAGGTTATTGGTTACTAATGGTTAACATTGAGTTGAGTGATGATAGGTTGGTGATCAAGCAGCAAAATGAAGATAATACAATCTAAAGATATGTGATGATGAAGTCGATCGACACTTGGAAGTGAAGCTCGCTCGAATCAAGAACCAAAATGACAAGTAACAAGATTTCAAGCTCAGAAGCATCAAGTGAGAAGATTTTTGATAGCTTAGAAATCTGTGTAAGGAATTCAAAGAGATGCGGAGTGGTGCACTTTAGAGCTTATTATCATTTACATGCATTTACTCCATAAGCTTCGATTTTCAAAACGAAAATTGCATATCTTTTGAAAACACAGATCGAGTATAAAACCTTAGACTTTATAATCCTAAAATGAACTTCAATGTTTATATAAGGTTTAAAAGTGTTTTAAATCAAACAAAACATGAAATTGAGCATTTAAAGGAGTAACCGGTTAAGGTCTACCGGTTGAAACGGTCGACCAGTTGTCCGATTATGGTATACTAGATGAAACAATTGACCAGTGAAATAGTCGATCGGTTGGATCCAGTAACCTTCACCTGGAACTGGTCAATGAAATGATCGACCGATTGGGAACTAGATGAGATGTGAGACTTGACCCATTTGATGCAATAGCTCATCCAAAGACTAGAAGAGGAAACGGTCGACCGGTTGTGTGAAACGGTCATATTTCAACGGAGAGAAAATAATGACTTGGGTTGACAACAGTCGGATTTCAATGGCTATAAAACGGTAACATTATCTAGCGGTTGGTATCGACAAGCGGTCACGGCCGATTGGCGGCAAATGCCTCTTAGGAGTCTATAAATAGAGTGTGGAGGATCAATTAAGAGGTTGGACACTTTATGAGACCTATTGTGTATCCTCTCAATCATCATAATCAATTCTCAAAGTAAGATTCTTAGTTAATTCATTACATGAGCATATTGTAAAGTGCACCTTTGCATTGATCAAAGCTTGAGTTGTATTTGAAATATCTTGAGAGCTTGAGAGAGTGTCTCATTGTGCTTAAGTGAGAAAGATTCAAGTGTGTATAGCTTGAAGGTATTGTGAAGAGCCCATTTGAGCCATAATCGAAGTGTAAAGAAGCTCGGGATTGGAGCTTGAAACTTCAAGTTTGTATGGCTTGAAGGGTTGCCCAGTAGGCATAATCAAGTGTAAAGAAAGAAGCTTGGGTTGGACCTTGTGATGGAACGCCGTGATTAAAGGTTGAGAGAAGAAGTGGATGTAGCGAGGGTGTGTTGAACCACTTATAAATCAGGGTTTTGCTTTCTACATCATATCTCTTTGCTATTGTTGCATTAAATTGAAGATTGCTCGTTGTTATGCAAGTTTTTGAGAAAAACCAGATTCCTTTCTTGGTTAGGTTGCTTAGTCATATTGATATTTCATAATTGTCTTAGTACGTGTTTCGGTTTTCTTCGTTGTAGTGTGGCATTTATTTGTATTTTGACAATTCAAACTAACAAGTATATATGATCAAAGACACAAGATATGAATCCAATGAAAATTATTATCTTTGTAGACTTAAAGTCATATCTGACTGTAGTCACAATAATAATATGAAATTTGTATGTTAAGCCCATCAAATAGATAGACTTTTAATTCATTCATTATCTATTAACTGTATTGAGTCAATATGGGTCGAGCTCGATAGGTCAACCCACTTTAGCCCGACTTTTTGAATGGTTGGATTGTAAAATTTAAAGCCCAGAATAAAACTAGGTGAAATTGGCCAGACCCATTTTGGCTTGTGGGCCATGTGGGTTTTTTCCGAGTTGGCCTTATTAGACCGATTGGTCCGAAATCTTTATTTAATTTTTTTAAGTAACTAGCTTAATAATTGAAATTTTCAAGGATCCATCTATGAAATTCGATATTTTGACTTTTAAAATGGAGTCAAATCTCTGCTTTTGTAGCATAGGGGTTTTTAAAAAAATTATTATAATATATTAAACTTTGTTTTTTAACTATTTTATTTTCAATTTTTAAATATAAAATTTTAATATAATTTATATGATAATTTAATATTTAAAAAATATTACATGGAAAATTACGGAATGTGTAACGACCCGTACCAAATAATACGAGTTTGACCAAGTTTGACCAAGTTGACCAATTTTGACTTTTTCGAGGAGGAATAGTTTTAGGTTAACTAATACACCATTTCGTAGGCCTCGTCGATACGAGTTCATAGACGGGCGGAGCGTCGCGTCAAACTGCCAGTTAAAAAGTTAAGGCCCATTAGAGTTCTTGATGGCACTTTGTCGGTGTCAGAGTTACGTACGGGATTTTTGCACGGCGACCCTAGACCTGTATAAACATAGCTTGTGATACCAAATGAAACCACAGCCCCCGAAGCAACACTTGAGCTCCCAAGAAACCCACAGAAAACTCTCGGCAGGGCACCTTTTTAGGCCGGGATGACCACCTGTGTGGCAGGTGAATCCCGGACCCAAGCGAGCACCGACCGGGTTACTGTACGCCGGTTCACCAGGTCGCGTGCCAGTCGGACGATCGCAGGCCAGTAAATTTTGCTTTATGACCGTAGCCGGTTGTGGGATCTAGGCCGTGAACGGGCGTGATTTGACCCTACTGAGGTTTGTAATTCCGTGTTTCGACCACTTTGACCACCATAGCTCCTTTCCACCATTTTTGGACCTTCTGAACTCATCGTGGTCCCTTTTTGCAGTTGCATAGTTTAGAGTGCAAAGCGAAATCGGCCGAAGAGCACTCCAGATCGGGTTCCAGGCACCAGTATTGGACCAAGATGTGGTACCAATGAGTTCACGGTCTCTTGGGCTTTCCATTGATATGTGGTTTGTAAATTTTGGACATCGTTTGGTTAGGTTTCCATTTTTAGGTTGTTTCGGAGTAATTCACAGGAAGTCGGAATTGAAATAGAATCTGGGTGTTAAGTCGAATTGTAAGGTATGAGTTTTATTAGTGAAGTGGATGTTTTAGGTGTGGGCGGTTCAATTTTGAGAAAGTGAAGCTCGGGTGAAAAAGCCCCAATTTGTATCCGGGCACATAGGAGGCGTGGCTGTGTAATTGGATGTCGGAGTCAATTTGGATAGTTTCATAGTTCTAACGGGTTATTCTAAAGCCTTCGGGGCATCCTAAGGTTGTTAGTTCGGTTATTAGAGCAGCGGGTTCCTATGTCTGACTGTTTCCCAGTGGCGGAGGCGATCTGCGGGGAGGCGTGGTGACCGTCTATAGTCAGTGAGTGGTTTATATGCTTTTAAATGATTTGTGATATTATGTCGATATATTTATTATGATTTAATACTTTACGTATATCTTTATTTTGATCGAGGATGGTTGGTTGCAGGTAAACGTGAGTTTTCGGTTTCATATAAAATAAGTTATCATTTCATGTTAATTTTTGTCAACATTTTAAGCGAAAGTTTGCGTGTTTAAATGGATGAGTCGGTGGTGTTTGGATATTTGGAATTTTTATAGATTGAAGTTGTAAACTATCTTGAAAAACTATTGTTTTAAAAAGGTGGATCATGAGATTTTTGTGGGTAGAGCTATCTGTTGGGAAAAGTACATGTGAAGGAGCGGTTATATTGGGTTGCCCACGTGATGGCGTTGGAGGTTGATTAGTTGCCGCGTGATGGCGGGTTTTACGGAAGTTCATTAGAGGACACGTGATGGGCGGGTTCACTTTCGGAGGTTTATTGATTGCGTGATGGCCGGGTTTACCGGAGGTTTTGTTGGTGCCGCGTGATGGCGAAGTTGGAGGTTTGTTAGTGCCAGTGATGGCGGGGTTTACGGAGGTTTATTGGGGTGCCACGTGATGTGGGAGACTTGCGGTTTGTTAATGCCACGTGATGGCGGGTGCTGGAGGTTTGTTGAATGCTGCGTGATGGCGGGTCTATGAGGAAGGTTTGTTAGTTGCCCGCGTGATGGCCCAGGGTCTACACAGGTTTGTTAGTTGCCCGCGTGATGGTAGAGTTGTAACCGCGGAGTTTCATTAGTTGTCGCGGTGTCGTGGTACCGACTTCTGAAGCGGTTTATGATCGGTATGGTATGGGCGTTGTTGATTTTCTAAATATGGTATAACTATTTTTTTAGCACTCATGGTTGTGGTGCATTTCATGGTTATTTTTGTTACTTAATGACTATACATGTTTTGTGCTTGGGTTTTGTGTTTGTGAGCGGTTGGGATTTATGTTTTCCGCCAACATTGTGTCGGCTAATTTGTTGAGAATGATGCATATGGTGGACTTGGGTAAAAAGTTGGGTTTTGTAGAGAGAAATGTTTTAAGCGGGGAACTGAAAAGTGAACGGAAGGTTTGAGAGAAGAAATCTTTGAAATTTAAAAATGTTAATTTCCTTATAAACTATGCCACTATTTAAAGTTTATTATCTCGCATTATTGTTTTAAATCTTGTTCCTGAGTCCCGAACAGGTTATTAGGGCCTACCTCGCGCAATTCAACAAGCTTTTATCTCTGACCAATTGCGATACTTTATCACCTATATGTCCTTGTTTTGTTGGATCTATTTAATCTCATTTGTAACCCTAAATTCGCAAATACTCTTAGAATGCTCTGACATTAGTATTAAACTCATTGAGTTCCTTTTATGTATATTAGTGTAGTTATGACTACCCCTTGGATAGGTCGGTGGTGGTTATCTATATATTTGAGGTATTATAGTCTTTGCGGTGTTACTTCTACTCTTTGAGTGGGGCCCCTTTGTGCATTCCACCCCAGAGATTGTACAATGGGACTCCACTAAATGATCACAGGGGTACCTGGAAGAAGTATCGGGTCGAATCTGTCGACTTATTATCGAGCTACAGGTTCTGAATTCCTTGGGGTTATGGGGTGTTGTGCAACTCATCGGTGTTTTGTATACCTTCCTAACCTTATCCTTGAAATTGATTATGTTCATTTATTCTTGGAATATAGTTCTTCTTAGGATGGCACTTGGGGTTGTGTATAGACTGAAAAGTTGAATAGGTCACTCTTATTGGCTTGATATCGCTTGCCTCGGATTGATGACTGTTGATCGGCTCCGAGGGTGCGGGGGTGTTCTTTAAGATTGGCGAGGTCGAGGTACCATCAATTGGGATTAGAGATCAGGCATTGAAGCAGGATTGACGAGATATGGGCGTTATGAGTTTCCTAGTGATGTCTTTTGGACTCACGATACCACAGAAGCGACTTTCATGGATTTAATGAGCAGGGTCTTCCATCCATGCCACTTAGAATCGGATTGTCATTGTCTTCATCGAAGCGATATCGGGTATTACTCGATGAGTTGGAACATGAGAGACATTGGGTTTGGTGTTGCAAACTTTGAGGCAATACCGGAGTTGTATGCAGTTCGACGAATGAGAATTTTGGTTTGGGGCTGGGTGGGGTTCTCGGGACATAGTTTATGCGATGGCATTCATGTGGATCCTCGAGAAAATGAAGCGTTAGCAGAATTGGGGAGCGACATTTACGATGACAGTGCGGAGTTCCCCCCAGAAGTTAGCGGGGAGTAATGCATGGAGTTCATAGAAGGTTCTCAAAAATAGCAGGATGCCTTCATTGTTTGGCCCAGGAAGGAGATTGAGCCAGAGTAAGGTTGTTAGTTTGATTCTTGTAAAATGGTTCTTTTCTAGAGGTTTGGTTGGGGAATTTCTCTGACCTACAGATTTGAAGAAGGATATGGGGAGGTAAGACCACCAATCCTTGGTTGTAATGTAAGGATTTGAGGATTTTGTATAGGGATACGATTCATGGATTACTCTCTTTTGGAAGTTAGGATTTTATCCCCAACCTTAGACGAGGATTGAGTGATGAGTTGGAAGAAGCCACAGATTCTTATTTAAGATGTGTTTTGGAAATGTTTTGGTTTGAATAATTGGCTTTGATGTGTGTTTGAGTATTGGGATTGATTTGGTTGAAACTTATGGAAAAGAGTGGGGAAAATCATAAATTCTTGCAGTATTTTTGTAGTGCAGATTTTATGGCGATGTTAGTATTTTGGCCATAGCGAAGTCATTTGCTCAATGGGTGATCAGTTGAAAGAACCACTCTTAATCTTCAAATGAGTAATATGGAATGGGAGTACAAGAGGTGATTTATGTTGAGTGCGTTGTTTGTGTAACCCCAATAATGAGTGTTGAATGTTGATCCTAGTAAGTGTAAGAGAGAGTGCACTTGGGGATCAGGTTTATATTGAGTATAAGGATATGTGAGTCGAGTGGTGATAAAATGTAGACAAAGGCAGGTAATTTTTATGTGACACGGATTGTAGAGGCTAAGGAATCCTTATGACTTGTTATTTGCAGACCTTAGGTAGCCTCGGGTTTTTGACTTCCATAGGAGACTTGGACATTGAATCTGGAAAGTAAGGGATCTATGGCCTTCTCACCTTATCTTGATTTGATGTTGTGGGAGTGTACCATTAGTGCTTTGACGTGTGAGGAGTGAGACTTATGTATTGGACACGGGGCGATGACTAGTTCCTAGGTTGTAGTCCCGAGAAGGTCACGGATATCTGGGATGTGGGGCATATCCCTTGTGGTAGAAGTCCCGGCAATTTGTCGTTGCTCTGGGATGATTGTGAATCATGGGTGAAAGCTAAAATGATCAGTGATGAGGTTGTGATGGTGGCAGTATTGCATTCATGTGTTTCCATCATCAGCTTTATTGCTGTAAAATACTCATGTTTTGAGATATCTTGGTATGTATAATTGAAATATTTTTATGAGCATGGCTTCTTAAGAGGATTCACTATTATTTGTCGAACTCATTCTCATTGTTTCCACACCTTAGATGAGTAGAGACATTGCGTGTGAAAGTTAGACTATGGGGTTTTCCAGTATGGAAGATTTTATGCCAACCTTTGCTTGTTGGTGGTTGAGCGTCGTTTTTGATGAATATTTAGGGTTATGTGGATATTATAAGGGATCTTGAGTTTGAAAGGTCGAGGATCGAGTATTCTTAAAACTCTCTCCTTGGAAGGGGCGTGGTGCGTTTTGAAGCGAGGAAGTAAGTCTCAGCTACATTGGACCTTTGAGATTGTTGAGAGGGTAAGGTCGGTGAAGCATAGATTAGACTACTTAGGAGGATCTTTCTGAGTCCATAATGTGTTCCACATCTCCATTTTCTGTAGTATATTCGAATCCCTCGCATGTGTTGGAGACACGAGAGATTGAGGCGAGGATGACTTATCCTATGAATGACAGTGCGGTCACAGGTAGAAAAGAGAAGGAGCTTAGCAGCCAGACAATATCCTTAGTGAAGGTCCTTTGGAGGAACCCACCTAGTCGAGGCGACTTGGGAGCGGAAGACAGGTACGGAGCCGGGTACCTCACCTCTTCATGACCGCAGTGCAATTTCATGGGCCGAAATTTTCTTTAAGGGGGTGGATTGTAACGACCAGTACCAAATATCTGGTTTATTAAAGTTGGCCAAAGTTTAGTAAAGTTGACCAAGTTGACCAAGTTGACGAGTTTGAGCTTTTTACTAGAGGAGGAATAGTTTTAGGTTAACTAAGACACCATTTCGTAGGCCTCGTCGATACGAGTTCATAGACGGGCGGAACGTCCGCGATCAGACTACGGATAAAGGATTACGGCCATTAGAAGTTCCAGCGTTGGCAGCACTTTATTGAGTGTCGAGTTATGCGGGATTTTTACGGCGACCCTAGACCTTTATATAAACATAGCTTGTGATACCCAGAATGAAAACCAGTGAAGCAACACTTGGCTCCCGAAACCACAAGAGAAAACTCTCCCACGGCAAGGAACACCTTTTGAAGTGGAAGTAGCCACACGCGTAGGTGAGAAATCCCGGACCCGAAACGAGGCCTGCCGTAGGATTGTCTGTGGCGCGGGACCGCGGTCTGCGCCCGCAGCGGACGATCTTGGCAGAGTAAAATTTTCTTGTGACCGTGGCCGGACACGAGATCTGGCCAGGCGGGCCGGCCAGTGTTTGGCGGGTTTTTCGCGAGTTTGTGATTCCGTGATTTCGGCCGCCCGGGCCACCATGGCTCCTTTCACCATTTTGGACCTTACGAACTCATCTCGTGGTCCTTTTTGCGATTATACTTAGTTTGGAAGTTGCAACGAATCGTAGAAGCTTAGATGGGGTTTCAGACGTCCAGGTAATGGTACCAATGAGTTCTGGTCTCTTCAGACTTTCCATTGATATGTGGTTTGTAAATTTGGACATCGTTTGATTTGAGTTTCCATTTTAGGATTGTTTAGTAATTCTGAGAAGTAAGGCCCGAAATAAGTCTGGAGTGGTCAATTTTGGCAAAGTGTGAAGTTGTATTAGTGAAATTGGATGTTTTAGATTATTGGACCGGTTCGATTTTGAGAGAATTAGCTCGGTGAAAAATCCCAATTTTAGGTATCGGGCACATAGGGCCTGCTTGTGTAGTGGACCTGTCGGAGGGTCCAATTTGGATGGTTTCATAGTTCTATGATTATTACAAGAGGCTTCACGGGGCATCCCCCAAGGTTGTTGGTT
The DNA here is from genome assembly GCA_016808115.1 of Tetrastigma voinierianum. NCBI lineage: Eukaryota > Viridiplantae > Streptophyta > Magnoliopsida > Vitales > Vitaceae > Tetrastigma > Tetrastigma voinierianum. Next base: position 554,382 of record JAEQBH010001887.1, on the reverse strand, counting down.
GAGTTATTAGAGCTAAGGCGGAGTTTTATCTATATTACACGACTCACGTGGAGTAGGAGACGATCGCGGGAGCGGGGCGAGCGTCTATAGTCGATAGGTGGTTTATATGCTTTTAAATGATTTGGGATATTATCGATATATTTATTATGATTTAATACTTTACATATATCTTTGTTTGATCGAGATGGTTGGTTGCATTCAAACATGATTTTCGGTTTCATATAAAAATAAGTTGTATCATTTCATGTTAATTTTGTCAACATTTTTAAGCCCCATTTGAAAGTTTTCTTGTGTTCATGGATGAGTCGGTGGTGTTTGGATATTTGGGTACATAGATTGAAGTTGTAAACTATCTTGAAAAACTATTGTTTAAAAAGGTGGATGTGATGAGATTTTGTGGGTGACTCTAATACGGTATTGTTAAGGAAAAGTATGTGAGAAAGAGCGGCCCGGTTATATTGGTTGCCGCGTGATGGCCGGGTTTGCCGGAGGGTTGATTAGTTGCCCGCGTGATGGTAGGGTTGCCGGGTTCGTGAGGACCGCGTGATGGGCGGGTTAACGGTTTATTAGGTGCCGCGTGATGGCGGGGTTTACGGAGGTTTGTTAGTCTTGGCGTGATGGCGGTTGGAGGTTTATTAGGTGCCACATGATGGTAGACCGGGTTTGATGGTGCCGCGTGATGGCGGGTCTGGAGGTTGTTGGTTGCCCGCACGTGATGGTAAGATGCACACGAGGTTTTGGTAGTTGCCACGTGATGGTAGGGTGTAACCACGGGGTTCGTTAGTTGTCGCGATTGTCGTGAGGTCGAACAAGCGGTTTATGATATGGTATGTGGTATGGACGTTGTTGATTTTCTAAATATGGTATAACTATTTTTTTTATACTCATGGTTATAATTGCATTTCATGGTTATTTTATTATGATGACTATACATGTTTTGTGTTTGGCTTTGTGTTGTGAAACGATTCGGATTATGTTTTCCTTAACATTGTGTGGTGAATTTGTTTAGAGGAATGATCTTGCATATGTTGGACTTGGGTAAAGTTGGGTTTGTGGAAATGTTTAAGCGGGGAACTTTCTGAAAAGTGAGCCCGGAAGGTTTTGAGAGAAGAAATCTTTGAAATTTAAAAATGTTAATTTCGCATAAGCTATGTCATTTCATTTGAGATTGTTATCTCGCGTGTGTTTTAAATACGTTCACTGGAGTCCAGAGACAGGTTCGTAGGGCCTACCTCGCCTTGATTAACAAGCTTTATCTCACGACATTTGCTGATTACTACATCCTACCTATATGTCACTTTGTTTATTGGATACATTAATCTAGTTTTATGTACTTTAAATTCGCGAAATGCTGCTTAGAATCTTTCGGCGTTAGTATTAAACTCATTGAGTTCCTTTTATGTGTATGATGTAGTTTATGACTTTGCCCTTGGATAGGTCGGTCGGTAGTTTATCCCATGTATTTGAGGTATTATGGTGCTGGGGTATTTGCTACTCTTTTAGGTGGGGCCCTTTGTGCGTGCAGGGTTATGCAAGTGGGACTCCAGTGGGTTTCCACTCGGGGTACCACTGGAAGGGTATCCGGGTGAGGTCTGAGTGGAGACCCTTGGTGAGTGGGACCGGGGTGGGGCTCTCATAATAAGGTGCCTTTTATTGTGAGCCCCACCCCGAATCCACTGAGTCCTTGGCATGTGGTCTCATCTGAAGCTATAAAAATTTGGTCACTGGCTGTTCGCACCAGTGAGCTGGCAAAGGCAGCGGGACGTATTGAAATGGGAGTGTACCGCCTGGCTGGTAACCGCTCGAGTTGGTAGTCTTCCGCCCCAGTGCTGTCCTGTGATGCTGGGACCAGCTGTGAGCAAAAAGAAGCGAGGACCTTTACTACTCTGTGAGTGGAATTTTTGTGTGGGTGGGACCGTGATGTGAAACAGACAGGAGTGGGGCTCTCATAGAATGCATTTGAATTAAATAAATTACAGTTTTAATATTGAATATATTTTCATTTATCTCATTAATCATATTTTAAATATTTATAATTTCATTTTTTTTGTATTTATTCATTAAATTTTATTTAATCATATATGTTATTTTTATAAAAATGAAGTTGTACTAGTTTATAAATTAAATTAAATTTAATAACTAAACTATTAGTGTATTTTAAATAGTTTTATTACTTAAATTAGTGTTAATAACAAATATTTTTATTTTTAAAATAATTACCAAAAATTGTATACTTATTTCTTTATTATATATTCTAGTAAGATAAAATTTTAAAATAAATAGAATATTTCATTATTATACTATTGAAATGTATTTTGGAAAAAAAATATTTTATTCCAAATATAAATGAGAATTTATTAGCATTATAAAAATTTAATTAATAGATGTGATATTTAAACTAAAATGGTATGAATTACATGTTATTATTATATATAATAAGGATGAAGATGAAGATCAGATGCATTTGAGATTTCATTTGATAATTTGAAGTTTTTATTTCTAAGATGTTATTAAGTTGTTTATTTTATTGTTTTTATTGTTAGCTACTTAGTTTGATATAACGATATAACGTTGCTTTAACATTATTTATTTATTTAATATTTCTATATTATTTGACTTAATTATTTTATGTATTAATTATTATTATATATTTATATATTATTTATTTAAAGAATGATAAAATTTTGTAAAATTAATTTTTTTTTAGCATTTTTTAAGTTTTGAACCGCAACCCGCATGAGTTGGGTTGATCAAAAGCTAACCATAATAGAAATGAGTCAAATTAGTCGTCGGTTAACTATGACTGAATAGGCTCATTTAGTAGTTTCTGAAATTCCCCAGCTTTGGATGTTATTTTAAATCTACATATATATATATATTTAATTGCACATATTCAAAACCGGACAGAAACCTGATTGAGAATACTTCATCCTCCCATAGTAAGGACAACTTGCAGGAAATCTTTGCTGCTGTTGCTAGAAGAATTTTTCAAAAAAAAAAAAACACTGTTATGAGAGTCCCCACTCCAAATCTACTATTTTCATTGCCATTGATATCCGGCTCAAATGGTTTTGGTATTTATCTACCATTTCCGTTCATATTAATCTACCATTTCCATTCACATTAAAAGATAATGATAATCGAAAAAATAAATATTTTATTGTTTTTCTTTCTATTTTCTCTTTGTTTTTAAAATTTTTAATTTTTCTCATTTTATTGAATCGGCTTATAGAATCTAGCCACTGATTGAGGCTTTTAGTCCCAAGCCGCTTGCTTTTCTTTTTTGAAATATTAAGAAGCTTTCATCGTATAAGAGATAGACATGCGAGAAGCGGACTGTCTTAAGATTATATATATGATCTATCTAGACTTATTTGTTTATGAAACTTTTTTTAAGGGGAAAATCAAAATCAATTGGTATGTGTAAAATGCCTTTATGGCTCACAAGATTTATCTTATTTAGCTGTCAAAGTCAATCATGTTATCTCAGCATTTACTTCATCAATTTCTCTTTTTTTGCTCCTTTTTCCCGTATTTATCCATAAATCTAGATATTAATGTTTGATTGATTTAATAAAAATGACAATCGTGCAGAGGTTTTCAAGATAAAATTTTCCAGTGAAATCTGGATATTATTTCAAATAAGAAAGTGTGGCCAATATATAATCACTTCCATATACAAATCAAAGGATTTGATAAAATTTTAATACTCTTTAGAAAATTTGGATGGTAACTTGAAATGATTTAACATTTAATTACTTGATACATATTTAAACATTTTCTTTTTATATAACACATAATCAAAATGTTAAGTTGTTTTTTTTCTTTGTTTCAAAATAACTAATTTTTTATAAAATATTATCAATAAAAACGTTATAAATTATTTTTAAGATTCTTTTACAACAATTATTTTTAAGGTTGTATTTTGTTATTTGAGAAACTTGAGTGTAAATGAGATGGTTGGGGTCTCGAGTTCCAGTCTTAATAATATAATTATGTTATGTGGCTCGAATGAAGATTAGTATGGTTTAAAGGTGTCTGTGCACGGACCTATTAAGAACAACTCATGACCCTGATAAAAAATAAATAAATAAAGATAAAAAGAGTAGATTATTTTTATATGTTATTCTAAATTTTATTTGTTATTTTATATAGTGTTTTTTTACCTTTATTTACTTTTACATATCGTGTAAGGATTTGATTATGAATTCTCTCAGTGAGTCCATTCCAATCTTCTATCACTTGAGTAAGATCAAAAACTCTTATTTTATATTATATTAAAAACAATAAAAATGTTTTTTAAAACATACTTGATAAATTTTGGGCAAATAATAGTTCTTTGAAGCTTTTTAAAAAGAAAAGTAGTTCTTTAGAGTTAGAGTGTTCTGTTTGTTTTTTTGCTTATCATTAAATAAATTTTTTTTTCAGTTTAATATTAAATAATCCTTAATAATATTAAGTATAAGTTGTTTGTTTTTTTAGTGTTTTTCTATTCAATTTTTTTTTTTTTAGAAATTTCATCAATAAATTATAAAAAAATTTAAAAAGAAATAATTGAATGTTGAACAAAAAGCTGAAAAACAGTCTTATTAAGCTTCCTCCCAAAACAAAACTAATTTATAGTGTATTTGATTCTTTAATATAAATTTTATAACCAAAATCAAACATGCAATCCTTAATAATTTTAACCAAATACACACCTAGCTTTACATGCATAAAAAAAAAAAAAATTCTTCATAAAAAGGGACTGCTTCAAGAATTATTGGAACAGGCCCCTCAAATGCAGAGCCGGCCCCAAAAGCTGTAGAGAAGGGCAGGTGCAAACAAGAAACCCATCCACGTGTTCGTGCGGCAACTCCAACGTAAGCGCAATCTAATCCAAAATCCGACTCATCTTCCTCAAATTGAATTTAATCAATTTATCCTCAATCACAATCCCGATAATTCACAAAAAGATAAAAATGAAAAGGAGGTTAGAATGAATTAACGGTAGAAATATGGACTTGAGATTTCCATCAACTTTGTTGGTTACTTGTAAGCAAACAGTCTTCTTCTTCGGCAATTCCCAAGCTTCTCTTCCAAACCCAAAGCCATAAATTTCAAGTCGCAGAGAAAAGCGGAACCCACTTACCAGATTTGACTACTATAAACTGCCGATTTTTTGTTAGGTGAAAATCAATGCTTCTTTTTCTTTTTTATTTGTGAAGTTTGGTTGATTTTGGATCGGATCGTCTTGTTGATTGCATTGTGTTTTGGGGTCAATTCTAACTGGGCTGTTTCGTATTGATGCTAATTTTGATTTTTCATTTGTGGGTATTAGTGGGTTGCTGATTTTCGCCGGTGGCCTTTTGGTTTTTCATACGACTTTTTAAGGTGGGATCTTATTGGGGGAAAGTATTCTAAGCTTCGTATATGCAATACAAGACCGTAACTTTGGAATCACGAAACCACCAGGTCTTTCCATTTGGAGTGGTGGAAAACAAATTTTCTTATAATCAGAATCTGAGAGTTACGAAACAGCACTTTGTCAGGTCTGCGCATTGGTTCAGTAATATAGAATGAGTTTGGCCGTCCTAGAACCGAATCGAAACCGTGTTTAGGCCCAGATCAGTCAAGGCTCAGGCTTCTGGTTCGTTTTTCCCACCATCTTTTTAATGCTTGATTGATTAAATTTTGTGGGTGTCTTTTGATGGTCCTATATGGAAGCATAAAAATATGCAGAAAGTACTGAATTTTGTGTCAATTTATTGGGCATTTAGGATAGTTGCTTCTCCTGTTTGGTTCTGTTATCAGAGTGCAAAATCTTAAAAACAGTTCAAAATTTGTTGGCTACTTGTTCACGGAAACTGTTACTTGGAGATATGGTCACAACATAGAGTTCTTTTAGAGGAAGTAAAGTAAAACAATGCTCGACTGTTTTCTATTGCTGTCCCTGGGTACAAGACAACACATCAAGCACTCCTGAAAATTACTAAACTAATGAATTGTGTTCCTGCTTTCGAGAATCCACTCCGAAGTATTGTATCTACAGAACAACCAAAAGTGTGAATATTTTTGGGTTTGCCCATCATGGTAGTAGGAAATCAAATTGACTTGCGACCTGGTAAATTGAAAGAAAGAATGGTGAATTCTGTGTGGCTAGAGTTGTTTTTAGCTTGATGTTCAATTGTTTATTTGGATATATTTTTGTAAAGGTTTTCAGTGGCTTCATCATAGTGTCCATCTTTTCAATGCATTAGCACCATTGCTTACTTGCAGTTCTCATTGTATTTTTCTGGTTGTATGTTTACCTGCATTTTTGAAGAAAACTAAAAAAAATATTTGTCTTGAATTTGCTCAGCAGTCAATGTTTTTTGCATCAAACTCTAGTTGTATTTGGGTTTTTCACAGTTGATTGTCTCTCCTGCATGTGACTACAAAGAATACTTACATGTCCTTTTTACTCCTATTAACATAGAAAATCTTTCAGTCATGTATATCTTTAAACATTATAGATGTTGATACCTCCACGTGTTTCAGAATTCTGTGGTGGCTTGGATTGCGGAGACAGACTTGCAAATGCTGTCCTGCTGGCACAGTATGCTGATATGAGTTTATATGTTCTGTAACTGTAGCAAAAAAGAAGACGTTCTTTTTCATTAGGACACAGAAGAGAATATCTTTGGCATGGGATCTTTATGAATTGTATCATTGTGTCTTATCCATTAGAAGTTATCCATACTAATAAGAATCTTCTTTGTTTACTCATGGATCATGATGCTTGGGTTATACATTTTCTATTTTCTTAAATATCATTTTAGATTGAGTTGCAGGTGGAGACATTGAGGATGTTGCTTACACACACTGCTCCCAGGGCAAATCTTCTGGGACTGTTTGCCATACGTTGGTGTTACAACTTGTCACAGAACTATTCTGTTTGGTTATCATCTAGGGTATGACTGATTTATCATAGAAAATAGCATGCTTTTTCTATCTGTGTGCTTCTGTAATTTTCACTTAAAGAACTTGAATTTCCTTTCACTATTTATTCAATAATGCCTTAAAACTGCAGGTTATACTGCATTTTCTGGTCTAATTCCAGAGAAAAGTGTGGCAAGTCATTTTTTGTAATACGTAAGGAAGTCTCATCTATAGCTTATCTATGGCAAGATTATTACTGTAACGGTTATGCTATTTTTATTCGACACAGGGTGGTGAATGGGTATGTGAATACCTTTCAAAGGATCTTGGAATTGCTGAGAAATGCTGTCTTAGGCAAGTGAAGTGATCTTCTTGATTGACTAGCAAAGAATCTTGGGCCCTTTATCTTTTGTGTTGTGTTTTGATAAATAGAATTTCAAATTACAGAACTTTGCTGTCACCAAAACTGTTGTATGTGAGTATCTTCCTAGTAGTAGCGTTTCGGAAGGAGGCTTTTGAGGCTTACACCTTGTGGTTTGTCTCAGGGAAAAGCTGAATGGGTCCCCTTGAGGCTATAGCTTCAGATTGGCCTCGAACTGTGAAGGTTGCAGCTTTGAGGCTATAGCCTTAAGGCTATTTTGGAATTTGACCTCAAATATCCAAAGGGTTTCAATCTTTATGGGATTTTGATATGTATTTTGTGGGAGGCTTAAACCTCAATATGCAATGAGTTTAATGGGTTCTACTATATTGTGGATTTGTGGGCTTTTTGATATTGATTTCATGAGGTTTGTATTGGGTCCTAATGTGGGTTAAAACACTTTTTTTGCAAAACAAGGGCTTAGTTGACTCAATGGATCTTTTTAAATGGAGGAAAAGAGACATTGGGAAGAAAATAAAGAGTGTTTATTATTGCTAATGGCCCAGGCACATGTATAATTATTATCTTTCTATTTATAGATAAAGAAAGAAATATCACTATAATCCAGTATTGAAGGAGAGAAGGAAAGAATGAGTTGCTGTTAACACTAATTGGAAGGGACAATATAACAGTGAATATAGATTGCTATTACTTGGAGGATATAATAATAGTGATAGTGACAATAGTTTTAAGAGTGATTTTATGAAACCATGAGAGAGTTAAATTTTAGAAGAGAAAGCAATGAACTAGATGAGAAGCTATTAGTAATGAATGACAAATGTTTTATCATGATAAAGTTTATGCCTTTGTCACCCATCCAAAATAAAGTTTGCGCCTTTTTTACCATTGAATTTTCTTGTGACTTTCTTAGCATTTTCTGATTTTCTAATTTTTTAATTTTTTTGTTTACTTGTTTAGGTTGAGGTTTATACTTTACTTTATATGGGTAATACACCTCAAAACTGCCTTTATCCTTTAAAACATTCGTCAATGCTCCTATAATTCAAGTTACAATCCATGCAAATATGTTGGGTTGTCTGCAGATTGTAGTCAACTAATCAATTAGCCTTCTATGTTTGCAGACCTTTAAGTCATAGATGTTTTTCCCGAGGTGAACTTTCACAATGTTCAATATATTCTATGTTGTCTGTTTTTGTTTTTGTTTTGTTTTGTTTTTTCTGACAATGGAGCATTTTGAGCAGGATGGATTGTCAGCACGCTCCTAGCTGGTGCCACTCTTGGTTCATTTACTGGTGGTGTACTGGCTGATGAGTTTGGCAGAACAAGGACTTTTCAACAGATGCAATCCCTCTTGCTGTTAGACATTTCTTTGGTCTGTCATTTGCTATAGACTGTATGATTATAATCTTTGTGTTTATTAAATAAAATAAAATATTTATAATAAAGTCAAGTATGTTTCCTTTTCAGTGCAACAGCACAGAGTGTGCAGACTATGATAATTGGTAGGTTACTTGCTGGCATTGGAATTGGCATCTCATCTGCACTTGTGCCACTTTACATATCTGAGGTAGTGATGTTTCAATTTATGATTACCACAATTATGCTATTTCTTATTCATTTTTATGAATGCTTTACAACTGAAACACATTTTAAATGGTCAGATCTCACCAACTGAAATTCGTGGTGCCCTTGGCTCTGTCAATCAACTTTTTATTTGCATTGGGATTCTTTTAGCATTGGTGGCTGGATTACCTTTAGCCGGGAACCCTCTATGGTACTCTTCTTTTCATATTTCATTTGTTATAGCTAAATGTCAGAGAAAAGCTTTTAGTAGCTTAGTGAGATAAATCAACTAAATAAACTATGAAGCATCATTTCAGAAATGCTGCTAGATAGCCTTTGAGACTTGATTTAAGTGTTAAAGGGTTGGTGTGGGAATATGGACGGTTTTAGATTGAGTCCCCTGGTGAGCCCTTCAGCTTACCTTTGGGGAAAAGGAAGTTCTTCGTTATTGCAGAATGTTATCATAATTAAGATTGTGAAAAACTATGGATATTGCATAACATGATACAAGGGCTAGTAGGGTGTTTAATGGCTTATTATGTTCATGGAAAATAAACTCTCTTCTCCTTTCTGGTTATTTTAGAAAACTTCCAAGTGCAATGTTCACTGCTTGTTCTCTCTTCATGTAGCTCATTGTGTTGTCTATTTTTTTAATTAGGTGGAGAACAATGTTTGGTGTTGCTGTTGCCCCCTCTATTCTATTGGCTTTGGGAATGGCATTTTCTCCAGAAAGTCCTCGGTGGCTTTTTCAGGTATTTTTTGCTAGGTTATGCAGTCACATATAGCTTGAATGTTTCTACATGGGATTTTTGTTTTTCATTTCTGCAGTTTATTTTATCCATTTTATCTTGGTTATTGGTTCAACAATAAAGATTCTTTGCAGCAAGGGAAGATTCCTGAAGCTGAAAAATCAATAAAAACACTCTATGGAAAGGAAAGAGTTGCTGAGTTATATGAAGTTGAAGGGCTGAGTTCTTCTGAACGGAAGCTGGGTGGCTTGATCTATTGCTTAGCCGCTACTGGAAGGTATAAATGAAAAACATTAGTTTTCATGTATATAAATAAGAAATATCTTGGTTTTCTATTGTTCCATGCTCTTTAAGTAATGCTCACCAGTCACCAATCCTTTTATTTTATTTATTTATGAAATCATCTATGAAGTATCTATTTTATCATCATATTTTTGTATCTGCATCCAGACATATCTATGTGGTTTTGCATGCAACTATAATCCTTGCAGAGTGCAGCCATACTTGTTGTCATGCTTTACGGTGCAATATGTTAAATGATTTGTTATAGCGTATATTTACTTTCTGAGTTGTAACTTATTAGGAAACTTGTCTTATAGAGTTGTAATCTATTATGAAGGTTAAATTGGCTTTTGTATATATATATTCATAATGGATCAATGAAAAACACAACGAATTATTTCCTCCAATTCTCCTTCTTGTTCTTTTCATGGTATGAGAGTCAGGGAAGGTTCGGGTTAGGACTTCGCCGTGTTTACTTTTCAGAAGCAACCATTTAGTGTTGAGTCCTTTTACGCTATCTATCTTCATCACATAATTCTTCCATAGCGTTAAATTTTATGCCTTGTCGGAAAAACTATTCCGACGCCCACCTTAACTTCGGCCGGATACCCCAACCACACGCCTCCAAGCGCTATTTCTTTCTCCGGCGATAACCACCACATGTCTTTGGGCGTAGAAGCACGTGGCGGCTCATGGATGGCTCTTCGGCCACCAGATTTCACCTCCGGTGTCGCCGGCCGCCGACAAACCCAATCAACATCCTGTATTTGACATTCGAGCGTTGCAATAGTGTTTTTCAAACTCTTTTCTATCCGATAACCTGCTTTTTTGGGGTTTTTGCTTGTCTACCTTGATTTCTTCAAGGTCCAGAGGTGTTTTGTGGATTGTAGGGTCAAATTCTATTCCAGTGCAGTGTTTTTCGTAGAAAGGTGGTTCTTTTATGATACGATCCCACATCGGTTCCATGTACTTAACGATGGGTTCTCCCCTTATAATAGGCTAGGCTTTAGGTTGAAGAATTTGCAGGTGGGTTTGAGTACCTATCATTGGTGCTTTTATTGAGAGCGGAGATGCGTAGGCGGGAGAAGGCTGCTCCCAGGAAAGCGGCCTACCTAGAAGAAGGCCCTGTTTTGAAAGTGGGTCTAGAGTGAATCTTGGCCCAGGAGTGGCGCGAGTGAATCTTGAAGTACTTGGGCATTGACACAAGGGGTATGGAGACTAATCTGATGCAGTGGTTCGCGCAAGAGTGTGAAGTGGTACTTAAGCTTGATGGGTTCTCCCACCTAATAGGCTAGTCTTTTGGGTTGGGCTTTTCCATTGGGCTTGGGTACCTATCACTTTCATTACAAGATCCTATTTTTCTAGTATTTTTTTTCGAATTTCCAGATGCTTGTTTGAGTTAGATTTGCTTCTATGACTAACAAGAAACCCCCACGAGGAGTTATGTGCCATTATTGCCATAATTCAGGACATGTCTGTTAAATTGTAGGAAATTGCAGAATAAAAATCGAAGATTTCAGTCATCTCACTATCATAAATCACTTAAGTCTGCATCTACTCCTATCTACACACTCTTCAGTTAGGTAAAGCTGACATGTTTTATTTCATCTTCCTCCACATGGGTCATTGACTGGAAGCCGTCGACCACATGACCAGGTAATTCGGTTTGTTCACTATTTGATCTCACCCATACTGCCTCTCTCTTGTTGCCCTTGCCGGATGGGTTGCATCTGTGTCCTTAGGTCGGGGATGATTGATTCGACCTACAATCCTTTGACATCTGTTTGAGTTTTCTGATCTGTTTTAATTTAATTTCTAGCGAATAAACTTACTGCGTAAGCTTAATTGCCGTTATCTCATTTTTCACATTGTTGTTTGATTTAGGATCTTTCGACGAAGCGGGTTATTGGTAGAGAACGTGAGTCTAGGGGTCTCTACATCCTTGAAATCGAGGTGCCAACGCCTGTTGTTTGTTTTGGAGTTGTTACCTCATTTGAATTACGTTGTCGCTTGGGTTAACCTTCTCTCTCCTTGTTGAAGAAGCTATATCATCAGTTTTCTAGCCTATCCTCATTGAACCGTGAGGCGTGTCAATATGCTAAGCTCCATCGTGTACATTTGAGTCCTAGGGTCAATAAACGAGCTTTCGCTCATTTTGAGTTAGTTCATTATGATGTTTGGGGTCCTTGTCCAGTTTTGTCTCCGACTAGGTTTAAATATTCGTTACCTTTGTGGATGATTTCTCTCATTGTGTGGCTGTTAATGAAAGAGTGGTTCTGAATTTTTTCTTATTTTGAGAAAGAGAGAGAGAGAGGAGAGAGAAGAGAGAGAGAGAAAATGTCTTACTGATGTCTTTAAAATTCAGAAACACATTTCATGTCTCTGTTCAAGAAACATTGAAGTGATAATGCTTACTAAAGAATATTTATCGGAACCTTTTCAGTCCTTCATGTTACAAAATGGGATTCTCCATCGGGCATAGGTATTGTTGATCTGGCGAAATCTCGGAATCTGGGGTTCTTTGAAGAAAGAATAGAATTATTTTTGAGACTACCCGAACCCTTTTATTCCAAATGAATGTACGTAAACATTTTTGGGCCAACATAATCCTCATGCTTGTTTTTATTAACGAGGATGCCTCCTTGATGGTTCTTAGTGGGTCACTCCTTACCACCTAGTTGTTTCCAAATAAACCGTTGTTCCCTATTGATCCCAAGGTATTTGGATGCACATGCTTTGTTTGGGATGTCCATCCTCAAGTCTCTAAACTTGATCCAAAGTCCTTAAAGTGTATCTTTGTGGGATATTCTCTTATTGAAAAAGGGTATATGTGTTATTGTCTCACTCTTCGATATTTACTTGTTACTGCGATGTTGCATTCTTTAGACCACCACGTTTCCTTTCGTCTCTTGTTATGAGTGCGGGGAGGATGATTTATTGGTTTAATATGTTTCTCTACGAGTTCTGCTCATTCCCATTCTGTTAAAGCCTCCCATTACTCGGGTATACTCTTGGCCTTGAAAACCTAGTTTCAAGTCCCGACACTTCATTTGCTTCGACATTAGATCCCGTCTTCCTATTGCTCTTCGTAAAGATAACGTCAATTTGTTCACCTAATTTCCTCATTTTGTTCTTATAATCGTTTGTCATCACATTCATGTTCTTTTATTGCATCCTTGGATTCTGTCTCTCTTCCTAAAATTGCTTGTGAGCTATCTCACCTTAGTTAGGCGTAGTCTTGTAATTGAAGAAATCTGGCTTTAGATAACCGATGGTACGCGGAACTTGGTACAGTTACCTGCTGGGAAGAAAGGCATTGGATGCCGCTGGGTGTTTGTAGTTAAAGTTAATCCTGATGGTTTTGTTGCTCAATTGAAAGCATGACTTATGGCTAAAGTGCCTTTCGGACTGTGGCGTAGACTATTTTATTTTTTGATTCTTTAGATGAAATTTCTTTGGCTTTTTATTTCACTAGCTGCCACTTATCGTGAGATCTCCTGACTTTATATTAAGAATCATCTTTCTTCATAAGTGACGCCCGGGGAGGAGGGTGTATATGGAGGCTTGACCTCTGGTTTGTTGCTCGGGAGATAGGGAAAGGTTTATCGTCTTGATGTGTTTGTATGGTTTGAAACGAGTTACTTATGGTATGGTAGAATTATTAAGTAGGTGAAGAATTTGGCATGCAGAAGAGTAAATCAGACCACTCCGTCTTCTACAAGAACTCCAGTTCAGGTATCATTCTGTTGGTAGTGTATGTGGATGATATTGTCATAAGTGGGAGTGACTCTAAAGGTATCTCATCTCTTATGTCATTTCTTCAAAGCCAATTTCATACAAAGGACTTAGGGATGCTAAGATACTTCCTGGGCATTGAAGTTATGCGAAGCAAACATTGAATCTTCTTTTATCAAGGGAAATAAATGCTTGATCTATTATTCGAGACTGGAAAGTTGGGGGTAAAGCCATGTAGTTCCCCTATGGTTCCAGGCATGCACCTTATTAGAGAAGGCGAAACATTTAAGGATCCTGAGAGATATAGAAGACTAGTTGGGAAGATGAATTACCTTACAGTAACTCGTCTTGATATTGCCCACTCAGTCAGTGTTGTAAGTTAGTACATGTCCGCTCCAACGATCGACCATTGAACTGAGTTGTTGAGCTGGTCTATGTTACTTGAAAAGAGCCCCGGGACATGGTATTTTATACAGTAATCATGGGTATAACAAAATTGAGCTCTTTTCCAACGCAGATTTGGCAGGATCTAAGGAAGACAATAGGTCTACTTTGGGGTACTGTGTGTTTGTTGGAAGGAATCTAGTCTCATGGAAGAGTAAGAAACAGAGTGTTATCTCGTCCCCAGTGTAAGTTTGAATATGAAGTGATGTCGCGGTCGTGTGAGATCATGTGGCTTCATCAACCCTTAATGGAAGTCGGCATTGAGACACTAGTCCTAGAAAAACTCTGGTGTGACAACTAGGCTGCCCTTCATATTGCTTCTAATCCTATGTTCCATGAACGAACTAAGCATATTGAGATAGATTGTCATTTCATTTGTGAGAAAGTTCAATTCGGCTTGATTTCTATAGGATATGTGAAGACTAGAGAACAATTGGGTGATAACTTCACAAAGGCCCTAAGTGGGGACTGGGTTAGTTATCTATGTAACAAGTTAGGCATGGTTATGTGCTCAACTTGAAGAAGTGTTATAGCATATATTTACTTTACATATAGAGTTGCTTAACCTATTAGGAAACTTGTCTTATACATAGTTGCCATCTATTAGGAAGGTTAGATTGGCTTTTATATATATATATATTCATAATGGATCTAATGAAAAACTACAAGGAATTATTTCCTCCAATCTCATAGTTATTTCCTCAATCTTGCTGCAGTTGTTAGTATTTAGGGGTAGCACTTTTCTTATTCAACAATTGGCTGGCATAAACGATGTATTCAACCTCTGTGTTTCGAAGTGCTGGAATTGCCTCTGATGTTGCAGCCAGTGCTCTTGTTGGGGCATCAAACGTCTTTGGTAACATTCTGCATCCTCTGGGTTTCTTGGACAATTTTGATTTCATATTCTGTAAAGAATGTTTGATGTAACTTGCTTTTGATATTCTTTTACAGGCACTACCATAGCATCTTCTTTGATGGACAAGCAAGGAAGGAAAAGTCTTCTAATAACAAGCTTTGCTGGAATGGTACTGTCATTTTCTATATAAAACTATTTATTCATATCAAGTTCTTAAATTGGTATATTCTTAGTATATTCCTTATTGAATCAAACAGGTAGCCCGAATCTTTTCGGCTGCGTGATTGCTTCTGGTGCTTTCGACTGCTTTGAGGAAATGATTTTCTATCATGGAGTACCTTTAACCTTGATTTTTTTTGATAAACCAATCATCAATTAATGGATTCAGTTGGTTGATTGGAGTTGCTTTAGTTATTTGGACTAGGGCATGTTTTCTGGGTGTTCAACAGATCTCGTATAGGGTATTGTGAATATAATTTGAATTTTCAAGTATTTATCTGGCTTACAAACAAGGATGGCATAACTAGCGCTTTTAGATGTTATTTCGCTCTAAAAAGTTAGATTGGATAGTTTGCATGTGTCAAATGGCTTTTGATAAACTAAAGAAATACAATGAAAGGTTTACTTGTTTGGTGGAGGAGCTTCAGTCGTACTCTGATCAGATTCTTTTATTTTGTGGGGAGGACTCCTCATCCTTCTCTTGTACTTCTTAGCCATATTTAATGTCCTTACTTCTGATTAAGAAGAAAAAAAAAAAGGAAACACACACACACACACACAAGAAAAGATAGCCTTCATTTCTCTTCTGCTTTTTAGAACTTTCACCTTGTCTGGTTTTCTCACACATTTCTTCTTTTGCATTGCAAGGCTGTTTCAATGATGCTGCTTTCCTTGTCTTTCACTTAGGTGTCCTGGCGCCATACTCTGGCACTCTTGCTGTACTTGGCACTGTTCTGTAAGTCAATGTTTTTCCTTAATAGATTACTGACGGTATTTTCTCTCTATTAATCCTCCTTTTTAACTCATCTAACAATATAAACATGCTATTATTCCCTTATGCAGCTATGTATTGTCCTTCTCATAGTTGCCAGGTCCAGTTCAACTCTTCTTCCCAAAAATATTTGCCTCTAGAATAAGGGCAAAAGGCAGTTGCTGTCATTGGGCATGCATTGGGTAAGTGAAGAAGAATAGTTAATCCTATCTCTAGTGATTTCTTTACCTATCAGAAATGCACTTTGAAGGATTCGGTATTGCCTGTAGTTGTTGCTTTCTCTGTTGTATTCTAGAAAATAAGCTGAAGATTGGTCTGATAACTATTTCTGATTACAGATATTGGTTTACTGCATGTAGGAGCGTGTGTGTGTGTAGGGAGTAGAAAGAGTATTCTAAATAATGTTACCAGGATATGTGTGAAAGAGAGTAAAATGCTATGCCTGCCTATCAGGCTTACCAAAGATCAATTTGATTCAATATCGTAGACATTCAGTTCTTGAACTCTCATATCTGAAATTTATGAACTGGACAAATTTAATGAAAAAAAAAATTGTGGTTTACTTCACATTTCTCTATGCAAGAGTGAGTTTCTTCTTGTTGTTAATACAGTAGTCTTCCATCTAACCGAACAACATGATTTCCCGTTCATGCCGAATCTCCAACCGTGATTGGGCACAAGCTGAGTGTTGTAAACAAGTTCGGGATCAGCTCAGTTTACTTGGGATTTCATCAGTCATCTTCTTGCTGTCTTGTACATAGCTGTAGTAATGTTGTGGAAACAAAGGGCGATATTGGAAGGAAAGAGCTCTTAACCTGCAACTTAATCAGAGGATGTTCTTTGGTGCTGATGGTAATAGCTACTGTCCTCAGATTCTTGGGCTAAAGTGAATCTTCTATAGATGGTGTTCCTTTGTTCTTATGAGACTCAAACTTTTTTTGAGGCTAGCATTCATTGTAGCTTCCCAGTTTGCAGTTATGTTAGGCAATTACCTTAAATCTATCCAGATTTATGGTGTCACTAAGGAACATGGACCCTGACTCAGTTGAATCAGGTGGCTGTATCATATTTGGACCGATTTTTGTTCAAGTTGTCATTTTAATTTTTTATTGGATATCTCAACAACTTGAATTGCAGTATTTAACTCCCTGTTCTGCAGCAATTTGTTAATTACATTCTTAAAGTCTCAAGGCTGCTTCTCATCTGCCCAAGAGAGCTTACATGTTGGTTACACCAGGTAAGGACACCAGGACACCAGCATAGCAACTTTGAATTGAGACAAGGGTCAGTATGTCGGCCTTTTAACTTCAAGGTCTATGAGATTAGTTGATGTACGTGTAAGTTGATCCAGACACAATTATAAAAAAAAAAAAAGTTATCCCGTTGAGGCATAAGAATTAATGGTGTCAAACTTCAGTATGGAGATATGTCTAGATGGGCAAGCGCTTGTAAGCAGTTCATTTCACTAGGTATATTACTTCGTAGCTGGGGAAGTCAAAATAAAATATAAGGAATGATGCTAAGAACGCACCAAAAACCAGGCCAAACCTATCCATAGTGAAGAATAGCTTGAAGAGGTATCAGATTAAGTTAAAATTTGAAAGGAGAAAAAGAGGAGTCTGCACTGCAGTGATTAATAGAAAAATGTTGATGTTTTAATATCAAAACGGTGGAAGGATCCGAGAGAAAATTGACTGGGATGAGATTGCATTTTTTTGGCCTGTGAGCATTGGTTTTGAAAAAACATATTGCTTTTAACCCTTTCTACAAACATATGTTCAATGTAGGCCATTTTTGTATTAAAGTCATAATTGTCAACTACAGTTCATTTTTGCGCCTGACTAGAGTTTCATTTTTGTACTAAAATCGTAATTATTAACTATGATTTTAGTTCAAAAATGAAACCTTAGTTGGCAAGAACTTCTAACTTAGATTAAAAAAAAAAAAAAAATCTGGACATTTCTCCTAGGTGGCATCATTTGGTATAAAAAAAAAAAATTGGCATTTTGACCCCAAACTCCAGTGAGAATCACTGTGAAATATTCATACTGCGACTGGTGCACAAATGGAGCCAGGATTTTCCATACAAAAACTGAAAAGAGTGATAATATACTTCATTGGACCATCATTGTATTACTGTAAAGAGAGAGTATCATGGGCATCTAGGCTTGATTTCTATACAACATTCCATGAGAGGGGAATAATCCCTACATTATATATGTTCAAACCAAACATTTTTTTTTTCTTTTAACTGTAAGGTTCTTCTCTCAGCAAATAATGAATTTCCAACCAAGCCTTTCACCTCCAAAGCCAAACAACTTTCTCACCTTTATCTTTCATGCTCAAAATGCGGCCGTCTTAAAGAGAGTTTGAGAACACACACCCAGGAAAGCTCATTCAAATCCAGGTGGCAAATCTACATGTTAGCTTTCCTTTCCCATCTTTCCTTCGTGTCAAGCCTATCAACAAAATAGCCCAGAAGCAACTAATTAAGGTTAACATAAAAATGAAAAATAAAATGCAGCAAAATCAGCTTTAAAATTACACTATATATTCAAAGAGATTTATTTGATTATACCCCCAATGCAACTTCTGGCGCTATTTGATGAAGATGCGTGGCTATATATCACCTGGCTGCAAGGATGGCTTGTCCTTTACATTGTCGATTTTTGAGATGGAAATACTAGATTCTTCAATTGTTATACTTTGCATTTTCTTCTGTATAATCTCTGTGCTTAATGTTCTTTGATTCTTTACCATAAGATTTGCAGGCCCATCTGCAATCAGCAAATTCTGAGTTACATAGGCCTTCGATAAACAAAACCATAATTAAAGGTAACCCACAAAAACCTTTTGATTTCATTTCTTTTGAGACTTTGATCCTGCTTTGATTTGCAAACGCCTCTTGCAATTCTACCATTTCAATAATTCAATATTCAGAACTTATTGGGAGTCATTTGGGGACAAGATAGAAGAAACAAATGAATATTGAGAAGAATTAAGGATGACAAACAGCTTAAAGAATTCAATGCCATCTTCTCTGAAAATCATGCCCAATAATGAAACATTCTTTTATTCTCATAGATTTATGCCACAACATCTGAATATTCTTATCAACACAGCATTTTCATGTCAATTATCTCCTCATCCCCAACCCTGGGTTGTTGTTGTTCAGCCTGCGTCCTAACCCACTTTGGATTGGCGGACATTTCCATGTCTGCAAAATAAACATGAGAAATTGCATGCAAAGCCTCAACAATGGAAATCGCAGGGTGAAGTATCCTACAACCCCAATTGACATGTTGTAACTCATATCATATTAGAAGCATTTAAGCACTAGGAGCACAATTAGAATGACCAAAAGCATTTTAAAAATATTGGGGCTTGTTTGGTTCGTTTTTGTTTTTCCTGAAAACTGCTTTTTCTCTTAAATTAGTGTTTTATGTGTTCTTTGTATTTTCCTAGAACAAAAAAAAACTGGGAACCAACCAAACATGTTCTCAATGTTTCTCTTTTTCTCATTGTTTTTAAGAACAGAAAACAGTTTTAAAAAAAAATGTAAGTGAACTTCAAACAAGCTCCTTCGTTACTCCCCAGCAACTATGATGGATAGTCTAATTGATCTAAGCTCCTAAGTCTCCTTAGGCGACTGCGGGGTTTATTCAATCTGTTAACTTTGGGTCCCTCAGAGCTCAACTGCCCGACATCTTATCCAAAACAAAAATCCTGTCTACATCATATGCTTAGTACATATTTCATTGACTAAATGCTATCACAGAAGGGACAAAGAACACATTCTTCTGACATTATGCAGCACTCCAATCCTTATGCCTGATAATCTAATTTTTACCTTCCCATGCTACATAATCATTCTCCGATGCTTTCTCCCACCCTTTTGCCTTGAACCCTAAAATTGAGATGAATTAAATCCTAACTAGAAAATCGTCAAACATCCTATTGTAAACATTCTCATAATCACCAGTCCCTAATTTTTTTTTCATTTTATTAGGACTAAATGCTGTGTTGAAATTGAAATTTTGTGATCATCTTTGGAAGCATAAGTCACCCAATTCGGAAATTATAATGAAATTAATCAAGGAAAATTTGGCAAACCTAGAAACAGTTACCTGCAATTCTGAAAGCTGAGATTGCAGACGCCGACAGGCTTGAAACTGGGCTGTAAAGAAGGGCTGATGCTATTGCTGTTTCTCTCCTCCGTCTTCCTCTATGCTCGCCATGAATTACCCCTCTGCAGAAAATCCCCAATGGCGCTGGTTATATACGGGGGCATGCTTGAAACCGGGATCGGTTGGACTGACCGGACCCACCCCTTTAACCCATTCCTCTTAGTTTTGTGCTTGGCTAGAGTTTTAAAACCAAAAATACTTTATTTGAAGAAAAATTCTAAAATTAGTTTCAAAAAACCAAATTAAAAGATGAATGTAGTGTGTACGGCTTTTGTCCATGACAAAAGTAATTTTACTAATCAACAAGTAAAGCAAAAACACGCACTGTAAAATTTTAAACCCACCGTCGCTATCACGATCAACGATATTCGATATTCCAATCACCGCCGCCGAAGTATTACAACGACATTCGTAATCTTGAATCGGTTTACATTGAAGACTACTGGATGAATTATTTTTGCTTTCTAAACTAATCTTAATGCTTTTTCAAACAAATTATTTTTAAAACTCTTTTATTATTACATCTTTGGGCATGAGCGTTTGCTTTTAAACCGTGAGATAATAGTTTTTGAAAATATAGACAACAATTTTTGAAAATATAGACAACATAGTGTTTTTTGTGTAGTCCATATTTTTGTCGTGTTTACTACAGCGAGGAGAGAATCTTGAAATAGGGTATGTTTGGTTATGTTTTTTCAAATTATTTTTTGTTCTCAAAAATAAGGAGAACAAGAAAATCATAGAGAACATGTTTAGTTCTCAAGTTTTTTGTGTTCTGAAAGACACAAAGAATATATAAAACACTAAATTTAAATAACAAAAATAGTTTTTAAAAAATACCAACAGGATGTTTTCTTATCTTTATGTTTTCAAAAACCGTTTTCAAGAATAATTTTAAAAAACAAAAACCAAACAGGTCTATAATGTTATTTGAAAACTATCATTGTTATTTAAATTTAGTGTTTTATGTGTTCTCCGTCTTCAAAACAAAAAAATTAAGAAGCAAATCGCGTTCCCCTGTTTTCCTTATTCCCTTATTTTTTAGAACAAAAAGCAGTTTTTAAAAGTAAAAACCAAACTAGCAATGTTTTTAAAAGAAATATTCGGGTAAAAGACATAAGATAATCTTAAATTTGTAAATCTAACATTTCTCTTGTCTCTTCTGGAAAAATGATCTAATTTGGACAAAAAAAACCTTTCTCTATTTTATATTTTTATATTGTCTCTTAAAAGAGAAGTTATTTTAGCAAGAAAACAAAAGAACATTTTATTTTTTTATCAAAATCAGGTCAAAAATTGATTGAGGTCAGATTTTCAAAATTAAGTTCTTAAAAGGTCTTTTAATCAAATCAAAACAAGAAGAGCATTTAAAAAACGCATTTAGAAAAATCAAAATATTTTAGTTTTTTCCCTTCATCCAAAAATTTAAAAAAATCGACAATAAATTGTGAAAAAGTAAAAAACAGCCTGAAAACAAATTTATTTCAGAAAAAACCAAAAAAACAAAATGCTCCTTAGTCTACCACTTGAAGACAAAGAAATGCACTCCAAAATGAAAATGGGAAATTTAGCATTGCTATACATGCTGAGGGAAAATGGATTTGAAAAAAACAGTTTTTAGAAGCTCACTGTCACATGCTTTATGCCCTCAAATAATATAAACAACTCCTGGGAACGGTCATAAGAATTACAGTCTAATTTGTTTTTATGATAAAACAATTCTAATTTGTTTGTTTCATTTTGTAAAGTTTACCCACATAATTGCTCAATATCAAACAAATAACTTGCAATAATAGTAGGATTTATAGCTACAAAATAAAATTAATTCAAAAATAAATTTAATACTACACCATACTTTACAATAACGTTAGATATCACATTAATCATAGAGTCATAGTTCTTTCATTATATTGAACTACAATTATACAATTCTAAAAGTATATTATTATAATTTTCCTTACTTAAGATGATACTAATCCGATCATAAATTACACAGATATAAAACATAACTATTCATTAAAAACATTATGATATGAAAATTTAATATAGGTAATTGATATGAATAATCCATAATTTGCTCGATCTTTTTTAATTAATCTCACATACTGATTAATTATAAATAATCTTAAGTTTAAAGAATCTTATATTATATTGGTTTCAAGGCATCGGCTAAGAAAATTAAAATAATTATATATGACCATATGTCATTATGTATAATTGACCATCATAATTTTTATTTTAAAAAAAAAAATCAGTCTCATCTCATCTCATCCCTGTTCTCTCACCATGTCACAATCTAATTGGTTCTCAAATTTTCTGTTAATATTTTTTAAAATCAATTTCATCCCCCCACACCCCCTCTCTCTCCTCTCTCCTCTCTCACTCCCCTCCTCCACCTCCACCTTCTATCTCCGTTGTTCTTTGCCCAAATTATGAAATTTGAAGACAAAAAAACAAAAGTCGGGGCTTCGCCTCACTTCCTCCTTGACTACTATTTCCGGTGGCTTCAATGATGCTGCTTCGGTTGAGTCCTCTGACTCTTTCTCGAACCATGCCCCTCCGATTCAGACTCCGAGTCCATCTCCATCGTCGATTCTTTCGTCGAAGACGACATCCAGATCTACCTCCACTCCGATGTAATACGCCGCTCCAAGTACTTCTCCACCTTATTATCTAAGCGATGGCAAGGAGACTCCTGCGAAGTAGACAATTTGCCCAAAATTCATCGGCTCAATTTCGAGGTTCCGTTGAGTACCGGCACGATCAACATTCATTTGACGGTAATACAACTGTTCTCAATTGCTCCAGTATGATTCTCTGTTAGCGTTGGGTTTGTTGAGACTGGAGGGTTGTGTCGTAGACGGAGGATGAAGAAAAGAGAGTTTTAAGTTTGATTCCCCTTTTGAGGGAAGAGCATTTGGTTGCTGTATGTTAGATGATCTAATATAGAAACTGGGTTTTGAATTATGTTTGAATAATAAGAGTTTTGAAGCATTTGGTGTTATTTTTTAGTTGCTATCAAGCAAGTAAGAAAAATGGGTATTTTAAGCATAGCTGATTACTTGAAAATTACCTTCTATCCAAAAAGTCGAATATGAAAATTTTAATGTATTAATCTTTGGTTTTCGTTTTGAAAATAGGTTTATTAGCCGTTGGTTGAAATAAAGAATAAATCAGTTTTGTAAAACCGTTTTCTTGAAAATGGGATTAATGAAAACAATGAAATGTTTTAAAAATACAGTTACTATTCCACAATCCGATAAGGACGTTGGTGAGGAAGTGGGGATCGAGAGAAGGAAGAATGCGTGATCGGTTGGTTTCTTGATGGATCGAATCCGAGTTGGACGGTTGATGAGACTGATTTCTTGATCGTTATGTTGAGAGTTCGTTGGGCATCAGTTGTTGATAACTGATGTGATCGTCATTCTTGTTGACCGCTTTGACACCACCCATCGCCGATAGTTGTATCAATATGGACCTCTGCGAGCGGAGATTTCTCATGAAGTGATAATAACCGTTATATATGGATGAGAGGACCCGAGTCGGAATGGATCAGATAATATGAGGTGAACATAATAGATCAGTTTCGTATGATTATGGTTGATTCGACGAATAAAGAAGTGGGGACGAACTCGAACAAACTGATTTCAATAAGCGAATGAGTTGTTGATTTGTTAAACATTGTAACCATGTATGCGGACGAACTCAGATCATCTGATTCGCGAGATCGCGAGTGGAAGATATCAACTCGATATAAACAGATAGCGATTGATGGAGGTTGACCGACGAAACGACTGGAATATCGATTCCGGGCGAGTGACGTTATTGAAGATGAATGTTGCATTTCCGGCGAAGCGCGAAGTGAGATGAGTTGGGAGATGAAGACCGAATCGCGGCGAATGATAACAAACCAACGAATGAGAATGAAGAGATCGGATAAAGGTGTTGTTTGATAACGTCGACCGAATCGATCGCCGTTGACGTAGTTGTTCGCGCTGAGATCGTTGTCGACTCCGATGCTCGCAATTCCGATAATCAGTTGAACGATCGATCAGTTCGGATATTTACGTAATTGCTCCGCGTGCGCATCGATTACGAAGCTCAATCAGCTTTATTAAATTATCGACCGTAGCGATGAATGGCCGATTGGATCAGCGATTCGACGCCAACTATCGACGTATTAACGAAAACCGTGACCTCGAAGACCGTAGTTCGTGCTTCGCGGGGACGACTCGACGTTGATGCCTCGAGAAGACCAAAGTGGACGCGACCGCGTGCGACCGCGTTACCTGGCGCATTCGCATACTGTAACACCATTTTCTGTTTATCTATTACTCACACCCTCATATATATTAATAACAACATATATTTGCCCTCACTTTGTATGCTTTCATATTTACCGTTCTTTCATATGATAATGACGTATTGTGTGAGCAAATATTCTTAATATTGATCATTGTGGAAGTGTTTGATCTTCACAGTGTGACGTCTTTCTCTCTGATGGACAGGATAAACATGTAAATGAAATTATATTGATGACAGTATGATATGACATGTTTGTCCTGAAACAGTATTCTTGGACCTAAACTTACATACAAAATTTATTTCTCTTAGCCTTTCCTTCAAATATTACATGGGAGTAATAGGTTTTTTTTTTAAAGAGATAAATTTATTGATTCGGGTTAGCAATACAATCGATAAAAATATAAAATCAAATATGATAAATACTTTAGAGGATGACGTATAACATCCAGGTTAATAGAAAAAATGATCAGCTCAAGACCTATACATTTGATAATAAAAAAATATTTAGAATACCTAAGATTCCAGATCTGCAATATACTGATAAATATGATTTGATTTGATGGCTACATGCAAACCAGAACTTTATAATCGAAGCTGCCGTGTGAAGCTTAAAAGAAGTGTGAACCTCAAAATTTGGAGTCTTATGATGTTTCTTCTTTTGTGGGATGCAATCCCATATTGGAAATGAATGAGGAGAGGGGCGCCAGCTTTGCATAATAGGGGCCACCTTCGCCCCGTTAGACAAAAAGGGAAGACCATGGGCTTCCCCCATTAAAGAGTGGAAGGGCCTAAGTGATCCTTAGTTAAATATTTTTAAAATAATTGAGACATAAGCATTTATAATTTAGGTCATACTAGTCCTTTAACTTTAGTTTTTAAGAAAACCATGAGCCTTCCAACACATTGAGTGAGAGACCCTAAATGGTCTCAAAGTTTGAAGTTTTTTTTTTAATAAGATTTTCTTTGGGACAATCTTGGTTTTGAGGAGCAATCTTAGAGATATGACTTTGGAGCGTCTCGGCTTGGGAAGTGGCCCAGGCTCGGGGCTTCCTTCTACCATATAAGTTTCCTTGACTTTGTTTTTTATTTAGAAATTCTTTTTTATATGGTTATTTTTTTAATTAAATGTCTTTTATATACATTTTAATTTATTGTTACCTTTAATTAGTTATTTAATTTATAGTTTTATTATTTTATTTTCTTGTTAAGGTATTGTTGCTTTTTGTTTATTTAATTAAATTGATTCTTAATTCTTTTTTATTGTTTAATAATTCAATTTATTTTCCTTAACCCATGAACCATCACCTACCCTTAATTTATTCAAATCCCCAAATTTTAAAAATTCATGTTCTAAATTTTAATTTCTCAATTTTTAAAATTCAAATATCCCAATTTATAATTTTAATTTTTCAAGTTTCCAATTTCAAAGTTACTGATTTCCATTTTCAAAATTCAACTACCCTAATTTCAAAATTCAAGTCCCACAATTTCTAATTTCAAATTTTCAAGTTTCCAATTTAAAATTAAAGTTCCCCAATTTCCAATTTCAAATTTTCAAATCTCAAAATTCAAAATTCAAAATTCAAAATTTCAAAATTCAAAATCCCCTAATTTATAATTTCAAATTTTCAATTTCAAAATCACAATTCCCCAATTTCAACGCTCAAGTGTCATAATTTCAAAATTCAAGTTCCCCAATTTCTCATTTCCAAATTGCAAATTCCCAAATCTCAAATTTATTAAATTCAAGTTCTTAATTTCAAAATCCAATTTCCAAAATCTCAATTCAAAATTCTCAAATTTCAAATTCATTTATGTTGTAAATATAAAAGTATGAACATTACTAAATAAATTCATGAATGTGAAAGAGACTCTTCAATCTCGGAAAAATTCATGTTTCATCCAATGAACTTTGATGATTCATCCGACTTACCTTGAAGATTCGTGTATCATTCACTTGATATATCTTGAAGTTCGTGATTCATCTGATGTACCAAAAAGATTCGTGAATCTATAAATAATGGTCATTATGGTTGCTTTATGGTGACCATTATGAAGTACCTTTTAACTTTCCTAGATAATAGTCATTATGGTTGCTTTATAATGACCATTATAAATGACTTTTTAGCTTTCCTAGATATAAGTATTAGAAGCCTATAAATGGGCCTCACTTAAGCCTTGTAATAGGATTCGAAAAAATACGATTCTCTCGTCCATATTTCTTTCTTCCTCCAATATCTCTGTCTTTTTTCTCTCTTTATTTTACAACACGTTATCAGCACAAGTGCTCTATCACCCGGTGAACGAAGCCGATGTTGATGATTTACAACATCTATGTTTACATTTGATTTATCTTTGTTTTTATTTAATAATCGTAGACTTTTAAAAATGTATGATATTACTAAGAGGGAATTTTCTGAGCTCGCCCTAGATAGCAATAATTACTTGACTTAGGCTTTTGATGTTGAAATTCACCTCACCTCCTCCGACTTAAGCAAAACTATCGTCCCAGATTTTGAATGCAGTTATGCTTAGAAAGTAAAAGCATTGATTTTCCTCTGCCAAAACCTCAATCAGGACCTCAAAAATGAATATCTTCTTTTGAAAAAGATAAAACATTTTATGGCAATCCTAAAAAGTTGCTTTCATCGAAACGAACATAATCGCTCACTCCATTATAAATATGGTGATTGAACTTACTATTCGAATTTTAAATATGTGATGAAATATAACAGCTACATCTTGCATTATCTCACAATTGAAGCTTTGTACACAGAACATTATAGATACTAAACTGATAGAAAATACACTATCAACTTTCCATGCTAGCAATCTTGTACTCTAGCAATAGTACAGGGCCAAGAACTATGCTACACATTTTGAACTAATTTTTGCATTATTGGTGGTAGAAAAACATAACCAACTATTGATTAAAAATCATAATGCAAGACGGTTAATTACGTAAGCGCAGTGCACGAAAAACACGTGTTATCATTCATAGAAATGATAATGGTATGAAGAGGAGAGGTGAGGTCGATACAGTTAGTCTCCTTAGAAGTGGTGGTCGGGGTAATCATAATAGCCAGTCGAGTTTGCCAAAAAATAGCGTGTCGGAGCCTTTGACGTCGACAAAACAATACGGAACTAAAAGAGTGAATTCGACGGTGTCGTATGATTTTAGATGATTAACTTCGACCAAAGATAGAGAAGAAGAAGTAGGGGTTTCTTTTAATTCAATTAACCGCCATGTGGGAGATCTTTGGTATAGGCATGGTTCACAAATCTCCCTCTTAATTTGGGGATAAAATCTGCCCAATTTTAGGGATAAAATCTCTTAATGTTAGGGATAAATTTCTTCTTCCTATCAAGTTAGTCTTCAAAAATAAAGGGATTTAGGCGGGAAATCCATTTGAAAAATATCTCTTTTGCATATTTTCTGCCTTCATATACTTATCCATAACAAACTTCCCATATGCGGTAGGATGACCGGCCGTGGGACTCGAAATCCTAGACGGGCCGCCTTGGAGCTAGTTTATGGGAAGACGCCTTGGCTTTTTTAGACGGGCTTTAGGATTATAAAATCCCCAGGTAGTCTTGCACTGGTTTAATACGGTAGAGTGGGCTTGGCTTGTTTTCTGCAGCGGGCTAGGCCGACCTTGGGCCCCATTGAGGCCCATTGAGGCCGGTAATTAGTGGGTCCCAAGATTATGGTACTCACAATGCCCCATTTTTTCCCCAACTGGAATTTCGTGCTTTTTCAATAGGGGGGAAATATTGTGCTTTTTTACCTTGGGTGTTAACAGTTGAAAGGATTGGGAGAATTAATGTGTACCTTGAACGCGCTGGAAGGTGAAGTGCGCTTGGATACAAAGCGTGTGGGAAGTGCACGTTTCCTAATATGTATCCATTATATTTATCACAGCCAGCACATTTAATGCGCGGATTGATGTTTTGCCTATGCTATATAGAGTTGGCTCAGTCTTTGCCTCTTTAACAATTTCTAAAAACTCTTTACCTAATACAATTTCCTTTCTCTGTGCTTTGACAAACCTTTCATAGAAAACATCGGAGATCCCTGATAGCTTTCAAATTTTGATGAGGTTTTTTATTTTTTGTTTGTATCGCCTTCTTTGTGTGTGTGTTTTTATTTTTTATTTTATTTTATTTTTTTTTTATGGCTTTGTTTGTTGAGTAGTTTTGGGTTAGAAAGTTTTTGTTTCTTTACGGGTGTCTGAAACATCATTCGCCAGGTGGGGTTAGTAGTGGTGCTCGGGTTATGTGGGCTATTCCTAGGTTTAGAGACATCCCATTAGGTTTTGCGAAGGTTCCTTATTCTGGTTGTTAAACCTTTAGAGGGGGATTTCTTATGCCTTTTGAGGGTTTTGTTCCCTTTATTGCTTAATGGGCCTCAAGCTAATCCTTCATCTGTTTCCTTGTATGGAATGGTGAGGATCACGAAGAGGCTTCTACCGGTCGAGTACAGGCCTAAGGGGACTTAGAGCGCTCATTGTAAGCAACCTATTCAGCTACTATGTACGCCAGAGGAATTAAGATCCTTGATTAAGTTCCCTCTAGTCATCCCAGTTGGAGAGTTAATCAGGGAGGCACGATTGTGACCATAGAGAGGCCGGATAATGACTTCTATTTCACCGGGGCGGGTTTCCTGCGGACTTTACTTCCCATCCGAGTCTTTGGTGAAGTAGTTTTACGCATAGCTGGGCCTCTACCTTATACATCCAAACGTCTTTCGGATTCTGATGAGTTATAGTGTGCTAAACTTTCTCTACTAGCTGGATATTTTGATGGTAGAGATTTGTTTCATTTACACTTTGAAGCTTAGGATTAGGGGTCGCTAATCTATGTCGGCCAATAGCCCCCAACTACAATTTATGCTTGGACTCCAGTTCCCACAAGATTGAAGCGAAATATAGGTTTGTTTTTTGGTTAAAGACATTGGTCGTGATTCGTGCCACAATGAAATGAAGCTAAAATCAACAAAATTTATATACACCTAAGTTCCTACTCTTTAGAGTAGTCGAGCTCTTGCCCAGTGTAATTAGTCTAGGGTCGAGCATGGGGATGGGTTTTCCATCCACAGAAATGGTTTCTGTCGAGTGCACGAAGAGCGAGGCTGTTGGACTCTTTGGAATTGGGTTTCAAAAGCAGTGGGAATGGTTTGGCCCGATAATTGAAAAAAGAGGCGAAAGTTAAAGGTGAAAAGTTAACTTTGAAGAATTAGGCTACTAACAGCAGGATTAAGTGAGCACAGTGTCCTCGGGTTTTATCCTCGCGTTATGTGAAACAACTATAGTCCACAGCATAACCCAGGATCTATGTTTAACTAGCCGAGCCTCACCCATGAAACAACTCCTATTTAGTGTCTGGTGCTTTATGCGATTATGGCCCCTTCTTTATTTAAAACCTAACATTTAATATCATCTCGAAGGCTCGTAAAGACCATCCTAAAGAATCACAGTCCTAAAGCATGAGTATTGGCCAAATCAATAACATTAAATGCTATCTGCCACAATTTGAAACCTAACATATAAATATCATTTTAGAGGCTCGTAAGACCATCACAAGAATCACAGTACCTCTCTCCTTGAATATGCCTTTGGATTCTAAAGCATGGAAGTATTGGCCGATTAATGACATTGATGTTATGCGACCATGTTTTGAAAATATAAGGGCCATAAATACCTTACATGTAGCTTTTGAGTAAGAGGACAACATGCATATACTTGTATAAGCTAGCTTCCTTATCTTGAAAAGGAGGGCTTGTAGCATCTCTTGAGTTGTCATCCTCAGAGGGTGTGTTTGTATGGCAAGGAAAGGGAGAGAAAGAAGAGAGAGAAGAGAGAAAAGAAATAAAAGCAAAACCTAAAATAAAAGACTTTATTTACAAAAATAAAACTTACAAAAATATCTTCTCCACAGATTGTTGCTCCAATTGTTCTTTAGGTTACAAAACGAGAGGGGCTTATATAGGCCTCCTCAAGGTATGAAAATACCAAAAAACCTATGAAATTGGCTAAGTTATAGGACAATTAAGTAATACACCAAGTTTGGAGGCGGTTTGGCATTAATTACAAAACATGACGAGGCATCCAATTTCGCTAGAGGTGAGGAATTTCGCTAACTAAGCGAAATCTACGGGCCTAAGCAATAAGAACTAAACAAGGGTGGGCAATTTCGCTAATAGCGAAATTCGCTAAAGCGCGAAATTTTTTGTGAAGCGAAATCAATTATTTTCGCTAGGAGCGGTCTTGTGGCGAAATTTGGAGTGGTCTAGCGAGTTGGCATTTAAACTACGGTGCGAAATTTTCGCTAAGGTTGCGAAATTTCGCAAGCTTAAGCGAAAATTCCTACATTGTTGATCTTCACTCTGTCTTATTTGCATCACATTTTCTTCATTTGCCTTGGTTTCTCGTGATTCTTGAAATTTGGTTGATGGCTGAGACTTGAATTCCAACTTCATGATTCATCATTCATCTCGACATTGAACTCCAAAAGTGCGCAAAAGCCTACAAAACAACCAAAAATACCCTCTAAATGGCATAAGTGTTACTAAGAAGACTAGAACACTTCAATTGGTATAAATGACATGATTAATGCGCAAAAAGTACTCAAAACCTATCTAATATAGGGTTCAAAATTGCACTTTTTGGGCACTAATCCACCCCAACCGAAGCGTTGCTAGTCCCTTAGCAATCTGAAATAAGAAAAAAGAGAGATGCATGTGGTAATTTTAAAGGTTATACTCGTATTCAAAAAGGGTTTATGTATAAACATTACCTTAAAGCGAGAAATTGAAATCAAAGTTGTAAGCGAGTATGAAAGAATCGAAACCATGCAAGAACAATTCCAGGTCAATGTGGGATCCAAAATTTATAACTTGAATTTCCACAAGTCTAATGATTCTTTATGTAGCAGTTAAGCTAATATTTGCAAGGTACCCTCCCAACTATGCCCGACACTGGCCTTAAGTTGTTGAACTGACCTAGATAGGGCTAGTTACACTTTTCTTTCTTTATTCATCTACATCGTAGGGTGCGATACTTAAAATCACGACTTCACCAAAGTCCGTTATGCGAAGGTCCACCGATGACTCCTGACGGTGGGTTTAGGGCATCGAAGCGAAAGGATCACTTGACCCGCCCAGCTTCCCCAAAGGCTTCACCGGACTTCGAATGACTTGAAAATTAAGCACCCACAAGTCATTAAACTTTTCACTCCACCCATGCGAACACTTCATCCCGATGACTCCCGGCTAATTAAGGCTTAGGGCATCAGGTTTCAAGGCTTCGCCCATTACACCCGTAGACGTGCTCGGGTTTCAAAGAAATGAGAACTACGACTTTATTTTCTTTTTCGTGCTTTTCTTTTTTCTTTTTCTTTTTTGCTTTTCTTTTCTTTTCCTTTTTGGAAGACAACATTGGTCTTCAGCGTAGGTAACACAAACCTATCCTAGGTTGCCAACATACTGGCGGAAACTGAGCGAAAGAAGGCACACAATTTGCATTTGTGGAACAGCTTTGAGTGAGTGTGTGAATTAGCATACGGGGAAATTTTCCAAGTTGAGCATCTTTGGAACTTCAGTGACTAAAAGCTGTCTCAAGCATGGAATTTATCCTATATAGTGACAAATAAGCGATTCAATTTTCCAACTGAAGCAATTCAATTGTCAGTGCCCAGCAGACAATTGTTCAATTGAAAAGAAAAACACATTTAAACATAATTAGAGCACAAAACATGATATGTACAATTACCTTTAGAGGTTTGGGGCACATTACTTGAACTATAAAGAAACAAAATTACGAACATCGGACATGTGGAGCATGAAATTACCTTTAACCGACTCCCCCAAAGATATGGTGAGGATTATAGGGCTCAGGGAGGATCCAGCAGGAGAATTTCTTCACTGGCGGCTTTCTTTGCCACCACATAAGGTTTCACCCTACGTCCGTGACTTTAAACACCACAGTATCATCTGGATTGATTAAATCTTTTGAGCCGTTGGGGTATGCACGTTGGACCCGTGAATGGACTGTCCATCGTGACCCAGGCTTGCACGAAGTAGATGGAGTTTGGAGTCGTATAAAGAACTTGGTCTCCTCTTTAAAATTCTTCCTAGTTATCATTTGATCATGCCATCTTTTCGATTTTCCTTTGCAATCTTAGGAATTCAAATAGGCATCATTAGTATTTCTTCGATTCATTGAGATCAAGAAAGCCTCTTGACTCGGCCTTATAGGTCCGTATTCGACAATTGCCCGCGTACTTTGTATCGATCTCGCGGAAGGTGACATGCCTTACCATAGACAATCGATAAGGGGACATTCCAAGGATTGTCTTGAAAGGTGTCTGTAGGCCCACAATGAATCAAGTAGTTTGATAGACCAATCTTTCTGGTTGGAGCTTACCCGCCTTCATTGAATGGTCTTGATCTCCTGATAGCGAGTTACCCTTGACCACTTGTTTTGAGATGGTAGGGGTGGCCCTTTGTGTTTCACCATATTTAGCCATGAAATTTCAAATGGTTTTATTACGAAATGAGAACCTCCATCACTAATAATGGTTTCGGTACCCCGAGCACGGAAAGATATTGGCACAGAATTTAATTACCACCCTCTTGTCATTGGTTTCTGAGGAATTGTAGCCATTTGGAGACATAATCTCTCTGCCCCAAAATGTATGTATGACCATATGGCGAAACCATAAAATCGATACCCCACACATCGAATAATTCAACAACTAAAGTGGGTTCAAGGCATCATGCCAGCGAGGCGACTTCCCGAAGCCTTTGGCGTTTGTCATACGGCACATTTGGTGTCTTTCCCTTGAATAAGAAGGCCAGTAGAAACCCGGCTGTAGCACTTTCATTCTTGTTTTACGGAAACAAATGACCACCCTGAGCCTCTCATGACAATGGTTTAAAATTCCTTGCTGGTCCTCCTCACAGTTACACATTTCGATGATTTGATCGCCGCGATGTTTAAATAGGAAAGGCTCTTCCCGATAATAGGAATGGATTTTTAGTAGAAATATTTCTATCTGTCCTTTCCACTCATTGGGATTTCTCACGTAGTGAGAAATTGCGATGTGAGCATACCGGGGAGCTTTCTCCAAGCGCATTAGGGATTCTTCGAATTCATCATTAATGGAGTGTAGATTTGTGAGTGTCGTAGGCTATAGTTAACCTTGTGAGATGATCTGCCGCCCACATTTCCACCCCTTTCTTATCTCTAATTTGCAAGTTGAATCTGAGTAACGAGACAAGCGGATGAGTCTTGCTTTTGCATTTGTTTGGTTAGAGATATTTGAAGCGAATGATACGTAAAATGACTATATCGGCCGGAGCCAGTATGCTCGAGATTTATCTAAGGCGTATACGGCTGCCCGGCAACTCTTTCTGTAGTGGTATAATTCCTGCAATGCTTCATTCGGGGTTTTGCTTGCATAATACACCACATGAGGTTCCCATCTTCTCTTTGGCCAAGTCACAGCTCCTATAGCAAGATCCTTTCGCATCGCACATCACCTGACAGTAGCGCCAATTAGGTGCTCGAACTATTGGGCGATAGTCAAATGAAATTTTAGTTCTTGAAACTCTTTTGGCAATCTTTCTCCCAAGCGAATTTTGGTATCCTTCTCGAAGCATGCGGGGTTTTGTCGATTTTGGAAAAATCTTTCTTTGAGCCGTCGGTAGAAGCACATGACGAATTGTCTAATTGTTTTCACATTTGTTGGGGGCGGCAATTTGGAAATAATGTCGATCTTTGCTATCAACTTCAATTCCCATACTGAAATAATGTGCCCAATCTGATTCCTTGGTTTACCATAAAATGGCATTTCTCGATTAAGCACCAAATTCTTCTCTATGCACCTCTGCTGAAATGGCTTCCCAGGTGGTTAAGCATTCTTCAAAATCACCCCGTATCTTAAATGATATCATCCATGTATACTTCCATTACTCCGTTCTACCATGTCACTTGAACATGCGACATACATCATTGAAAAGTGTTTGGGCGTTACAAAGCCAGGCATATCTATAAGCATACGTGCAATGGGCCAAAGTAAGGTAGTCTTTCGATCTTACGGGGCAATTTCTATCGGGAAGTACCACGAATACCCATCGAAAACAATAGAAGGGTGTCTCGAAACTCTTTCCGGTGATCGATGAGCGGCAATGGAAAGTGATCTTTCGTGTCACCTCATTGAGCCTTCTATAATCTATACACTCAGCGGTTTGTAAATCGGGTAGACAATTCTTCGCCCCTTCGTTTTCACCAGGTTGTTACTCCCGATTTCTTAGGCACCACACGAGTTGGGTGACCCATGTGCTATCGGAATGGGATAAATGATACCGACTTGGAGCAATTTCAAGACCTCTATCTGAACTACTTCACGTAGATGGGGAGTTGACCTCCGTTAGGCACTTTGCTTGACTTTAGACTCCTCTTTCACAAATAGATATGATGGTCTGCCAGTGGAGCGGGTTTATGCCTTTCGAGATCGAAATTTTCCATTCGATGCTTGCTTATTCTTTTGAAGGTGCGAGATTATGCTCTTGTGCGATGGATTACTTGATGAAAAATCTGGCAGGCACTCATTTACTTCCAAAAATGCATACTTTAAATCGGCGGGAGAGGTTTGAGTTAGTTGTTGAGGTTCCTTGGGTTCATTACCGGTCAGTAGAGCAAAATTTCTATTCTTCTTCTCGATTACCCACATGCTAAGCTCATTTCACGAAATTCGTGTTTGCTCTGCAATCGCGTCGGTTAACTACGGAAATTAATATTTCTATGCTGCTTTGTTGATTAGCTGTTCTTCCAAAATGGTATCTAAAATACGAGACTTCTTGAAGTCATCCTCCTCAGAGTGCATATGCCTTTTACCCATATGAAATAATTGAGTTCCCAAGGTCATATTTCCAAATGTGAGTTGCGTGACTCCATTCAGGCAATTGATGATTGCATTTAGAAGTAGCAAGCGGTCTCCCTAATATGATGGGCACTTGATTAGGTCTTGTGCAAGCGGTTTTGTGTCGAGTACGACAAATCTTGGATAGTAAAATCGTCACTTAATATGAAACGTCCTCGATGGTTCCTTTTGAGTATTTTAATAGACACATCGGTGGCGAGTGTGATGGATGTGGGTTTGAGTTCACTGACCAATTGCTTGGCCACATAGAATCTGGCAGTGATTCACACTGGCTCGGGTCTAACAATGCTTTCTCCCGCAGTATTACCTCCGATATTCAGAGATCGTAGGACATCACGGATCCTTATACTTCACTTTGAGTCTTGCTCTACATAATGGCACTAACTTGCTCGGTTAAAAGGCCTTTTTATTAAGACCGCTTTTGCAGGTGCACCGTCCTTTAAGAATTTTTGCGTAAAAAAGTAGGAACTTTGTTTAATCATATCGAGGAAGAGGAATATTGACTTTCACTTGCCTTAATACTTCGACATTTTTGTTTGGTGAGCGAAATGTTTCTTTGCGAGGAGAACTGCGGAAACGAGAGGGTATTCTAATCTTTATCTCTTCCACATCCTTTATGCGTTCTTCACGAAGTGGCTTTCGGCCATAATGGGTGACTTGGTAGCTTTGTCTTGTTGGCAGATTCCTTTCCGCCCGTAAAGTCACAAGCGCCTTAACTTCATCGATTTTGCATTTAAGTCTCATTTGATCGATCCTGTTCATTCACCGCTTTGATATTGTTGTCCACTGGAAAGAAACCTTCCTTTTCTTTGAACTCATAGCTAGCGATTAGACATTAAGAAATCTCCAAATGCATATTGTCGATTTCACGGTGGTGAACTTTCTCTTGCTTCAATTTTCGAGCTAGTGTGGACATTCAGCCTATACATTTCTTCACCAAAATATACCCGTACACTTTACTTAAATTCAGGATTACTGTTCAACGGGGAGAAGATAGTGGAGGCATACGTTGATGTATTAAGTAAAATCAAGTCTTTGCTGTGCTCTTGAAGAGGCGATATCTGAGGTTTGGATTTCCATGACAAATTTGGACAATTTCTCCAATTAGGGTTATTAGTGTCACCGTATGGAGCACATACATGGATTTGGTTTGTTTTTGGCTTATGGTATGGGCATTCTCTTTGCAGTCTTTCTTCGGGGTAATTATCGGCGAAAATTGAAGCGAAAATTGGGATGAAGATAACTCTATTACTTTTTGTATTCCTTGCGGCCTTTCATTTCTAGATTATCAATCTTTGAGTTAAGCGATCGATTTTTCATTTATCTATGTCTTCATAGGCGTGCCTTGTCTCCTCCTTGGTGATTCAATGGCCCAGTCTTTCAACTTCCACAGGACTAGGTTAAATCGAGCTTTGGTGGTTTCCGGCTACATGGATTCGAAATCAAAGCAATGGAATGTTTACTTTCGAAAAGTTACCCCCACACGTAGTTTCCATGATTGTTTCATGGCGGAAGACATACCGCCATAGAAGTGGTTCTGACATCAGTATCAAACCCATGATGTGGGCATGCAACGATGGTTTCCATAAATCTGTCCCGGCTGCCCGATAAAATCTCTCATAAATCTGTTTTACCAAAGGTGTAAATTTGTCTTTGAATTGTTGGTCTTATAGTAGCGAAAAACTAGCGAATTCGGCTTGCGGCTATTGATTTCTAATGGTTCTAGGCCTCAATGAGTTAGGCCATATCTTGGCCTTGTCCTTTAGAATTGATGGAAATGCCTTTAGCCGTGAATCCATGTCCATCGTACCTTAAAGGTAGTCTGAGCCTCCTCGAAATCCCTAATATGAGTGTATGGATTTTCATTTTCCATACCATGATATGTGGGAGTAGGGTACCAAATAAGGCCTCACTTGCTACTTCTTCGACGGGAGGAATGATACGAGGATGAGACCTTAACTCTAGGAGGGTGGATGGAATCCCTCATGGTTCTATAGGCATTTGGATTCATGGGGGTTCTGGTTGGCCTGTTGTTCCTCGGGTATGGGATCCCGTGGTATCGAGTTGGTACACTTCTTCACTAGCTAGGTCAGTGTGTACTTATCCTATCTGATCTACACGATGTGTCTACCATCCTTTGTTGCATAAACACACATTTACAAAATTTAGAGACAACGAGCAGCGAACAACTGCAAAGATTAAAATTAACTAACAACAATACTTTAAAATGTGAAGGAAAAAGCTGGCCCGAATGGCGAAGCGGTCGGTTACTACAAAGTGAAGCAAGCGCGAGTTCACGCAGGCGGAAGTTGCAAAAAGAGGTAAAAGGTTACCTTCACTTGTGATGTGGATCACAAGTACTCTTGACTTACCATTTGTAGTTTGGCACCATCCACGACAGCGGCATGCATTTGATTTGTGCCACGATGGTGAGCTAAAATCCATGAAATTTATATACACCTAAGTTCCTGCTGCGGGTAGTCGACTCTTTGCCAGTATAGTGGTCTAAATTCGAACACGGGATGGGTTTCATCACAGAAATGGTTTGCATCGGAATGCTGAAGGCAAGGCTTTCTATTTGGACTCTTTGGAATTGGGTTTCAAAAGCGGTGGGAATGGTTTGAAAGCGATAATTGCAAGCGAAGTTAAAGGTGAAAAAGTTAACTTAAGAAGAATTGGGTTACTAACTTGGCAAGTTAGAGGCGAGCAAGTGTCCTCGGGTTTATCCTCGCGTTATGACAAAGCGACCTGCGGTCTGGCATAGGGATCTATGTTTAACTATGAAACCTCACCATGAAACAACTCCTATTTAGTGATCTGGGTAGCATGCGATTATGGCCTTTCTTGTTTTAAAACCTAACATTTAATATCATCTCAGAGGCTGTAAGACCATCTAAAGAATCACGGAGTCTAAAGCATGGAGTATTGGCGAATCAATAACATTAAATGCTATGCGACTACCAATTTGAGAAACCTAACACATATAAATATCATTTAGAGGCTCGTAAAGACCATCTAAAGAATCCACAGTACCTACTCACTGAATATCTGCTTTGGATTCACAAAGCATGATGTGTGGAAATTAATGACATTGATGTTATCTGACCATGTTTGAAAATATAAGGGCCATAAATACAACTACATGTATGGCTTTTAGTCTGAGGGACAACATGCATATGCCCATACCAAACTAGCTTCCTTATACTTCAAAGAAAGGAGCTTGTGACATCTCTTGAGTTGTCATCCTCGAGGAGTGTCATTTAAAGCGTAGGAAAGGGAGAGAAAGAAGAGAGAAGAAAGAAATAAAAGCAAAACTGGAAATAAAGACTTTATTTACAAAAATAAAACTTACAAAATATCTTCTCCATGATTGTTGCTCCAATTGTTCTTTAGGTTACAAAAGCGAGAGGGGCTTATAGGCCTCCTCGAGGAGTATGAAAATCTGCAAACCTATGAAATTAGCTGAATTATAGGACAATTAAGTAGCACACCAGAAGTTTGGAGGCGTTTGGCGTTAATTACAAAACATGACGAGGCATCAATTCATTTAGTGAGGAATTTGGCTAACTAAGCGAAATCACGAACCTAACGAAAACAAAGAACTAAGCTAAGAATTGGGCAATTTCGCTAGCTAAGAAATTTCGCTAAACTAGCGAATTTTTGTAATAAACGAAATCAATTATTTTCTTCAAGGAGCAGTGCTAGCGAAATTTGGAATTAGTGCAGCGAAATTTGGCATTTAAGCAGGTTGCGAATTTTAAACTGGGTTGCGAATTTTCGCAACTAACCATGAAAATTTTCCATAACAGAAAATTCTACGTGTTGATCTTCACTCTGTCTCATTTTCTTCTTATTTTGCCTTGGTTTTCTCATTGATTTCAGCGGGCTTGATGGCCGAGACTTGAATTCCAACTTCACGAGTTCATCATTCATCTCGACATTAACTCCAAAGTGTGTGCCTTACAAAAACAAATCAAAAATACTCCTCTCTTAAATGGCAAGTAAGAGCTACTAAGAAGACTAGAAGACTTCAATTGAGAGAATGACATGATTAATGCGCAAAAGTACTCAAAACCCATTCAATATAGGTTCAAAAATCGCACTTCAGCACTAATCGCACGAGACGCATGGCTCTAGGGATTCCATTTGATCTGAATCCACCTCGTCTCGTGTGTGTTTCACTCTTTTGGTGGAGCTTATACTCCCCTAGGCCGTCTGTGTTTTGACATGCCCATTTTTTTTCTGAAATTTTTGTATGTAGACACAAAGCTGAGCTCACCCGTTAGTCATGGAGGTGCTGCTGGCCTAGACCAAGATCAAACGACTCACCGAGATCATCGGTGGGAGCAACCAGATCCTCTTTGTCTCGTGAAGAACTTGTAGAAAGCTAGCACCAAATTTCTTCTTGAGACATAGTCCCCATCATCCCCATCCGCTACCAGAAAGCTATTAAGGGTAAACATTTTGTTCTCATTGACCTTTTAAAGTCAATCCCAGGTAACTCTTCACAAGCGGGGTTCGCTCATGAGCCTCAAGCCGAGATCGCTTAAGGAGCCTTGGTTAGTGTTGTCCGACCCGATCAATCACCCTTGGCCGTAGGATCAAACCTCAATTTCAGCGCGGTTAAAGAATAAGGGAAAGAATGAAAAAGGCTGGGTATGTAAAGGCTAATGAATGCCAGATTAGAAGGCTTAGGATCGGGTGATCTCAATTACAATGAGACGGCTGAGGAGAGGGAGAACGATATGTCTAGTCTCACTACTGGATTTGCAGCGCGAATGCGTAAGCAGGCTGCAAGAACTTAAGGGGAAACTACCCCTGGTTTTGAAGTACCAGGCGACAAGCACCCAAAACGGTTGGATTTAAATGACAAGGTTTAGAGGGGCCCAACGGTAGTTACTTTGGACTCTCTAGAGCAAGCCTCCGACGCCTTCTAGTTTAGAGGCGCCACCGTATGTCCCTGTGGAGGTATTTGCATCTGAAGGAAGATGGGATTCCGTACCACTGAGCGCATGTTGTGGTGAGGCTCCTCTATAGAGATCACGTTAGGACCAATCGCTTCTTGGCTAGACAATAACCTCAGAATTGGCAACCCTTGCATCCGAATGTGCTGCTGACTCACTAAGAAAATCATTGAAGTGGGATCATCCTTAGCGAATACTATAAGAAATGGTCCATCACTGCCAAATCAATTATTGACCACTGGAACCCCTTCAATCAGAGGGATGCTTCTGTCGCTGATATGCGGGAGATCTACCCCACCAATCTTCGGATACTAGCAGGCTCTTTCTCAAGCATAGTTCCATCATTTTCTCGCTATTTGGATAAAAGTCTCACTAAAAGGTGTGGTCAAGATGGATGGTCTGAACCATGATTTGAGATGGCTGAAGCTAGTATGACCAGACTTAACGCTTAAACATGAGTCTTATGCTATGATTTTCTTCTAACACCTTTTCACTATAGGGACCGTCACTACTATCCGAATATGGCACGCTAGCATAGTGGAACTTCCATCCCTGCTGACGATACAGAAGCCGCGACGCCATGTTTAGTCCGCTACCCCAAAGACAACGCTCTAAAAGAGACGCCAGGCAA
Source organism: Tetrastigma voinierianum (assembly GCA_016808115.1). Classification (NCBI taxonomy): domain Eukaryota; kingdom Viridiplantae; phylum Streptophyta; class Magnoliopsida; order Vitales; family Vitaceae; genus Tetrastigma; species Tetrastigma voinierianum. The sequence goes on along the minus strand of JAEQBH010001887.1, from coordinate 513,449 downwards.
GGCCGGCAGCCAGGTCTAAGCACTAGGAGAAAAAGGTTGGTTGGAGTGGTACAAAGAGGATTACAAAGTAGATGGAGAGGGACTGGGCCAAAGAACAAGCCCGACGCCCGGCCGTCGCTATCACTGTAAGCGATGTGGGAAGGATAAAGAGGTCGAGGCTGCCTACCGGGAGGTTGAACGAATCCCCACTTTGTGCTGTAGATCGGGGCAACCAAAGATGAAGTGTCTTCTCTTAGTCCCAAGCCAAAGAAAGACAAATGCTCATAAAGGAAGACTACCAAAAGGCCTTGGAGCTGATCTTTTCCTACAACCACGGATGTTGTATGTTCAAACACAACATCTGTGGAGACCAACCAGAGGTTCTAGATGGCATGCCCAACTCCTCCGACCCACTTCCTCTAGAGTTCTTCTTGAACCCCAGGTGCCCCCCGTCCCCAATAGCCACTGAGGCCACCGAGTGTAGTGACGCAGCCGAACGACAAAGGAACCTAAGAGTAAGTTTCCCCGGGGATCAGAGCTGATCTTTGTCTCTCTTTTTTCTCTACCATTTTTTTTGAAATTTCTGTGAAGGGGCCCTATATGGCCACTAGGGTATATATTTCTATGGAACTATTGACACCGTTAGCATATTTTGGAAATTCAATGGAATTTGATATTTAATTTGCTTATGCAATTGATATCTTTTTTATTTTAAAACTTTCTACTATGAGCTTAGACCAGGATGGGGCTTGCTTTTGACCAGGATAGCTGCTCAAAGGATATCATATAAGATAAGCCGGCATGGGGACAGACACGGGCCAAAAGAAGTGCCATTTTTGGGCTTTGCATGCTAAAGGTGTTAAGAGCTACTCGGGTCTTTTTGAATAAAGCACTGTGCTAGGAGCCACCTTTAGTCTTTGAAATGTGCCAGCAGGCTAAGAGCCACTTATGGTTTTTGAAATAAAATGGCTGTGCCAGAGCCACCTCTAGTCTTTTATATAGTATTCAAGAATTGAAAAAAGAAAATACCATAAAGGAAATTTTTATTGATAATCCCTTTAAAGAAAATTTGATTTATAATATTCCAAGAATTGAAAGAAAATGCTTTAAAGGAAATTTAATTGATAATACCTTAAAGAAAATTTTTACTGATAATTTTTAAGATGCATAGTATCTCCCACATCCTAATCAAGTGCCTGCCTAGTTTATCTAATGTGTATGATTCGGCTTCCCCTACTCTTACTATCATGTATGACCCTTCCCAATTCGGTTGGAATTTGCCGGCTGCTGGGTCAACCGTGTTTTCGAAGACCCTTCTCAAGATTAGGGTTCCCGAATTTTAATGCACGTTGTCTTACATGCTCATGTATAGGTTTGTTTATTTTACTTGTACGACAGTCATATGTACAAACTTCACTTTCCATGGAGTTCGTCTACCATATCTAAGTCTTTGGCAATGGCTTTAGTATTAGCCTTCTCAAGGATTTTCGTTCGAAGCGTGGGCACCCCAATTTCTGTAGGAATTATGGCTTCCATCCTATAGGTAAGGGTGTATACCCCTACCGGCTTCCTGATGGTTGTTCAGAAACAAAGAACTCATGGTAGCCTGCCTACCATTTTCCTAAATGGCTATAGTTGCTTTTTCAAAGTCACTTAAGAGAGTTTTGTCAGACGCTTGCGGATGCACTCCCAACTCAAAGATAAGGTGTCAAGTGAGGGGTCATTCATTTTTTTTTTTTTAAACTTATAACCTTTACACTTGTGATATTCATATAATGTTAACAATTAACTTGTATTATATTTCAGAGCAAATGATTACAAAATATATACAAGCCCATATATGGAAGTGTTCAACATCTACAATATTTACATGGGTTTACAAAATTTCATATACAAATAAGACTAAAGGTCTTCCAGCAGCACCTATTACGTGTGGCCTTTGACTCGACATGTGGATTGTCCGGTCCTCTGGTTTCCTTCAGACCTACACGGATTGAATACTCCGCATAAGCTTTACTAGTGGGAATTAATACACATGGATGACCTCTACTAAGGGTCACCACACTTCTATACAAATGATATAACACATAGTAATATTTACGTATTCTTATCATTTCTCATAAATATACTTTCATACCCAGTCATTTCTATCATCTTCCATATACTTTTCATGTCATCTCAGATTTCATTGTTTGTAATCAGATATCACATAGCAAAGGTTATGTTTCTATATCATGACATATTCTACATTTTCGTATATAATTGCCATTTTCTTTTATGTTTCCATGTCTCGCATAAACCTTAGAAGGGATACAGAACTATAACCATGAGGGCCCGAAGGCGCTATATTCATCAGATGAAAACAACTGATCGGGAAGACATTACAAGGTATCATCGCACGAGACAATGACCATCCATGAGGGTTTGAGGCGCTCGGTGGTGACCCTTCGTGGTCACCGTGATCCAAACGGATCTATGTCATCGACCCAAACGGCCTGACACGAACTCTATGCCGCAGACTTATTTTTCCCCCCCAATAGGCATGCCCATCTATCCTCTACCAGGTTCTGAAGGCATAATCAATATATATTTTATGTTTTGTATATAATGATATTCCCCGAATAATTATTGTCGTCGGAATCATATATGATATATATATACAATCATTTATTCATATTTTGCATTTTTTCATCTCATTAAATGCATAATTAAATATGCTTACCATGTATGCTTACGAGCTATTTATGAATTCATAATAGGCATTTATAAAATGGACAACTATGGTACTTATAGTGCCTACTGTTTTCTTTTTCGTGTTTTCTGAGCTACATGAGTTCCCATCTTATCAAACTGTTTATTATCGGATTCTTGACTAATGGGCTTTCCACAGCCTAAGAACACCGAATCGAGTCTGACGAAGGAGATAGACTCTCCTCGGGGCTGGAGGTCATACGTAGGCAACCGACGAGCCGACTCGGACACGAGTTGGACCTGAAGTGACGAACTCATCTATCACCCCGTCAGGCATCTAATATTCTCCTCAGGCATAGCGAATGTATTCTTGACTCAATGGACTTTCCATAGAGTCCAAGAACACCCAACCGAGTTCGTGACGAAGGAGATATGACCTTCCGGTTGAGGTCATACTGGCCTTGACGATCTAATCGGACCGACGAGCTGCAATGAAGTGACGAGCTCAGTCTAACACCTTGGTCTGACATCTAATATCTTCCTCAGGCATATGGATGGATTTTTGACTCAATGGGCTTTCCATAGAGTCTAAGAACACCCAAATCGGAGTTCAGATGAAGGAGATATGACCTTCCGAGGTTGGAGGTCATACGTAGGCAAATCTGACGAGCTGACCTGGATTGACGAGTTGACCTGTGGCGGACGAGCTCATTCTAATACCTTGGTCAGGCATCTAATACTCTCCCCAGCATATGAATGTATTCTGACTCCAATGGGCTTTCCAGAGTCTAAGAACACCCAAATCGTGAGTTCTGACGAAGGAGACAAGTGACTCGGTTGGAGGTCATGCACAGTCACCGGACGAGCTGATTCGACCGACGAGCTGTACTGAAGTGACGAGCTCAGTCTAACACCTTGGTCTGACATCTACATCTTCCTCATGGATGGATTCTTGACTCAATGGGCTTTCCATAGAGTCCAAGAACACCCAAATCGGAGTTCGGACGAAGGAGATATGACCTTCCGAAGTTGGAGGTCATACGTAGGCAAATCTGACGAGCTGACCTGGATTGACTAGTTGACCTGAAGTGACGAGCTCATCTATCACCTCGGTCAGGCAACTAATATCTCCCCGGCATATGAATGCATTCTTTGACTCAATGGGCTTTCCATAGTTCAAGAACACTAACTCCGAGTTCGACGGCGAGATATGACCTTCCGAAGTTGGAGGTCATGCGCAGTCAACCTTGACGAGCTGATGAGCTGTACTGAAGTGACGAGCTCAGTCTAACACCTTGGGTCAGGCATCTAATATTCCTCTTTCAGGCATATGAATGTATTCTTGACTCAACGGGCTTATAGAGCCCCAAGAACAATCTAAATCTCGAGTTCGCACGGCGAGATATGACCTCCGGGGTTGGAGGTCATGCCTGCCGGGCCTTGACGAGCTGACTGATTGACGAGTCAATTGAAGTGACGAGCTCAGTCTAACACCTTGGTCTGACATATAATATCTTCTCAGGCATATGGATGGGATTTGACTCAATGGCTTTCCATAGAGTCCAAGAACACCCAAATCGGAGTTCGGATTTAAGGAGATATGACCTCGGTTGGAGTCGCGCGCACCACGGACGAGCCGACTTGACTGAGACAAGCTGTACCGGGTTACGAGCTCAGTCTAACACCTGGTCAGGCAATTCAATATTCTTCAGGCATATGAATGTGGCCTGATCAATGGGCTTCCATAGAGTCGGAGAACACCTAAATCGAAGTTTAGACGAAGGAGATATGACCTTCCTAAGTTGAGGTCATGCGCACGCCTGACTCAATGACTCGACCGACGAGCTGCAATTGAAGTGACGAGCTCAGTCTAACACCTCGGTTCGACATCTAATATTCCTCTCAGGTAAGGCGGATGGATTCTTGACCAATGGGCTTTCATATAAGAACACCCAAATCGAGTTCGATCGAAGGAGATATGACCTTCCGCTGAGGTCATACTGTAGGGCAAATTCACGAGCCGACCACTGGACGAGTTGACCTGAAGTGACGAGCTCATCTATCACCTTGGTCAGGCATCTAATATTCTCCTCAGGAATATGAATGGCCTGACCTACCGGCTTTCCATAGAGTCCAAGAACTAAATCGAGTTCGCACGGGCGAGATATGACCTCCGGCTGAGGTCATGCGCAATACCTTGACGAGCCGACCGACCGACGAGTCAGATCAAGTGACGAGCCCGCCTTAGCTGTGACGAGCTGAGTTTCAGGACGAGCTGCTCTACATGATCGAAGCAGCCCCGCATGATCAGTTGAGCTCAGATGACAGTTGAGCTTCATGACGATCTCGACTCCTCTATTTGACGACTCTATGGCCGACCCTTCACCCATTGACGCTCGTAGAAAGACCATAACTTGGTCTACAAGGGTTCGAATTGAGAAATTCAAAAGCCTAACATCACATGGACGTGGCTACAATTTCCAGAAGGACTTACTGCCAAATTCTCTATTTAATCTAAAACCCGTTCTAAGGTACAGCTTGTTGACCCAAATCGGACGACCGACCGACTAGATTTTTAGCTTAGTCACCTCGGTAAAGGACCATAACTTGTCTACAGAGGTCCAAATCGAGAAATTCGAAGAGCCTATCATCAAGTTAATTGATGTATACAATTTATCAGGAAGGACTTACTTCAGATTCTTTATTTCTGACCTAAAAATCCTGTTCTAAGGTCAGGCTACTGCATATGATCAAACATAAGGAATTTTCTCTGTCTCAACTCCGCAACTAGACCCTTCCTTAAAACACATATCTAGGATCCTCATAGAGTTTTCTCAACTTAATCCCGATAAGAAATGAGATCGAGTTTCAAACCCAAGACATGTATCCATATTCAAATTTAGTAGTTCCATACCTGTGATCTTCTTCTTCTTTCTTCTTCTTTTTCTTTCTCTCTTCTTTGTTCAGATTTGCCTCCTTTTTCCAAGACCAAAATGAGATATTTACTTTGTCTATCCCTTTTATTTCTCTTTTCAATCAAAGGAGGAACTTCCTCCCCTCTTCCTTTAAGCCACTTGTCTCTTCCACAATTTTCATCCTTATTTCATTCTAATATCTTTCTTTATTACTTTTTTGTCCTTCAACTCTTCTACTATTGCAAATCAATTTATGTTGGCTTTTTACAATAGCCTCTAATCTTCTTTATTATTTGTACTTTAACTTATGCATATTCTACTTTTGTTTTTCCTTTATTTTATTCTAAAATACTTTTTATTTTTATTATACCCAAAACATGTTATAAAACTGTTAGGGTATAATTTGGGGTGTTACATGCTTCCTCCTGGTCATTGCTCTGTGGGTATCATGGGGTTGAATACAAGTTTTTGATTTTCAACTCATGGCAAAAATTTATGTATATCGCTAAATCAGGCCTATTGTTAGTTACAATTGATTGAGGTATTCCGAATAGGCAGACTATATTCTTCCAAACAAATGGGATGACTTCTTTATCTTTGATGGAGGTGAAGGCTTCAGCTTTTATCCATTTGTTGAAATAGTCGGTGGCAACCAACAATAACTTCTTTATACGAGGCAAGAAATGTCCAATCCATATCAACTCCATTGAGCAAAGAGTCAAGCCTGTGGATGGTGGTTAGGATCTTGCTCAAGACTTTGAGATGGGGGCTTGTCGTTGGTAGTGGTCGCACTTCCTAACTTAGAGCCGTGATCCGTCTCATGGTTGGCTAATAATAATCTGCTAGATTGGCACTGAGCCAAAGTTCTACCACCGATGGTCTACTTTATATTCACGGAGTTCAACCAATATATATCGCCTTTTGTTGATCGGTGAGACATGCCACACCCTCGAATCCCTATCCGATTGGCGATCCGACCGATTTCCCCGGACGCGAGACCATATACCGACTTTTACTCCGATTAAAGCCGACTTCAGACTGCGGGTATGGGCCTGTACATCTTGTAACAGAATCAAATATTATATATAAATCAGTGAGCAGTCCATCAAAATCTAGACATATAACTGAGTCCCATTTAGAAATACAAAACTGTACTTCTTTACATTTACAAATCGAGCACTAACCTTACATGTAGTGAACTCATGCGGTTGGCCCAACAGATGGATGTTCCTCGCACGCCTTCTCCGCACTCGTATTGTAACCCGCATGTTTTTACTTTAGTGGGAAACATATTTTATAACTTATACAGAAACACATGCATTTATACTTAATCACAAATAACATAAAACAATAATTATATCGTAATCTCTATAATCTATATCATCAAAATGTATACCAGTCGATCATATTCAGAGCAAACTTAGACATATACAATGCGGCAAGGCATCCAATTCATTTCTACATGTATCATGACTTCTCGGTTTTCTGTGTCGCTTTATTCATGTCATCATATAATTCCTCGTTTACTTGTACCTTGTGACTTTTAATTAATTCCCCACATCTCCCATAGAGTATATCATCTACCAGATCGAACTTATACTTAGAGCAACTTATACTTACTCTCAGATCCTACACTTATGGCGTACTTATTCTTATTCGATCAAGAGACACATTTATTCAGATTCCTATATAATGTAATCGAGCCATATACATACTTAGACCCGAGGCAATTTATCACGCACTCATACTTGTTCAAGATCTCCCGTAGGAGTTACAGAGCTTATGCTTATACAGAGAAAATTTATACACGATCTATATCTATCCTGCACCCGAGAGCTTACAACCTATGCTTATACCATAGGGCTTATACTTATACTACGGAGTTTACACTATTCTGGAGGTGCACCTCGTAGGTACTACGTGAGATACTGAACGTATACTGGTATTGCGAAACTTATCCTTATACGGAAGTAACCGTAAGTACTACAAAATCTTATACCGGTAATTTCAGATTCATACTTGTACCACGGCATATCCCTGTCTTACTCGAACTTATACTTCAGGCTACCGAATCCTATACATGGTCGATCTTATAATCGGTCTTAATAGAGCATATACTTGTCTTACTCTGATCTTATACTTGTTTTACAGAACTTATACATGTATTTCAGATCTTATACTTATATTACGGAGCTTATTCTGGTATTTCGGATCTTAGTCTTGTATTACGGAGCATATACATGTATTTCGGATCTTACACGGAGCTTATTCTGATACAAAAGTACCCGTAGGTACTACACAGATTCATTATACGGAAGTACCCGTAGGTACCACTGGACTTATACTTATATTACAAAAGATTCTATAATTATATTACAAGATCTATACTTATTTTGTCGATAATGCAGAGTACCTGTGGGTACTACAGTAACTTATACTATTTCATCGATACTGTGAGCACCAAAGAGGGTACTAGGCGAGATTAATCGCATACGGAGTACCAGAGGGCAACACTAATGCATACGTAGTGAGGTACATTCAGATCTTATTCTTATTCTTTACTCAGTGTCTAATCATATGTCTATCTGACTACCTAGACCAATCATAAGTATCCGACTACCTAGACCAATCATGTAAGAAATGAGCAGGACGAAGATAATAAGTACCGAAGGTACACATGTACTCAGGAGTGCCATCGCACCCGCCAGGGGAGTGCTCGGCACCGCTCAGACGTGCCCGCCCACATACCAGAGTGTCGTAGTGCACCGCCAGAGTGCCTGAAAGAATTAATCAAAAAACGTTGGCTACCACGAACAGAGTGCCATAGCACCAAATGTGGAGTGCCTAAGCACCAACAGAGTGCCGGGCACCAAATGTATGCCGAAGCACCAACAGGACGTCCACTCATTCATACTTCGGTCCTAGGTAGTCATACGATCATATGTCTTTCAGAACTTATAACCTATCTTTATCATATTCTGTGTTCATGACATTTTTCTTTTCATGTTCATGTTCATGTTCAGATTTCATGTTTCATATCTAATTCATGTTTCATGAACATATTTATACATATTGCATTTCCTATACTTTCCTTATTTCATGCCTATTATATATGGCATTCCATATACTTGTACAGTATGATGCTTATGTATTCACACATCATTCATGTATTCTTGTCCCTCAATGAATCTATTTTTCTTAGGAATTGGAATCAATCCAATCGGATCATCCAAAATAAAGTTATGGCATTTTCATGCCAACTATTCAATTTACCAATTACATTAGGGACAGTTTGTATTACTCATTTTTCCGGGGTTTTAACCTCATATTGACACTAGATCTTTGTACTCATTTAAAGATAAGGTTCTAAGGGTTCTACTCCAACTGGAATCACCCAATTCGGAGCACCGAAACTCAAGATACGTTTGAAACAACTCGGACTACTCTATGATCAACCGATGCAGAATTGGCTTCAGACATACCCCACTTAGTGAATTTTTAAATAATGAAAGTCAGAATTTAGAAGGTAGCTATTTTTATATGTTTGGTTTATCTTGAAGTTCTATTTTTAATTTTAATACTGAATCACTTTTAAATCGATAAGAAATGATAAGTTATATTAAAATGGATAAACTAATGTGAATAGGGAAATGTAGCATCACATGTAATCTGGCATTGACCCCTAACATGTACCGGTACATGTTGGCCTAAAATGACCAGAACCTAACATGTACCGGTACATGTCACCCGAAAATGCCCAGAATGTGTGTTTTCTCCCTTTTTTTTCCCATATTTTCCATCCCAAACCAACTCTATACTTCCAACACACATCAAAACCATTCCATGTTTTCAGAATCCTTTTCTACTCAATTCTTCTTTTAATACTTATCTTATTTCAAAACGTATCATAAAATCCTTCCAAACAATTCTAATACATATGGGTCACAACCCATACATGATCCAAACATAGAGATTTGTTAGGCTTGTTCTAACCCTAACTCCTTTACATAATTTAAATCCAAGGAATCAACTAAAAGGGGGATTCCATACTTATCTTGTTCCTTGTGGGTTTTAACAACCTTAATTTCAAGAAATCTAAGGTTAGAATGCACTCTATCAAAACCCTAGATTTGGAGACAAGCTATTAACCATACAAAGCCTTAAAATTCCATAGATCCATACAATTCCATGATCAAGATTAGTTTCCATACCTTTTTTCTTGATCTCCCTCCTCCTCTTCTTCTCTTCTTCTTCTTCCTCTTCCTCTTCTCTTCTTTTCCCCCTTCACGGTTTGTTCTTCCCACAAACGAGACCAATTTTTGGTCTTAAATCCAAAAATATCTCTGAGGCCTTGTTCGGGGCCCTCAAACCCATTTTTAAGTTTCATTTATTTGCTTAAGCCCTCCAACTCTTGGCCATTTGTATTTCAATTTCTTTATTGTAATAGTTTGGCTCTAACTTTCAGAATTCTACAATTAATTTAATCTATTATTTCAGCCCATAGCTCTTCTGCTAAATTATGACTTTTAAGCCCCCTTTTGGACAAATTACAAATTTGTCCTTAAGTCTTGTAAATTTCCGGGTCCCTCGTTTCCATGTTTCGCATTTAACTCACGAAACATTCAAATTATGCTTACAAAATACCCTAAACATGTCAAAAACGACTAGGGTATATTTCGAAGTGTTACAGATAATTTCAGATACGGCCCGGCCTAGACTGCGATATAATTTCCCATTCATAAGGTAAAATCTAGCCGCCTAGACCTAAATCTTGTGGGTTTTAATCCTATTATCCGACAATTCTCCCAAGCTCAAATAGTGCACTATTGGAGTCATCCAAGAAGAACAAGCTTCATTTATTTCGTTTACCTGGTTGGTAGTAATTGATGATATCGGCTGGAGATAGACAGGGAAGAATATCGTTTCTTTTATTGGGAGGGATGCAACTATTGCTGCCAACACATTTTCCTTTTCATTCGAATCCCTCGGGATATGCTCAAGCTTCCAAGCCGAAGAACTCTCTAGTCATAGCTTAACCAGACATACATATTTGATCATGCGCTGGTCTCGAGTTTCATATTCTCCATTCACTTGCCTTCCTACTAGTTGAGAATCACTTCGTATGATGATTTTTCTAAAGATATAGAAGCTGCAAGGTCAATTCCCACTAGAATTGCTTCATATTCAGTCTCATTATTAGATGCTGGGAAGTTCACTGTGGTTTAGAGTATGAGGGCTGCCTTCCCATTTAACTACGTGGATTATCTTGCATTAGGACGACTTCATTATTGAGCTACACTCGATATATTGCCTATTTCTATGACTTCGCATAGAATGGCGCTACGAGTTGCGAAACTCAAGGTCCACCATGAATTGTTGGACAGGGGTTTTATTGATTGAGCACTCTCACCTCGGGGCACTCCTATTTTTGTTTGCCAAGAAGAAAGGACAAGACCCTTCCTGGCCAGATAGACTATCGCTAGCTAATAGGGTTACCATCAAGAATAGGCAATCTTTCGACTTGAGGATCGAGAGGGGCACGGGTTTACTCCAAGATAGATCTCTTCTACCTAAGCACATCGCTGAGGGTCAGGAGGTAGATATCCCTAAGACGGCGCTCAGACGCAAAGATGGGTACTTCGAGTTCATACGGATGCCATCTCGGATCGACGAATGCTCCAAAATATTCACGGATCCTCATGCACAGGTGTTCCCAACTTTACTTAGGATCGGCTTGTCATGGTATTCGCTGGATCTATTATCTCGATCTACCCAAGCTCCGAGGAGGAACATGAAGGTCACTCTGAGGATTGTTATCCAGCCTGAGAGACTATCACCGTAGGTGCCAAATTCAATAGTATGTGAATTTCCAGCCATCGAGGTGAGATTCTTAGGAATGTGGTGTCTAGCTTTCGTGTGTATTCGTGGACCCTATAGCTGCTTGAGGCAAAGTATGAGTTGGGAGAGACCGAAGTCACTTTTTTAAGATACGCTAGCCGATCAGGTAGGGTATTACAAGATGTTCATTGAGGACTTCTCCCGATTAGCTACACCTATGATAAGATTGACCCGGAAGAAGGTTAAGTTTGAGTGGAATGACTTGTGTGAGAGGACATTCCATGAATTGAAAAGGAGGCTTACTTCAGCCCTTATTCTGATAGTCCTGAAAAGGGGACAGAGATACACAGTGTATTGTGATGTCTCTAAGGATGGACTTTGATGTTTTGATGCACCGAAGGTTGGTGCACTCATGGTTCTCGGCACTGAAAACCACGAGCAAACTTATCTCCCCACACATGATGGAGTGGAGGCCATTAAGTTCCTTTGCTTTGAAGATTTGTGCAACCATCTATACTACGTAAATAGCTCAAGGTGTTTTCAGACCGCAAAAGTCTGAAGTATATTTTCACACAATGGGACCTCAACATGAGGCAACGCAGATGGATGGAGTATCTAGAGGATTATGAGTTCACTTTGCATCACCAATTCCTGAAGGGGAATGTGGTGGTCGATGCACCCACCAAGTCACTGAAATGTTGGCTAGTGTAGCTTCCCGGGAGTGGCAGATGCTTGAGATTGTGGAATAGTTAGGACTTCACTACAGGGGTCAAGCTTAGAATAATTTGGGGAGTTTAGTTGCTACGCCTTCCCTACCAAGTAGAGTGATCGAGTCCCAGGACAGACACGTAAATATCGGTCCATCGTGACCCAGGCACAAGTGCAAAGGACTTATAGTCGTGGGTCATTCACACGGATGGTAGTCTTCAGTATAGGGGAAGAGTTGTGGTCTCTCAAATATGAGATCTAAGAGGAGAAGATCCTCGTGGAGTTCTAGCGTTTCGCCATTGCGTATCTAGGTGGCACGAAGATGTACCATGATCTTCGTCGCTAGTATTATTAGAGTGGGATGAAGAAACACACTGGAGATTATGTTTGTGGATGTCTCACGTGTCAGCAGATAAAGGCTAAGCACTAGAAGCCAGATTACTCCAAGCGTTGAAGGTAGCTGAGTGGAAGTGGAACACGTCACAACGACTTTGTGACCCACTCTACCACTTACCACCTTATTATCACGAGGCATGATGTCATGGTGATACAAGTGGATCTACTTACTAAGTCGACATTCACTTTTGTCAGGCGGGCGACTTCACTTTGGAGTGAATTCACATGTTGTATACATCGAGATTGTCCTGCCATACGGAGTACCGCATCTATCGTATCGACGGATCCTCAAAGTTTACGACTCATTTTTAGAAGAGTTTCTAGAGAGCCATGGGGACACAGTTGATGATGAGTATTGCTTTTCATCCCTAGATGGGAGAAGCATTTACCCTTGGTGGAATTCACCTACAACAACAGTTATCAGGCGAGCATACATATGGCACCCTAGAGGCACTTTATGGGAGGCCTTATTGATCTCTGGTTTGTTGGACGGAGGTGAGAGAGAGACTCCCCATGGGTTCTGACTCTTTGCTAGAGACACCTCCGAGAAGGTGCACTTGATACGGAAGCATCTTCTCACAAATGAGTTTGCTGGTAAGAGCTACGCCAATTGTGCATTAACCACTCTAATTCTAAAAAGTTTGAGGTGGGTTATCATATCTTCTTGAAGGTGATGCCTAAGAGAAGAGTGGTCAAATTCGGTAAGTGAGGAAAACTGTCACCAAGCTATATCGGGCCCTTCGAGGTACTCGAGAGGGTAGGTGAAGTTGCTTATCGGTTAGTGCTATCGCTAAGCTTGTCGGGTGTTCATGCGGTATTCCATGTCTACATGCTTCGGAAGTACACCCGCATTCGACTCACAGAAGAGATCAAGGTAAGTCACTGCTTGATGCGATGGAACTCCGAGGAGGGACCGCGACGATCACATGGATAGTCGGACAGTTTTACAACGCAAGACTGCGGAGGCTAATGAAGGCCAGGGCGCGACCGTGGGAGCCGGAAGAGGCAACATGAGAACGCGAAGTCGCTATTCATACCAACTATCCTTTCTTGTTTAAGGATGAAGGTACGTTTTATTACCCTGATATGACAATGACCATGCACATGAATGTGATAGTATGAGTATATGGGTATGAATTTCAGGACAAAATTCTTTTAAGGAGGGAAGAATGTAAAACCCGGGTAAATTTGAACTTAAAGAAGATGAAACGAACCTCACCGTTAGGTTCGTCTTGTGAAGTCTTGTTGCCTAGGCAAATTTCGTCGAATTCCGAACAGGTGGATTTTTGCATTTTTCGAGGCAACAAATGTCCAGTGACCTCGAAAGTGGGCATTTTAAGAAAATTCTGGAAGTTGGAAACTTGACGAGTTCATACAAAAAAAATTGTTTGAACTTAAATCGAGACGAAATAAAGCATTTCGGGGCAAAAAGGGACCCAAACGAGTGGGTGGCATATGACATGACACATTGTAACACCTCAAATTATACCCTAATAGTTTTTTGGCATGTTTAAAGTAAAATGGAAGTCAAATTGTGTTTTTCAGAAATTTTTGGTTAAGTGTGAAAAAGGATAATCGGAAATTTTAAAGAAATACAAAGGATAAGTGATAAATTATCAACTTAAGGACTCAAAGGACATTAAGCTAGAAGATTGTATGCTATTGTAGAAATTTTGATAATTGGATGTGTAAATGAAATAACCATGAAAGACTAAAATGCAAAAATATGGAAAATTAGAGCTAAATCTCTTTTGCTAAACATTGCCTTATAACAAGTGGATATATGACTACAAATTTGTTGTCTCTAGAAATCATTTTTTTCCCATTTTGGCTTTGGGGAGCTAAGGCATTCGGGTGGTAGTGTGAAGGAGACCAAATTGGTTGCTCAATCCATTTCCATGCTCTCCATGTGCAAGTAAAGCGGAAGAAATTAGAAGAAAGGAAAAAGGAAGACAAAAAGAAGAGAGTTATAAGAGAGGAAGAGAGAGCCAAGAAAATTAAGCAAGAAACTACCCTAATTTCTCCCTTGTTTTGTTGTTTTTGTTGGTTTGAGTTGGGCTTAAAGTTGGTTTTGATGTTATTTGGTTGTGGTCCTCAATTGAGGAATTTTAGTATAAAGGAATGTCAGTTTTAGGGAAATGCTTGAAAAAAAATTTCCTAAAAAACCTAAGTGAATTATTTTGGCTATACCTTGGTCTACAAAGGTCTGATTTAGGAAATTCCAGTTGAGAGTGGTTCAAGACCTGTGACTACATTTACCAAGAAGATCTCAAAGTGTTACTATGAATTTATGACTCTATAATTTGGGCCTGTAAGATTATTTACCTGTTATGTTTTGAAAACAGTATATCTTTGGTTATTTAGGGGATATATCTCGAGTTCTGTACTCCTATTGACATTCTAATTGAGAAGAACCCCTAACACTGTAGATTTAAATAAGTAGAAGGAACTAGTGTCAAATTATGGAGTTAAGATCTCAGAAATTGGGTCTCACAGTTGGGTACCAGTGTAAACCCCCCAAATAGACTAGTTTGGCATTAAAATGCCATAACTTGAGTTTGGATGATTCAAATGGAGTGATTCTAATTTATGAGTAAAATAGATTCATAGAGGAACAAAGTGCATGAAGGAAATATGTTGAGATTTCAAACTCACTGCATTCAAGAAATTAAGGTAAAATGGACTCGCTTTGGGAAATACTTTCTTAAGTGTCCTCTCCTGTAGGATTTTGAGACATCTAAATGTCTCTTATATACTCTCAAAGTATTATCGGAGATAGTTTTGTATGAAAATAAGTCAATATAAATTAGCTAAGTGAGATGAACAAATTGACCTAAAAGTTATATGGTTTAATTCTAAATAATATGGAATAAAACATAATGAATAATAAAGGACATGAATTCTGTAGCTATGTAAGAAAAGAGTAATACATGTATAGTCGGGTATATAAAGTAGTATAGAATACAACCCATGATGATAAGAGATATGTGAACTGCTCTTTATGAATATGAGAACTAGCGATAGTGAATATTCATATGCATACATGATAACAATAATTATCTATACAAGGGATATAAACAAAATCTTAAACTGATTTATTCCATATGACCAGGTAGATGGTGATAATAGATGGACATGCCTATTAGGATACGCTTTCTGCTGCATCATAGCGTATATAGCTCACCTGCTAGGTCATTACTCGACTCGCTTAGCCTGCAACACAAGAGGAGTAGATGATCACTATAAAGATATAAGCCGATACATCTCTGCACATACGGCCACTCCTCGCATCCACTATTTGGAATATGCTGGCACAGAAATATGTAAAAAGAGAGAAAGTTTACATTGATAACAAAACAATTTAATCATAAATATGAAGTAATTTGTAAAATATAATGGAAATATTAAATACCTGAATAGTCATTAATACTAGTGACTAAAATGATATGGAATTTAGTTGTGATAAAGCACCAAAAGAATAGTACATGAGAGTAACATAATGAATTAAATTATTTAATCATGGTAAGTTCAAGTGAATTTACAAAATTCAACAAGTTTATTTGATTATATATATATGTACAGCAAGTTACATGAGTATTAGAATGTGATGATCATGGTTAGTGGCTGGGCCCATGTTAGATCTCAATGCTTTCTAGTATGGGTGTTTATCCGTAGAAAATTAAGGAGGTCGCTAGAGAATAGGACATCTCCTACATCAACATCAAATAATTCTATAGTTGATGTGTGCTCACCGCAGTTGTTTCTTTTAATGTTTATTTAACCTCGTATAAATGTGTATAAACTTTCGTACTATGAAAAGGGATTTGTAACAATATGTGTTTGCGCTTTTTTTTTTAAAATGTGTGTGATGCTTTGAACGCTCATAGTAGGTATGATAGTGTATTCGTAATATATGCTAAATTGTATGATTATATGCGAATAACATCAACACATACTTTAGAACTGCCATTAATCAAGTTTAAAGTCTATAGTTTCGTGACACCCTTTCCTAACATAGAGTTGGTGTTGGGGTGTCACAACTGCGGGTATTAGAGCCACGTTTTTAGGCGACTTTGATATGATGATAAACAAGTATATAGTAATGTGTCGTTTAATGTGGATGTCTTTTGTGTTTCATAGATGGATCGCCTCGTAATCCAAAGAAAAGAAGTACCGAGAGTGTTAAATCCATGATCAAGGGGTTATCTGGCTTTCTCGAACTTTGAATCTTCAAAAGAAAGCAATGCTCCTACAAAGCCAACAGAAGCCTTGCTGAGGATATCTTAAGACATGGCTTGGGTATTAGACAGACTGACCGCTCCTAAGGCTCCGATAGACATGGTAAGAACTAAGAAGACATGGAGCAGGGGAATTCCATGAGACAAGCATGGAAGAGTTTGATAAAGTTGAATATTGGTTAGAAAAGCTACAAAGAGCATTAGCAGCTAGATGCCTCCCATCGTAGAGTATTTATGTACTCCTTACCATTGAGATGTGAGGCATATGACTTGTGGAAATCTGGGTGGTTTAAATGTTCGAGGATTCCGCATCTCACACAGATTTCTTGTCCAGATTTTGTGTAAAGTACGCGCGTATAAGTATATGGAGACTAAGTGGAAGCAATTTTAATCTGAAGCAAAGGAATTTGTTGCCGGCAGACATGAAAATAATGTAGCCATCCCAGAAGTATGCACCGAGTCGATCTCACTCAAATTCATTTTTTGTAGATAACAGGATGGCCTCGAATGAGTCTTATAAAAAGGTATTTAACACCTATTACTTCTCTACGTTAATTTTTATCAGTTGGTACGCCGCAGTCTTGAAAAAGTGAGAATTGAAAAAGCAACAGAGGTTATTGCCTGTATATAGCTTCTTGCAGAGCTTCTTCCTCCTGCAAGAGCTAGAGAGTCCTAAACCGAGTCGCACATAGTTCTCACAAGTGGAAGAAGATAAGGAAATATGAAAATTGTGTACTAGTAGAAGTGCTTCAATGACTAGAGAAAATCCAGAGTGCCCCTATCACATACCAACGAGACTTGAGTTTGCATTGTTGAGCAGGAGGGTGCTCATGTGGAAACACCACGATTTTATGAAAATTGTCCCAAAGAGTCAAAGGACAATAGGAATCCTCAGAGTAACAACAGAGGGAGGTTCGTGACACCATCGTCGACTCAAGATAGAGCTAGAGGTCGAGGGGACCAGAGCGCCAAAGATAAAGGACAAGAGTGACAAAGGTCGCAGATCGTAGATCGTCCTATGACTCCCAAAGACCAAGATGAGCACATGCTGCGTAAGGCCTCGGGGGACCAAGAGGCACTAGAAGCTATTGTTGGTATATTTTCTCTTTTATGGTTTTGAAATGCATGCATTAATAAAATTTCAGATCAATTTCATTCATATGTATGTATTGGAAATATAAATTATATAAGATATATGGAGCAACTATCATATGATATGCATGTAACTAGTCCTTTAGGCATAGTGTCAATGTGAACAGGGCGTGCAGAAATTGCCCCATATTTATCCAGGATAGAGAATTTTCAACTGATTTGATTGCTCTGCCCTTCCGAGAATTTGATTTGATTCTAGGTATGGACTGGATATCTAAGCATAAAGCTATACTAGATTGTGAAAAGAAGACAGAGTGCCTGTATGGCTCAAACTCATTCCGAGGTGATAGTATAGGGCATTGCATCTCACGATGTCCAATGTGATCTCAATATACTGAAAAGCTACACAGATTTTGGAGGAAACGATGAGAGATATTTTGTTTTGATACTTGACTTAAGAGAGGTCAAGTAGATGTGCAGATTCTAATGAGTAAGGGAATCTCCAGATGTATTCCTTGAAGAGTTACCCTAGATTCCACTCTAGAGGGAGTGGACTTGTCCATAGAGATCGTACTAGAGTAGAACATCCTGGTTTTCTGCAAAGGCACCATGTGATGGCTCCTTCTAAATTAAAAGAGCTGAGGTCAGAGTTACAAGAGCCTAGCTGATAAAGGGCTTATTAGACCTCGCTTTTTCTTCTCGGGGTGCACTGCTTTATTTGTGAAGAAAAGGATGGTACATTGCGAATTGTGCATTGATTATAGATGCATCAATAGAGCAACAGTTGAAGAACAAGTACCTATTACCTAGAATAAGATTATCTTGATTAGTCAAGGGAGCAGTATCTGCCTAAGATAGACTTGCCAACTGGGCACTACTTAACTGATATAAAGATGCTGATGCACCGAAGATATATCTGTGGATCATAATAATATTACGTAGTTTTAGTAATGCCTTTGTGGATTGATTTAATCACCAATGATATTTATGGATTTGATGAATAGGGTGTTTAATTCTACTTAGAACCAGTTTTTGCGGGTGGTGTTTATTGATGATATATTGGTGTATTAAGGTTGAATTTATAGTTGATATGAACAACATCCGAGGATAGCTTGCAACTCGAGAGAAAGCAAAGTATATGATAATGAGTAAATGTGATTTTAGGGCTAAAGGAAGTTTTCTTCCGTCACATTGTTCTCACTGGCGAATTAAAGTTGATCCATTTAAGATTGAAGCTTATTAGGGAACTGAAGTAAGCCCGAAATGTGACGTATATGGGCATTGGGGCGTACTTGGACATTATAGAAGATTTGTGGAAGACTTTTCCGTCATAGCACTCCACTCACCAACCGCCTGTGAAAAGATGTAAAGTTTGGAGGGAATGATAAGTGTTAAGCTAGCTGAGGAGTTAAAGGAATTTCAATTGAAGCTGAAGTTAATGCACTGCTAACTCTCTTCTCCCATTATAAGTGTGAGTGATGGATCAAAACATCAACATTGAAATTTATAGCGTTATTGGGCCCAAGGACTAGTTATCTAACTTCAAAGACAATGCCAAGGAACTGTCGTTACATTTCTCGGCAATTATACTCCGATTAAAAACGGTTTCCTTAAGAGTAGATAAATTCTTCGTTTTGATCCATGATTCTGCAAGTGTACAGGTCGAATGCTAAGTAATAAAAGTGGATTTAAGTCCGTATATCGATCCCATAGAGATCTCTGCAAGAATTTCAATCAACTACCCCGACTACTCAAGTTCTATACTATTCGACTATAATTTGCAATTGATATATCCCTAGCAACATTTAAAATAATGAAAAAGAAACAAAGATATGTAAACTAAGAGCAAACAGTTAATGCTTACACTAAAATAAAAAAATTAAAGAAATAGACTGATCAGCTTAGTTTTGAAGGAGTATTGAAAATATAACCTGCCAGAAACACTCACCCCCGCATAATCGTAATCTTTGCTTCATGAACCCTTACTGTGAACTGTCCATGAAGAAGGTAATGCCATGTGGATCTCTCCTTAATGACATTTCATCATCTAATCTTCCCCGTTTTTTGGGTTTATGATTGTGATAACTACTTTTAATCCGGGAGTTGCCTTGTTCTCGGGGTATTTTCTTTTCAATATCATACCATAATATTGACTGTAAACCCTTAAATTCTCCAAGACATAGGCAAAGCATGGGTTTACACTCATACTGGTTTCTCATCCTCAAATTGGAACAATTTCTATCTTTCCCTTGATTAGATCCTCGTTAACACTGGATTGAACTTACCGTTCGAATCGAGATAACTCTCCGCTCATTTTAATTGATGTCATCCAACCCATTCCTGGGCTTCCAAGTGAGAAGAAGATTTATCACAGAACTACAAAGCCCATTAGATCCTCAATATTTGTTCCAGATATCTTTGAGAGATTGTTCAATACTCAGAATGCCTTCTCTATGTGTCACTCAGGCCTCCCGGAAATCGTATATTAAACAATCCTATTAAGGTATAAGACAATAATATTCGACAAGACATAACAATAAACAAAAACCAAAGAAGTAGATTCTGACTCAAGTTCAAGGATCATAAATTTATGTGAAAGATAAATTCTAACAATGTAGTAATTTCAATCTAATGGGTTTCTAAATTACTTCATTACACTAACAAAAGAGCTCCCCCGACGAAAAGAATTGGCCAACTAAACCTGAAGCTCGACTCCAAAATTTGTTTGGACTTCAAACCAACCGTAGTAATTTGAAGGAAAATAACACTCGCATTCAGCTTCAACTTCAACAACTAACATCCAGATCCAAAATTCTAAAATAAAAGAAAAAGAAATGTAGCACCCAAATACACGAGCCTTCTCGGCTTACCCGCACTTCTTCTCGAGCCAAGAGCCGCTTCCTTCCGTGAGTGTACCGCTATTTATAGGGTTCCGAGTCACCCTAATCCCATGCACTTCCTCAGGTTTGAAATAACCGCCCATTTTGTTTATTCATGTCACACCATTTCAGTCACTTTAACTTGATGTCATAAATTTTTCTTCACGCCGCAATTTTGATCGCTCGCTTATAGATTCGCTTTATGTCAGACTTCCAATCATACGCGACTTCCACCTTCCGTGACGTGGATCTTTGAGGTCGCAACTTCAATCATACGTCGCGACGCTTTTTCATTTGTCTCGTAGTGGTGAAATCCTCTTTAATGTCGCTTTATTTTGTCGTGACTTTGTCTTCAGCGATCTCTCGATCTGATGTCGCGACAATGCAAATGATGTCGCTGGTTCTGCCTCTTCAGAACAATGTCACACTTACCAGTTACGCCGCCGTACTTTATTTTTAAATCATGTCATATCCGCTCGAATCGCCGCTAATTTGCGTCTGTTCCTCTTGAAAATCTTGTCAGAACTTCTATTCGCTTCACGCACTTCCATGTCTACCGCTAAACTTTCACCTGCCGCGACCAAAGTGGTGGTCGCGATATCATGTTTCCGCTTTCATTAATTTCGTCGCTCTGATGGAGTTTCGCGCGACTTCGGTGTTATATTTCTTCATTATCGCCAAGGTCGCTACATCAAGTCCTTTCTTTCAAAATTAGCGCAAATTTCCTTTTACTTGAGAATGCTTCGCGGGCTTTGTAGATAAATTGCCGCGAATTCTATGTATCACGACATCACGATTTCAGTGTCGCGACATCGTAATGATGTCGCGACATGAACTTCTTCATTTGGACCAGTTTTAATCTCTACCAAGTCATTCTTTGTCCTAACTTCTTTCAAGTCACGACTAATTTGCTCATTCTTCGCTTTCTTCTTCAAAGCTAAATTTGTTGGATGTCGGACTTGTAAATTGTTGAAATCAAGGCTTTTGTCGCGACTTAAATTCCAGCTTTGACTTTCACCTCGCTGTGCTGATTTCTTATGATTTTGCTAAAATTTGATTTTCTCACAGATTTTCCTAAATTTGGACCCAGTCAATTATCACGCGTACAATTCATCATTATCTCCATTATAAAACCTTTAAAAAATGGTTTAAAATCTAATGAGTTTTTCGACTCCATCAAATTCCCTCAAACTTAAAATTCGCTTTTGTCCCCAAGTAAAAGAAATGAAAGAATTGTTTGTCCTCAAACAAATAAGCTTAGGAAAATTTCAAGGATATTTTTCTGATTTATTCCATTTCTTCTCATTCTACTCCTTCTAACTGAATTAAAAGATATCAATTATTATTTCAAATTTCAAATATGCAAGAACAAGGCATAAGGTACTTCTATTACAAAATTCTCTTGATAAACTAATGTATTTAAACAGCTTTATTTAACAAGTCTTGTTCCGTGTGTGTGCGCAGTCATCAATCCTTTCATCTTCATATCGAATTGCTAATCTTATGGGAGTTTTCTTAGACTGTTTATCAAAGTCCCATATGCTTGTTTTTCATATTGATCTCCACTAATGTAGGTAAATTCAACCTTCAAAATCAATGAGGTCTTTCAGGCTTGTAATTTTGGGCTTAGGTAATTGGGTAGATAATGGAAAATTTTAGGTTGTAAATTACCCAGTTTCCATCTTGTCTCTACATTGTTGCCTCCAATTTCTTCCTTTTTCTTCTTTGTTCCTTTATGATTCTCCTTGATCTTAGCCTGATTCCTCTTTTTGAATTCTTTTTATGGAATTTCAACTTCCATATGTACTGATTCAGTGTATCTCCCTTTGTTCTTTAACTCCTTTGCTTTTATTTCTAAGCATTTGGAATAGTGCAATGTTTTGGTCTTCTTTAGCTTCTATTACTCTTAGAGAACTTTGGGCTAGCAACTCCCATACCGCTTGGCATTAGGTGCTAGGTGTTAAAAAACACTCCCTACGAGCTTAATTGTTCAAGGGAAGAGACACAAGACAAAACTTATTCCTTATTTCACTAGCTGGCTTTACTCTTCAACCCCTTCTTGTCAAAATTTGGGAATATTATTCCCCCAAACTTGTTTCTTCCTTTATACTAAACTTTTATGAACTAGAAACTAGATAATTTGGGTTATTTACTGCAGGTTTATTGCAAGGAGGGAAATTTCAGTTTCAATTGTTGTTTATTGAAGAAATCAGCCATTTGGCTCAAATCGTGAACTAGAGAATATGCTTAAGCATATTTTGAGGGTAGGCTTGCAAGGCCTAAGCCGCAAGGATGGCCCGAGCAATTTCCTCGCTGGTTGTTTTCACTCTAGGATTCGCCTCAATCAATAATCAAACAAGTTCTAGACTGTGGACTCTAAATCCCTAATTCTAGAAGATGTTCCTAATTCCCTGCCAAAAGTTTCATAAGTTTTGTTGACCAATGTGTATTATTTCTTCAAGACTTGTACTTATTCACTGTACATTATTTTAACCAAGTATTCTGTTCCATCAGCAATAACCAATTTCCCAATTTTTGCAACTAAACTGAATTTAAATGTATCAAGAATACTCCTAATTCAGCTTTCTTTATTCATGCCCGATTTTGCAATTATTTGTGTTCAAGTTTATCTCCTAGTCAAATTACTCAACTAGTTCTAGATTATGATATTTCAGCATTTTCATTCTTGAACTAAATCCTAATGTTATTTTCCTAACAAGTCATAAGCAAAAATCTAATCGCATGCAAGCAAACATTTCCTTTTCACAAATTTTCTTGTTTTATTCATGATGATGCAGTTGAGAAACAACAACTGTAAAGAGAGGAAGAGAAGGATAAATCAATGGGAAGGTCTATTTTTTCTTTGAGGGAGGAGCAAAGATGTGTCGAGGATCCGCATCAAGGGTATAAATTAGGATTGAATTGGGAAATTTCCATTTCGCCTTCTTCTTCTTCTTGTCATTTTCTATGTGCCTTTAAGGATCAATTCATTTGTGAGATCAACCTTTTTATTCAGATCATCTTGTCTCGTGCCCAGTGTGTTCATTAGCGCTCCATTTCAGTCATGACTTCTTAAAAAATTTGGGAGCATTATTGTCAGATCAAATCCAAATTTTCTTGCCGATTTTCTTCAAGGTACTTTTATCATCAAGCTCTTTGATCTCCGTCTTCATCATTTTCTCAAATCCTTGAACATGACATGTACAGAACTTGAATCTTTGATATGCTCCTTTAGTCTTGGCTTGATCCGAATCCTTTCCCTTTTATGAGTTTTGTGAGTTGAGAATCACGATCATACCGATTATCAGAAATTGATTCATGGCTTAGCTTTAACTTCTTTAGTAGATCTTGATCTCTTTCCTCCATTTCCTTCTTAAATTTTTCCTCTTGATGCTCCAGGATCTTTTTCATCTGCTCTTCCCTTCTGCTCATCTCTTCTTCCCATTGTTGATCTCTTCTTTTCATCTCAGCTTCATATACTTCTTCTCTTCTGTTCATCTCTTCTTCCCATTGTTGATCCCTTCTCTTCAATTATTTTTCATAAACCTCTTCTCTGAACTTTTGCTGGAGGTTCCATTGCTCTTCTCTTTCTTCCATGCTCTTCTGAATGAACTGAGCATTTCCATTATTTGATTATTCTCTTGGGCTCCCCTCAGAGCGCCACCAGTTCTCTCGAAATCACTGCCTTTATGTGAGAGCCGCTTGTACCGGGCCGAGAAATCTACTGGGCTTCTATCTTCTGCTTCTCTATCCTAAAACATAAAAGTATTTCCCTTCTCGAAGGTGCTTCCTAGATTTCTTCTTCTTTGCTCGTCACCGTAAGGGTGTCTTCTCTTCCTATATTGCATTTTCATTTTCATCCCTTGAACTGCTTCTACTATGACCCCTTTTTTCTTTCGATTCCTCGTCTCGCTTACTCCCGCTGTGGTGTGGAGCGTGAAACCTCAGTACTCTTCTTCTTCTTCCTAAGTTCCCTCTTACACCAGCCCTAATACAGCCTCGTGATGGTTGGGCCAGCGAGGGATCAAACTCTCTTTTATTACCTTCATGGTAAATTCTCATTATAGAATTTTCAATAATCGTTCAAGCATCAATCTTGCACTTCAAAGATAGCATAGAGAAGGATTGCTTCTTGTTCTCTTACTGTGCAAACATGCTTGGTGGGGACCATAACAGAGGCCAGGAAGTAAAACCACACTTTTGCCTCTTCTCGCAACCTCCCCGTCGTGGTCTTTTGCCTCTCCTTTTCCTTTCTTCCACTTCCCTTTACCATCCACACCTCCTTTCTGCAATCTTCTCACAGCTTAGGTTGTTCATCAACTTCGAATTTTGATCCATCTTTCTCGCCCTTCCATTCCATACATTTCATTAATAGCCTCGCTCCATAAGGCACCTAAACTCCTCCGACATTACCGTAGTTCTCCTTCCTCCCAACCGCATTGGAGTAAAATTCTGACGATCACGTATATCCAGACTTTGATCTTGGCAAGTATTCTCCCCACCCTCTTGCTCTATTAATTCCCTTGAAAGCGTGAGATGAGTTGGCTGAAGCCTCTTTCTCCTACAAATCTCTTTCCAACATAGTGCTTTTTCCAGACTGAGAAAGTTTTCCGAGACGAACCTTTCGTCTTCCTCTCCTTTCACGTTTTTTCTTTCCCTTTTCCACTGTCGCTTTGTAACCAAGTTGAACTTCAAGGTTCCTACGGCCTATTCTCCCTTTCAGGTTCCAGATGAACTTCCCTTCGGTCCTAAGCGCATCTCTCCATGATTTCATTTTCGATTTGGGATGAGGGCTGAAGGTTCATTAGAGAAACTCTAAGGTTTTAGAAGAAGTTCCTGGAGCTTAGGTTTGTAAGAATCGAGAACCAGAGGAATATGCGAAGATGAAAGGTTGTATTTACTAAGGAAGGAGATGAGAGCGAGGGAGTTTCTACCAGCTGCAATTCAATCATTATTATGGGCTCTTATTACTTTATTTATTTGCACTGTCACACTTAAATTATAGGTCGCGATTGTGTGCTGGCCATTAAATTTAGGTAATTAAAACTCCGCCTCAACTGCATATTTTCTCTTTATGTCGTGACTTATTCTTGTTTGTCGCGACATAAGTAAACTATGGGAGGACAATTTACTTCATCGTCATGGCATCGTGTATTTTATGACATAGTTGAGCTGTCGCGAATTCCTCACCACTCTTCAAGGATTGTTCTTGTCGCGACCCAAATGTTCCTCGTCAGCGACCTGAATTGGTCGCGACATAAAATCCGGGTCGCGACTTGTGCCCTTGTTCCTTCCTTCGCATCGACTAAGTTGTGACTGAATCACGCGACATAAAATCTGGTCGCGACTTAGTCTGCACTTGCCTTAAATTTGATGATCAGACAACTTTTCACTCCTTATTAATTTGCACATTCTTAGCATCCATTTAATCATTCCCACACAGCAATTCAAAAAATGCATTCTATTCAATTTTCACAGAATTTATGTAGGGAGAAAAGTACTCCCCTTTTTCGAGTTGCTCTGGCCCCCGTGAAGGTCAAGTAGTCCCGAGTTTGTCTCTTCTCGCTCGAGCCATTTGATTCTTCATTCGTGATATTGTAACAATTCCAAAAAGGATTAAATTAATCTAGTACTAACCTAGCAATTTCTAAATAAATCATGACTAGAACTAAAAAATTTTCAAAACGCTTTAATAATAAAAATTCAAGTCTATATAAAGAAACTAAAATATCTATATGGTTGCTCTATGAGCCGCTCCGCTTTGAGTCTTTAAATCGGATCTAGTCAAGCTTTAAGCCTTCTCTATCTCAATTCACCAGCTGAGTTCTTCCTTTCTTTCTCCCCCCAACAGATAGTGTTTCACTTTGCCCATTAACTTTGAATTCCCTTCCCCAAAGATCGCGTTATGCCACTTCAAGCCCAAAGATAGTACTTGACACCACTGTATATGGTCCACTCCATTTGATTTTAGCTTCTCGGGAAATAATCTTAATCCTGAGTTAAACAAAGAAGATTTGATCCCCCGATCTAACTCTTTCCTCGTAATCCTTTGATCTTATTTTGTCTTCAATTCTTGTATATATTCAGCATTGGGTCATAGGCTTCGCTTCTCCGTCTTCGGGCTCATTCATTGAGAAGTCTCTCTTCCTTTGCAATTTTGAAATCGGTTCAGCCGTTTCATGGCCCACATGGCTTTGTATCTCCAGCTTCAAGAGGGAGGTGATATGGTTTTCCAAAGACAAGTTTGTATGGGGACATTCCAATGGGAGTTTTAAAGGTATCCCGTATGCCCATAATGTATCATCAAGCTTCAAAGACCACCTTTCCCCGCTGTAACTCATGCCTTTCTGCACTTTCTTTATTTCTCTTGGAAATTTCAGCTGCCCATTTGTTTGAGGATGATAAGCTGCTTCATAATGTGTTTGATACTATATCTGGTCATAGAGTTTGTCAGCCCTATTTGCAAAATGGCTTCCTCCATCACTAATTATAGTTCGGGTGTCCTAAATCTGCTAAGAATATTTCTTGTAAAACTCCTACAACTCAGATGGTACTATTCTTAGGACAAGTCACGTTTACTCCATTTTGATACATAACTACGCCTAGAGTATGTATATTTCAAATGAAACTGAAAAGGCCCCATAAAATCAATTCCTATACATCAAACAATCGTACTGACTTAGGTGATACCTCTGCAGGGGCATCTCATGCCTTTTGCATTATTTCCCATTCTTGGCATTGATCACAATAACTTTACCCATTCAAACAATCCTTAAAATCGTGAGCGCAAAATCTCCGACCGGAGAATCTTTAAAAATGCTTTATCTCCTCAGTGTCTCCATATGCGATGCATGACATTCTTGTAAAATCTGCTTTGCCTACTTTCTGGTACATACTCCTTATAATCAGACTGAATTCTCTTTAAACAAATATGGATCATCCCAGATGTAGTAACGCTATCGCCCTTAACCTTTTTCTCCGTCGGTAGTCACTCTCGTGGCATAATTCCACAAGCTGCAAATTCACAATATCGCGATACTGTGGTGATTTGAGGACAACCGAAATAACCGTCACCGGAAAATTTTCCCGCTATTTTCCTTTTTCAGAAAGTGGATTCCTCTACTCTTGACAAGTGATTCGCTATCACATTATCACTGCCCTTCTTGTCTTTAATTTCTAAATCAAATTCCTGCAACAATAATACCCACATTAAATATTTAATTGCTGCATGATCAGTGTGTATAACAACATGGGACCCCAAAATATATGGCCTGAATTTTTCACATGCAAACACTATTGCCAGCATCTCCTTTTCAGTAGTAGAATAATTTTCTTGTGCTTTTATTAAAGGTTTCACGTATAGTGGATGGCCTTTTAAACACTTTTTCATCTTTCTGCTCTAAATACACCCTATCAGAAATCACTGCATCACACATGATCTCAAATTCTCTGCTCTAATCTGGTTTCGGTAAATGATGGAGCTTCAACTAGTCCTGGATTTGATTTCCCTTCAACGCTTTCCAAGGCAGGATTCATCAAAATAAAACTTACTATCTTTCTCCAGCAATCTGCATAATGGTCTAGCAATTTTTGAGAAACTTATTCCTCGATCGTAGAGTGGGTGCATTAGGTCTCTTATAATTGAAACCTTTTGCTTTGTCTACTTCAAGCCCTACTGCAGAAACCATGTGCCCCAAGACAATCTCTTCTATAACCATAAAATGGCATTTTTCCCAATTCAGAGCTAGATTTTGCTGGAGACTCTCAAGTACTCGTCCCTAAAAGTTATGTGCATCAGTTTCAAAACTGGATCCATACACTGTGAAATCATCCATGAAGATCTCCATAACTTCTTCTGCTAGATTAGAAAATATAGACATCATGTGTATCTTTTGGAAGGTACCAGGAGCATTAAGACAACAAATGCATTCTTCTAAAAGCAAAAGTACCAAATGGGCATGTAAAAGTGGTTTTCTCCTGATCTTCAGGTGCAATTGCTATTTGGTTATATCCAGAGTATCCATCAAGAAAACAAAAATAAGGGTGTCCTGCTAACCTATCTAGCATTTGATCGATGAAAGGTAGGGGAAAATGATCCTTCTTGTTGCAGAATTCAATTTCCTGTAGTCGATACAAACCCTCCATCCTCACATAGCTTCAGAGGGAATAAGTTCATTCTTTCCTTTCTGATTACAGTGAACCACCTTTCGGGAACCACATGAACTAGGCTTACCCAAGAACCGTCTCGACAGCAGCAGTATATAAAACCTGAGATTTAACCACTTGTGAAATTCTTTTTCTTCTCGAGCAACTTCTTTCATGACTGTCTAAATTTCTCCACGCTTTCAATGTATTTTCAGATTATCTTCCAGCAATATTTTGTACATACAAATAGAGGGACTCGACACTTTCGATCTTCAATTGACTAAGCACCGTCTCTTGTATTTCTCAAAATTACTGAAGAACTTCGTTTCAAATTCTACCAATGCAAACATATGATAACTCGGGTTTTTCTTTCTCCGCTCTAAAACTCATATTTCCAAAATGACTGGCAACTCCTTCCAATGTTAACCCTTATGCACCAGTTTCCCTCGCCCATGAGTTTGCCGTGGTCCGTCGCTCACTTCATCTTGACTGCTTTCATTTATACTGAGACTGTTTAATATTAAACAAATTTGAAGGTTAACTTCACAATCAAAGCTCTGCTGCATCAAAATTCATCTCAATTTCATTGATAGAGTTTTGAATGATACAATCAGAATTCACTTCATCATTGAGAAGGCTATTGCTTCTTACAGCCATACAACTGCCTTCCTCTACATTAGGATGTTCCAGATCTTATTAATATTAAAATGCATCAGTTTCATTCCTAACTCGAGGCTACCACTTTCAGACACGACCAAGGCGCCTCTCATAAGAAAGGTCTTCCTAAAGAAAAGAGTGAACTTGAGGATCTTCTCCATCTGCATGATAACAAAATCTACTGGGAAAATGAATTTCCCAACCTTGACGAGAACATCTTCCACGTTCCTCTGTTGTGCTTAATGATCTATCACCCATTCAGAATGTAATTGTCATAGTATAGTTCCCAAACTAAGTCTCGCATTAACTGATACAGAGGCATCAAATTTATACTTGATTCAGAGTCACATAAAGCTTTCTTGAACTCACATTTCCTATAGAAACGTGGAATAGTGAAACCGCCAGTATTCATCTACGGGAGCTTCGCTGATAATGCAGACTGCATTTAAGTATCTAAGTTAACTATACCCTCTCGCCTATCTTTCTTTTCTTGCTCAAAGACTGCCTAGAAATTTTATAAAGAGGCATTTGACTGATCACCTCCTCGCGAATGAGATATTTATTTCTATTTTCTTGAAAAGATCCAAAGAATTTAGAAAATCGGTTTCTTTCGAATTTCCGGCCTCGCTGAATGGCACTCAGTAGGAGCATAAGCCGCGCCCTTTCTTTTTCCGGTCATTTCTTCCTTTCATCCTGTCTAATGCATGTTCTTCTCTTCTTCTAGTCTGCCTTTCTCTCGCCTTTAGTCTCTTCGTTTTTATCTCGTCTTTCCTTTGCCGTCAAATCCTTCCCACTTCTCAATCAATTGCTACGCAAATTTCCTTGGTTCTTCAGGTGTCACTAGGGAATGTTCCCTTGTTCCGATTTGGCATATTCAGGCCACTGTCTCTACTTGTGTCTCTAGATTTTTCGGGCTGAAGCACTAGCACTTTCCTAACATTCGCATCAGACTCAGACGCAAGCCGATAGTTTCTATTCAGCTTGGAATTGTAATAAATTTCATATCCCTATGAACTACAAAGATTTGTTCCTCAAATGGTTGGGTTCTCCTCTGACCCTGGTATCTACTTGCCCTCACCTCCCTTGCCGTCGCTACTGAACCTGGTGGTCACTGATATCTTTATTGGAGGATGTCGCTTCGCCTGGCCATGTATTCTCCACCATATGAGAAATTCTCATATTCTTTCTACTGATTGTAGATAAGTGTGGTTAGATTTGGCTTGAAATGATAACTTCTTTGCCTGCTCATGTACTTAACCTCTTCAAAGACCATAAGAATCTTCTTCTCGTTAAGTACATTACTTTTCCTATCAATTCTCTTCTAACGGCTCCTATTTCATGAGCAAAGGTGCATCTTCCTCTCTTGTTTGTCCATCCTATGCATTATAGCATCCAACTTAGCTCTCTATGGTCACATCTCGCTTCACTCTATGACCCATTTTCCTCTCACATTACCTCTTGAAAAACTCAGATGGAGCTTTCTTATATTACATTTTCCGTGTCCTCTATCAGATTCTTTACCTCAGCACTTTTCACATCGCTCCATTGAAGATGAAGCATCGATAATACCCTTGGATGTATCATTCAGAGTGATACACTATATCTATCTGGGTCTTCAAATCTATTCCATGCATTGGGCACCTCTTCAGCAATCTTTTGAATCTTTCCTAAGCGACATACAGGCTCTCATCTTCCTCATTGAATACAATTATCTCTTCATTCCAATGACGGGGGAAGAACCCTAAGTAAGTTTCTACCAACTCTTCCTAAGTATCAACGTAACTACATGGAAATGATTCATACCATGTGGCTGTTTATGTCTCTAAAGAAAATGTGAAGAGATGTAGTTTTATCACCTCCGGGTCTCACACCGCTCAAATTCCTTCATCAGATTAGCCATCCCGAGAAATCTTCCTGTGCCTATTCGGGTCTTCAAAGGGATGACCAAGAAAACCTGACAAGCTGCTGAACCATTGTAATTGGCAAGGCTTGGCTTTTAGTTCAAAATTGCTGTACCCACTGTGAGGTCGTCTCATCATAGAATACTTTCTCGAATAATGTGTCCCGCAATCCTCCATCAGGTCGGTGAACGGGGGTCTTCTAGCCGCATCCTCCGTCTTCCGCTTCATTGGGTGTCTCTCTTCCGCATTTCGCTTCTTTTGTCTTTCTTAAGTTCCCGAGCGTCTTCCACTCTGTCCGCCGGAATCAGCTCGATCCTCGTTTCCTATGCATTGTGCGTTTTCCTCGAAATAAAGCATACTCATATTAATAGGATTAGTCAAACCCAATAAACATTTTCAACATGGCTTGTTAAAATTAGTGACTAATGTAAAGCCATCGTTGAAAAGCTATTTTTGTTCTTTTCTTAAAATGTCCAAATTAGTATTTCCTTCTTTCGTCGTAATTGATCTAATTAATTCTTTCTAACTCAGAATCACACAAAACTTCTGTTAACTCTTTCCACTATGTATGGAGTGATGATCAAAACATCAACACAAATTTATAGCGCATACCCAAGGACTAATAATATCTAATCCCCAAAGAATAATGCCATGAAACTTGTTTATTATATTTCTTTGCAATTATACTGATTAAAATAGTTTCCAGAGTAGATAAATCCTTTCTCTCGGTTTTGATCCATGATTCCTCGCAAGTGTACAAAAAGGAACAAGTAATGTGCTTGATTTAAGTCCAAATATCGATCCTACGTAGATCTCAAGAATTCTCAACCACCTTGACTACTCAAGTTCTATACTATTTGACTTATGATTTGCAATTGATATATCCCTAGCAACCTTTAAAATAATGGAAAGAATAAAGATATGTAAACTAAGAACAAAATGAAATAATGCTTATATCATAAAATAAAAATTAAAAAATAATCGATCAGCTTAGTTTTTAAAGGGAGCATTGAAATATAATCACAGAAACATCATTTCCTGTAGACAACTCTGTAACTTTGCTTCATGACCTTCAGATTTAGAATCCGTCCAAGGAAGAAGGTAATGCCATGTGGATCTCTCCTTAATGACACATTTCATCAACTAATCTTCCATGTTTCTTTCGAATGCAGAGGATTAGATAACTACTTTTAACTGGGAGTTGCCTCGTTTCGGTATTTTTCTTTTCAATACTTCATACCTGCACATGGTGGATCAGAAACCTTAGCTCCTAAGATATAGGCAAAGCATGGGTTTACACTCATAATTAGTTTCTCATCCTCAAAATTGGAATGTACTTCATTCTTTCTTCTCGATTAGATCCTCGCTAACACTCCGGATTGAACTTACTGCTCAATCGGTGCGAATCCCTTCAAGCCATTTTAATTGATGTAAGTCATCTAACCTATTCTCGTTTCAAGTGAGAAGAAGATTTGACAATTAGAATTCACAAAGTCTATTAGGATCCCCAATATTAGGTTCTCAAGATATTCCCTTGAGAGATTGTTCATACTAGAATGCCTTCTCTGTGTCACCGCAGGGCCTCCCTGAAACTTTGGCATGAAACAACTGTATTAAGGTATAAGATACTAATATTTGATAAGATACAACAATAAACAAACCAAAGAAGCAGATTCGAGACTAAGTTCAGTGACTCGATAAATTTATGTGAAAGATAAATTCTAACAAATGTAGTAATTTCAATCTGTCGGGTTTCTAAATTACTTCATTGCACTAACAATAGCTCCTGATCAAAGAACTATCGTGAACTGAAATCGGGAAGTTCAATTCCAAAATTTGTTTGACTTCAAACTAACTGTGCAAAGAATTTGAAGAAAATAACATTATGCATTCAGCTCAACTTCAATAACTAACATCCGCATCCGTAAATCAAATGAAAATAACAATCTACTTAATCTAATCTAAAATAACAACAAACAAAGAAAAAGAAACAAAAATTGTCATAATGAGCCTTCTGGGCCACCTGCATTCTCTTCTAAGCCGCCAAGAGCCGCTTCCTTCCGTAGCGCACGCCATTTATGTGGTCAGGTCAGCCCTAACTTCGATGCGACCATTCAGGACTTCAAAACAATCGCCCACGACGAAAATTCATACACACTACTGGGCGGTCGTGACCTTGACTTGATGCTCGCGACTTCACGCCGCGACTTCACCGCTCTGCTTATGAGCTGCTTCCAGAGCCGTCGCACTTCACCTTTCTGCATTGTGATCTCTTTTGAGGTCGCGACTTCAATCATACGTCGTGACCCGGTCGTCACCTCCGAGTAGAAACTTTAATGTCACGGGCCTTTATTTTGTCGTGACTTGTCTTCGCATCTCTGATCTGATGTCACGTGTTAAAACATGTCGCGAATTCTGGCCTTTGTATCCCATGTCGCACCACCAAAGGACGCCACACCTTCTTTACTTATCCACACGCCATCTCATTTTAACCGCTTTTAATTTCATGTCTGCCACTCTTCTTTGAGCACCTGTTGCAACTTCTATTCAGTATCACAACTTCAGCGTTCCATCGCTTAAACTTCACCTGGCTGCGACTGGCAGGTCGAACACATGTCCGCTTCTTCACACCCGGGTCGTCGAATGGAGTTTCGCTGCACTCGTGTTATTCACACCGCGCGTCACATCAAGTCCTTCTTCAAAATATTTGACTTTACTGAGAAGTACTCCGCCTGTGGCTTTGTAGACGCCCCTTGTCGCGAATTTCATGGTGGTACCATGACATCATTTATTTTTTAGTGTCGCGACATCGCAATGATGTCGCGGTTGATAACTTCGATTTGATCGCTTTTAATCTCGCACCAAAGTCATTCTTTGTCTCAACTTTCTTCGTCACGACTTCACTTGTTCAGTCGCCTTCAAAGCCAGTTCTACTATGCCTGACTTGAAATTGCCGGAAACTACGCTTCCCGTCGCGACTTAAATTCCAGCCACTTCACCAACAGAGGCTGATTTCATGGTTTTTGCTAAAAATTTGATTTTCTCATTGTATTTCTCGTAAATTGGAATTTGAGTCAATTATCGCCGCAGATAACTATCATTATTCTCATTATAAACTCGTAAAATGGATTAAAATCTAATGAGTTTTTTGACTCATCAGAATGTACTCAGAAAGTGTGTATAATTTATATAAATGATGCTTAAGGATAGGTATGATGTGTGCTAATGCAAGATGGTAGTTGTGACCTATGCTTTATAGCTAGTCACATGAGCATAATTATCTTATTCATGACCTAGAGTTAACAAGGGTAGTGTTTGCTTTCGAAAAATATGGCACACTACTTCTTATATGGGGAAAATTTAGAGTTTACATGCACTACAAGAGTCTCAAGTACCTCGACTGTGAAAAGAGTTGAATTTGATAAATGGAGGTGGTTATAGTTGTTTAAAGACTATGGATCTGCAAGAGTTATTTAATGAACTTAGAGTTTCAATATGGTGGTTGATGCCTTGCTAGTAAAGACAATGGCACTCTTTCCACTTCAAATACAAAATGATTGAGAATAACGGCCGATGGAGCTACTCAGCCTGAACAGGGAGCCTAGCTTGCTCTAAGATGATTATAGATGCTCAAAGAAATTATATAGAGTCATAGGAAGTGACCACTTGATCAAAGATGAGTCAAGATGAAGCAGGGGTAAGAGGATGGGTTTATATTTCCTGTAGATAGGGATTATGAAGCAAATTCGAGCAGTGAGTCGATGAAAGAGTTGTTACATGAAGCTCACCTAGTTGCTATCATGCATCCCGGGAGGGCAAATAAGATGTACCAGGATTTTAAAAAATAACTATTGCGGAAAGGTATGAAAAGAAATGTAATAGATTATGTGTCTAAGTGTTTGACGTGTTAGGCAAGTCAAGTCAACATCAAAAATATCAAACAGTTGAATCCATTCCAATTCCATTAAATTCGAAATGTAGTAATAATGCTATGGATTTGTATCCGGCCTCCCTTACTATAGCCAAGCATGATGCTATTTAAGTGATAACTCTGATAGACTCAATTAAGTCTACTTGTATTTCACCCGATGGACTATTTTATGGATCAACTAGCCATGGTTTTGGCATAGACATCGTAAGATTTGCATGGTGTGCCCCTACGAGCAATGTCGGATAGAGATCCACGATTTATGTCAAGATTCTGAAAGAGTTACAATGCATTAAAATTGCCCCAATTTCATTATAGCTTTTCACCTGTGATAAATGGACATTTCAAGAGGTTGATTCAAGTGCTTGAAGATATGCTTTGGGGATGTGTAATGGAATTTCCTAGAATTTGGGATAGGTATATTTCGTTGATAGAATTTTCCTATAACAACAATTATCAATCAAGCATTGGCATGGCACCATATGAGGCTCTATATGGCCGGAGATGTAGAACTCCTGTATGTTGGACAAAATTGAATGAGCATAAAGTGATTGGTCCAGACATAGTAAAAGACATAGAAGAGAAAGTTCAGGTTATTCAGCAAAGGTTAAAAGTTAAGTAGCGATCGGGAGTAGAAATCATATGTCGATTTGAAAATTAAAGGCATTGAATATGAAGTGGGTGATAAAGTGTTCCTAAAGGTATCTTCAATGGAGGAAGGTGCTTGATTTGGGAAGAAAGGAAGCTGAGTCTGGAGGTTCACTGGGGCCCATATGAGGTTTTGGAGAGAATGGACCCGTGGCATAGCGCTGGCCTCCTCTCTAGTTGCCAAATTGCATGATATATTTATGTGTCTATGCTGCAGAGATACAAATAAGATGAATTTCATATCCTGCCCGTGCAAGAGGTGCAAGTGCATCAAGATTATTCCTATAATGAGGAGCTAAAATCTATAGCTCGAGAAGTGAAACAGTTGTAGAATAAGCAGGTACCATTGGTAAAAGTGCTTTGGCAACATCACGGTATAGAAAGCCAAATAATGGGAATCGTGGTTTATAATGAGGACTCAAGACTCAAATCTATTTGATTAAGGTATGAATTTTGAGGACGAAATTCTTTTAAGGGAGAGAGAATTGTAATACCCCAAATTATACCCTAATAGTTTTTGGCATGTTTAAAGTAAAATGGAAGTCAAATTGTGTTTTTTCAGAAATTTCCGGGTTAAGTATGAAAAAGGATATAATCGGAATTTTTAAAGAAGTACAAAGGATAAGTGGTAAATTATCAACTTAAGGACTCAAAAGACATTAAGCTAGAAGATTGTATGCTATTGTAGAAATTTTGATAATTAGATGTGTAAATGAAATAATCATGAAGGACTAAAATGAAAAAAGATGGAAAATTATAGCTAAATGCCTTTTGCCAAACAATACGGCCTTATAACGGAGATAAGATCAAAGTTTTGTCTCTATAAATCATTTTTTCCCATTTTGGCTGGGGCTAGGTATTCAGGTGGGGTAGTGTGAAGGAGACCAAATTGGTTGCTCAATTAATTTCCATGCTTCATGTGCAAGTAAAGAGGAAGAAAGTGAGAAAGCAGTTAAGGTGCTAAGAATAAGAGAAAGAGAAAGAGAGAGAGGAAGAGAAGGTTTCAAGAAAATTAAGGTTAGGAAACTACCCTAATTTCTCCCTATTTATTTTGTTGTTTTTGTTGGTTTGAGTTGGGTTTAAAGTTGGTTTTGATTTTTATTTGGTTGTGGTCCTCAATTGAGGAATTTTAGTATAAAGGAAATGTTGGGGTTTTAGGGGAAATGCTGTCAAAAATTTCCCCATTACCCTAAGTGAATTATTTGGTCATAACTTGGTCTAGAGTGTTCCGATTTAGGAAATTTCAATTGGAGAGGAAACCTACAACCTGTGACTAAATTTTCCAAGAAGAGCCTAATTGTTACATGACTTTATGACCTCGAATTTAATAAGGTCAAAGACTGAATACTGGTTATGTTTTGAAAACAGAGCAGTCTCGATTATTTAGGACATATCTGGAGTTTTGGTATTCCAAATTGGATGATTCCAATTGGAGAAGAACCCTTAATACCGTAGATTCAAATAAGTAGAAGGAACTAGTGTCAAATTATGGAGTTACGATCTCTGAAATCGGGTCTCACATTGGGTACCAGTGTAAACAGGGCAAACATACCAGTTTGGCATTAAAATGCCATAACTCGAGTTTGGATGATTAAAATGGAGTGATTCCAATTTTTGAGTAAAATAGATTCATAGAGGAACAAAGTTCATGGGGGAAATATGTTGAGATTTTGAACTCATTGTACCCAAAAATTAAGGGAAGTGGGACCCTGTTTTGGGAAGGGATTTTCATGTCCTCTCCTATAGGATTTTGAGACATCTAAATGTCTCTTATATACAAAGTATTATTGGAGATAGTTTTGTATGAAAATAAGTCAATATAAATTAGCTAAGTGAGATGAATAAATTGACCTAAAAGTTATATGATTTAATGCTGAATAATATGGAATAAATATAATGGAATAATAAAGGACATGAATTCTAGCCATGTAAAGAAAAGAGAATACATGTATAGTTGGTATATAAAGTAGTATAGAATACAATCCTATGATGATAAGAGATATGTGAAAGTGCTCTTTATGAATATGAGAATCATGGATAGTGAATATCTCATATGCATACATGATAACAATAGTTATTTATGTAAGTGGGATATGTACTGAAAACGTAATAAAACTGATTGCCTTCTTATGACCAGGTAGATGGATAGATGGGCATGCCTATTAGGGATGCAGTTGCTGCATCATACAGATATAGTTTGCCTCATTTGGTTCATTACTTCGACCCCGTTTGGGTCATACAGTACAACACGGATAGAGATTACTATAGCGTATAGTGATAATACCCTTGGGTACATACAGTCCTTTCCCATATCCACTTCTTTGGAATATGCAGGCATGAAACATGTAAAAAGAGAGAAAACGATATTGATAAATAAAACATGAATCATAAACATAGGAAGTAATTTGTTAAATATAATGGAAATATAAAATACCTGAATAGTCATTAATACTATGACTAAGATGATATGGATTTGATAGATAAAGTAATCGAAGTTAGCATAACACATGAGAGTAATATAATGAATTAAATTTATTTAATTGTGGTAAGTTTCATGAATTCATTGTAACTTATAAGTTTATATGATTATATACATATGCATAGCAAGTTACATGAGTATTAGAATGTGATGATCATGGTAGTGGCCATCCATGCGTAAGAATCCTCACGAAGCTTTATGCTTAGCACGAGTGTTTATCCGTATAGGTACCGAGGAGGCGGCTAGAGAACAGGACATTCCACATCAACATCAAAGGCCATCTCAATGATAGGTGTCACTCATGGCTTCTTTTAATGTTTTATTCTCGAATCGTATAATGTATATAAACTTTGGGTACAATGAAAAATATTTGTAACACATGTAAGATGCTTGAACACTTCATAGTGTGGTATGATAGTGTGGTTATGTAATATATGTTAAATTTGAAGGATTATATTTATGAATGTTTTAGGAACTACTCAACTAATCAGGTTTAAAGTCTGGCGAAGCCGTGACACCCTTTCCTAAATAATGGAGGTGCCAGGTTGGGTAGATACATATGGCATGCACACATGCCATGAGTGACATGGCATGATAAGAGCCATGTCTAATCTATACAAGAGAGAGGATAAGTGAGGAATCGTGGAGGGAAACAAAGAGATGAAAGAAAGAAAGAAAGGAAGCAGGGAAGAAAGAAAGAAAGAAAGAAAGAAAGGAAAAGAGAAAGGTAAGGAGGAAAAGGAAGATCCAAGACTTCGCCTCCTCCGATTTTCATGGTCTGGACTCATTGGAGTTTGTCGAAATGAGTTAAAGTTCATCTACTGGTTTGCGCTACGCTCCCAAGAGGTAGGATTGTTCTCCTTTGGTTTATTTCCACCCTAAGGGCTGTTTGGCCTGATTTTTATAGGGTTGCCCTGTTTTGACCCTACACTCTGCCCTCAGTTTAATGGGTTTTCTATTGGGATAAGGAGTGAATTTGGACTTGTATTGTGAATAGACATTATAGCTTCATCTGTGAACTTGATGTTAGGCTTTTGAATCACCTAAATTGGACTTCTACAGCTCAAGTCAGGGTCCTTCCTAAGACTCCACACAATTTAGGCTGTTTAACAGTTTGTGCTTAGAATTTAGGCCTAGTTTTCGATCGGGAAACATTGGGATTTGACTTAGGTTCTTCATATAAGTTGTAACTACATCTGTGAACTTGATGTTAGGCTTTTGAATCACCTGAATTGACCCTCTATAACTCAAGTTATCACCTTCCTGTGACTACAACTCAGTCATTTAATGCTTAAAGCACTGGCCCTGCTTTGTGGTTTTATTTAGGTCGTTTATGGCCTATGTCGAAATCTGCTTGCGGCTTGTTTCGTAGCCTCGGTTGTAATCACCTTGTGGACTGTTTCTCTGAGCATTTAGGATTGATTTTTGATCAGTTCAAATTGCCTCATGGCTTATGTAATGGCTAGTTCAGAGTGATCGGGTGGTTTGGTTTAGTTCCAAATTTATGATACTTACGCCTACAGAGACTGACCTAATTCGTGTGACGCAATCCTCACTTTTTTTTTTTTTTTTTTTACCTTTTTTTTAATCATTATGAATAATCCAAATACAATTACTTTTCCAAACACATTTCAAATACTCAATGAAAATATACATACTTAAATACCACTTTAACATATAAGGGTCCATCATTTGTTTGAAATTCATATGGCATTACATGCCCATTTGGTCAATTTCCCACCTTTATACAATGTGCCATTATTAGCCGTTTTTAATATCCAAATAAGAGTTCAATTTTCATAATAGTGTTTGTACAAAATGAGTCGAATAATTTCATGTATGCATGTGACAGAGCTTTACTTATCCTCTCAGGTGATTTTGATGGCACCTGACCACCTGGGTCTACGCTCTTCCTACATGTTCGCCAAGACTACGCGATGATAGCAAATACGCTAAGCATTTTCATACTTAGTGCTTCTATATAGTACTCTCTTCCATTTCAATTTAAGTTAAATCATGCAATTTTTCTAAACCATGCTTTTGAATCTTTTTTAATGATCAATGGAAATACAATACATATATTCATTTCATATACATTCATTTACGGTTCATTGATCATTCCAAATATGTACTTTCATATGCAATAAATCATTTTAAACACAAATCATGCATTTCACAAATATTCTTATCATTTTGCCCTTAAACGAATTTAGCCAATGTTTCAAAGGCGAATAACTGAGTCACCGACACGCTCCTACTGGACAGTCAGGTATAAAAACATTTGTTTTATAACACAAGATTTCCGGGCCCCGCTGAAAGCACCGATCAAGTTATTAAAAATCAATCTCGTGAACACTACCGATATTGTCCTGTCACTACGGATCGAAGTGACACGCCACATTACTGTCAGACATCGCACCGACTTTATTGGTATACCTCAATCTATCCTAACTCAAATTCTAATTCGCTAACATTCTATTAAGGGCGCTCAAATTATCTATAGTAAAATACAATATAATATATATATCTATTTACAAATAATTCATTTTTCAATAGTCATGCAATTTTTCATATGTAAATCATTTCACAATTAATTGTCTCAAATCAATTAAAATACTTCAATATGCAGTTTATTGAAAATCATTTCAATAATAGAACAATGATCTTAAAACTTGAAATAAGAAGAGATTGAATGGAGAACAAAATCCAAAATGGAAACAAAAGAGAGAGTCGAAAAACAAACCAAAAAGCTTGTTGCACTGGATTCCAATCCTCGAAATCTTGATCAATTCGGGCTTTCCTCTCCGTTAGCCCCTATTCCAATACAATTAACAATCATTAGTTGACTTATTTAGGTTTCTAGTTAGGTTGTTTTCTACCCAACACACCTTCACTTGTAAAAAATTTGGGAACAAATGAGTCATATTTTACCCAACTTCTTTCAAGTCCATTATTCCTCTATAAATCTATTTTATTCAAAAATTGGAATCATCCAATTCAGAGCACTGAAGCTCCAGATATGTCCTAAACATCCGGGACTATTCTATTTTCAACATAGAACCAGAATTTGCCCAAAAACAGAGCCTCACTTTGATGAATTTTTAGGTCTAATGGGGTCTAAATTTGGATACACTTATTTCAGGGAGATTTATTTTCCTAGAAGTCTAGTTTACTCTGAAATTTGAATCACTCACTCAATAGAGTGAAACTCAACTTATGACCTAAATACCAAAACTGTTCCGAAACACCAAAACTATAATTTAACCCGAAATCGCACTAACCCAAAACAGAGCTTTTTACTTTGACGACTTCTGTCTAATGGGGGTCCAAATTTGATACACTTATTTCAGAGAGATTTGTTCTCCTAGAAGTCTAGTTTACCTTAAAATTTGAATCACTCAATTTGGATGAGGATGGCCAAGCATGCCAAAACAAAAATTTTGACAAAGATCTCCCTAAAACCTAACATTTCCTTTATACAAAAAATTCTCGACACTAATCCAAACAAACTATATAACAACCTTAGGAGCAACCCCTAAAATTGAAATAAACTAATCAACATCATTTTTATACCAACTTAGGGTTCTTTCTAAACCCAAACACAACATTAAGGAAAGTTAGGGTCTGGTTCCTTACCTTTAAATCTTTGATTCTTCAACACCAATCTTCCTTCTTCCTTGATCACCTTAACTTTGGATTTCATGGAGCAAAGACTACTCAATCTTCCTCCCTCTCTCACAACCAAAAAAAGCCTCTAGCACTTTCTCTCCTCTTCTTAGCTGTGTAAATGTGCAAATGCCTCTCAGCACCAATATTTGGTCTTTAATCAAAATCTTGCACTAAGCCTTGTTCGCACACTAATTCCCATTTTTCTCATTTTTCTCGCTTTAAAGCTTCATTTCAATTTCATTTCCACTTCATTTCATTTCATTTATACTTTGGCACTTACATTACTCATTTATGACCCTTAGGTCATCATTTGACATTTTTACCGAATTTATTGGCTCTTGTAAAATTTTCGGGTTTTTATCATTTTTTCGTTTTTAGCCATTTAAAATCCGGAAAAAAAAATAATTTAATTTATTTTACACCCTGAACATGTTATAAAACTGTTATGGTATTTTTAGGGTGTTACATAGCTTGTTTATGGCTTGCCTTGAGGCCATTGTGTAGATCTGTTTTGTGGGCATGTCTATGCCACAGTTGGTCTTGTGGATTAAGGTTGTCATTGCTTG
Source organism: Tetrastigma voinierianum (assembly GCA_016808115.1). Lineage (NCBI taxonomy): Eukaryota > Viridiplantae > Streptophyta > Magnoliopsida > Vitales > Vitaceae > Tetrastigma > Tetrastigma voinierianum. The sequence goes on along the minus strand of JAEQBH010001887.1, from coordinate 470,720 downwards.
AGTTTTGGATAACATGCTTGGGGTGATTGAATGTTAATATATATTTGCTTAAATATATTGACATTGAGATGATTGTTGGTTTGGAAATTATATGCTCATAATATTGTCCATAATACATGGTGAATTGTATGGTTTGAATTGTCCATGTAGCATTCATTATACATGTGACATGATATAACATGCAATCATGCATTATGCATATGCACGGGGACTTCGCATTGAATGGGTGTGAGTGTATGATTATGATCAATCACCATACTTGGTGATTGATGGGTGGGCTCAATATCGTTGGACGATGTCCAACAAAGTCACATGGTTGCATAACATGGAAAAACGTGTGGTGGGTAATAGCAAGAAGGATTAGACATCCCCTCTGAGTGAAAGGCCCGAACTGGTTCATACACTCCAATGGTGAAAGTCCAAAACGTGTGAGAAGGCGTGTGAAGTCCTACGGTGAGACCCCGGAAATCCGTTGCCCACAAAACACACGATTTTGATTATAAAAAATATCATTTGAAATGGCATCATCCACAAAAGTTTTGGTTTATAAACAAACGACTTTTATTTCAAAGTGTTCATTGGATGCTACGACAATGACGGCTTTATCACACATTGGCATCTTTACATGGTGTGCGGAGCTCTGAGGACTCGCATGGTACATGATTGAGTCTCATCTCATCTCATGTCATGGTAGATAGGATTCCCTAGTAGAAATGGCATATCTTTTTACTTAGGATGTGAATGTGGAACATGACCATTACATGTGCACTTAGGTGGGGAGTAGCCTCTATAGAAAGTTTTTCTACTGGGCGTGGCTCACCCTATAAGGGAAAATATTTCAGGTGAGGAACAGACACCGACGAACGACGCTCATTCGAGACCGTGATCAGAAAAAGCCGACATGTGCTTTAATACAACCTTTTTTGTAAATTTTTCGAACAATATAGTTTTAACTTGTAATTTTATTATGCAATTTAGAATTGTAATTAAACTTATAGGCCATTTTAATTTATAACCTTGTATATTCAAACGAAATGAGCAAATGGTTCTTAATATCATCCAAATTAACTCTACGGGTTCTGGTAAATGGGACGTAGTAGTGTGATATTGGGGTACCCGATATCCATAAGTTTTCGCAGGTTGACGAATGCTCAACGGAACCCCGAGTTTTGGGGTGTCACATGTATACCTAGTTTCTACTTCAGATAGGGATTTGCTTATGAAGAATATTGGTCTCTGTTTTTGGTTTTCATCTTCTTGAACAAAGCCGCACTTATTGGCTTCAAACTGCAAAAGATAGAGCGTGATCACCTACTTCTCTCAAGCCAAGCAAATGTAAATGGCAACGTTAGATATTGTTTGATCGCCATGAAATCTTGATCGCATTCCTCATTTGCCCTTTTTGCTCCCCCTTAGAGTGATAAAAAAGGGTTTTAACCGATCTATGAAGTGAGATATGAACCGTCTAAGAGCTGGCATCCAGCTAGTTAATTGTTGAACTCCATTTCTAGAAGTAGGAATCTAAGAATCCATTATAGCTTTGAGTTGAATAGGATTGGCCTCTATGCCTCTCTAGGTCACCATAAAGTCTAGAAATTTGCCCGAACTAACTCCGAACGCACATTTCAAAGGGTTGAGCTTCATGCTATACTTACGTAATAACTCAAAGGCTTCTTGCATGCTCGTGCACGGCGCTTTTGACTTTTACAACATACTGATATAGACTCCGCTGTTTCTCCCCAACAGAGGAATATCTTAGTTACTAACCTTGATAAGTCACCCTAAGATTCTCAAGCCAAAAGGCATCACATTGTAGCGCATAACCTCCGCGGCGCTTTAATGAAGGTCGCTTTCACAAAGTGTGTCAATGGAATCTAATGATATCCAAAGAAAGTGTCCGTAAACGACAAGGTTCGTGCCGAAGGTCATGACATCAACGATTGTATCTATGTGGAAGGAAGCTATCTCGCGGTGTCGTTAAGGTCATTGTAATCTACATATACTCGCCACTTACTGCCTTTCTTTGGAATCACCACCACTTGGCTAGGCCATTCGTACTCTACTTCTCCATGAAATTCGGCCTCGCGAAGTCGCTCATCCCATCCGAATAATCTGATGGTGGACCGTGAAATGCCTCACTTTTGCCTCCATCGGCCGGTCACGGAATAATATTCAGCTTGTGAGAGGCCACTGTTGGGTTAATTCCAACCATATCTAAGTGGCTCCAGGTGAATACATCTATATTATTCAACAGTACAAGTTATAACTATTCACTTTCTTCATTGGATAGGAGAAAATTGAAATTAAGTGAACTTTTCTGGCTCGTTCAGCATTACTTTTTCCAAGGGATCCACAGCCAATGGATCCTTTTCTTCCGCCTTGATCTGGGCGGTGAATTGTGATTGCTATGTGGGGGTTTGGTCTTCGAGGGGAGGATTTTCAGAGTTCTCCATTCTCTACTCCTTTATAGATGATAACATTGCCTTGCAGCCAATTGACTTCTTAAAAGGTCAACTTGCCCAACGTTAGTCAAATAGCTGACCATTTGGTGCTAGGTTGAAGGGACAACCTTCATTGAAATGCAAACTGCATCGTCTCCCCCATAATGGCATTGTAAGGCCCCCAAGTCTCGACAATTGAGAACAAAAACTTTCTATGACTAGCTCTCGCTTATAGGAGCCACACTCTAGTGTTATGGTAGTTGCTGCGTTAAAACCAGAGAGGATACGCTCGACTGAGTTCAGCATACCTAAGGAAAGCTTCATCTACTTGAAGGCTAGCAAATGTATTGATCTGTCGACGCTTCAAGTCTGCCAAGACTATATATTACCAAAACCGCAATACAGAGGGGTGGTTACCAATGCATCATACTGTCATTTCGTGGACTTAACCGTAAGACATATACAAATTTATGACACTATTACCAGCAGACTATTGTCTAACCCCCAACAATAATGCCATGAAACTTGTTTGTTATATTTCTTTACAATTATACTGATTAAAAGCGGTTTCCTTAAGAGTAGATAAATTTCTTTTCGGTTTTGATCCATGATTCTGCAAGTGTACAGATCGAACAAGTAATAAAGTGGATTTAAGTCCAGATATCGATCCCACAGAGATCTTAAGAATTCTCAATCAACTACCCTGACTACTCAAGCTCTATACTATTTGGACTATGATTTGCAATTGATATTTCCCTAGCAACCTTTAAAATAATGAAAGAATAAAGATATAAACTAGAACAAATGAAATAATGCTTTAAACTAAAATAAAAAAATTAAAGAAATGTGACCAATCGCTTAGTTTTTAAAGGGAGTATTTAATACAACTGGCTGTGGAACATCAATTCCTCGCCGCAGACTACTCTCAGAGCTTTACTTCATGAACTTCGATTTGTGAATCATTCATAAAGAAGGTAATGCCATGTGGATCTCTCCTTAATGGACATATTTCTGCCTATCTAATCTTCCCCTCGCTTTCTCGAATTGATTAGATAACTACTTTTAATCCGAAGCCATTGTTTCCGGGTATTTTTCTTCAATGTTTCATGTCACCCGTGAATATGGATCAGAAACCTAGCTCCTAAGATACAAGCAACCATGGGTTTACACTATACTGGCTTCTCATCCTTCAAAATTGGAACGCTTCATTCTTTCCTCATTAGATCCTTCGGCTAACACCCGGATTAAACTTTATCGCTCGAATCGAAGTAACTCTCTCTCGCTTCATTTTAATTGATAAGTCATTCAACTCATTCTCGGTTTCAAGTGAGAAGAAGATTTATCGATTAGAATTTACAGAGCCTATTAGATCCCCAATATTAGGTTCGCATACCCCCGATATTGTTCAAATCCTCAAGAATGTCCTCTCTTGTCACTCGTAGGGCTTCTTGGAAATCGTGAGCATGAAACAACTTCTATTACAGTATAGGATTACCAATATTTGGATCAGACATAACAATAAACAAAAACCGAAGAAGCGATTCAAGTCTACAGCTTCAGCGACTCGATAAATTTATGCAATAAAAGATAAATTCTAACGACAAACAGAAATTCAACTTAAGTCGGGTTTTAAATTACTGGTTACACTAACAAAGAGTTCCTTGATCAAAAGAACTATCAGATCGTGAATCGGAAGTTCGAATTCCAAAATTTGTTTGGACTTCAAACAACCACAGTAGTAATTTGAAGAAAATATTCGCATTCGCCTTCAACTTCAACAACTAACATCCATCCGTGGGAATTCAAAAGCAAATAACAATCTACTCTAATCTAATCTAAAAATAACAGTAAAAAACAAAGAAAAGAATAAATTACACCAGCCTCTCACTACCTGCATTCTCTTCTCGAGCGCCAAGAGCGCCTCTTTCAGTAACAGTCAAAGATTATAGGGTTTGGAAGTTGGGCCAGAATCTCGATGCACCTATTTGTGGATTTCCAAAAATAATCGCCCATTTGTTTGTTCGCCGCCGCCACCCATTTGTTTGTCACTACCTTGGATTCTGGATGTCGCGATCTCTCTTCCACGCCGATTCAACGTTTCGCTTTATGAGTCGCTCCGACAAGTCGCCACTTCTTCACATCGCCACTTCACCGCTTTGTTTATGAGCTATTCGAAGGCTCTAATTTCTCTTCCACGCCGCATTTCACCGCTTCGCTTATAAGCCGCTCTCGATGTCGCCGATTTCTTTTTTCGCTCGCCTGCAGCGTAAGCTTTTATCTCGGTCGATCACTTGCCTTTAACACCCTTTTTTTTGATCTGATGTCGCGATTGTGCCTGACTACGTCGCGGGACCTTCATTCCTTGTAATTGTCATGGATAAATAATGACGCCGATTTCTCCTTTCTCGCCTTGTGAGCTCTTTCGAGGTCGCTATATATCAATCCACGCCGCGATTTCAATGTTGCGCTTATGAGCCTTTTGATGTCGTGGAAGTTTTTCTATTTGGTCGTGTGACCTGTCTTCAGCATCTTCTTTAGTATGATGTCGGACAATCAAATGATGTCACTTCCATTCTTTGCAACTCGATGTCGCGACAAACGCTGACGCCGCAAACGCTAATCCCTTTGTAACGGGATGTCGCCAATTCACCGGGCTGACGCCGCGGACCTTCTTTCATTGTAATCGATGGTCACACACTAAAGCGACATCGCCGCTGACACACCTTTACTTCAACCGATGTCGACCACCGGCGTGACGCTATGGACATCTTCCTCGATTCAAAGGTTTGATGTCTCTATCTCGTTTCCCGACCGTCAGCGCCCTATGTTCTAAACACCTCTTTGAAAATCTTTGTTGCGTAAACTTCTAATCGCGTCACGACCTCCATGTTCATCGCTAAGCTTTCACCTCGTCGAGACTAAGTGGGTGTCGCGACATCTTGTCTCCATTTCTTCATTAGTTCCTCGGTCGTTCGATTTGAGTTTCAGACCTTGGTGTTATTCTTTCATTATCACAAGTCGCGACATCAAGTCCTTTCTTTCAAAATTAGTTGCGACTTCCTTCACTTGAGAGGGTTGCTCCTTGCCTTTGTAGCTAGCTCCTTGTCGCGACCTCATGGTGGTATCACAACTTCATTTATCTCCGTTTGGTGTCACGACATCGCATTGATGTCGCGACATGAACTTCTGCATTTGACTGCTTATTTTAATCTCGACCAAGTCATATTTGTCTCAATTCCTTCTTCTGTAGTCACGACTTCAATTTATGTCCTCTTCGCTCTTCTTCTTCAAAGCCAAATTTGTTGGAGGTTTGACTTGAATTACCGGAAACCGCACTTCCTGGCCGCGACTTAAGTTCCAGCTTTGACTTCAATTTCCACGCTGTGCTGATTTCATGATTTTTGCTAAAATTTGATTTTCTACTCAGATTTCCTCGCAAATCGAATTTGTGTCAATTATTAGTTTTCTCGTATTAATTCATCATTATTCTCATTTATAAACTCTAAAATGTATTAAAAATCTCATGAGTTTTCGACCTGTATCAAATTCCCTAAAACTTAAAATTTTGCTTGTCCCCAAGCAAAGAAAAGAAGAAATTGTTTGTCCTCAAACAAATAAGCTTAGAAAATTTTAAGGACATTTTTCTCGATTATTCCACACTTTTCTATTCCACCCTTCTCGATCCGAATTCTAGAGATATCACTATTATTTCAAATTTCGCTGATGCAAGAACAAGGCATGGTATACTTCTATTACAAAAATTTCTTGATAAACTAATGTATTTAAAACAGCTTATTTAACAAGTCTTGTTCTCAGGTATGCAGCAGTCATCAACTTTTCTCAACTTCATGTGAATGTAGTTAATCTTTCTCGTGGAGTTTTTCTTCTTGCATCGTTTATCAAAGTCCCATATGCTTGATTCATATTGATCTCAAATTAATGTAGGTAAATTCAACCTTCAAAATCAATGAGGTCCCTTTCACAGCTTGCAATGTTGGGCTTAGGTAATCAAGTAGATAATGGAAAAAATTTAGGTTGTAAATTACCCGCTTCCATCTTCATTCTACATTGTCAGCTTCCAACTTTCTTCCTTTTCTTCTTGCTCCTTCGATTCTCCTTAATCTTAGCCTCGATTCCTCTTTGAATTCTTTTATGGAATCTCACTTTCCATATGTACTTGATTCAAAGTAAGATTCCTTTGTTCTTTAACTCCTTGCCTTTATTTCTCTAGGATTCGGGATGATAATGCTCTTTGCCCTCTTGCTTTCTATTACTCTTAGAGAACTTTGGGCTAGCAACTCCCATACCGCTGGCATTAGGGTGCTAGGGTGTTAAAACACCCTACGAGCTTAATTGTTCAAGAGAACAGGGGCCACAAGACAAAAAACTTATTCTTATTTCACTGCCTCCTTCTCTTTAATTCCAACCCCTTCATGCCAAAAATCCTATTATTCCCCAAACTCGCTTTCTTCCCTTTATACTAAACTTTTCAACCGTAAACCGGATAATTTGGGCTCCTTAATGTTGTGTTTATTGCAAGGAAGGAATTTCCTGCTTTCAATTGCCGTTTATTGAAGAAATAAGGCTTATTTGGCTTAAATCGTGAACTAGAGAATAAGTGCTAAGCATATTTCTTTGAGGGTAGGCTTAAAAGGCTCAAGCCGCCAAGGATGGCCTCTATCATTTCCCGCTGGTTGTTTTCACTCAGGATTTCGCCTCAATCAATAATCAAACAAGTTCTAGACCGTGGATCTAAATCCCTAATTCCTGTGTTGTTCCTAATTCCTCGTCAAAAGTTTCATAAGTTTCATTGACTAATGTGTATTATTTCCTTCAAGACTTGTACTTATTTATCAGATACTTACATTATTTTAACCAAGTATTTTGTTCTATCAAAGAATAACCAATTTTCCACCTTGCAACTAAACTCGACCCAAATGTAATCGCAAATACTCCTAATTCCGCTTTATTCACGCCCGATTTTGTAATTTATTCAGGTTCAAATTTATCTCCTCATCAAACTACTTCAACTAGTTCGCATTATGACATTTCAGCATTTTCATTCTTGAACTAAATCCCAATGTCATTTTCCCAACAAGTCAAGCAAAAAGTAAAAACACAAGCTAACTGCAAGCAAGCAAACATTTCCTTTTTCACAAATTTTCTTGTTTTATTAATGATGTAATGCAAGTCAGCTTGAGTAACAAATAACAAGAAAGAGGAGAAAAGAAGGATAAATCAATGGGAAAGTTCATTTTTTTATTTTTGAGGAAGCAGGAGCAAAGATGTTTGGGGATCCATCAAGGGTAGCCAAATTAGATTGGAATTTAGGAAATTTCATTTCATTTCTCTTCTTCTTGACATTCTCCCTTTCAACTGCTTCTCTTCAAGGATCGCTCATCTGCGGAGATCAATCTTTATTCGCACTATCTTGTCTCGTGCCCAAGGTGTCTGCTAGGCGTCTATTTCGGGGCTATGACTTCTAAAAATTCTGGGCATTGTTGCTAATCAAATCCAAATTTTCAGTTTAATTTTCTTCTCAGAGGGCATCCTTATCATCGCTTCGATTCGTCCTTCATCTTCTTTTCAAAATCCTTGAACATTGAAGTGTATAGGAACTCAATCCCTTGATATTCCTTAGTCTTTGCTTGATCTCAAGAGATCTCTGTCCTTATGAGTTTGAGGAGTTGAGAATCGCGATCATACCGATTGCTGTAGAATGATTCATGACTTAGCTTTAAATTCTTCAAAGAGATCTCGATCTCTTTCTTCCATTTCCTTTTTAAATTTCTCCTCTTGTTGTTCCAGGATCTTTTTTATCTGCTCCTCCTTTCTGCTCATCTCTTCTTCTCATTGTTGATCTCTTCTTTTCATCTCAGCTTCATGTACTTCTTCTCTTCTGTTCATCTCCTCTTCCCAATCCCTTCTCTTCAATTCTTTTTCATAAACCCTTCTCCTCGAACTTTCGCTGGAGGTTCCATTTTTCTTTCTCTTTCTTCCATGCCTTTCCTCGAATTAAACTGAAAGCATTTCCATTATTTGACACGCTTCCTGCCCCTTAGAGCTTTCTCACCAAAGTTCTCCTAAACTATTGTTCCTTATCAGAGCCAGCCAATGAGTCGAAATCTACGGGCTTCTATCTTCGCTTCATCCTCTCTGAAACACAAAGTATTCCCTTCTTGATGTGCTTCAGATTTTCTTCTCCTCGCTTCCGCCACCGTGAAGGTGTCTTCTTCCCGTATTGCATTTTCATTTTCATCCCTTGAATCAAGCTTTACTATGACTCCTTTTCTTTTGATTCTTTCGTCTCCTCACGACTCCCGTCAGGAGTGGTAAAGCCCTCGGGATCTTCTTCTTCTTCCCAAGTTCTCTTCACACCAGCCCTAATACATAACCTTGTGATGGTTGCTGGGTGAGGATCAAACCCGTTTATTACCTTCATGATACCATTATAGAATTCAACAATCGTTCCAACATCAATCTTGTATCCCTTCAGCATGGCATAGAGAAGGATTGCTTCTTGTTCTCTTACTGTTCAGACGTGCTTGGTAGGGACCATAATAGAGGATAAGAAATAGAACCACACTCGCTCACAACTTCCCCTGCTTGTATCTTTTGCTCTCCTTTTCCTTTCTTTCCACCGCCCCTTTACCGGGTCATAATTTTTTTCGTGAAGCTTCTCTCACTCGCTAGGGTTGTTCATCATCTCTTGAATTTTGATCCATTTTTCTCGTCTCCATCCCATACATCTCATTAATAGCCTTCAAGCCCATAAGGCACCTGCATCTCTGCATAAATGTAGTTCTCTTTCCCCTCCCAACCAGATTGAGTAAAATTTGACGATTACGCATAACTGCATTTCATAAGTTCAAGGTAATTCTCCCACCCTCTTTGCTCTATCAATTCCCTTTTGAACGGTGAGATGAGTTGGCCGAAACTCCTTTCTCCTCTACAACCTTTCCAAAGATAGTGTCAGATCGAGAAAGCCTATTCTCGAGATCTAACTCGCCTTTCCTCTTCTTCTCTGGGTTTTTCCTTTCCCTTCTTCCTCCGTTGCTTTTGTAACTCGGTTGGAATTTCCGGGTTGTTCCGACGGCCCGTTTCCTCCCTTTCGTGTTCCGCATGAACTTCCCTTCGCCTAAGTATACTCCTCCATGATTTCGCCAGTTTGGGATGAGGGTTGAAGATCTCTGCTTATTGTGAGAAATAGAAGGTTTCTAGAAGACTGGATTTCAGGGTTTTGCAAGAATAGAGAACCAGAATATGCTAAGATGAATATTGTGTTTGCTTCAAGGAAGGAGATGTAATGGAGGGAGTTTCTCAACAGTTGCAATTCAATTATTGGGTTGCGGTTTCTCTTTATTACTTCATTTATTTATGTTCACGCGACTTTAATTTCCTCAGTCGCTGGACAAAGGCCACATTAAATTAGGCAAATTAAAGTCGCCCAAATTAGCATATTTAGTCTCTCGATGTCGCGACTTATTCTTGTTTGTCGCGACAAGTAAACTATGGGAGGACAAGTTATCATCAAACGCACATCGTGCATTTGATAGCTGTTTCAAGCCGCAACATGAACTTCTCTTTGAAGGAATGGTTCTGTCACAATCTTGGTTCAACACACCAATTTATGTCGCGATCTTCATTTATGTCGCGATATAAATGTTATCGCCACCTGCCTCTTGTTCTTCCTTCAAGACGTACTAAGTTGCGAATTCTCAACTTCTCGTCATGATCAATTTCTCGTCGCGACATAAAATCCGGGTCGCGACTTAGTCCCCAAGACTTGCCCCAAATTTGATGATCGACATCTTTTCATTCCTTATTAATTTGCACATTCTTAGCATACATTTAATCATTCCCACAGCGCTCAAAATGCATTCTATTCTCTAACTTTCACGTGACTTATGTAGGGAGAAAAGTACTTTTCGAAAGTTACTCCTGGTCCGTGAAGTGCTTGAGTTGGTTCCCGGAGTTTGTTCTTCACGCTGACCCTTGATTCTTTTCCCATCTCGTATATTGTGCAACAATTCCAAAAAGGATTAAATTAATCTAGTACTAACTCTAGCAATTTCTAACAAATCATGACTAAAACTAAAATTCCTTTTCAAAACACGTAATAATAAAAAAATTCAAGTCTAAATAAAGAAACTAAAAATCTATATGGGTTGCCCCACAGCCGCCCATTTTGAGTCCTTAGTCGACTAGTCGCTTTAAGCTTTCTCTCTTTCAATTCACCACCGAGTTCTTCCTTTCTTTCTCCCCGCTCGAGATAGTGTTTCGCCTTTTGCCCATTAACTTTGAATTCTTCCCAACATCGCCTTGAGTGTTATCAAGCCCAAAGATAGCACTGACACCACCGTATATGGTCCACTCCATTTGATTCTCATCTTTCCTCGAAATAATCTTAACTGAGTTAAACAAGAAGATTCCGATCCTATTCGAACTCTTTCTCGTAATCCTTCATCATGCCATTTCTTTGTCTCTTGGTTCTTATATATTCTAGCATTGTCATAGGCTTCGCTTTCTCGCTTCTTTCCAATTCATTCAGCTTGGAGAAGTCTTCCTTTGCAATTTTGAAATCGTTCAAATTCAAGCCGATGGCCCACATGGCTTTGTATTCCAAATTTCAAGAGGGAGGCGAGCATGGTTTTCCCCAAAGACAAGTCTCGTATGGGGACATTCCAATGGGAGCTTTAAAAAGCAAATTCAGAGTGCCCATAATGCATCATCGCTTCGAAGACCACCTTCCCCGCTAGAACTCACAAATTCCTGCACTTTCTTTATTTCTCTCAAGTGGAAATTTCAAATTTCGCTCCATTTGTTTCAGGATGATAAGCCAAGCTCATAATGTGTTTCGATACCATATCTCAAGCCATGAGTTTCAAACACCTTATTTGGTAAAATGGTTTCTCCATCACTAATTATAGTTCTGGGTGTCCCAAATCTGCTAAGAATATTTCTTTGTAAAAACCCCACAACTGTATTGGCATCATTCTTGTGACAAGTCACGTTTCTACTCCATTTTGATACATAATCCACAACTAGGAGTATGTATATATATATTTCCAAATGAAACTCGAAAGGCCCCATAAAAATCTATTCCCTATACATCAAACAATTGCACCACCAGATACCTTGGTGTTATCTCATGCCTTTGTCGATATTTCCATTCTTGGCATTGATCACAACTTGTTTCCATTCAAAACACTCCTTAAAAATTATAGGCCAAGAAAATCCCGATCGGGAGAATTATGGGTCGTTTTATCTCCGCAGTGTCTCCATAAGGTGATGCATGACATTCTTGTAAAATCTTGTTTTTGCTCACTCTTCGGTACACATCTCCTTATAATCGATCGCCTCCCTCTTTTAAACAAATATGGATCATCCCGCATGGTAGTGCACTACATCGGCCCCTAACCTTTTCTCCACAGCTGAATTCGTGGCATAATTCCACAAGCTAAGAAATTTACACATCGTGATACTGTGTAAGGATTGTAGTGACAACCGAAATAACCGCTCATATGGAAAATCTTTCTCACATTTCTCTTCCTTTTTCTTGTACAAAGGTTCCTTCTTACTCTTGACAAGGATCGCCTATCACATTGCTCACGCTCTTCTTGTCTTTAATTTCTAAATCAAATTCCCGGCAACAATAATACCCACCGATCAATCTTTGCTTTGCTTCCTTCTTTGCCATTAAATATTTAATTGTCGCATGATCACAGGTGTATGACAACATGGGACCCCAAAATATATGGCCCCGAATTTTTCACATGCAAACACTATTGCCAAAGATCTCCTTTAAGAGTGTGAGTAATTTTCGTGCTTCATTAAAGGTTTTATTAGCATAAGAGACGGCCTTGACACTTTTTTCATCTTTCTATCCCAATACAGCCCCATTGCAAAAATCACTCCGCATCACACATGATCTCAAATTCTTGTTCCAATCGTTTTGCCATGATGGGAGCTTCCACTAGTCTGGATTTGATTTCTTCAAATGCTTTATGGCATGATTCATCAAAATAAAACTTACTATCTTTCTCCAGCAATCTGCATAGTGGTCTGGCAATTTTTGAGAAATCTCTGATAAATCTTCTATAAAATCCTGCATGTCCTAAGAAACTTTAATTCCCTGAACAGAGTGGGTGGCATTAGGTCTCTTATAATTGAAACCTTTGCTTGGTTTACTCAAGCCCTCGCAGTAAAAACCATGTGCCCCAAGATAATCCCTTCGTAATCCATAAAATGGCATTTTCCCAATCTCGTGAGCTAGATTTTTGTTCGCACCTTTTGAAGTATCATTCTCGTGTTATGCGTGCTTTGTTCAAAACCGGATCCATACATCGTAAAATCATCCATGAAGATTCCATAACTTCTTCTCGCTAGATCAGAAAATATAGACATCATGCATCTTTGGAAGGTACTACAGAGCACATACGTTCAAAATGGCATTCTTCTCTCTAAAAGCAAAAGTACCAAATGGGCATGTAAAGTGGTTTTCTCCCCGATCAGTGCAATAGCTATTTGGCAGATCCGTAGTATCCATCAAGAAAATTAAAACAGGGTGTCCCATAACCTATCCAAAGATTTGATCGACAAAGGTAGGGGAAAATGATCCTTTCTCGGTCATAAAGATTCAATTTTCTCTCGTAGTTTCCATACAAACCTCCATCCCGTCACAGCTCAGAGGAATAAGTCTATTCCTTTTCACTGACATGCTGAATCCACCTTTCGGGAACCATGTACCGGGCTTTCACTCCAAGAACCGTCTCGATATAGCATATATAAAAGCCGTGATTTAACCATTTCGTAACTTCTTCAACTTCTTCATGACTGGTTCAAATTCCTCCTTTTGATGCTCAACATAAGTTTCAGATTATCTTCCAAAGAATATTGCATACAACAGAGGGGTCGATACCTTCGCATCTTCAACGACTCAAGCAATCGCTTCCTTGTATTTTTCTTCAAAATTACCAAAGCAACTTCGCTACTTCAACACGTACCGATATATGATAGCCGGTTTTCTCTTTTCTCGCTCTAAAACTCATATTTCAAAATGATTAGGCAACTCCTTCAATGTTAACCCTTTGCACTAGTTTCCCGCCTCTTACGAGTTTGTCGTTTTCCGCTTCACTTCATCTTGGATCAAGTTTTATTTATACTTGAGACTGCTTTCATTATTAAACAAATTTGAAGGCAGAACTACAATCAAAACTCTCAAAGTAATCGAAAATTCATCTCAATTTCATTGATGTAGTTTCTAATGATACAATCGTAATTCACTTCATCATCGAAGGCTATTGTTTCTTACAGCCCATACAACTGCCTTCCTCTCTACATTAGATGTTCCGCACTCCTATTAATATTAAATGCACATTCATTCCCAACCTTGAGTGTCACCACCTTCAGACAAGCCGATCATAGTGTACTCCTGCTGCTAAGAAAGGTCTTCCCGAAGAACAAAGGAATCCCTGAGGATCTTCCTCCATCCGCATGATAACAAATCTATCGGGAAAATGAATTTCCCCAACCTTAACGAGTACATCTTCCGTAATGCCCTCCAAGGTGCCATTGATCTATTAGCCATCTGTAAAGTAATTGCCGCTGGGGTTAGTTCCCCCCAAACTAGCCCCCGTGACAACCGAGAAGCATCAAATTTATACTTGCTCCAGAGTCACATAAATTCTTGAACTCACATTTCCCTATAGAACAGTGGAATAGTGAAACCGGCCAAAGTCTTTCATCTTGTCGAGCTCGTTGAATAATGGCACTCGCATTAGCAAATGCTGGACCATACCCTCCTCAGCTATCTTTCTTCGCCAAGACCTCCTTCTCGTAAATTTTGTATATAGAGGCATTTGACCGATCACCTCGCAAATGGGATATTTATTTCTATTTTCTTGAAAATATCCAAGAATTTAGAAAACTCGTTTCTTCTTTTAACTTCTAAAGTTCCCTATGGAATGGTACTGCAGAGCATAAGCCGGTACTCCTTCTTTTTCTAGTCATTTCTTTCAACTCCGTCTTCAATCAGCCGTTCTATTCTTCTTTCGCCTCTTCATTCTCTCGCCCGCCCCTGCTTCTATTTGTCTTTCGTTGTCAAGCCAAATCCTTCCTACTTCTCAATTGAATTGCCATGCAGTCTTTAGGGTTCTTCTGGGTGTCACTAGGGAATGTTCCCTTGTTCTGATTGGGCATATTCAAGGCCAATTGCCCTACTTGTGTCTCTAGATTTTTCAGTGAAGCACTAGCATTCTTTTGAAACATCTGGGTATCAGACTTGAAAGTTTCCAAGTCAGATAGTTTCTGATCATGGAATTGTAATAGCCTCTCATATCCCCATGAACGCAAAGATTCGTCTCTCAAATTCATTGGTTCTCCTCGACTCGGGTATTCATTTCCCCGCCCCTCACCTCCTTTGTCGTCGTTGAACCTTGGTATCACGATATCCTTGTTGAGGATGATGTTCCCGCTTTAAATATGTAATGCCCCTCCACCATATGAAAATTTTCATGGTTCGTTGTTGGATTGCAAGGTATGGGCAGTTAGATTTGGCTTAAAATGATAACCTCTTGCTCGTTCACGCATTCTAACCTCCTCAGCACCATAAGAATCTTCCTTCTCATAAGCACATCAAGATCTCTTCTCATCAATTCTTCTTCTACTCATCTCTTATTTCATGAGCAAAGGTGCATCTTCCTCTCTTGCTCATTCATCCTATGCATTATAGCATCCAACTTAGCTCTCCATGGTCGTCATCTTGCTCACTCCATGACCCCTTTTCCTCCGCTTACTACCTCTTGAAAACTCCGGGATGGAGCTTATTGCATTTGCCAGTCCCCATCGCATCTCTTGCCTCTTCAACACTTTTTCGCTTGAATGCTCCACAAAGATGAAGCATCGATAATACCCTCGATGTATCATTCATGATACACTATATCCATCCGGGTCTTCAAATCTATTCCATGCATCACACCTTTCAAAGAATCTGAATCTTTCCAAAGCAACATACGTGCTCTCATCTTCCCCTTGTTGAATACAATGATCTCTTCATCTCTCTCGGCTGAGAGATGGGGGAAAAAGAATCTACCTAAGTAAGATTCTTCCAACTCTTCCCAAGTATCAACAGATCCATACTGCAATGATTCATACCATGTGGTCGCTTATGTCTCAAAGAAAATAGGAAGAGATGTAGTTTTATCACCTCCGGTCTCACGCCGTTCGGGCCTTCATCAGATAGCCATCCCGAGAAATCTTCCTGTGTGCTCATTCGGGTCTTGCGGATGACCCGCAAACCCGATGTCGCTCAACCAATTAAGGCCGGCTTTATTCGAAATTGTTTGCATCCACTCGTGTCGGTCCGATCATGGTATCACTCTTCTTGTCAATAGGCCTCCAAATCCTCCTTTGTGTCAAGAATGGGGCCTCTGCCATTGGCCCTCTGCTCCTCCTGCTTCGTCATGCTCCTCTTTCCCCGCTATAGTTGTTTTCGCTTCTTTTGTCTTTCTTAAGCCTCAGCGTTCTTCCAATTGTCCGCCGGAATCAGGTCAGATCCCCTGTTTCTTTATGCATTAAAGGTTCTCCTAAATAAAGCATACTCATATTAATAGATTAGTCAAACCTAACAAATATTTTCAACATGGCTTAGAAAATTAGTGACTAATGCAAGCCACGCTTGAAAAGCTATTTTTGTTCTTTTTTCTAAATTGTCCAAATTAGTATTTCCTTCTTTTCATCAGAATATTGATCTAATTAATTTTCGATCCCCGAGACTAACAACACTAAAAACTTGTTGTGGACTTAACTGTAATATATACAAATTTATGACACTATTACCAAAGGACTATTGTTTAATCCCCAGCAATAATGCCATGAAACTTGTTTGTTATATTTCTTTGCAATTATACTGATTAAAAATGGTTTCCTTAAGACTAGATAAATTTCTTTCTGGTTTTGATCCATGATTCTGCAAGTGTACAGATCGAACAAGTAATAAAGTGGATTTAAGTCCAGATATCGATCCCACAGAGATCTCAAGAATTCTCAATCAACTACCCTGACTACTCAAGCTCTATATTATTTGGACTATGATTTGCAATTGATATATTCCTAGCAACCTTGAAAATAATGAAAGAATAAAGATATGTAAACTAGAACAAAATGAAATAATGCTTAAACTAAAATAAAAAAAAATTAAAGAAATAGACCAATCAGTTAGTTTTTAAAGGGAGCATTGAAAATACAACTGTTGTGAAACATCAATTCCTGCAGACAACTCTGTAGCTTTACTTCATGAACTTCAGATTTAGAATCCGTCCAAGGAAGAAGGTAATGCCATGTGGATCTCTCCTTAATGACATATTTCATCATCTAATCTTCCTTGTGAATTGCCTTGTTAAGGTATTTTCTTTTTCAATGCGCCGTACCCGAGCATGGGTAAACCTTAGCTCCTAAGACATAGGCTAACCATGGGTTTACTATACATTTTCTCATCCTCTCAAAAGTGGGCGATTCATTCTTTCATAATGGTCTTACTATACGAGATTGAACTTCTTTGTTCGAATCGAAGTGAACTCTCTATCATTTAATTGATAAGTCATTAATATTCTTGATTTCAGTGAGAGATTTATCGATTAAATTCTGAGCCCCATTAGATCCCGATATTAGGTTGCATGCCGCGGATATTGTTCAAAACTCTCGGGAATGCCTTCTGCACAGTGTTGTAACTCGAGTCACGGAAATCAGAGCATGAAACAATCCTATTAAAATTATAGGACACTAATATTTGAATAAGATACAATAAACAAAACCAATGGCAGATTAGGCCGAAGTTGATTGACTCTAATAAATTTATGCAGAAAAGATAAATTCTACTTGTGGTAGTAAATTCAATAGGCTGGGTTTCTAAGTACTTCATTACACTAACGGTAGCTCCTTGATCAAAAGAACTCTTTGTAGATCAGAGAGCGGAAGTTTGAATTCTGAAATTTGTTTAGACCCAGCAGACAGGTATTGAAAATAACATTGCATTGACTTCTACTTGAAAACTAACATCCCGGATCGAAATTCAAAACAAATAACAATCTACTCTAATCTAATCTAAAAATACTTGACAAAGCGAGAAAAAAGAAAAAAGGTAAACCACGCCGGAGCCTTGGCTACCAGACTTCTCTTCACGAGCGCGGTACGCTACTACGATGGCGGTACGCGTATTTATGAGTTTGGAAGTTGGGCCCACAACCCGATGCACTGTTGGATTTCAAAATAAGCGCGTTGTTTGTTTATCGCCACTCATTGTTTGTCACGACCTTGACGATCATGGCGACCTCTCTTCCGCGTCATTGACTTCAGCTGTTCGCATGAGTTGCGATCGTCGCGAGCTTCTCTTATCGCGTGAAACTATGTTACCATTTATGACTATTACGATGTTGGCGTTTCTCTTTCACATGTGACTTCTTGTTTGCTCTGGTATTGATAATGTGTTTTCTTTTGCGTTCATGTGGCATAGCTTTATCACGTTGGCGACTTGTCTTTAACACCCCTTGAGATCGATCGGCATTGGCCCGTCATGTGACACTTCCATTCCTTGTAATTGATGTCAGCGGCGGTATTTGGATCAGCGTCGCGACTTCTCGCTACGCAGCAGCGAGCTCTTTTGGTTATTCACGCGATCGTGGCGGGCTTCAATGTTGTAACGTGAATCTTTTTGATGTCATGGAAGTTTTCTATTGTCATGACTTGTCTTGACATCTCTTGGTGTGATCTTCATGACCAGCTAAATGATGTCACCGGCCCTCCATTCTTTGCGTTGACCACTTTGAACGGTGAAGGGCGTCGCAACCATAATCCCGCCACCGCGGATGCCGTGACCCTTTGAGACGTCGTCACCTTCTTTCATTGTAACTGATGCTTCAGCGACCACTAAGGGCGTCAGCGACAACGATTCGATGTTTGATAATACCCATACGTTACCGTATCAAGACCTCTATGTTCATCTCTTTGAGAAATCTTTTGGCCAGAACTTCTAATCGGTGTCCGCGACCTCCATGTCTCTTTGTGGCTTTCAGTGCATCGAGACCTCGAGTGGTGTCGCGACATCTTAATGCCTTCTTCATTAGTTCTGGTCGTCGATTTAAGTTTACATTCTTGTTTCTTAATTTTCTTCATTCTTGTCAAAATTTCGCGACATAGTCCACTCTTTTCAAAATTAGTTGCGACTTCCTTCACTTGAGAGGGCTGTTCTTGTGGCTTTGTAGTTAGCTCCTTGTCGCGACCTCATGGTGGTATCACAACTTCATTTATCTCCGTTTGGTGTCGCGACATCGCATTGATGTCGCGACATGAACTTCTGCATTTGACTGCTTCTTTTAATCTCGACCAAGTCATATTTTGTCTCAAATTCCTTCTTCAGGTCACGACTTCAATTTATGTCCTCTTCAGTTTCTTCTTCAAAGCCAAATTTGTTGAGGTCGTGACTTGAATCTTGAAGCGCTTCATCGCGACTTAAGTTCGATTTGACTTCGAATGCTTCATGGTGATTTCTTATGATTTTGCTAAAAATTTGATTTTATCTTTGTATTTTCACGCGAATTGGAATTTGTGTCAATTATTAGTTTTCTACAGACAATTCGTCATTATTCTCATTATAAACTCAGAAAAATGTATTAAAAATCTCATGAGTTTTTGGACTCATCATAAAAATCTCTGCAGACAATAATCCTGTTTAATTTTACAGGGGGAAAGGATATGGGGCCATCTATAGGCTTGGTTTCTTCATGGTTGCCCTCCATGTGGATAGCATTAATCCTGGCCTTAGCCTTAGCGCCCTTAAGATCTTAACCTATTAGCTTCTATTGATATTGTTAAACCGGGCAAACCTGATATATAGTTTATGGCTGATCTGGATTACGAGGAGATTCTTGCTTATTAGTAACTCTGTTTCTTGCCCTTACCCGATTCCTCTTTGTGGTCATCTTCTTTGACATACCTCACAGGTGTCGCGCGATAAGCTTTTCCGCTGGAACTTTGGAAGCGGCGCTGATAGTCTCATGCACATGATCTACATGATAATTGTACCCTTGAGGACTTGTTTCTTTAGGAAGTATCGTGCGGATTAGTGCGGCCATTTGAACTTTGCAATTAGCTAATGATCGTATGAGATCTTCGAGAGAAGTGAATTGGGAGCTCTCTTCTTTTTATGGTGATCACGGGACGCTTTTAGTCACTTGCCACTGACCCTCCTTGAACTGGACCGAAAAGCTTCTTCCCAAGCACGACTTATCAATCGGATGGTTTTTAATCATGGTATTTGGGTTACTACACGGGAATATTGTCCTCCCGGCATTAGTACTTATTAGCGTTTGTATAACTCTTCCATTGTCGCTAGCGAGTCAAAAGATAGCGAATGGAAGAAAAGTACCAGATAGTCCCAGCTTACTCTTAATGTTTTGGAGGGACCACATCCATGCTAGATGATTCTACTGCTAGTGAAATCTAAAATATACTCTATACCGTGCTTTAAAATGGCTTGCAAAGAGCTAATGTTCCTCTTTTATTGCACCAAACAAAGATACTACGATATGAATGAGGTCCATAGTTCATTGAACGAATTTATTGAATTACGTGGGAGCTTATGAAACCAAGCTAGTGCAGGCCCCGACCAACAGCTGGTCGTTGCCATCATTTAGTATCATCTCCTGATTATAATGGAGCATATGATCGTAAGGGTCAGTAGAGTTGTCAAACATGGCAAAGGCTGGTATGAAAAACCCACGAGGTGGCTCATAGTCAATAATATGTTGCCTTAGGGGCGAAGAGAGCATGTCATCGGGTCTTTGAATTAAGGCGATAGGTGGAATATAGAATGTTGGCCTTGTACCAAAGGCAAGATGTACAAGCGGCATTTGTGGCATCGTAGCGTGGGGCGCGGTGGCATCGTACCTTCGGGGGAATCTTGACGTGTTCTCGAGGGCTGAAATGGCTGGTTCACGCCTCTGCACGCCTCTGCCATTGCCTTGTGGGATGCCCACTAACGGCATCGCGAGAGAGCGGGGTGATGCGAGAAGGCCTCTTGCGATTTGGCGCTCTGCTCTCTCGAGCATTCTTTGGGTGAGGAGACTCAAAGGCCAGAGCGCCACTAGGGCTGACTCATGTCTATTTGGGAGTATCGACATTGTTAGGATAATGGGCTCATTTATACATTGCGGCGGGTTGGATGCATTTCGGCCGTATCTTGTACTAGTTTTTTCAAGATTGCGACTTTCTATTTGAACACCCAGCGGTCATTCCTCTACTCTGAGCGTTTGACGTGACCTTGCAACTCCTTCATCTGTCTTGCTTACTCCTCTTGTTTCTTCTCCATGTCCTAACACCAATGGAGGAATTGATCTTCTAGCGATTGGATCATCGGATTGGTTGACATTGTGATTGTCTCGGACGAATTAGATGTGGGAAGGGGAATTGGTAGAGCTCCAGGTGATGAAGGGCTACTAGATAATCATTGAAGCCAAGCCCTTGCGGCCTGTAGACGAGACTTTCTATTCGGTTCCCCTGGCAGTGCCTGGTGCAAGTACCTTGATCGTCGGGCCTCTGGGCATCGTGCGCCAGCGTGAACGCAAGGTGATCCGGCGGTGGTGTCTTGAGCCACATGCTAGATGATTGATCAATGAAATATGGAAAGAGAAGCAGAGAGTTCACAGTTCCGATTGGCTTAGCACGTGAGATCTTCCCGATTATAGGACCTAGTTCACAAATCTCCTCTTAATTTTAGGGATAAAATCTCTTAATTTTTGGGATAAATTTTTTCTTCCCTATCAAGGATTAATCTTATCAGAAATAAGGGATTTAGAAACTAGGAAATCCGCTGATAAATATCTATTTTGTGTATTTTCTGCCTTCATATATTTATCCATAACGAACTTCTCATATGTTGTAGGATGGCTGGTTAGGGGACTCGAAATCCTAGATGGGCCGCCTTGGAGCTAGTTTATGGGAAGACACCCTGGCTTTTTCAGACGGGCTTTAGGATTCTCCCTTCTATGTAGTGCCCCTTAGTTTTAATAAGGTAAGTGGGCTTGGGTTGTTTCACAACATGGGCTGGGAGGCCCCTGGGCCCATTGAGGCTCATTGAGTAGTGGGTCTAATGATTATGGTACTCATAGGGTTTAGGGCCATGAAAGGGGCATGAACAATGTTGAACCTCCTCTACAAAAACCAAGTTCAACTCAGCAAACTATAAATTAGAAGCAAGTTTGTTACTAATTTTTTGTCTTCGAACACTACAAGTTTGTCACACCCCCAACCCATGCTTGGGCGAATGAAGGTGGTGCGAAACTATACTGGGACTCTTTACTTGCTTTTTCAGACATTGGTGGTCTCAAATCTTATAACTGAATCAAAATATCATACACAAATACAAAAATAAAACTACCACCATAATGAAAATTACTTATCACGGTATCAATATACGATCCACGAGTCCATTTACATATCACAGATAAAAGCGTACATTTACATTTACATAATCGAGAGCAAAACTTCACGGGTGATGGACCCTACGAGTGTGCTACGGTATGTGGAAGATCGCGGGCGTCCTCCTCTATACTCTGAGATTAAAACCCGTGCTAAAGCTTAACGCTTAGTGGAAACGCCATAAGCTTATACGTATACACATGCATTGATACTCCATTTACGGTAAGCATATTACGATGGCAGATATCGATGGCGGATATCATAATTTTCATGAATTCATATAACGAAACATACATGCGCATGCTATAGCGGGACTTATGCTTGTTAGGATCTCAGTAGAGATTCTGAGCTTAAACTTGTACCGGAGGTACCCGTGGGTGCTACGGGCTTTATGTATCTGGAGTGCAGGCGTGGAGTACTACGGGCTTATGCTTGTATAGGGGTGCCGCATGGGTGCTGTGGCTTATCGGTACGAGGAGGTGCCGTGGGTAGTACGGGGAGCACATGTATGCGGTGCTGTGGGTACATTCGAGCATAACTGATGTACGTTACTTTACTTTTCTTTGTTATTAGGACTCTTATCATATAAATTTGTTTGATTACAGGCCAGGTAATAAGAAATGAGTAGGACACGACCGCAGTAAATTGCAGAAGATGCGATGCCGTCGTGAGTCACTTTATGCTTTCGCGAGAAGTCACGAAGCATTGGCCAGAGAGTGTCGTCGCACTAATTAAAGTAAAAATTACTATACATGCCTGCCGCATGCCAGGAGGTGCCATATCTGTTCAATGCTCCCAATCTTAGGTAGTCCTACTGATTACACCAGTATTTGAACTTATGATCTTATCACATGGGTAAGACATTAAGTTTGCCAACGATAAACTCAGGCGAGTGCGGTCTAATTTTTCCTTTACGCCTGAAACACTTGAATGGACCTTACCATTCATATGGTCTCCATTCAGTCATCAAGACGAGTCTCAGGCAGCGAGAAACTAAGTAAAACAAAACACAAAAATTCCATCTTTGTGAGCGGTAGCTGCCGTGCCCAGTAGCGCCTGCTCGACCGCGGCGCTGAACTGCTCACAGCGACTTAGCTTTACTACACCTCGGCGTGTCGGGAAGCGGCTTCAGCCTCCTCTGTCCACGTGCCATGGACACGCCACGCCTTGGCGTGAACCCTCTGTACTACATGGGATGCCTACGCGAGTAACAAGACCGAAATTTGCCCATATTTGCGATTTAGTTCCTTTCAAATCAACCAAAAATGTAGAAAGCTCGTACTCTCTAGAAAAACATCTCAGTGTGTTTTGTGACCAAACCAAACATAGAGATTACTTAGGGTTTTCGACTAAACTAAAATACTTTTAGGGTTAGTTTAACTTCCTAACACAGACATGTATCCATACATCATAAACCAAAATCCCTACTCAAGGAGGATTCGCCTCATCTTATACAAACACTGGGTTTTACCAACCCAACTTTCAATAAATCTAGGGTTAGGATGAATTCCTAACTAAACCCTAGAAATGGAACAAACTAATATCCATACAACCCATAGTAATCCATACAAATCCATACTCAAATAGTTTCCATACTATTCCATACCTTTCCTCTTCTTCTTCCTCTACTTCTTCTCTTTTCCACTCTTTTTCTTCACGTTGAAGCCCTCTCCAAAATGAGAGACCAACTTGGTCTTATCCCCTTTTGATTTTTAATTTTCCTTTTATTACTTTGGTCATAAACTCTCCTCTATTTGCCACAACATCTTATTTCTATAATAGCATATCATCTTCTTATATTATGACTTTTGTGTCCCGTTTTGACAAGTTACAAATTTACCCTTGCTTATTTCTGGGTTTCTCAGTTTTCGCGTTTTGAATTTAAATTATGAAAAATTCAAATTATACCTACAAAATGCCCTAAACATATTGCAAACAACTAGGGTATATTTCGGGATGTTACAAAGTTATTGTTAAAAGATAGCTTTAGTTTGAATTTGCAGATTATTTATATTCCGCCGAGGAGCTCGAAAAAAAAAAAAAACCATGGTAGGTTGTATTTTACAATTGTTTGCCAACTAGGACAAGTGGTTTTATAATATTTTCTAATTAATTACACTTTGTTTTCACTCTAAATATGTTGTTTGTTTGTCGAGTGACAGGAAATCACCAATTCAACCACTTTGGGTAGTCTAGAATTGTGTGTGGGCTATATTTTAAATTGATTTGTAAGTAATCCAAAATCCTAGTGTAAGAAGTATCAGGTTTTCTGAATTGGTTCTAATAATCATCTTATATTATGCAAAGTTTGAGATATATATATGCTTTGACCATTTCTGTGATTCGTCTTTGTATTGATTGACATTGTTCCTCATTTCCAAAACTACCCTATAAAAGATTTTTGGATGCAAGGTTTTACACTTTGACATGACTAAATTATGCCAGGTTTTTATTATATGTTAAGTTTTTATGCTAATTGACTCAGAGTGACAAAGGCAATTCTACATTTTAGTAGTTGAAACCGTGTGAAGCTGTGATATTTCTAATTAATTTGGCAGTGTAGTGAAACTCCACTTTTTGGGTAAACATGGGGCTTTTCTCAATTAATTGATTATTTTAGTATGCGAGATTTGAGGAATTCATGCTCTTATCACTACTATTTCCTTTTCTTTACCTTAGTTAATAGTGTTTGCTACCTTTGAGTTTTTTAGTGAACTGTCGACAAAAAACTAATCCACTTTTGTAATCAGAACTCGTGTGAGTTTCAGGAATTCAAAATTGGAGATTTGAATGTTGAGTCGTAATGTATATTATTATCAACCATTGATTAAGCATGTATTTTTTTTATTTTTTTTATTTTTTGTAGGAAAAAAGAATATATATATAAGAAGTGTTAAGAGAAGATGCCACAATGAATACACAATGTATACTATAGGCATCTATAGGCTAACCAAGAAAGGGAACACAAAAATAAACATCTTCTCCTTACTTGAAGCTTGTGCCAAGTGAAAACATGATGTGTCGAATTTTGACTAATTTTATTAGGCATAATATGAGCAGAATCCATTATGTAAATAAATTTATTTGTGAAGAATGCGGTTTTGCACATTGTTACTCTAATTCAAATCTGGCCTACTGCATATCATGATTATTCCCCCTTACAAATAGTAAATGTCAAAGAACCAAATATTTCCCATCTACGAATCTTTGGATGTGTAGTTTATGTTCCTACCACCACGATGTACCTCGATGGGCCCTCAGAGAAAGCTAGGTATATATATTGACTATGAATCAGTCATTTTAAATACACAGAACCATGCTTAGGGGATCAATTTATGGCTTAGTACGGTTGGCGGCATAATCGATGAGGAATCATTTCCAGGCATTAGAGGGAGATAAGAACCAAAATTAAAAGAATGCTACGAAATTTTCACGGAATGTAAAGATCTTGTCTTCAAGATCACGCGCTGTAAGTGGAAATGAGTTCAAAAGATAACAACTTGCAATATTTAAAATGTCGCCATATGCATTTACTTTAACTCCCACAAGGAGTGACTAAATCTCATATATCTACTGTAAACACACCACAAAGAGTGGAGGTCCCCAAGGGATCAAGTGGATCTATCGATGTTCCTCAACGCTAGAAGCTTGGAAGACCTATCAATGTGAAAGATAAGAATTTACATAATTTTTTTTTTATAAAGAAACCCTGTCACTTCTAGAACCTCCTGAAGATGATCGTCTGAAAGCGACAATCCTAGTACATTTGCACGTGCCCCAAATAATCATATTACTGGGATTGTAGAACAGCTAGATCAAAATCTTTTAGGAAATGACCAGGATCTGGTTGATGTAAATATAGAAGTTGCCATGAATTTCGTGAATACGAGAGAAACATATAATAGAAATATTACAATCGTCGATGACATATTTTCCATTACAACTACTCTTACTATCTTGATTGATAATCTGGATCTAGAACCTAAGTCAATAGCAGAGTGCCGAAAGCACTTAGACCGAAGATAAGATAAGAAACAAACGGTGGGACGGCTTTCTAAATAAAGAAAAGTTTTGAAACTATAGTGCGTGCACCTCAAATGTTATCGTTAGGATATAAATAGGTGTTCGTACAAAAGAGAAATGAGAATAATGAGGTGGTAAGATATAAAGCGAGATTAGTTGCTCAAGGGTTTTCACAGAGACCCGGTATTGATTTTGTTCAAACATATTCTCCCGTTATGGATGACATTACATTCCGCTACTTAATGTCTTTGGTAGCAAATATGAATTTATAGATATACAGTTAATGGACGTCTTGACGGTAGATTTATATGGGTCATTAGACGCTCATATTTACATGAAAATCCCTTATGGATTTAAGATTCCTAGGATTAAAGAAATTGAAAATTGCAACATGTATAGCGTTAAATTGCAAAGGTCATTATATGGTCTAAAATAGTCGGGTCGGATGTGCTACAATCGACTGAGTGAATTCCTCCTGAAAAAAGAATATATAAATAACGATGCATATCCTTGTGTGTTCATAAAGAAGTCGTTGAATGGCTTTTGTATTGTCTCAGTTTATGTTGATGACATAAATATTATTGGAACACGTAAGGGAATTGAGGAAGCTAGCTCATGCTTAAAGACGAAGTTTGAAATGAAAGACTTAGGCAAAACCAATTATTACTAAAGATTGAGCACCTCCCTAAAGAAATTTTCCTACACCAGTCAACCTACTTGAAGAGGTTTGGAAGATTTACATGGCAGATAAATCTCATCCTTAGCACACCGGTGGTACATCCGGTCCTTGAAGTGGATAAGGACCATTTGACCTAAATAAGATACTAAAGATATTTTAGGACTAGAAGTTCCTTACTTGAGTGCCATTGGAGCATTACTTTATCCTATAAATTACACATAGACACGATGTACATTTCTGATGAAGCTTGCTAGCCGGGTTTAGTGCTTCTCTACTAAAGGCATTGGAATGACTTGATAAGCACATTTTCTGATATCTTTAAGGGTTCCACAGATCTTGGTTTTACTTTATCTGAAATCAGATATGACATTTGGTGGGCTACTCGGATCTTTGGCTACATGATCCCCATAGTGGAGTCCCAGGGCGGTTATGTTTTTCTCTACTTGTTGATGCTATGTTGAATTTCATGGAAATTCACATGGCCCGGCCCCTATGTTACCACTTCTTCAAACCACTCAGAGATTATAGCTTTATACGAGGGTTCACGAGAATGTGTATGGTTACAACCATTGGTACAACGTATTGGCATCGCGACAAATGATATATCTCCGGGTTAGCTATGAGGATAATGCTGAGTCATGTATTTACAATGAAGCCGATGGGTATGTTAAAGGCAACTTGACAAAACATATTGCACCCAAATTATTTTATCACATGAACTTCAGAAGAACGGTGTGATTATTGTAGAGAAAGTTCACTTTAATGACAATCTGACCGGTTTGTTCACTAAGTCCCTTCCTACATCTACTTTTGAAAAATATGTTCATGGTATTGGAATCGCGTGGCTTAGAAAGTGATTTGTGTCTTTAGGGAAGCGACAACGAAAACAATCCGTATCAGGTTAGGTCTTGAAGACCAATGGCTGTACTCTTTTTCCTTGACTAGTTTTTTCCCCACGGGGTTTTTCTAGTTAAAGGTTTTTTAACGAGGCAGCTAGTGCAACACATAAAATTGCGTATGTCATGTACTCTTTTCTCGGCTGGTTTTTTCCCACTGTGTTTTTCTAGCGAAGTTTTTAATGAGGCATGGGCATCATGTGGTAATGTCCAAAGGCGAGTGTTGTAAATATAAAAGTATGGACATTACTAAATAGATTCATGAATGTGGAAGAGACTCTTCAATCTCGGGAAGGTTCATGTTTCATCTAATGAACCTTGAAGAATCATCCGACCTACCTTGAAGATTCGTGTATCATTCACTTGATGTATCTTGAAGTTTGTGATTCATCTAATGCATCGGGAAGATTTGTGAACCTATAGATAATGGTCATTATGGTTGCTTTATGGTGACCATTATGAAGGACCTTTTAGCTTTCCTATATAATGGTCATTATGGTTGCTTTATGGTGACCATTATGAAGGGCTTTTCAGCTTTCCTAGATATATGTATCAGAAGCCTATAAATGGGTTTCACTTACGCCTTGTAACAGTCTCCAAAGAAATACAATTCTCTCGTCCATATTTTTTTCTTCCTTCAATATCCATCCATTTTTTTATTTATTTTACAACAATTTCAAAATTCTCAATTTTCAAACTTTAATTTTAAGCTTCCAATTTTCAAAATTTCAATTTTAAATCAGTTTTCAAAATTTTCAATCATATGATTAATTCTACAATTCCAATAAAATGAAATCTTGTAGAGTCAATTTGTGTAAAGATAAATGGGCTTGGGTAGGCTCGAAATTCCATGTATTATTTTTATAAATATTTTGACATTTTATTTATTACCTAATTTCTAATTGATTTTGAATATTTTATATTTTATTATTGTACTAATATTTTTTCCAAGTGATAGCGATTCGAATATGCTGCCAATGTACACATTTTTCTCATCTAACTTTGTTTGTTTCTTTATTTATTTATATGTGTTTGATGTGTTGTTGTATTGTTATTGTTTGTCTTTGGTATCTATTGATTGATTATCCAAAAACCGTATTTTCCTTATTTTGTTTAGTAGAGACCGACTTTAGGGGCTTAGAGGAAGTGCTACGGCTTGCTAATGTATCTTCTTGATAAGTAACCTGATCCCCAGACCTAAACTTGGTTTTTCCCAAACCTGCTTCATTTAGGGTTTTTCTTTCCTATTTTGTTTTCCCTTTTTAAAATAAAACAAAAATAAATGGCAACTTCAAACCGTTTTTTAAAATGGTTTTTCAAAAAATAAAAACGGGTATAAATTTTGTGGACCCCGCATTTTTTTCTATTATGTGTTTCCTACTAAATCACGTGCTCGTTTTTTATTTTGAAAAACATTTTAAAAACGATTTGAATCTCTACTTATTTTTGTTTTGTTTTAAAAGGGAAAAAAACCCCTCAAAATAGCAAAAAAAAAAAAAAAAACTTCATTTATTCAAAATTCAATTGCCCTATATTCAAAATTCAAGTCCCTCAATTTTCAATTTCAAATTTTCATATTTCCAATTTAAATTTCCCAAATCTCAAATTTCAAAATTAAAAATTCCCAATTTCAAAATTCAAGTGTCTTAATTTCAAAATTCTAAGTCCCATAATTTCTAATTTCTAATTTTTAAGTTTCCAATTTCAAAATTACAATTCCCCAATTTCAAAATTCAAGTGCCATGATTTCAACTTTCAAGTCCCCAAATTTCTAATTTTTAAATTCCAAATTGCAAATTTCCACATCTCATATTTATTAAATTCACGTTCTTAATTTCAAAATCCAATTGTCAAAATTCTCAAACTTCAAATTCATTTCAAAATTCTCAATTTTCAAACTTCAATTTCAAACTTCTTATTTTCAAATTTTCAATTTTATATCAGTTTTCAAAAGTTTCAATCACATAATTAATTCTACAATTCCAATAAAAAGGAATATTGTGAAGTCAATTTATGTAAAAGATAATGAGCTTGGGTGGGGCCTGAAATTCCATGTATCATTTTAATAAATAATTTGACATCTAATTTATAAGCTAATTTCTAATTGATTTTGAATATTTTGTATTTTATTATTGCATTGATATTGTTTCAAATTTATAGCACTTCGGATATGCCGCTCAGGTACACACTTTTCTCGTCTAACTTTTCTTGTTTATTTATTTATTTATTTGTCTATTTATTTATATATGTCTGATGTATTATTGTATTGTTATTGTTTATCTTTGGTATTTATTGATTGATTAGTCAAAAACCATTTTCCTTAGTTTATTTATTTATTTATATGTCTATTTATTTATATAAGTTTGATATGTTGTTGTATTATAATTGCTTATCTTTGGTATTTATTTATCAATTAGTTAAAAACAATATTTTCCTTAATTTGTTTAGTAGAAACCCAACTTTAGGGGCTTAGAGAGGTGTTACAGTTTCATAGTAGAGACCCAACTTTATCGTACATTCCCGATAAGTAACTTGATCCGCGGACATAGACCCGGTTTTTCCAAAACCTATTTTTTCCATAAGGAGTCACATTTAAGATTTTTCTTTCTTATTTTGTTTTCCCTTTTAAAATAAAACAAAAAAAAAGTAGCGACTCCAAACTTTTTTTAAAAAGGTTTTTCAAAAAATAAAAACGAGTCTCGCATTTTTAGTGGGAAACACATAATAACAAAAAATGTGGGGTCCACAATAAGCTAACCGTCTACGACACAACTACCCTTTGCAACAAGTCGGAAACAAAACATGTCGTAATATGGTGGTGACAAAACACGTTGCAATACGTCGGCAACAAAAACAAGAAAAAATAAAGGCAAACCCAAATCGGGGTGGAAAAAACCACTTTATTGGAAAAGAAAACTTAGATTTGTGCAAGAAAAAGACAGAAGAAGTAATTTCAAGCCAAGAATGGTAAAAAAATATCACCATTCATCTCTAATGAACTAGGGCATGGAAAATAGAACAAATGGAAGGGAAGCTAGGGTTTTTTCTTGGGTGTTTAGTTATTGTGTGATGCTTGATTTTTCGGGGTTTAAATATTCCGAGTCCCACTGAATTGGAAACCGAATTCGGAACCCCAGGTGTTTAGTGCCCATGAACAGTGTCAATAAACAGTAGTTCAAAACAGTGCACAACACAGTGCACTGTGCTACTAGACAACTCTAGGCCCATTGTTTTTGCTCTTCTCTGCTCTTTCAAATTTTTTTCATGAATTTCCTCCAATCCTGCTGCCTCTATAAAATTTATAAAGATAGTATTAATTAAAGTCCGTAAGAGTTCAATCACGACCCTCTTACCATAATTACATACCTGACTATTTATACAATAGTCGAAATAATTTAATTACAGATGCTTTTACACAAATTTACTTTACAATTTTCATCAGAGCCCGCAGTAGAAGCTTTTCTTCATAATCACGGTGATCGTGACGGGCCGAATCTCCTACCCACTCCTATACCTAAAAGGGGGTCCCACGACGAGGTGAGCATTGCCCAATAGAAAATTTTCCTACAAGGGCTACTCCCCGCTTAAATGCACATGCAATGGCATACAAAAATCATATCATATTCCATACAAAATGCAATTTTTTGTTTTTTACATGAAATGGTTTCATGTCATGCATGAAATGCAACTCCATACCCATAACTCGAGCCCTAACCGACTCCCTCACACCTACAATACCAAGTGTGAAAAACCGATCATTAGTGTTTCATCGATGAGCTTAAACTATTGAATGACCTCGATATTCACTTGATTTTTTTAATTTATCAAATCCAGGTGTGTTTAGTGGGTGAATTTCTAGGGTCTCACGACTGAAACCGCCGCAGCCTTGAGCACTTTCGTGAAGCTTACATCGTCGGACGCATATGTCTAATTGAGAATAAAATTTGGGTCTTTTACCCTTAGGAAATTTCTGTCTTTAACTTGTGCGGCTCTTGTGAAATTTATTATTATTATTTTGTACTGCACGGGTAGGTCTCAATTTTGGACATTGTCCCGATTTAGAGCTCACTACATTCACGAGAATGGTGAATAACCAATACCATACACACACATCCGACTTGATGAGATGTCCCCGATGCATCCATAAGAAAATATAATATATATATCATTTGCATGCTATGTCACAATGCTACATGCACAATAAGAATACATACAGCATTGCCAAATTCGGATAATTGTATTTCTACATATAATTTTCATTCATCTGACTACCATGTTGCCCATCACGCAAACACATATTAATATGAATTTACATAACAACATATTATTTTATTTTCGACAATAACACACCGATGACCCAAAATCTTGGACCCATATAAAACAGGGCACCTCTCGGTCTCTTCACAACCATGAACCATTTTTTTGGTTCCATTCATCAAGAATTTACTATGATACCAAAACACTCAAACAAAACCCGAAGACATTAGTCACGGTTCAAGCAAACCCTGACTGATGGAATTTGCCGAGAACTTGATCCCAAAATTTATAATATGTAGTCCTAAAATCTTGGGACTAAATCACACGGCATATCACGGCCTCGAAGACAACCTATGTCGTTACATGAGCTTTAGGCTAAAAATATTTCAAGTAGGAAAATTCCCTACCTCGTGGAGCTTGACGAAACTCCAAGATTTTGGTACCCTCGCGTAGTCCGCATTGCATGGATCGACTTTTCTTCTCGGACCGTCGAGCTTCGACCGTCGGAATGCGGAAAATCTCCCTTATTTGTTTCTCTCTCCTTTCTCTCTCTCTCTCTCTCTCTCTCTCTCCCTCTATCCGATTTTTTCTCCATTCTCTCCCTGTTTGCTTCCCTTCCTTTCCTTCTTTCTTTTCTTCCTTTTTCTTCTTCTCTTTATATCTTGAATTCACTCTCTTCCGTTTGCTCAATTCATTTTCGCATTTCTTCTTTTCTCTTTCTTTTTTTGTTTTCCTGAATTTTCTCTTTTCTCTTCTCTTTTGTATTGCCATCAACCATGTTGTCCAAAAGTGGATCTGTCATGAATGCAAAATCACATTTGCTCTTGTGGGCCAAATAAATGAATGATTCCCCCAGTGAATCTGTCATGAATGTCGACTTCTATAGCCATGTGAATGGTAATAATTGAATTGCAAATCACATTGCCTCACGAATGACAAACAAAGACGGAGTTCTGAGTGATCTGCATAATGAATGAAACTTCTATAGCCATATGTGAGATAGTAATAATTGGATGGAATCATTGCCTCTTGAATGACAAGCCGGGCCGGGATTACGAGTGAATCTTTCGTGAATGTATGGAGCTTATGGCCCAGTATGTAAACCGGTAAATAATTGAATCTCGAAATCACGTACTCTTTGAATGACAAAGCAGACCAGGATTCCCAAAGTGATCTGTGTTGAATCATCGACTTCTATAGCATATGTGATCACAAACCTGAAAAGTGAAAAATGACATTAAAAATTGTATTTGTTTAAGTATCTTTTGCATTACACAGACATAGTAAAGAGGCATTATTTTGTAAATGCATTTTGTTAAATATGAATGTTATGGGTCTTCTGAATATGTAAATGTTTGTAAGATTTCTTTGCAGAGAAATGAAGTGCTTTCGCGTAATTAAAAAGTCACAAGGCTGGAATATAACACAAACAAAATGTTTTGGAAGATAATTGAAAATGTATCGGAGTAAGCCGGGCTCCGGCTTGGATCTGTCAACCGGGTCGAGTCGGGAATTTGGGTCGCGACACTTTTGAAAACGAAAATTTAATAAGCGAAACAAAATGTTTGATTGAAAATGTCGGGTAATGGGCTCGGCAGATCATGGCCGGTCGATCGGGGATTAGTCTCGACACTTTGAAAATGAAAATTTAATAAGCGATAACTAAATGAATTAGCGAAAGTCGGATCATGAAATGTAGTTGCTAAAGGGATTTGATTAATGGCTTCGGCCATAATAATGATATGAGTCTAATATGTATCGGTATCAATCTGATTTGACCCTGTATGTGTTTAATATGACTTGATCTGTTCCGACTGGCCATTGTATATGTATAAGTTTACTTTGAATATGATATGATATGTCGTACATGTAGAAGATATAGATTACAACTGTAAAAGACATGACACGAGGGGAAGTATCTGAACAAGATAATGATATGAGTCACGAAAGGATAAAATCTACATGTATAATATGAGTATGAGTTAGAGTCACATAACGATGACCGTTATATGCATAAGGAAAGTAAATGTAAAAGGATAGTGGCGGCGATTATTGTTATTGGTGAATTCTTGTCTGTATCATTCACGCTAAGCATAAAAACAGCACGGGTGTTTGTCAGTGTAGGTCTTGAAGGAGATAAAAGAAGCGGGACATTTCCACGTGATGCCCGGGCCATCTCGGGGGTAGGTGCTCTGACCTTTGTTTTCCTTGATCGGCGATGTTTGTATTAGATATGTACATGTATAAGTATTTGTATAAGCAAATGGGACTTAGTATATGTGTATTGATTTTAATGGATACCACTTCGGTGGTAGTTCCTTTGTATATATAAATGATTTTTGATTATTACAAAAATTGTTTGTATACCACAAGTATAAGTTCGACTCACGAAAAAAAAAAAAAACGAGGAGTAAAGAGTCCCGATTATATGGTTTCGCACCTGTCGGTTCGGATCCTTGATCAGTTGGACTTGGAATCGGGCGTGACGAGTGGGCGGGATCCCGAGATCTCTGCTCAGATCGGAGACAAATCCTAATGTCTCGACTCACCACCCCAGTTCTAAGGGAGAATTCACATACAGCAGTTTTTCGAGGTTTGACTTCTAAGCTGAGCTTTTCACACATTATCATGACTATATGCATGTGAATATGATGCATCCACCTTTAAACAACACTCTTATCAAGAAGTGTGAGAGACGAACGTAGACATCAGATATCGACTGGACCGTGTTCGTTTGAGCCAGATTGATGAAGATAAACACGCCGGCCTGTCCCCGGCACCGCCCCCGCCGTCGGGTCAAAGTGGTGCTCTGGCCTCAAAAATGGATTCAACACTTCTAATCCGACAAAATTCAACTGTGGTAACAGATTACAAGATTTAATCTAACGGTAGTCCGCTTCATCATCCGGAGATCTTAGAAAATTTCCTCGGTTTTCAACCAAAATTACTGCTTACCATTTTTCCCTGGGTTTTATATCTTCTCCTTAATAGAATTTCGCCCGAAATTCACACAAACACATGCATATACAGTAATATTCTAATTCCAAATATTAGACCATGCACCTTCGTACATCAAATAGAAAGGATAGGTGGCCCGCAATGTGTCATTGCGTTCCCAAGTTGCCTCCTCCACTCCTCGGTGTTGCCACAACACTTTATCTAGCCGCACGGTCTTGCGTTGCAAAACCTGATCCTGGCTATCCAAGATACGCACTGGTCCCTCCTCAATGGTCCCATCAATATCAACAATAATCTCTCCCCAATCCACTATATGAGATGGATTTGTATATACTTCCCAGCATGGAGACGTGAACACCCTATGACACTAATAAACTCTAAGAGTAGTGCTAAACTAATATGCAACCGTGCTCCACCCTCTAGTACCTTTAAGTGGCCTAATATACCCTGCTAGCTTCCTACTTCGTTTAATCTGACACCACTTTCTTTAAGTACTACCTTCAAGAAGACGTGACCACTAATTCTCAAATCCTCTAAAGATCGATGCCGTCCCGTCGGCGTAGCTCTTCATGATCTCGAGTCGTAAGGTGGCACTTCAGAATCAAATTCACCTTCTCAGAGATGTCTCTAATCATATCTAGACTAGTGATGGAGCTCTCTTCCACCTCTGTCTAACAAATCGAAGCGCACGCCTTTATATAAAGCCTCATAGGTGCCATCCGACAGCTCGCCCGGGAGCAATTGTTAAGCGGTAGCGACCACTATGCAAGCGCCTCCCGGGCCACCCTTGCATCCAGACGCACGCCAGAATATCGCCCCTAAAATCATTTGGTCTCCGATCGACCATCCGTCTCACAGATGACACGCAATGCTCATAATCAATTGTAATCCCATAGCTCAAACTCTTCCAAAAGTATGTCGTAACCTAGGGTCCTCGCCGGATAATGAGATCGTACCCATGTAGTCTGCGATAATAATCTCACGAATATACAATCGACATAATTCCTCCAATGTGAAGGTCATCCGCACTGCCAGAAAATGTGCTAACTTAGTGAGCCGGTCCACTATCACCCATACAGCATCAAGTCTCCGTGGTGTCCGTGGCAAGTGGGTCGCTGGTGCGTCCATCGTGATACGTTCTAATTTCACCCGCATTCTTCAACATGGTCAAGTAGCCTCGATAGCTTCCGACGCTTCAACCTTAATTTATCGACAACGCGAGATATCGTCAACAAAATCCAATATCTCGCCGCTTCATCTCGGCCCACACATCGGGCGACGAAGATCATGGTACATCTTCGTGCCACCTGGATGCACAACAAATCAGGAGCAGTGGAACTCCCTGAGAATCTCCTCTCATAAAGCAGTCAATTGGGGGACCACAACCCGTCCCCTATATTGAAGATCACTATCTGTGTATGGTCTTGGGCCTTCGTCACTGGGTGGCCCAACCTGCACTGAACCTCGATGGACGATATCTCTGCCGCCCCATGCCCTCAGAATCTCAGACCCCACCCTCGGCTTTAGGATGCGTGAACCCACCAAACTCCCTAATTTCCCCGAGCTCGATCCTCGCATTACAGATCCAAACTATCCCCATAGTCTCAGTATCTCACTCCTGGAAGCAACTAGCTAGTATTCCCCATGACTTACAAATGAGTGCATCAGCCACTACATTTTGCCTTACTAGGACGGTAATGCAAAGTGAAATTATAATCTTCCAGATATTCCATCCATCTGTGTTGCCTCATATTGAGGTCCTTGGCCAGTGGTGAGGCTGATACTTTACCTTGTGGTCCTAAATATCTCAAACTACTAACCATACAAATAGTGGCACCAAATCTCTAAGGCAAAGACTTATGGACACCAACTCTAGGTCATGTGTAGGGTAATTCGGCTCATGATTCTTTAACTTCCGAGAACCATAAGCTACCACCCTCTCGGACTGCATCAAGACACATCCCAGTCCATCTCTAGGAGGCGCCACAAAGCAGACAATCTGCACCTCCGCTCCCGTTCCCATTCACAGAATGCAAATAGAGTCGTGAGTAAGCCTCATTCAATCTGTAACGCCTCTGACACAAGTCATCCCACTTAAACTTGACCCACTTCCGGTCAATCTAATCAAAGGTGATGCTAGTCGGGAGAAATCCTCAATGAACCTCCTATAATACCCTGCCAATCCCAAGAAACTGTGTATCTCGAAGACTGACTTCGTCCTCTCCCAACTCATAACAGCCTCAACCTTCTCGGGGTCTAGCCGATTACCCGTCGGCTGCCACGACGTGGTCCCAAGAATTCTCACCTCGCAGAATCCAAAAACTCACACTTACTAAAACTAATGGTCCCGAGTGCCCGTGGGAGAACAACCGTGAATTGATTTTCAGTATGCTCCTCCTCGTATCGGGAGTGTATCAAGATGTCTAAACAAAGACCTCATAACAATCGATCCAAGTAGGCCTTGAATACCTTTACAATGAGATCCACTAGACGCCAAATTCGATATCTTTGGCCAATCCCATGGCATCACTAAGAACCCAAGTACACTCATATACCTGGCCTCAAAAGCCATTGTCTAGGATAGCCTGCTTCCTTAACTCTCAATCGATGATAACCAATGTGAAGGCTCATCTTGAGTAGACTCGTGGTTCCTTTCAAATGCATGCAAATAAATCACTAACTCAGACTGATACCGTATTTGACTAACCCCTCGTTTAATCATCGATGAGGTCAATGCCGCTTTAAAGAGTCTAACCTTTTTCTTGCAATTAACCAGAGCACTTGGTGTGGAAGTGCTCAATCTTAATAAAGCTTTGTCCAATAATTCTCAGCTTGGACAAAGCCCATCCCTGGTGGAGGTAATCCTCAAGAATTTCCTGTCCTAAAAGACATCCTTGCACTTCACAAACCACCCCAAGGACTCCAAACTTCATCTCTTATCCTCAGTGTAACGTTTCGCTAGCTAACCTGAACAGTCCATCTAACTCCACTTCGAGTCGCAGTCTACTTCCATAGTGCCTTTTTCATCATGCTTTCTCCCCGAAAGTCAAGCATCGGATTTCATTCGTGTAACAGGCAACCTCCCATTATCACAATTCAATAACGACTTGGTGGTGTCTTCAAACCAATCCATGCCAAGAATGGTAATAAAAGCTCCATAAAGGTCCAACACCCATCCACCTGGTTAATCCCTAAGATCTCTTAACCCATCATCCCATATTCTATTGACACCCACCCCAATGTCCCTGTGAGAATTCACAGCTACAATGGCTTTTTTTCTGCTGTTTCCCCCAGCACAAACTTCTTCACAGAGAGAATTCACATATTAAACGACTTTCCGTTGCTCTGAACCCTCTAAGCCCAAACTTTTCATACATTATGAAACTATAAGCATGGATATGATGCATCCACCTTTAAACAACACTCATCGGGCATGGGAGTTTAAACGTTCTCAGATATCGATTGATTCCAAGCCCAATTATAGACCACGTGAGCACGCCCCACGGGTTCAAGTACCACCAGTTCGTGGGTGCCTAACCCCAACTCCATGCTTTGGCCCCGCGGCGGTCTGCTCGTGGAAATAGCAGAGTCAGGCAGCACCCTCGGGACTGATATTTACCCGCCCATGTCGGGCAAGAGCAAACAAATCAAGGTCAAGATGTTCACCTGGACACCATGCCGCGCAGGTCCATAACTCCGTGGATCCCCGGTTTGAGCGGGCAATCCCGCTTTCATATGTCCAAGCCGATGGCAGCCAAAACATGTCATCGGTCCTACCGGCCGGACAGCCCAATACGGTCTTTGGCTTTGATGGTCTGCACTGCCCTGTAACTGCACGAGCGTGTCTTCCAGCTTCTTCCTAGAGCTAGAAGAAGATCACCCTTCTTCCTCCAGAAGCACTAGCACCTCGTCCCTGATGCTCCATGTGTCAAGCCCACTCTCTTCAATGGCCATGCCCCGCCTCACATCAGTTCCTTCCCTCCCATGTATGTCGTGAAGATGATGTGCCTAAAACCCCTCAGAGGTTGCTCAGTCCTCCTCAGGCCTAGCGCAGAACTAGTTCCAATGGGTAGCTTTCACACCGTCGCACAATGATGTGTGACCACAAGTGTTTATAGCCTCTATAGGCTCATGGATCAAACACAAATGGGTTAATTATTTTCCAGACAACCCTACGTCCTTCCCCACTCTTCCATCTACACGTAAGTCAAACAACAAACTGACTTTCTGTTCAATCCAGTGGTGCCACTACTAATAGACCTCAACATCCCTGTGTTTATCAAGTTCTATTTTGGCCCTTCAACCCCAAAGGTTATGTTTTCAACCCTATGTTCATTCCTTCCTTGCTATACATTCCAATACCATATATATAATTCATAATCACGCAAAGGCACATACATCGCGAACACACAACAATGCATGATCTAAAACCCGTACTTACTCGAGTCCGTGCGCGACCATATACCTAATCTGATATTTCAAGTGTGAAGCGCGAATATCGGACCATACTTATGATACCCACACCGTGAGTCTCCAAGTAAACGCTTACTCCAACTCCATAATGGTTGTGATGCTTGTATCGTCATCGAGTTCGTAACAGATACCTTAGCTCGATACTGCCAGTGACACCCCAATTTATGGGGCCATTTTTATTTTTATGCTTCTTAAATAATATTACGAGTCCCACGGGACCTGGCAAACCGACCCGAACCCATGTGTACAGCGTTGTCCATGAGCCAAGGTCTATGAACAAGAAATAATGAACAAAGGCCCAGCAGAACAAAGGGTTAATGGAACAAGAGTTTCCAAACAAAGGCACTACACGTGCCAGTATCGGAGCTACTGACAAATTTTAGTCTATTGTTTTCTTGCTCTTTTCGTTTTCTTCATTTTTCATGAATTTCCTCCAATCCTACTACCTCTAAAATTTATATAGTATTGATAATTTACAAATTGCAAGGAGTTCTAATCACGTACACTCTTACTATAATTACATATCCGATCATTTATGTAATAGTGTCCAAAAGAATTTAATTTAAGCAATTCTTTTTACACAAAATTTATTTCTTTACAATTTTCACTGGCAGCCAAGTCGGTCTTCTTTCCATAATCACGGTCTCGGTCAGAGAGCCGCCTCCTACTCCACCCTTGTACTCAGTGGTCTCACGGATTTTATGTGAGCAATTTCCATGAGAAATTTCCACAAGTGGCTACTTCCCACCTGTAAAATGCATGCAAATATAATACAAAATCATATCATATTCCATACAAAAGGTAATTTTTTTGTTTTTTACATGAAATGGTTTCTATACACAATGATGCATCCCTACGCCATAACAACTGTCACTTCACACCCTAATACTGGCGGTGAAAACAACGCTATCATGTTTCACCAATGACTTAAACTATTGGACAATCCTTCCAATATTCAATGGAATTTTTTTTTAACGACAACCTGCAGGTTTTTGCGGGTGGTGAAATGTATGTCCCCACCAAGACGCCTTCCGACACTTTCGTGAACTTACATCGCCGAACAGCGTTCAACTCCAGGAATAAAAATTGGTCTTTCTTACCCGTAAGAGTGGACTTCGCCTCGATTCATTTTAAACAAATACAATAAAATTTATTATTATTATTTTTGCACCCATGAGTATCACAATTTTGACATCCCACTCGAGCTCATCATACACTACCAAGGTCGGTGAATAACCAATACCATGCACACACGCCCGACTTGACGCGATGTCCTAGTGCATATGAAATGTAAATACACCATTTCATGCTATGTCATGCTACATGCACAATAAGAACTACATGCAACATTTATAAATTCCAGATAATTATATTTCCTTACATATAGTGGGCACTTCATGTTACATCACGCAAGCACATATTAATATGAATTTAAGCACATATGTTATTTATTTTAACACACAATACAAAATGGTCCAAATCTCGATTCCATATAAAATATACCCCTATCCTTCACTAATTTTCATGAACCATTTTTTTGGTTCCATTCATCGCTGAATTTATCGTGGATACCAAAATGACTCAAACAAACCAAGACATCTTACCCTCGGATCAAAACCAAACCTCACCCCACCGCCGAACTAATCCTCTAAAATTTTCTAAGATGTAGTCCCAAAATCTTCGGGATTGATGGTCTAATACGCTCCAAGACAACCCATGTCATTATGCTACTTAGGCTGTTAAAAATATTATAGAAAAATTCCTATCTCGTGGAGCCACTTAACCCAAGATTTTGGCAACTACACGTAGCTCACGCTATGCGGATCCACTTTTCTTTCCTCGACCGTCTGAATGTGCCGGAAAATCTTCCTCCTTTGTTTCTCTCTCCTTTCTCTCTTTCTCTCTCTATCCGATTTTTTCTCTATTCTCTCCCCATTTGCTTCCCTTCCTTTCCTTCTTTCTTTTTTTCCTTTTTCTTCCTTCTCTTCCTTATCCATTCAATTCCACTCTCTTTGTTTGCTCAAACTCATTTTCTCATTTCTTCTTTGTCTATTTCTTTTTCTCTTTTCCTTCATTTTCTCTTCTCTTCTCTTTTGGATTGCCATCAACCGTATGGTCCAAATGTGGAAAACTTCCTCCACACTTCCTCCTTTGCCACTTGTCATTCTCCTATTTTTCTTAATTTTTTTTTCATTTCCCTTTATTTTCCTTTTTTTTTATGCACACATGGCTCGGGTCATGAAAGCCAATATCCTAATTGTTCATCATTAGTACATTTATGCCATGTGTCCAGCACCTGGTGGTGCCATGTGGCATCCACATAGTCCCACTGATAAAAAGGTCACCCGACACCCGACGTCGGTAATGTTTCTAAATTTTATTATCCTTTTAATCTCAATTAAATTACTGAAAGAATCCATTCTCATAGAGACAAAATTAATTATCAGTTCTGGTTTCACTCAACCAGATCTAAAATTTTGTTTTTAATCTAATTACAATTTTCATAAAATCGAATTTTTCCCAAGTTTTGCAATATTTACAATTATATACAAATTGTAGTTAATGTGGTTACTTAACTTGAAAACATGATGTAAGTAGTAGAGAGCTGATAATACTTTTCATTTTCCTCCAAAATTTTTGTGTAGCAATTAAATTTATACTACTTATAGTTGAAAAGTTGTCATCCACATTGACATATAGATTCCTAATTATACTATTCTTATACATAAGACCTGATTACTGTTGAATCAAATGATTCACTTTTCTATCAACTGATATACTGAACAACATTTATACAAAATATAATTATATGGTCCTACATTTTAGAAAGTTAAAAATACTATATGATTACACTGCTGAATGGTTTGTACTATAATATTTAAAATAAACAAACATGTTAGCCTTATGGTAATTTTGGAAAATATAAAAATATTAGTTTAATATTTGAAAACAAAACTGAATAGAAATTGATCAAAACCAAGAACTAAACCACATATGTACCTAGGTCTCCAACGGGGCCTGCAAAGGCCCTGGTCTATGGCCCATTGACCAGCCAACTGCCCAGCTCCACGACTTTAAGGCTCGCGACCAAACGTGAATGGCTTTATACTCACAGCTTGATAAGTCCAGTGTAATGGCCTGACTGCCCAGGCATCAGTCAATCAATTCTAAAGTGAGCATGGCCCTGACGGCCCTGTGAGGTAGGTCCCCTTCCCATTCTCCCCTTGAGAGCCGCCACATGACTGCAGGCCACCCTCTTTTTTTTCTTTTTTTTTTTTTTCCACTATTTTTTTCTCTTATAAACATTTTGACACAAATTCTTCTTATTTTTTCATCAACTATCTCTAATTTTTCATACTTTCTCTCTCAAATTCACTGTATTTTCATAATTTGTTCATATTCTTGATACTTCATTTTCTTCAATTTATTTCTTATTAATATATTATTTAAGGAAGTAAAATCAAGATTTATCTAATGTCTGGGATTTTAAAGTTAATTCTGCCGACTTCCAATTGAGGATAAGAGTTTCCAATTTACTTTTCTTATTTGTTACATTTTATTTTGATTCATTATTTTATTTTCTTTAGGTATAATATTTTATTAATACCTTTAATATATAGGGTATGTATCTTCAGTCCATGCATCATTACAAAAACTTGGGCTCAAATATACTTTAATTTTGATAGAATAAATAATTTAGAAAATAATAAAAGAAATGTTAAACGTAAAATGAAAGAACTTCTTATAAGGATCAAATTTTGCACATTTAAAGACATAATACAGAACAATGTAAAACTAAGCATAATGTAGATATTAGAAATTATGAGTACGCATCAGGTGAAAGCATTTAATTGAAATTTAAACATCACATTTTCTTACGATGAATCGCTTGATTTGTAAGAACGATCGATTACATAATGTTATTCTTGAATAACCTTTTTAATATGATGGAACCGATGATTATTCAAAATAATTCAAACATTCATTAATCCAATTCAAAGGTTATCCGAAATACTATTAAACATATTACGAAAATTTCAAAATGTAATCTAGAAAAATTTCTCAAACAATATTTTGCAAATTTTGAAGAAAAAATTTATTTAACATATGATATTTGACATCTTTAAATGCATGTGAGGCTTTTATGTGGACACTGGCTTCTCATTTATATAGATAGTGGAATCGGATGTTAAATAAAAAGAATAATTTCATATTTAAAACAATAAATACTCTGAAGATAATAAAAATATAGTAATTTTAATAAATTATAGAAATTATATATTTATATTCGTGATAAAATATTTACAATAACATTGATAATGCTTCCAATAATGATGTAGCAATACAAAGATTTAAAAGATTTTACGTAAATAAGATATCATGTAAAATTATTTCATTTTATCAGTGTTGTAGCAAGTATATTTTAAAATTTGAATAAAAGATGATTAAAATAAGTTGATAGCATATTAAAAAATTATAGACATTGCATATAATATTACTGTCTTTGGGTTACAAATATTAATTATTTTTTTTATTGTTGCAAAATTGCAAATATGGAAAGAAAATATAAGTTTAGACATACCAACTAGATGGAATTTACTTATAAGCTTACAAAATATTACAAATATAAAAAGTAGT
Organism: Tetrastigma voinierianum; assembly: GCA_016808115.1. Classification (NCBI taxonomy): domain Eukaryota; kingdom Viridiplantae; phylum Streptophyta; class Magnoliopsida; order Vitales; family Vitaceae; genus Tetrastigma; species Tetrastigma voinierianum. The sequence continues at coordinate 426,882 of JAEQBH010001887.1, read as the reverse complement.
ACAATTATACGAAATGCAATTATCTAATAATATTGATGTAGATGTCGATGTATTAAATGATTATGATTATAATATCATGGACCTTCATTTAAATCTTTTGAAATTTTTTATACTTCAACAAAATATTTTTGTAGCGTAATATCCAACTCATATCACAATATACTCATAGGCATTTATATGGTACTTCAAAATATTTAATATGAAATTTTTAATGATACACTTTTGGGTAAATGATAGAAAAAATTAAAAAATATCGGCAAAGTCATCTTTTGACTTATTATATTGGTTTAATTGTGACCCTAGATTAAAATTTGATGCTTTAGATGAATTGTTGTGTTGGTTTATGGTCGAAGATCAAATAAAATTGAAGAAATTAAAATGAAATAATAAATTCGTTATTGATGATGTCTTTTCAACTGAATCGGGCTGGAGCGTGTCGGTCAATGGGCTGGTCTGCAATCGCTGAGGGATCGCCGTCAGGTAGGATTGTCGCAATGTCACCCATGCTCTCGATAATGCAGACTGCTCCGCAATAAGAACCAGATTGAAGAGGCCTGGCGAGGGTCCACAGCTGCAAGTCGCCAGATTCTTCCGAGAGAAAAGACAAAGATGTCGATCGCTGCACTGGCGATCTTTGTCTTGAACGGCCTCGTATTCCATAATGGATGATTCAACCACTGACGATGATTCAGGTCCTTCCTCGGGAGGATAGGTTTCAAGGTAATGCCAACATGATTTGCTAAATGGATTAGTCAAAGGAGTTCATTTGGAGTAATATTCCTTCCTTATTGGGGGGTATCCAACTAACGATCTTTTGTTGTTTTTCCTTCCCTTTATAATAGGACTTGATTGGACAAATCAGTAGACGTCTTTAGGAATATTCTATCTTCGTTATTTGCAAAGATATGTCGACCGCCCAGTAATGGGCCTCCCTATTTTTCCAAATCCATGTTTTTTGGTGCCAATGTGCCGGCCCTCCGCTCGGGCTATCGCTATATGACACGCGGTATGGTCTTTATCGCTCCTTCACGCTGATGAACTTCCAAACATTTTTATATCCCTATCGCTTGCCCTCGTACTCCTCAGGTAATGGATCGGCGGTAAGGGTCGCGATTAACTCGCGCGATCGCTGTTAGTTTCCCCTTACATTGATGTGGATTAATTTAACCTAAAACCCACGCATACACGCGGTGGCGCACGATACTCTTCGGCTTCGCTTCTTGTTTTTCTATACTCCCTTTGTTTTCCTTTGTTTCTTGTCACCTTTCCCGCCCGACTTCCTTCGGCCTCATACTCCACTTCTTTGTCTTTATATTTCTCGCCTCGTATTTCGCTCTAGATTTTTCTCTCGTCCTCTGCTTAGTGTTGTGGGTCCTGGCGCTTTCCTCTTGCCCCCCGCCCGCGCGCCCTGCCTCGCTGCACAGAGCTACTGATGCTACGGCCAGCCCTAGGGTCTCAATGCGCCCCCGATTTCGCTATACTGTCACGCTACGTCCTTCAATCGCTTCTTCCTCTCGCTATATCAAACATGACTCTCTCTGCTGATATGCCACCCTTGCAAGCCATGCCTCAAGAGTCTGACACCCGCTATTCAAACCGCTCCCGAGGCGCGCCCCTTCCCTCAGGTAAAGGTAAAGAAGACACAAACCCTCGACACTCGGGCGATCCTGGGCGGGGCTCACTTCCTCGTGGACCTGCCTGCCCGGCATGCCGCACAGCCCTCAGTAGGCTGGTCCCTTCTCATGAACTACTTTGGCCAGCGCTCACTTCTCCCCAGTCCGATGGACCTGGATGTTTTGACCTTACACCCCGCCTCCGCCGGTACAACCGCTTCAAAGTCAGCTTTAACAACGCTCTCGCTCCTCGCACCCTTCATATAAAAGAAGTTCTTCAACATTTCAAATATCCTCGTTTCTTCCTGGGCCGGCTCCCAATTTCACGTATTTTAGTCAAGCCATGGTCTTTAAGGACATAGGGTTTGGCGTCCCCTACTGGCTCGTTTCCTCCATCTCACCCGTATGCACACTGCTGTGGCTTATATTTATTTTTTCGTGATTGCCTGGTCTCCTCCCGTGATCTCACCTTCCTTCAAGACGGCCATGGAAAGGACGATATTTCTCTCAGTGGTTCCCAATCGAGTATGACTCGTGGATGTGATGATACTCCTCGGGTGTGCCCAGGACGAGCGCCCCGAGCACTCTCGCGAGCAAGCTCAGACATTTTTTGGGCTTTGATTTGTTCAAAGACTGACTGAGGTCACCAAGCTTTCTTTATAATTTCCTAGATGTTCAATTCCTGGACTCAACATCAAGATGTCACAGGCTCCAGCGTTGAGGAACGCTCCGCTCGTCTCGTGGTCGATAAAGTCACATTCCTAGTTCCTCTAATTTGTCATCAGACGTTTCTACCGTCAAGAAATGTCCTTCGCCCTCGAGTTTTTCCTCGAGCTCCACTGCTGCCACTCACTTTCTTTGTGGAGATTTTAGTTCATTTCCAAAGTGGCCGAAGTCCCGGAATGTGAAGAGGAAAAATGGACTCTTCCTAAAAAGGACCCAAGCAGGGTTCCACAAAAGTCTGGGTCAAGCCTCCTCTTCTCCCCGGTTTGGGAACCGATGGGGCACTCGCCGCCCCTGCCGAGGCCTGTAACACGCCAACCCTCTTCTTTCCCATTCCCGAGCCGGGAGCAGTCACGCCGGCCCGGCCGACCTTATTGTTCACTTCCTAAGTCTGGCTGGCATGCGGCCCCTTCAGCAAAGAACTGTCGCCCACAGCCGACTGGTCCGTCTATAACCGTATAATCCCGCCTCCGACACGCAAGTCACCCGGGGGGAGCGATGGCCAAAAAGTGAACGGCTAGGAAGTCAGGTGAATTGGGTACTGCCTCAGCCAGTCACAGCAGGTGTGCATCCCTGGCTCACTCCCCGGGAGTCCCACTGGGAGTTCAAAAGAGCGCGCTGACAAGCTTCAAGAGTCTTTAGGATTGTCAGAGTCCCGAATTGGGGTTATTTCCACGTTTTTCTGCGTTTGGGCTGACTATGGTCTGTCCACATGTGTGTCACATCTACTGGAAGGTCATTGGCTAAGGCTAAACTAAACAAAAACATGAAGGACTCTGATTTAAAAGCTGGGTATGTTTCAAATAGAGCCTGAAACAGAAAGAGGGCGCAGTGATTTGGACCGGGCAGAGAGCGTTGGAGTCCTGACCTTACACTTCATCGTCAGCATGAAAATGCAGAGAATGAGGTCCCAGGAGCAGCTTGGACAAAAAGCCGGAGGGGGGCAGTCCTCGAGAGCCGGCAGAGCCCAGCGCGCAGGTGAGTGCCAATGGAACCCGCAGGGCCGAGATCCGCCCGGTGAACGAGCCTAAATGGCTAGAGGAGTCACTTCTCCCGGGCAAAAGTAGCAGATCGTGAACCATGGTTACCAGCAGACGGAGTCTCCAAAAGAAAATGCAACCCTGAATTGCTCGTCAGCGAGGCTTTTCTGGCAGTGGTAAAGTGTTGTTTGAGACTATCGCCGTGGAGTCTTCCGCCGTAAATTTATCAAGACGGCCGAAATATGAATGAGTGGCTTTTGTGTCGCAGATTCTACCGCCAAAGGCATGGTTGCCGGCGGACGACGCACAATTAAGTAGATCGTCGGGTGCCTATTGGCTTCCTCGGTGGCTCGCCAACTAATGTCAAACGCGCACTTTGATCTAGATTTCAACTGACCTCCCGTGTTGATGAGAGCGAGGGTTCCTCTTCCGATACTAATTATCTCTCTCCCGTGAGCCCGCATTCCCATCGAGATCCTTCCCATTCTTCATCACCTGACGCCTAAATTCCACCATTGCATGCTTTCCCCGATGTCAACTCTCTCCCCCTTTTATCGGGTCCGGCTCCCATACTCCGTGCAGTCTCTCCCTTTCAATAAATACCCATTTTGAAAACTGCAGTTCTAACCGAGAGATCTTTATTCTTTTCCCCCGACCTGGTAACCCGACGGTTGTCTCAAATATCAGGACTGCAGATCATCAAATTTTTGTATATTATCTGTTTAAATCGGTTCGTCTCTCAAATTATATGGTTGGAGTGGGTGAGCTCATCTGGCAGCTGTCACTGAGCTCATTGGCGAAATGGCAGCTATCATTGCTTGGAGTCTAGTGAAGGCCCGCCAATGCGAATAGCGGGGGCTCGCCCATCCGAAAGCCGAGGAATGCAGCCCTCGTTGGCCGCATGAATGGTAGGTGGCAGCCTTCTCCCCACTTCCGAGCCAGCCGGGCGGCCTGCCACCGTGACAGGGGGTCAGCCCATCCCGGTTTGAGATGAGCCCGGGTCGCAGAATTGCAATGGCGATCCCTTCATCGAAATAAGGGCTCGCGCCATCGTGAATAGTCAGTAGGGGCCTTCGCCCATCCGAGCTGAGGGATGAGCCTTGTCGCATGAATTGTATAAATGGCTCGTCTGTGAGTGAAACAAGGGTCGCCATCAGGACAGTAGGCCTCCGCTCCGATCCTGAGCCAGGTCAGCTCTCAGTTTGAGAATCTGGGATGAAGGAGCCTTCTCTGGCTCGAAAAAATGACGTCGCCATCAGAATAGTGGGGCTTTCCGCCCATCTCGAGCCGAGGGATGAGCCTTGTCGCATGAATTGTATGAAGGTAGAGCTCGGCCCAGCTACCGAACACGGGATGAGCTCGCCAAGGCGGTAGTAGAGGTGTTTGGCTCGCCCGCTGCCGAGCGCATGGGCGAGTCGCCGGGAATTATAAAGTAGGAGCCTCGCTCCATGCGGAGGATGGGACGAGCACGCCATCAGAGTTAAAGATACAGAGAGCTCGCCCGGCTGCCGAGTGAGGGATGAGCTCGCCGTATCAGAATGGTAAGGTAGAGCCTGGCCCATGATGAGCGGATGGGATGAGCTCCGCCACGTGAATGGTGCGTAGAGCTCAGCCCATGATGAGTGATGGGATGTGAGAGCTTGTCGCATCGAGTAGTAAAAGTGTATTTCGCCCATGGAGTGATGGATGAGAGCCTGGCTTTAATTTAGTAAGACAGAGCCCGCCCATGCCGAAAGTGAGGGATGAGCCTCGCTTTAATAAATGGTGGCAGCAGAGCTCATTCCGCATGATGAGGACGGATGAGCTTGGTCGACTGATAGGTATATGTGTTCCGCCCATGCTGAGGAAGTGGGTCACGAGCTCGTAAGAATGTAGGTACGGTAGAGCCTGGCCCCAGCGCCAGTGGATGGATTTGAGCCAACAGGGATGAGAGAAGTAGAGTCGCCCACGTCGAGGATGGGATGAGTCACAGCCAAATGAATAATACAAAGAGATTCGCCCAGCGCGCGTGATAGGAAGAACTCGCCGTAATGAATATAGCGTAGGAGCTCTTCCTGGCTCCATTTGCAGTGATGGATGCAGCTTTGAGCCAGATGAGTGGCAATGGCAGAGCCTCACTCATGTACAGTGGAGGGTTTGTTTTGGCCATCAGAATGGTGCGTAGAGCTCAGCCCATGACGAGTGGCGGCTGAGCTTGGCCGTAATGAGAGGGCGAAGGAGAGCTCCCGTCTGGCGTCACAAGGGACACGGAGCTCGGCCGGAATGTAGTATGTAGGTGAGCCCATTCCGTATGCCTGGTGGAAGGCGGGGAGGAGCTTTCATTTGTGATGAGTAGGCAGAGGAGCTCATCTGTATGCCAGTGAGGGGATTTATTCGCCACGAGTAGTACAGCTCCACCATGCCATTACTGATGCACCCCCTACGTAACGAATTTCTCTCTCTCTCTCTCTCTCTCCTCCTCTCCTTTCTCTCTCTCTCTCTCTCTCCTCTCTCTCTCTCTCTCTCTCCTCCCCTCCTCCTGCCCCAGCCCAGCAGCTATGCAGCTGCTGCCTGCTAGCACAGGAGCCATCCGAGTGAAGTGGATGAGCCTGGGGAGAGTCGGCAATTCAGAGCCAGCCTGAAGCGCCGAGTGATGGGATGAGCTTATCAGATGAGGTGCAGCAGAGCTCGTCCATACGGAGTGCGGATGGATGGATTTCGCAGAACAGAATAGCATGTAGGTTTCGTCCCACGTTATGCGGGACGGGAAGAACTCACAAATGAATATAAAGTAGAGCTCGCCTGCCGAAAGTGGATGGATGAGCTGTTAGGATGAGTACTAGAGAGCTCGGGCCCATGCCGGGGAAAGTGAGGGGATGAGCTCGCTAATGAATGGCAAGGTAGAGCCTGGCTAACGTCACGATGGGATTGAGCTTGAGCCAGATGAGTAAGATAGTGCAGCTCGTCCATGCCAGACGGGATGAGCCTCGGCCAAAGTGAGCAACGTGGTTCCAGTGCCGAGGCCGAGGGCGATGGGCCCAGCTGTCCCGACCTCGGTGGCAAATGGTCTGCAAGGCCAGTGAGCCTGGCCAGTGAGTTACCAGCTCCGGCGCCTAAGGCAGAGGGCATGTGGCCCTGAGCTGTCCCACCCGAGGCAACCAAGTGGGCCCCCGTACAGTAGGTGAGCTCGTCAGTGAGCACAAGGGGTTCCAGCGCCTAAGGCCGAGTGGCGGCGGTAGCCCTGAGCCGTCCGACTCGAGGCACGGCCATGAGAAAGGTGTGGCTCTGGCTGCAGTGAGCACGGGCTCGGGGCGCGACAGCTGAGTGGCGAGCAGTCTCCGTGGCGCCAGTCCGGGAGCCCCAGCAATGGTCTCGTGCGGGAGCAGGTGGCTCGGCCAGAGCACACAGGGTTCGCGCGGCAAGGCCGAAAGTGGCACGCGTAGTCTGAGCCGGTCCGACTTTTGAGGCGGCCAGGCTCACGAGTAGGTGAGTTCTGGGCTGGGGATTGGAAAGGGTGCGTCCCGGCGCAAGGCCGAGCGGCGGGCGTAGCCCGAGCCGGGTCTGACTCGAGGCCAGGCCTATGCGGATAGGTGGGCTTTCCGAGTCGGACCAGATGCTCCTCCTCCTCCAACAAACCTCCCGAGATCACATGATTTCTCCCGCACTGCAGCCGAACAAAGCTTGTCGCCGAGATGGCGGTCGCCGAGCTTTGGGGCTGACATGGTTAGTGTGCCTCACTGGTTTGACCCTGAAGCTTGGTTCCTGGAGGTGAACACAAGTCCGCTGTATCAGATACTCTATCTCTCTTCTTAGCTGTATACAGTTGTCCGTGCGATGTCCATAGTCCTCGCGGAAACTCATTGGCTCGGGGTGTGTTATCTCGTCGCGGGATCTCCGATTTGATCCCGTGTTTACCATCCTCGGGAATTGTCGCTTGCACTTCATGCAGGGGACTTGGTGCGATAATCGAGCCGCAGTGAGCGCCACAGCCGGTAATGTCGCTGCCCTCTTAGTTTATGGGTGGGGCCTGTACGCCCCCGAGATTCTCGCCTCATCTTACTTCTTTCTTCCTTTCTCCTTAGGGATCGCTCCTGGTCCCTGCAGATTCTGGATTTCTTGTCGTTTTGCCGCCAGCTCCTGATCATCGTCGGGCTCTGTCGCCCTTTTCTACTGCGCAGGAGCTCTCCTTCTTTTGATATGAGCCTCCCTCGTCACAGGTGCAATTTCTTCCTGCTGGCGAGGACCCCCATGCTAGCTCGAGGTTATTATTCAGATAGAGAACATCAGTCCTTTGATTCAGACGCCTAACCCACATGAAGTTCAGACAAATGAATCCTTCGTCTGGGCACGCTCATCTCGTGATCCGCTGAATCTCCGTACACATGATTTCAAACTCCTGTAACCGCTTTGATGGTCTAGGGTAGCTCATTCAGAATGCCCCAAGTAGTCTCCTGAAGTGAGACCTAAATTAACAAATAGTTCTCAATGACGCAGATAGATGAAGGGGAATTTCATTGAACTGTGTGCCAAAAGCCGCCCTTTGACAGTGGCGAAGCTCCCAGATCGCACGTGTGGTCCCGATACCCATGTAGCTCCATCCGTATTTCAAGTATTAGTGATCGATTGATTCACCCATCATATCAGCCCCACCCCAGGCATTCGAACTTCACTCAGCGGGAAAGTGTGAAAATTTCATCGGGAAGGATTCCGCTTGTCGTACTACAGGTTCATAGTATCCGGGCTCGCCTTTACCACTTCCTTCACGACGCACCGTCCGTTTAAGGTTCTCAAACTTCCGCTCCTACGATCGCTCGTTTCTAATTGAGGTGGTTTGGCGCTTCTTTGCCACTTGCGTTGTCTCCTCGCATAGCTTTGCCTTCACGTACCGGGGCTTAACGATGATCCATGCCCCGGCTTGACTAGATCGTCAGCTCACCGCCTCGAATGTCGTGACTAAGTCGTTTCTTCGCGTGAGGAGGTTATGGTTCTCGTGAAGCTCCGCGTTCCTCTGATGTCGACGCCCTCGCCCGCAAGCTTCGCGCCAATTCTTCCATCAAAGATTGTTGTTTGATAATGAGTGCAAGAAGCTTCGCTCCACCCGCCGTATCCGTCACCTTCCACCATCCGGCAACTCCCGCCGCCGCAGATCACCGGTGGATTCCGCGGATCCCAGACGTTTTCGTTCCAACGAACTCGCGAAGATATCGAACTGAGAATCACAATGTTATGATAACGAATGTCACATCAACAACTGACGTTGACAGCTCTTCAGAACTGACCCATTTAAAGTCGTCGTCGCCGGTCCGCAAGATCCACCAGGACCTTCCCGACATCGGGAAGACAATGAATGTCATCATCTACAGGCAGGTCTACTCCAGATATGCACGTTCCATGGATGCCAGAAAGAACCCGATTTAAAGAGGCCCATGAGTGCATTCCTGATTTGTCAAAGTCATGTCTCTGAGAAGAGTTATGATGCTCGATTCTCACCATATATCTGCCTCCCCTGAAAACCCGTCTCAGGAGCCCAGGCGCTATAACAATCAATTCCACTTTCATCCACAGAACCCTCCTCATGTGATAGAGGCTTCGCAAGCCGTTCTGTTGTACTGATTTGGCAAATGGATGCAGCCAAAGAGTTCACTGGCGAAGTCCTCCTCTCCCATTCTAGGGTATCCACTCAACATCCTGTTTTCCTTCCCTATGCACAGACTTGATTGGACGCATCAGACGCCTAGTGGAATATTCTATCTTCTGCTATTATTAAAGATATGGTTTGACTCCGGTCAGCAGATACCTCCCTATTTCCAAATCCATGCTTTAGGCCTAATGTGCCGGGCCTCATGCTCAAATGCTATGTAAGGACACGCTGTATGGCTCTTATCATCTTTGGGCCGCTGATGAACCGCCTCGCCCATATTTCCTATATCCCACCTGTTATTATATATTTTAAGTATAATATTTATAAAGAAAAATATGGTAATAATATTAGTTTGATAAAATCATCCACTTACTGTTTTCCTTTCATCTTTTATGTTATTTAAATATTCAAAAGTAGAAAAGGTAAATCTATTTCAAATAATACAAATGACATAGATAGATATCTCAGTTTTGTAAACAATTTCATTTAAAAGATAATGATGATTTTGATATTTTGTGAATAGAAAACACAAATTAAATAATTCGCAGTTATTCATTATCGCACGCGGATGTAATAACCCGTGGCAGTGTGGAAGAGTGGTTAGCAAAAAGAGATATAATCTGCCGTCACCCTACAATCGGTTATGTGTATGTTTAAAGATCGAGTTTTAGCTGGATAAGAGATCGTGACATCATATTCCAGGTGTCACAATCAGTGATCGAGCATAAGAACTTAAAAAAATATCAAGACATGAATGATCCACATAGTTTCCCACAATGTAAAAATAAAATCGATTAAAATATTTGCACAAAATGATATTTATTTTTATTTTCTTATGGTTAAAGATAAAATGATTGATGTAAAGGTGTGCCAACCTAGTCGCATGCACTTATTTTAGAGCCGACAGAACTTTTCATACATTTCTAAATTTAATTATATTTGATTAATAAAATTTGAAATGATGTATTTTTATTTCCTCAATTGTTTTTAGTCTTACTTTTGGGGTTTAACTCATCACAACTAAATAAAAACCCACGCAGGTGGGTCGGCCTTTAGCGGCTGCGGGGCCTCAGGATCAGCTCCTCTCAGGGTCAGTCTATGACGAGCTCTTCAGACTGGCCTCCGGGCGCCCCAGCGCCTCGGAACCGGCCTGACGGCCTCCGGGCGCAGAAGCCTGGGCGGGCCTAAAAGCCCATGATTCCCGCCCCATCTGACGGCACGCCCCAACGGCTTCCACTGGGCCCGGCCCCGGCCTCTTTAACTGCTCTCAACGAGGCTCGAGCCGTGCCAAAAGCTTCATTAGGTTTGGCTAGGTCATGGCAAATTCCGCCCCTGCGGAGATCTCATCAAAATTAGATAAAATTTATAAATTTCAAAAGTGTTAATCAATTAATGTTAATGTAGAATAAATATTTGATTCCATTAAATATCAACAATCAATAATATACAAAAAGCACTTACTTAGTTCCTTTTGATGGTGAATACATATCATGCACGTGATAAAAATTTGTATAATATTAATTATATTTATGATAATGTTATTTTTTTAAGTCTTAGCTCTTGCCATATCATCTCTCCATAAATACAGCAACTACAATCTGTCATATATATTAAAACTTAATTGCAATTGACTTAGAATATTATATGACTTTAGTGAGTGATGGAAATAAAGATGATCAGAATTATCATGAGCTAGATTTAACTGAAAACTGATATGTGACTTGTTATTTATTTCCTATATTTTACAAATCTTCTACTACTTTATGGTGGCCTTTGAATTCATTCTTAGTTTATTAACATTTTTTGTCAAAATTTTCGTTGAAATATTTTAATAAAATGTAAATACTTATATATTCATAGAAAAAAAATCAATATTTTTATAGAACTGTTGGTAATTTTGGTAAAAATATTTATCAATATTATGAATTATAAAATTCTGATTTATTTTTACCAAAACTTTCATTTCATGATCAACTGAGAGTCATAAGCTGATGGCTTGCCGGGCTTCATTGAATGATCAAAATTGAGTTCCAAAAATCAGAGATGCACTAGAATCTCATAGTCTGAGGTCAGTATCAAAAAGACCCAAAAAAGAACACAGACTGCAACAAGAAAAAGGCACCCGTTGTGTCACTTATCCACACAATTTAATCCATTTTACGTTTAATTTATTTTATTATGCATTAGTTTTTATATGGATAATTCGATGATTTCCACAAGTTGGCGGTGGCTGGTAAAATAATCATTCACTCGCCATGATCACTATGAACCTTTTCAAAAAATAATAAAAAAAACTAAAAAAATGTTGTCGTGAAAACATAATCTTAATATCATACTACACATGAGTGCTGATAATTTTAGAAAGTACATCTTTAAAAGATTTTCTAAAAATTTAAAACTGAAATTTATCTCTGAAGAGACATTTAACTTTAAATAAAAATTCTCTTAAAATTATAAAAATGACATTCAAAAGACATTTTCAATATTAATTTAAAACATCTAAAATGGCAAAAGTGTTTTTTTCAAAAGACACTTTTGTAGTAAATTTTTTACTTTAAAAAGCCCTCTTTAAAAAGAAGACAATTTCTATGTGGTTGTAATTTACTATGTTTAGAAATATTTCTAAACCTATATATTATTTTAAGAATTCATTTTTTGATACTTAAATATCTAAAAAGCCTGTTTCGGTGTAGTTGTTGTAGATATATATATGACTGAAACCTGCATACACACCATGCGAAATTTAGAAGTAGTAATTATAGCGGATTCCTACTCAATTAATATTCCTTGTGGTGAAAAACGTACACTTTGCTTCACCAGTTCTTAAAATTTTTGAGTTTTTATTCCTTCGATTCTTTCTAATTAAGAACATTATTACCATTTATATAATTTTATAATTTTTTTGACTAATCCATGTATATCTGAAGTTAATAATATGATAAACTTCCAAATTGAAATGCAAATAAAGAAATTAAAAATATATATATTAGGTGATATGTACTCAATTTTGAATCAAAAAATTGCAATATATAAGCTATGAGATGAGATGATTATATGATTTGTATTTTTTTCTATTTTAACATGAGCCAAGTGTCTTCAAGTAGTGAATCTATATTTTTCCTATTTTTCAATCGTATAGAAAGTTTTCAATGGTTTTTATTAAATATGCCTGAAATTGTTTCTAAATATTTCTTTTCTTAGCATTTTAAAACATAATAGAGGTATATATATATATATATATATATATATATGAAGTATATATATATATATATAGACGCCTGGCATGCCCCCCAGAGGATCCTTCCGTCAATGAGTACGTGAAATCAAACCATGTAGATCATGAGGCTCCCAAACAAATGACGCGAGAGCAAACCCAATGTCTGATTGTCAATTTTTATTTAGCTTAATATATATATGAGTATATAAGCTTATATGAGTTCGTTAACTAAATAAAGGTTGCAAAAACATTGATGGTTAAATCAAATATTCGACAACTTTTCATAATCATATTGATTTTTGTTAACTGGGCAAGATAAAAATAAATTATAATTTCTCATAATCATATAATTAAGACTTAAACAAAGAGATCGCAGGAAAGCAAACCTAATATCGGATGGTCAATTTCATTTATTGATAATCATATATATAGGGGGTGAGTATAATTCGTTAACTAAATAAATGCTGAAAAAACACTGATGAGCAACCAATATTTTGATTAACTTTTCTTCTGCTAATCATATATTGATTTTCTAAATAACTAAAGATAAAAAAATAAATTTATAATTTACACTGATATATTAAAAAAGTTCAACCTTATTTTGAACTTTAAATTACAATAATTTATTATAAACATAATAAAAAGAATAAATTTTTAACATATCTGCTTACAAGTAATAAAGCTTAGGAGAAACTATTATAGAATTCATTATTATAAAATTTGTGACAGGTATATAAACCGGCTTTTAGTTTTTTCTTACTTTATGTCCAGTTGACTTCAACTATATTTTGAGGTATATTATAAACCAAACAGTAAAAATTTAAATTTATATAAAATAACAAACTAAAAACAGAAACCATTGAAGTTGATTATCCATTTCTTGGTTTCGACTTATTTTTCTAGTTTTTCCATCTTTCATTCCTCCAAACATTAGAGTAGAACAAAATGAATCGCCTCAACCCTTGATGTTTATAAGTTTATTCAAACATTAAAAATTGTAATTCCACAAATCATATTTCCATTCACCTTTACTTTTGGCTTTCTGGAAAAGCATGTACCCAAAGTTATTTAGGCATGTCTGTAGTCCTGAGCATTTGAAACCCAACCATAGGAAGGAAAAAGACAGGAAACCAAGGGCAGAAACATAGTGGAAATATAGCTGGCAACCCTGAGGCTGGAAGAAGCTACAAATGACCTTTGTTTGTTTGCTTTTTCTTTAAACTGGAGCTGTACACTACTGATGACACTAGAGGCTGTCACTAAAACAATGGTGCTTCTGGCATATTGGCATGTCTTAACTCCAGAAATAGATCACAATACAGTTTACTTTTTTTCTGTCATCAATCAAGTTTCTAAATAAATCGGCTAATTATTCTGATTTGACTCTTTAAAACTGGATGCTCCAAAAACTGATTTGATCTCAAACGTTGGAAGAGGGAAGAATCCATTATTAATGTGCCAGCTTTCATGAACTTCATAAACTACTGGAGGTCAACTGAAAAGTTAAAGGGTGAGTCAAGTTCATCCTGTCTTCACTTTGCTTTTCAACAGTCATTCATTTGACTTTTTTTGGAGTCATTGACTATTTACCTGATTTTTAACTTGGAAATTAATAAGATTAGCTTAAGTAAATATGTTATTGAACATCTAAGTTTGCAGAAAAATATGTTACTTAGAGTCACATAAAGGGCAAGTCCAAATAAGTCACTGCTTACATTATATATATCCTGCTGTCATAGGGATTTGAGTCTAGGATCTTCAATCACTCCTTTCGCTCCTTGTAATTTGAATTTATATACTCAAGACTACTCATAGTTTGAATTTGATTACTATTAAATATATGAATATGGTAGAATTTTAATTTGTTTATACGTTTAAAAAGTTAAATTTTCTTTGTTTTTTATTTTTTTGGACAACTAAATACTTTAGTTACAATATAGTAAAATATCACTATTATGGATTCTGAACCTTAGATTCCTCCATCATAGAGATTCCATTTTAAACGTTTCGTTTCACGCTACAGCCAAAGATAATAAGCCACCTGGTTTTTCGATTACATTTAAAAATATTAATAGTGTTAACAATTATTGATCTTAAATGATTATTTTTAATTAAAAAACAATTTTATTTATATAAATATCTATTATAATCGAGTTAATATAGTTTGAATCTGTAATGAATCTAATCCATTTCTGATAATGAATTATGCCAGAAGCCTGACTTCATACCTTTAGTGGTTCGAATAGAATTTCAGCTTCACTGCATTCATTTCAGCAGCTTTGAAGGACTTAGTCTACTTGAAGCTCACTGGCCTGATTTTTTTAAAAATAATGATAATTTTTAAAACATAAATTAAAACATAAAATATGTCAAAATCAAACAAATTTGTTTATATAAAAATAGAAACCTTGCCTTGCCTCGTCTTCTTTCTTAGAGCCTTTTTTGTTTTCAAAGATAGTAAGATTTTTTTAGTTATTCTTTGGCCCTGAAATCATTATTTCATATTTTTCTCTTTTCTTCAATAATATGGTCTCTTCCCCATAGTTACATATGACTTTCCCATGTTAAGTTCTTTACACTATTTCACTTATTTTGTCTTTTCTGAGCCTGCTGTCATCGTCATCACACATTTTATGATGGTGTTTAGCTGGTGTAATCTTGTGGTAGTGGCCGTGGTGGATGCCCCCACTCATTGAAGCTTTGTCATTATTCAACGTAAGTGTGTCCCTACTGATCCTCGACTCACGTGCAAGCAAACTCTTTCAAGAGCTTTTGTTTCCTCTTTTTCTGCTTAGAACCCGCCAACATATAGCTGAACATCTCTTGCAGGTCTTCCTCATCCAATCGAGAGTATGCATTCGTGACATACAATTATTCAAAGATGGTTTGTGGAGGTCTGTTCAAATTGGTGTCTTTACTCCATCTATTGTTTCTGAACAATTGAATGAAGCTGCCATGATAGTATTAAGAATAATATTTTAAAAATTATTTAAAAACATTTTTTCTAACAAAGTTTTATTCATAATCTTAAAATGATTTTTGATAATGATTTCCATATTATTGGCAAACGGGGCACTGCATAGATTCGATTAGACTTTTGAACTGATGTCTAAAAACCATTTGATCTAAATGTTGGAAGAGAAGAACCATATTAATGGAAGTAGCTTGGTCTCTGACAATCCACTCAATGGGAGGTCATCTAAAGCTAGGGGCAGTTTAGTTCATCCTATCTTCACTTTGCTTTTCAACAGTCATTCATTTAACTTCTTTTGCAAATACTGAGGTTTCATTTCACTCTTTTAATTTTGTACTGGAATAAGTATTTAGCTTAAAGCAACATAAGTTAATTTAACATCTACCGCTGTGTAAAAATGTTGGCCATTTAGAGTGCCAATTATGGAGCATGTTTGTTCAATGATATAACTGATAATGGAAGCAATAGCTGCATTTATAAATTACCGCTTGGTAAAAGTATGGGTGCCAGCTTGATTAAAAAATAGTTTATTAAAAACATGCTGATTAAACACTATCAATATATATGATTGAGATATATACAAATATGATATATATATATATATATAGAAAAAAAAGACAAAAAACAAATGGTATCTTAGGTCTTGTTTGATTTGCTTTAAAATCGTTATCGGTAATAATTTTCAAAACATAAAAAGAATATCAATTTTGGTAATATTCTCTCAAATTTTATGAATAGAATTGTTCTTAGTTCTCCTGAAAATTATGCTTGTGCCTTGGCCCTTTTTTTTCGCCACAACATTTTATTAAAAGACTATTTATTATGTATGTAAAAATTATTACATGAATAATATTTTCAACATGATATTTACATGAATAACTTATTTAATTAAAATGAATATATGTTTTATTTTATCCATCACTATAAATAGAAGGAAAAAAAAGACAAGTGATAAAAATAAAAATAATATTTGTATTATGATTTTAATGAATAATAAAATTAAAAAGTTTCAATTACTATAATAAAACCTCATATTATTTTATAACTTTAATATTCATTAAATTCGAATTTTAAAATTGAAGATAAGGTAAAGTATTTTTATAATCTCATTTATCTACCATTTAATAAAATTGCTTATAAAAATTATAAGTATATACTATAAAAGATGAGAATTACAGAGATATAAGAATAATATATTTTGTAAAATAAATATAAATCAAGTAAAATCATTGTACCTTCCCATATAAATAGGGAGATAAGGATAAAAATAGTAGTTGGATATTCATAGAGGAGCGTTTCAAAAAAAGTTATGATTTGTATAACTTTTTCTCATAATCTCTTGATTAGTCCTAATAATCCATCGTGAGCTTCGATTAAGTACTCATTTTCAAACAAAAATCTTAATCCAAACAACAGCAACAAGAGTTTCATTGAGAGGTGAAGAGGCTATCACCACATAGTAACCTAATTAGCTAATCCAAGCTGGGCCTATGTGTCCAAAATAAGTCACTTTGCTTTTTACATTATAGTATCCTGCTCTCATAGGGATTTGAGTCTAGGGATTTGGGTCTAGGATCTTCAATAACCCTTTCTCACCATTTTCTAACTTAAGTCGAGCCTTAAAGGACTTCTTTATGAATACTTGTTACATAAAAATAATGAATGCAATACGTATTGATAAATATTATTAATAATTTAATTTTTAACGAATCTTTTCATTTCTAAGAATAATTTAAAATTCAAAATTGACTAATTAATTATGGATTAGATAAAAAAATTATAGAATATTATGGCTTTAATTGATTACTAAATGTATGCATATGGTGAAAATTTTGACTTGTTTATACGTTTAAAAAGTTAAATTTTCTTTGTTTTAAATTTTTTTTGGATAACTAAACATTTTACTTACAATATAGTAAAATGTCCCCACCGAGACTCAAACCTAGGACCTCCTTTTCTATATGCTCCTACTTTTTTGAAAACGTACGTCTCATTATATGCTGCATTGTGGCCAGTTTATTTTTTAAATTTATTTAAAATGATACTTATGTTAATAACGCTTTGATCTTAAATGATTACTTTGTTTGAAATAAATAAAAAATTATATTTAAATAAAAATATTCATTATAACTATTAAATAAATAAAATGAACTGATGGATTTGACCCCATTTTGGACTGAATTTTGTTTTGGTCGATTTAGATTTTAGTGATTCGAATAGAATCCTCGACCTAATGCCCATGGCCCATGGTAGGTTTGGAAGGGCTAGTCCGCTTCCACTTTAATGATTTAAAAAAATACACACTTAAACATAAATTAAAAACATAAAAATATGTCAAAAATCAAACAAAATTTTGTTTTATATAAAAATAGAAACCCTGTTTGCCCCTTTGTCTTCTTTCTCTCTTTAGAGTCCTTTGTTCTTGCTGTACTTGATTTACTATTCCTTTACTCGAAATCATTATTCCTCAAGTTTTTTATCTCTCTCAATAATATGGGTTCTTCCCACTATATGGATTTTTCTTTTTTTTCAATAAAGTGGCGTTCTTCCATTCCCGATTCGCTTATTTTGTTTTCTGCTCAATATTATCGTCTTATTATGAGCAATGAATGTAAGCTAAAGGTTAGTAATTTAGTGGTGGTCGGTGGATGCCTCGCTCAGGGAAGCTTTTGCCATTTTGCTCAATGCAGTGTGGTTGTTGTCCTCGTCCGGACCTATCAGGTAAAGTGTTAAAACTCTTCGCTTGTTTTGCTTCTTTTAGACTAAGTAATATGGTAATATGATCTTGGTAGTATCTTCCTCATCCATAATTGGAGATGTTATGGTTTTGTACGCACCACTATCCAAGGAAGGGTTGTGGAGGTCTATTCCACCCATGTTCTTCATCGATCTATTGTTTCTGAAGTCAATTGAATGAAAAGCTTTGCTTATTGTAAAATAATAATAATATTTTAAAAAATATTCAAAATGTGCTTTTTCAACAAAGTTTTATTTTCAATTCCAAAAAAATGATTTTTAGATAATATTTATATATTAAAACTAATTTTTTTAAATATCTTTCAAACACATTCTTATAAAAACGTATATTAATTATTATTTTTGAAAATTAGTATAAAATAATTCTTGTGTAACATTTTAAGAAAATTATATATTGTGTTACAATACACCTTATATGGTGACATTTTATTCTGAATAATTGTATGTTTTGTAAATACATGTCTGTCACCCTCCAGTCACACAAACACATGCCTCTCATCATCGGTCACCCCTGTCGAAAAGAACATTTATCATATTAATTTCAACTGTTTTAATAAATAAAACACTCATATATGAAAATAATTTCTGAATTAAATAATATTAAAATTAAAATAATGATTATATAGTCTTTAAAAAATAAACCAAATCCCTTAAAAAATGTAACTATAAGTATTCAACAAAATTTCATTTAGAAATTGTAATATTAATTTTATATTTTTACTATTTCCTTGTTCTGTTGTCGAACTCGCTTTTGGGCCCATGGCTCACTATAGTTGATCGAAATACGCACTACATTGGTCTTAATAGAACGCAGGGCTCGCCTCGCTTTCCCAACTCTAATATTCATACTTTGTTACTTAAAAATTATGTTTCGAAACTTACTTATAATTAGAAACTATTTTATTTAGTTTAAGATTTGAATTCAATTTATTTTTATTACATAAATGAAATTTATGATTTCCTTTACAAAATCGAGATAATAATAGTTTCAATAAATTATTTATCCAAAAAATTAGTTTCAGTACTTTAGTGTGTTGAAAGAAAAATAAGTTTCAAAACTTAAATTTCAAATCAGTGTTCAAAAATTTCAATCATATAATTAATTCTACTATTCTAATAAAATTGAATATTTGTTGAGTTAATTCGTATAATAATAGCCTGGTTTAGATTGGTCTAACATCCCATGTATCCTTTGATGTGCCAGCTAAAGATGTTTAATTTATACTCATTTCTGAATCGCCACTTATGTACATTATATATTTGCCATTTTGAGCTAAATGATCGCTTTCAACTGATAGTGCTCCCGAAAGCTAAAATACACATATCTCCTTATTTGACTTTATTTATTTATCATGTGCTAAATATGCTCTCCTTTAATTGTTGTTGTGTGTTCTTAGTGTCCATAGATTGGTAAATCAATTGTCATATTTGCTTTAGTTTGCTTAGTAGAGACTTGACATTAAAGGGCTTAGATGAGCACTACGACTTTCCATTATACCTTTCTGATAAGTAATTTGACCCTCGAACCTCAAATTCCGGTTTCTTTCGCACTTCCATTTTCATTTTGAGTCATAGTTATGGTTTTTCTAATTATTTTCTTTAAAAAATAATACAAGCATGACAGAAACGCTTAAAAATACAAAACGAAGTCTTGTATTTTAAGTAGAAACGATAAAGAAAAAAAATGGATTCAGCTTGTCATGATTCAAAATATATGCAGAAAAACAATGCTGAATATAAAAGGTTAGGGTTTATTTGATTACGCTTTTTAAACTATTTTTTGTTTTAAAACACACAGTAATGGTTGTTATTTTGAACTTTTGTTATGGAAAACAGGGAGACAGCAGGTGAATTAGACAAACCAAATGATGTTATCAAGAGCTAAAACTATAATAAAAAAACAAATAAAAAAAGAACCAAATAGCCACTCGATTTCCCATTTTTAATTTCATTCTCGTTTTCTATTTGAGCCATGTAAAAAAATATGGAAATGAATGAGAAAAAGAATAATAAGATGAAAATTCTTACTCCATTAGCATATGCCCATCATTTCACTCAATTCCACTTGCGAAAGTGATACAAATGCAATCCACCCTAACTTTAGCTGACTTTAGCAATTTAAACCCAACAAATTAATAGTCTTCTATCACCTCCTACCCACCATCTATATCTCTCTCACAAACATGGCCAATGAGCTGCAACTTCCATTGCCATGGATTTCCAGGCTCAAAAATGCCTATTTACGGTTGAATCATGTCTTCCATTTCCTTTCCTTTATTGTTGGTTTGTCCCTCGGTATCGTAGTTACTTCACATATTTGCAAAGCTTCTCTTTGCCTTTTACCTTACTCACTTCATTCCATTTCCTTCAACACCATCATTCCCAAGTTTATAATGCTTCACATCACATCTCGCTTCTCTACTTCAAATGTCCCTTCTGCTCCACTGAAACAGTGTCCCATCAGAGAGAGATACTCTGTTCACCCCTGCTCAAAATGTTCCAACAGAACTATCGCCCACCCATACAAGTCCCAATGCAGTTGGCTTTATTATTTGTTTTTGAGGTGATCCATTTGGTCCTGTCCGAACGCCTCGGCATTGTCCTGAAAAGTGGTTTACAGCCTGACGCACGGCCTTCCTTTCCGGCCCCTGTGGGAGAAGTTCTTTGAAGGGCATGGAGGCTTGTACTCCATTTATCTTCACCAACATCCTTCTTTCAATGAATCAGTACTGCCTGAAACCTCTGTTTTCTATGGAAGAAGAATCCCAAGCCAGGTGAGATACTTTGCTAAAGATTACACTCCTTACTTCCTGCACTTGTAGGAGGATATAATATATTTGTCATGATCAGCCCTTTCTACCTACCCATATGCTGGTGTATATATGTATCTGAACTGATGAGGACTGCTTGATCCAAACACGAAGAAACATTAGCACTGTAGATCATATATCCTATGCCCAAGTTAGGATTTTCAGGAAGAATCACCATTAATCATGTAAGAATGGATTATAATGTGGTTCCAAATCTTCAAGAATTATAAGTATGAGGATATAATATATGATATTTTTTATGGAAAGATTTTCTTGTAGAATAAGGAAAGTTATATTCTGTAGTAATGAGTGAAAAGGCTGGCAAAGATATGACTCATAAGATGTACAAATGCAGGAAGAATGGGAGATATCCATGAGCCTGAGGTTCATAGTTCATGGTATGGATGGATACGATGAATGATGAAAGATGGGAAGCTTCAAGAACCCCATTGTATATAGTTTTATCCTTTATTATTTAGGAAAAGATTCTCTCTCCAAGTAGGCATGGTTGACCCAAGTCAAAATATTTATAAGTATCTTCGAAAGAATTATTTAGTTAATACTATTTTACTCAGCACAACAAAATTATCTGTCCCTGAGTTTCTCTTCCTTGCTGAAACAAGAAATTTGATGATTTGTATTACTTGGCATTGCAATTTATATTCTCTCTGAATTGAATTAATAACAACGAAACATACATTAGTAACCCAAAATCGATCTCCTATTGCGACAAATACCGATTCATGTACTGTTTTTCGTTTTTTTGTCTTTGCAGCCAGTTCTATGGGGAACTTCATCGATGGTCGATGCTGAGAGACGCCTTCTAGCCAACGCCCTCCTTGATTTCTCTAACCAAAGATTCATCCTACTTTCAGAATCCTGCATTCCACTATTCAACTTCACAACAATCTACAACTACCTAACGGAATCAAACCTCAGCTTCCTAAGCATGTTCGATGATCGAGGGAAGTAATGGCCGTGGCTTCGGTAAATAATCGGCAAATGTGTCACAATAAAACATCACTGATCATAGAAAAGCGGTCTCCAATGGTTTGAACTCCATCGCACGCCAGAGTGCAAGTAATATTCAGACCACCACTTCTGCTTCGTAGAGATGTCACCCTTCATGTTACATGGAGCTAGCTGCCACTTGCCATCCCGACGCTGCTGCGAACATGTGCTACGTCTGAAATGATAGTGCCCCAAACCCTGGAGCATCACTCGGGGCCGATTATCCAGATAGCGGGCCCATCCCAGTGGTTTGATGGTTGATAATAAGGAGGAATCTTTAATCATGATTCGATAAGTATCAATGTATTTATAATATAATACTACGAACATAAGTTTCTTGCCAGAGGTACTTCACCCAAATGTTGAGCCTGCTTATGCTGATCAAATGATCCTTATAATTTTCGAAAGACGAACTGGATCAGGCGGGTATGGTCATTAATTCAAAATGCAGAATTTATATGTCTGTAATATGGAATTCTTTTCAAAATCTTTTAAAAACATAGAAATGGAAAAAAATATTTATCTAACACAGATATCATGGAAACAAGTTAGAGCATTTGTATTGAGGCAAAATACATGCAAGAGTCACAGAAATGTTCGAGCTTTTTTACTATTGACTAATTTATCACTAAATGAGACGCCAGAATATTATGATACAATACTAAAAGGCTTTTCAAATAAACTAAATAGTTAATCAACCACCAACTGGTGCTGCAATGCATTGCTAAAAATAACTTTATTGAAAAATGAAGTAGATTCATTCATACATCAACAATGATGTATCTACCATTGATCCACATATTAGCCACCATTTGTCACCATTAATCTCCAAATGACAAGATCAAAGAGAAAAATAGTTATGTTAGGCGGGAAAACTACTCACCACCCTCTCTTTCTCACGGCTCGCCAACCTGAAGTGTTCAGGGTTTTTTAATGAAAGTATTAATGTAAATTGTGCCGAATACTAGCTTTATCCAATGGTTACTATATTGGAATTTATGGCTTCCGTAAATTATTATGTGATGTTTATTTAAATATCAAAATAAATGTTATAGGCTTAATAAATAATTAATGAGTTTAAAATTCTATTGGTCAATTTTTAAGAAGTTAGTTTCCAAAATTAATAGCACTTTGATGGAAAGTGGACTTTTATGCCCATAAGGAAACCGGTCCCCTCTCTACCCTATAAATAAACGTTATTTTCCATAAAAAACACTATGAAGTACAGAAGTGTCATACAAACACAGTTTCAGCCTCATTTACTCACATTTTTATATCTCTTCAAGAACTCTTAATGAATTAAAGTAGTGGTTGTTCCTCTTATTTTAGATTGATATTTGAAACCAAGTTGTTCTAAAGGTTCTTAGCTATTATGTAACCATTAGGATTGGTTGTTGTGGGAATTATAGAATGATTCCATAACTGAAGAAACCAAAATAATAGTATTATTATGATATTGTTGAGTAAACATTGATTTGAATATAATACGAACCTGAATAACAAGAGGAGAAGAATATAGTCCAGATTTAAATGTCGAACATTTATGATACTCTGATAATTTGATTTAATTTAAATATCGGAAATATCGAAGATCTTTAGTAATATCGCGCGATATTTTTACAAAATATCGGTTATAAATTTTTTATATTTTAATTTATATAGATTATGAGAACATCTAAATATCTTAATTACAAGGTATATTAAAATCTAAATTGATTAGTAATTTTGTTTAATTTAATATGTTATTTTTAATATATTATTTTAGATATTATTATGTTAAAGATATATTATTTATTTGTTTTTAGTTGGGACAAGTAATATTATGTAGATAATATGAGATTCAAAATATTATATATTATAATTTTAATTTTTAAATGATATTATTGCCTTCTTTTCCTTTCAATTAATATCTGATTTATAACACATGTTATAATGTAAAAATAAAAATAAAAATAAAATATTATAAAAAGATTATGAATGTAAAATAAACAATATAATAATATTGATAAAGTGCCTTGCAAACCACATATAATGAAGTGCCAACCACAATTAGCAGGGGGTGTCACTCCCATGATTTTGATTGGCCAAACCCCTCTCAAAATAAATTCATATTTTCGAAATAACACTTTGTTAAAAGATAGTCATTTTCGGTAAGAGATATTTAAGAGAGTCAAAAGCAGAGAGAGTGATATTTTTATAAAATATATAGAGAGAGAGTAAAAATATAATTTTATTTAAATGCATCAAACAATAATTGACCCTTCCAGAAATACACTTTTTAATTTGAAAGTCAATGGGCCCTGCTTTTTACCCCTTCTTAGTGACTCAATTAGATTTTACAAAATCACAAAGCATTTTTCGCCATTTTCCCATCGATTTTTTTCAAACGCATTTTTCCACCTCGAATTTCTTTTTCCACCAAGATTTGCAAATTCAATTTCAAGTAAAATCACAATTTCCAAATTTTTTAACCTTTGATAGAAACCATGAACTCCATAGCCAGTTAGTATTGAATCATCCTATGTAAATGATCTATAATTAACATGTAACAATTAATTTTCCAGATTAAAACTGTCATATGATTATGTATTGTTTAATCCGGATAAATTAATGTTATTAACCCAATATTTTTCTATACTTTGATTATATAATTCATAATCAATATCTACAAGTGATTTGTACAGTCAAAAAACTAATCATAAATTCAACATGTTGATGGGCGACAACCATACATAATCATACGCTACTAATCAAGAAGCATTATAATGACAAGAGTATGGATTCAATGAAATAAAAAACCTCATTCTATTATTCATCTAGCCAAAATGATACAAAATCACAAGATAATGACAAATATCGGTAAACGTGCATATGCTAAATTTATATTTGATATATGAGTTTCCTTATAAATACATGAAAGGCAACCCCACAAATACAAAGTCTAGAACCCATCAATCCCATACGTGATATTTTTAAACTGAATAGTAAGATTTTATAGTGGTTCACAACATGGTTATTATAAAAATTAATTGAAACTGTGATCACCACCTTGTTTTAACAAAAGTAGAATTTCACATCAATGTGCTTGAATGAGAAGGTCTAGAGAAACACATGAAATAAAATGGTTATAAAACAATTTCAAGAATCGAAATGGTTAATAATCAAAGCTTAAAATGGTAAGTTCTATTTGCAAATACAACACACCATACACAGCTCCATAGTAAAGGAAGTTGAAGTGTTCATTGACTCTTTTTCCATGCAAATGCCCCTTCGTACCATCATAAAATATAATCCAAAGTGACTTCTTATCATCCACATAGCCTAAATAATTAAAATCATTAAAACTAACCACCTTAAGAGTGCAAGTCCGTCAATATGTCAACATGAGATCTTTGTTACCCTAAAGATACCTCAAAACTTTCTTAGCTGTTTTTTAGTGACTTTGACTAAAATCACTCAAGTACCTGCAAAACACACTAACAAGAAAAGCAATATCATTGTGTGTGCCTACTCGGGCGTATATATCATGCCACTTAGATATCAGCGTGACTCACTTCATATGATCTTTCAATAACATTCTCAAGATATTACATTCTGGAAAATTTGTTACCCTTCTCAATTAAAATCTTAACAAAGAATGATGGTTGCATATTGAACCTTTTAGAATATGTTCAATATGAGTTTGTTGAGAAAGAATATCAAATGTCACTTTAGGTCTATCGCTAACTATCTATAGTGCCCGTAACAAAGATGCTTTCAAGATTTTTCTGTTATCAAAAATGTATCACAAACTATAACCGCTGTCTAATAAAGATTACTAATCAGAGCAAATATCATCAATGATCGACAATGTTCATATAAGATCAGGAATATTTATTTTCTCCTACTAGCCTTCATATACTTGCATTGATCGATAATGTTCTCCTTTAAATAATTGGCGGTGGCAACTTCATCAAACTTGAGATACAGTGCATGTACATGGAAATCTGCTTCAGACCATACCAATTGGTTGAGATATTTAAACATCCTCAACTAAGTCTCCATTCAAGAAAGTTATCCTCATATCCATATGATGCAACTCCAAGTCAAAATGAACTACTATAACCATGATAATGTGTAGAGTCTTTAGGGGACACGAGAGAAGATTTCCTTGAAATCAATACATTCTCGTTGATTGTAACCCTTAGCCACAATCTTGCTTTATATCTCTCTACTTTTCCCTTGGCATCATACTTGGTCTTGAAAACCCATTTGCACCCAATAGGTCTACAACCTTCTATCAACTCTAACAAGTTCTACACTTTATTCTGTAACATGAAAGTCATCTCATCTTTCATTCCATCGCTAGAAATGGCTTCTTTGTAGTTTGTCACACCCCGACCCCATCCGACTCCAATGGCGCATCCGAACCGAGTTCGTGCTAGACTGAAGGCATCAATTCCCCACTGCTTTTTTTTTTCTCAGAGTCAACTTCGTACTTGTGTATATAAACAATTTCTCAGACAATAAAATCTCATTATATACAAAAAGATCCACACCCGAGTGGTGTCCATCAAAATCTATACACACATATACTGTAAAGTCCCATTTACATATACAAAACTCGTATTTCTTTACATTTCACTACATATTCAGAGCAGCAGAACTTACTCGATGAACTCTGATTAGTATGTCGCCCAAATTGGGGACAAAGTGATAAGAATCTTCATGAATTCATATAACAAATTTATGCTGCTCGTATCTTCGCATACCAGATCGAACTTAGTTTACTTTATAGTAAAAACTTATACTTACTTGATCTTACACTTAGGTAGACTTATTCTTATTCTCGATCTCCAAGAGGGATTACATATTTATACTTTATCTCCGTAGGACACATACTTATACAAATCTCTCGTATGTGGTGCTAAATTTATGCACATACTATACTTGTCTCCTATAGGACACATACTTATTCAGATTCCCCGATACTGCATCGAACTTTACATATTACATATACTTAGATCTGAGGTACCTATCCAACATGTACTCTATACTTCCCATTCATTCTGATACTTGTGGCGCATTCCGTAGGGAGCCATGAGCTAGACTCCACCAGGAAAACTAGAGGTACTACATCTCATATATTTCAAATAGATCTTATACTTCTGTACTTCACTGAGTATATCCTTGTTTTACTGATCTCATATCTAATGTTTCTTAAATTTATCTGTATCCAGATTCATCTTTGTATTTTTGATCTGCGCATATGAGAGCATGATATTACACTTGTATTTCTGATCTCTATACTGTATTACTTATTTATACTATCTTGATTTGATCTTATACTTGTATTTACTTCGAAAGCATATACTTGTATTTGAATCCATACTTGTATTATTTATATATCACTCTGTCTTACGGATCTTATACTCTATATTAATGGAGCTTATTCGTATTTCAAATCTTATTCTGTATTTCGATCTTATATTTGTATTACAGAGCTTATACTTGTATTACGAATCTTATACGTGTATTACGGAGCATGCACTTGTATTTCGGGGATCTACACTTGTGACATGTATCATGTACTTGTATTACGTAACATGTACTATTTCAGATCTTATACTTGACATGTATCATGCACTTGTATTTCGCATCTATACTTGTATTACAGAGCTTATACTTATATTACGGAACTTATACTTGTATTACGGAGCATGTACTTGTATTTCAAATCTTATACTTGTATTACAGAGCTTATACTTGTATTACGATCTGGTACTTGTATTAATGACATATACTTGTATTTCCGATCTTATACTTGTATTACAGAGCATGTATCAGATTCAGATCTTATACTGTATTACTCGATCTTATACTTGTATTACGTAATCCTATGCTTGTATTTGATCTTATTCTTATTTCGATACGGAGTACTCCATATAGGTACTATGTAGATTTTCTGTACAAAAATACCCGTAGGTACTATAGAACATATGCTTATACAGAGGTGCCCGTAGGCACAATACATACTTATACAGAGTAGCCCAGGTACTTTCAGATCGTAACATGTACATTTCTTTATTTCCCACTCTTATTCGGGCCTTATCAATCGTTGATCGCTTGCATCACGCAATACGAATGAGTAAGACATGCCACAATAAGTACCCCAAAGGTACAAGATACATCAGGTGCCAGAAGACAAAGCAGAGTGCTAAAGTACCGATGAGAGTGTCATCAAGACTAATCGTAGAGTACCGTTACTAAACAGAGAGTACCATACTAATGTGTCAAGACGGCCGAGAGTGTCATCTGCACTAATCTAGAGGGCCGCTACTAATCGAGAGTACCAAGCAACATTGTGCTGCAAGCACCTGGGCTGCAGAGCAAGCCACGCACTAATCGTAGTACCTGGCACTAGCACGTAAGCCCACCCACGTACTGTAGGTGCCATGTCATTCAATAACCGTCTTGTGGCACCCTAAAGGGAATTATATGAGTTCAATAATTACATTATCTTATATTGGCAATTTTAGCTACATTATGTGTTCATGACGTATTTTGCATTTCATGTTCATGTTCATGTCTCAGTTCGTTTTCATATTTCATATCATATTTATGTTTCATGAACACATCTATACATATTACTTATATTTTTCCTATTTCCTCATGCCCGCTGTGATATAATTTTATGAAATGAATGTATGACACTCCATGTATTCACACATTCATAGCCTTTGTTCCTCTATGAATCTATTTTACTTAGAAAATTGAATCATCTTAATTTGAATCATCCAAGTCGGTTATAGTACTTTTCATGCCAAACTACCATTTAGAAATACCATTTTCAGGGTCTTAACTCCATATCTAACCCTGGTTCTTTGTACCCTTGAAGCTATGTGCTAAGGGTTCTTCTCCAATCAAATCACTCCAACTAAGTACTAAACCTCGAGTTATGTCCTAAAACAACCCTGACCATCTATGATCAAACTGGTTTCAAATCATTTAATGATGTAAATTTCCACTTTGGTTGCACTTTCTGGACCAAATAGATTCAGAATTCGAAGGTACCTATTTCAGGATGTTTTGTTCTCCTTGAAGTCTAGTTTAATCAGCAACTTGAATCACTCAAATCAGATAAGAAATGACCAAGTTATGGCCAAAAATAATTTAAACACTCCTGGGTCCAAAATTGAATTGATTAGGATTTGGTATGGTACCCCATTCACTTATTGGGTACCCGCATCACCCTAAATAAATTGTGTTTTCTCTTCCCTTTTTCCACATATTTTCACTCCAAATCTTAATTCTAATATCTAGCTCATAATAATATCAAAAACCACTCCATATTCATCTTGTAATGGTGGTTTAGAACTCACATACCCAAACCCTAGGTAAAAAGTCCAAGAACCCATACCAAAGTCCACTATCTTGGTACAAAAACAGCGGAATTAAAGGGGATTCCATGCTTATATTAACTAAGCTAAAGTTTTTCAATCCTCAATTTCTTATTCAAACCTAGGTTAGATCAATTCCTAACTACAAAATCCTAGGTTTAAAACCATAAAACCCCTACCAAAGTCCAAAATACACATAATTCCATATTCAAAGTCAAAAAATCATAAAATCCTTACCTTCTTCTCAGCTTCTCCTCCTTCTTTCCTCTTCTTCTTCTTCCTCTTCACGGTTTGTTCTTCCCAAAATGAGACAAATTTGGTCTAAATCAAAGGTTCTTCAGGGCCATGTTTGCTTCCAAAAACCCTTTTTAAGCCCTTTTTTTGGTTAGGATTTCATTTCTTCAGCACAGTCGCAAGTTACCTCTTTTTGCAATTCAAGTTAGGCATATTTCTGGCTTTAACCCATAACTTCTTATCACCATTACTTATATGCCCCTTTTGTGGAAATACATATATACCCTTGTTTTATCATGTACAAATTCCGGGTTTCTCGTTTTATTTCCCGAATATTCATATTTAACTTTTATTAAACCCTAAACATGTCCGAAAACTGTTAGGGTATATTTTGGGGTGTTACATAGTTAGTCAAATATGATACATCATCCACATCATACTCGTGCTCTTGTAAGTAGATAATGTAGTCATAAGAATTTAGACTCGCACCCTCTCATTACCTCCTTAAGGTATATCCCAACTTTGACTACATATGGGGCTTAAAGAATTACAGCTTTCTCTCAATTGAGTTCCAAGGCTATCAGAGTGACGCGCTATTAGGTGCTGATGCGACAACAAGGCTAGTGATCGGAATAGAGGCGATAGGCACGCAGATATAAACTGAGATATTCTTTTGAACACAATTTCCCATAGTACATGGTTGGTTACTGAGTATCTCATTGCCAATAGATATCTCGGTCTAACTCATTCCACTGCAGTGGTGTGTAATGAGAGCAATAAAACTTAGACCTCTTTTGGGCGAGAAAAACCTATAAATTTGAATTTTTGTTATAAAGGGGAAAATGGTAATTTTTCCAGAATTATTTCTAGATCTTGGATGACAAAACAGACTTCACCGTTGGAATCGTCTCGCGAAATCTAGTCACTCAGACTAATTACCGTTTGAATTCGACGATCGGTCCCTGCGAATTTCAAGGCAGCCGAAATCAAATGGATATTGGCGAGATTTTAGAAAAATCTTGAAAAATGTAAATATTTAAAGAATATCCATTTAAGATAGATGTTTGAAACAAGACCCGAAATACATTCGGCTGGGCG
Organism: Tetrastigma voinierianum; assembly: GCA_016808115.1. Classification (NCBI taxonomy): domain Eukaryota; kingdom Viridiplantae; phylum Streptophyta; class Magnoliopsida; order Vitales; family Vitaceae; genus Tetrastigma; species Tetrastigma voinierianum. The sequence goes on along the minus strand of JAEQBH010001887.1, from coordinate 396,466 downwards.
AAAATGAAATCGAAGAAGTGTGACACGTGTACGGCGTGACCCGCGTGTCCACATATAAATAACCTAAAATATCTAACACCCAAAGCGATCTCATTTGGTCTAAGAGGAAAAACGTGATAGAGAGAGAGAGAGGAAAAGAAAAACAAACTTTTCTCCAGCGATTTCACTGGGTTTCTTGGTGGGACCTAGGCGGGGCCGGGGAGTTAAAACACTCTCGACAGGCTCGCATGGGTACATTAGAATCTGGGTGCATGAGGTCCAAGCGTTAGGGTTTCAAAGCGAGAGAAAAGGCGGTGTCCCTAGGAAATCACGCTGAATTGAGTAGGGTTTTATCCTATAGATTTAATTTCTATCTAAGGGCATGTCTTGAGTGTCAAAGTGGAATGATGTCAGGTTTTTCCGCCCGACCCCATGATTGTGTTTGTATAACCGGCCATCCCTCATCTGAATTGAGTGATTCTAATTTGGAGTAAACTAGACATAGGAAACATATCTCGCTAAAATAGATTCTCATCAAATTCTGCCCATTGGTTTCGAAATGCATTCAAAATTGGTATATTCGACGGGTTTCACTGATACAGTACTGAGACCCCACTGACTATATGTTGGCCTGCTTGGCCATCACTCATCTGAATTGGGTGATTCTTATTTCTAAGTAAACTAGACTTATAGGAGAACATATTTCCTTGAAATAGGTCTATCAAATTCCGACTTCTTTGCGCACCAGTGCATTCAAATACAGGGCTATGTTAGAATGAGTTTCTAGTTCTATTTGAAATGAGTAGTCCAGTTATTTAGGACATATCTTTTGAGTTTAGGTGATCCGATTTGGGTGATTTCATTTGGAGAAGAACCCGTATCTTCAAATGAGTACAAAGAACCAGTGTCAAACTATGGATTAAGACCCTAAAATCGGGTATCACATACTGTTTCCAGTGTAAGTAAAGTAAATTGACTAGTTTTGAATGAAAAGGCCATAACTTCTTCATCTGAACTCTATTTTGGGTGTTCTTGGACTCTATGGAAAGCCCATTGAGTCAAGAACCTAGCCATATTCCTGTGGAGGGTAATTGGTGTCCAAAACGCTTTTCAGAAGTCTATGTTTTGCACCAAATTATGCAGTTGTTTAGTTTGTGTTGATGTGAATGGCGAGTTTGACATTACCCATTTGCATGGCATGTTGTAGCTATTATATTAGTGTAGTGCCATGAGTTAGCCTAAGAAAGGCTATATGACATTATATTTAGTAATGCATTGTGAATCACTAATATGCATGATACTACGATATCTATAAAGAAGTTATGGGGCCATAGCATGGAACATCAATACTTAGATATATTTGCATGGTGCACTTGACATGAAATATGATTGAGTTAAGATATTTCCATATAGTGTATCATACATGTAACATGAGAATTTATAGTGACATTAGCAATGCATATGCACGGGGTTATGTAACATGTTGCGGGTGTATGTGCATGGATGCTAAGGTCATCCATCATCGACTTGTTGATGAATAGGTAGTGAGCTTGTACTTTGGGCTGACATCCGATAAATGTCTCCCACGGTTTAAAACATAAAGAAATATAAATAATGTAATGTTAAGTGGAGAGGCAAGAAGGGAATTTATTAACCTCGAATTTGAAAATCTGGAACCTTAGGTGTAAAGACGATTATTAACAAATCGAAGTTGTATGGGTGTATGAGACCCGCGGAGTGGTAAGAAAAGTTATTTGCCTAAAGAAGACACGGTCATGTTATCCACATAGACTTGAGTTGTATGATGGTCGGGATGTTCAGGTTGGTTTGCCAGTAGCGCCGTGATCCCCAGAGCGATGAGGTTGTCGCATGGGTCATTCAATGTCTACGATGGCCAGTTTTCCTGCCACTTTTGCCGTAATAGCGAGGTGATGATGACTCGGGATTGGGTATGATGACATTTCGCGTACGCGGCCATGACATTAAGTATGACATTTACTTGGATGTGTGTTTGTATGCGACCATTGCGCTTTGTGTGTAGATGGGGTAGCCCTTATAGCAGGTCCTCCTGAGCTTTGCTCATCCGTCGTGGGATTTTAGATACAGTCCGGTCTGATGTCCCCAACCGCATGGGGTATGAGGATGAAGGCCGAATGCGGCTTTGTTTGTTTGTTTTTATCTTGTACCCATATTCGAAGGCATAACAGAAACATACATACCTTTTGTATGATAAAGAATTTGTTAAATGGATTATTGATTAAATGATATCCTTACATTTTTGTATATTTGAATTAAATATACGGGAATAGGTCTCAATATGAGACAAATGAGTGTGATATCGGGACACCGATATTTCTACAGTTTTCGTAGGTTAGCTGGGTTATCAGCGGGACCTCGGATAAGTGTCACATCATGATCCAGCATGTAGTAATCGATGCTGCGATGGGCACAAATCAAACTTCTTGGATTGTACTACAGTTATACGGTCTCATACGCTGTAGCTAAACAGCAGGTGAAGAATCATAGGCTTTTTGTAACCATATCTCATGGCAAATTAATTATGAACATAATATTGGGTATTTTGTTCAAAATGTAAGTTATAGCTTTCAAGGCTTCACCCCACTAGAACTCAAGTAGTGAAGAATTAGCAAGCATACATCACACCATATCATGAAGCATGTGATTTCCCCTTTCCATAAATCATTCTCGAGTTACAATGGTTAATATGCTTAAGTATTAATGCCACATTCCTAGAATTGCCATGAATGAATGCAGGGTTGTGTCCCATCTCATCATATCTACCATAGGAATGAGCCACTTTGATCTTCTTCCCTTGGTGGAGCTCAACTTTAGCTTTGAAAGCCTCTAAAGAGTAAAAACTTCTCACATTAAGGCTCAGAAAACCATAGCGAATTACTTATATCAACGTAGGCGTGATAAAATATTTTGTGGCCACTCTGTGGAGGAGTGAATGAATCACAAATATCTATGGATTATCTCATTGTTAGCTCGTCATCTATCGACTTTGGCATTCGAGCTTAGCGTCAATTACCCTTGATGCAATCTACACAAGTATCAAAATATGATAAATCAAGATCACGGAAGAATCTCTTATTAATCTCTCTATCTCACATGGAAATATGACCCGAGACTCTTGTACTGAAAAATTGAGATTTTCTAATCGATGTGGAAGCGTTTGTGCTACTAACAGTATCAATAAAAAGAAAAACAAAAACATAAGGCAAATAAGATAACTCTAATCTGTAAAGATTCCCACAAATTATTTCATTGCCAATTAATAATAAGGTCTTAGCCTGATTGCTTTTTCTAATTCTAAAGAAAACTATATAATTCTCAAAATAGGTACATATATCAAAATCCTACTAATCGAACATGTATATACTACATCTGTAACTCCGAAAATTTGATCTGGCGCTTGATCTAACGCTCCTAAAATCATTTGGCCTCTTTATCGTCTTCCATGTACACGTACTACTCTTGACTAGTTGGACTCTTACTTATCACCATAACGTTGATTCTAGCGTGAATGGCGCTTTAATATCAACACCAAATGCCAGAAAGGCGCCGATAACATTGGATTCAAACAAACTTTTACGATAATTTACGCGCCAATTTTCTTGAGCGGCGCTAACTACAATGCCGCTACTTATGCTCAAACATGTGGCGATGGTTATAAACTTGAGAAAAATTCAATTTTACGAAAGAGTAAAAGCGATAATTTAAGTTTGAAAACCATAAATTCTCTAGATCTGGATAGCGGCAGATTGCGCCATTAAATTCGTCTACGTAGAAATCTATTATTGAGAGAGAAAAGTTTATTAGATACGAGACAATGAATATTTAATTTTTAAGGTGTCATTCGTCAGTGATTCGAGGTGAGATTTACTAAATCTCAAAAGGTGAGAAAGAAATGCCCAGTTCAAGTTCATTCAAATGAGCTGAACTAAAAGGAATAAATTTTAAGGATAAAGCGAACCGAATGAAGCAATATAGATTATGTGCTCTAAATAATATAATAATAAAAAGGTAAAAAAATAAAAGAGATAAGAAATCAAAAATAGAATGGAGATAATACGACCTTAAAGATTGTCCGCAGAGAGAATATTAATTTTCATTTTCTTTTCTGTATTTTTTTAGATCTACGAAAATCGGACCGTAGATTTTATTGGAATTTTGTGAAGTTAATCCTCTGTGACCCAGGAGCTACTTGTGGACCTTTTGAATCTTGGAGTTTGATCCAGACTCAAGGACTAGAAATTTCCTACTTGTGTTTATTCTAGCCTAAAGGCTATTTAATAAGTTTTTAGATTAAAAACCCAAGGACCGTGGGCGTAAATTTCAGGTCCTGGATTTTTGGGATGAGTGCTGGAGTTTTAGAGATTTTGGGACTATTTTGGACGGTCGTTTGAATTTGGCCCATTTTTGGATAGTTAAGTGAATTTTGGTATTTTAGGCAGGTTATACTTTAATTTCGGGACTATTTTCAGGCTGATCTGGACTATGTTGAGTTTGGTTTGCTCCGAGGAGGCCCGATGTCTTGAGGATTTGCAATTAATGTTTTGATATCACAATGTCGGTGATGAACCGTGATGGGACGAGGAAGTTACTTACTGTTTTTATATGGGTCAAGTTTTGGTCAAATTTGTCATTATTGTTGGAAGTGAATAATATGATTGGAGTGGTTCGTGTGTCATTGGGTGACAAATAAATGACACATAGTTGTACGCTGATTGAGGCTACCATTGTGGCTCGTTGGAGCTAGTAAGTGGACAAATTGTGTCATCACTAGGCCTAGGGTTGATGTGTGTCATTACGAGTGTAGATGACTTGTGATGTCCATATATGTGAATTAAGTATGTTTGATTTGGAATTTGTATGAACCTTAATATGGATAATAACTCAAATGAAGTGCATGGATAAATATACATAATTAATATATACATGCACATATAAGTTTCGTATTATATATAGCATAGTGAATAGGCATTAAGTAGCATGGTGCATTATACATACGAAACATGTCGCATAACATGGGTGTGAGTAGATAGTTAAAGTCGACACTGTAATTGGGTGTTAAGTGAATTATTGTCATTGATGATCGTGGTGGTGGATCGACTTTGTGCGGTGTTGAGTTAAGTAGGCTGGTTAATGAGACTGACATCCAGATACAGAGTCAATCTGAAGGTTGGGAAATAAGAATGGCTCATTGCATTTCATATACCTTTGGGGCACCTAGAGCAATGGAGTGAGTCTGTGGGGTGGTTTCTTGGGAGGAATTGTTTCGGAGGTTGACCAGGTAATGTATTTATCGAATTAATATCCCTTTCTGACATGGAGGGTTATCGTATAATGTCGATCGTTGTAATTATACCTTGATTAGTATCCATCGGAGGTTGTCCATATAATATCAATCGTGAGGTTGTGATTGTGATAGCCATGGTTGTCCACAAATAGGTGTCGAATCTACATTCACTTATATCGGAGGGTTGTCCACGGTTAAAGCAAAATACCTTTGTTTGAAATGGTTTCATTCATGGCGAATGCATGTTTGATGGAGTGAGGTCGAGTATGGTGTAGAGACCGCGTCTCATAATTACCTTAATGGGTGTAAGAGACGCGATATCCATGGTCTGTATGGGTGTAAGAGCTGCCCAGGTATCACGAAAGTTATTGCCGAAGACTGCGGTCATGTTTATCCATGGAGCCGGAGTTTGTGTGATGGTCGGGGATGACGCCGGGATTTGTTGCCCATTGACACTTGCATTGGGTAATGTTGGCTCGATACTTGGGTCATTGGTAATACGGTGTGAGTTATCGCAGTTAAATTGCCATGCAATTTGAGACGGTGGTGGGTGACTTGGGATATATTCTCGGTAACGCCGTGAGGTGATGGGTCAGCGAGCTGGTACATAAGGCATAGTGAGTCGGTCTCGACCGCTGGCATGTAGACACATTCCGGATGAACATGTGTATTATTGCATGGATTGCCTTGTGTTTGATTATCGACCATTACTTGCCGTAGGTGTGGAAGTAGCCCTTATGGGAGATTATCCCACTCTTGGGCACTCCTCCGTCATTAGGACCAACTAGTCGAGTCAATCACGAATAATTGATACATTGAGACCGCACATGAAAACCCAAACATGGCTTTGATTTTATATAACATGTATTAGAATGTAAGTAATTTTATTATATATTTGTATAAAGGTAATTTATTAACTCTTGAACTATTGTAGATAGTTGATATTTGGGATATATTTTGTGAGTATTTGTCACGGGGCCCCAGAGTGGCCCATTATATTACTCGCATGCTGAGACCTGTCGCGGTCATTATAGGAGCTGTTTGGGACAGGTTTATATTTGGGGAAGCTCCTTACAAAGAGCTACTTGCAGATTTTTAAGTGTCGAATGTCGAATTGGGTTGCGGCATCCAGTATTCAGCGGGTTGTCAAAGGCCCAAGGGATAGAAATGATGGTTGCATTTTCCCTTGAAACCCTAATCTTGGAGGTGTTGGAAGGCCACGTTCTTGCCATTGCCCTTGGCACTAGTATTCTACTCTTGATAGGCTAGCTTATTCTCATTGAAGGCTATAGTAGGTGGAGTCTTTCTCTTCTAGCTCTCATTGGCTGAGGTAGTCACCAAAGAAATACTCTTGGATCTTTCCTTCTTCATATTTCTATCATCCTTAGAGATGATGGAAGTCATATCTTCAATTTTCCATTGCTCCTTTTGATCATTATATCTGGACTTGATATTATGATGAAAATGAGAGTTCCCATAGTCGACTGAACAACATAATATGGTGAGCTTTATTTCAGATTGTATGAGATTTTGTACATGCAAGATGTCTTATCTTATCAGCGTGCCTCGGTACTTGCCATCCCGTTATGAATTAAATTGAAGAGTGTTGGTAGCTCTGTTATTTTCATTCTTGAAAACCGTGTATTTATTGCCGTAAGAACTCTTTTCATTCGATATGAAGAATGCTTTCATACAAATATAGTCATTCATATAGTTTCCACCAGTCATCAAACATGACTAAATTGGAGATACTCTCAATCTTCATACTCTTTTTTCTCTCTGACCAAAACTCAGAGTGGGTTTTTGTAAGACTTCAAATTTCAAAGGTCAAGGATTCGGGTTTCTGTGGTGCTCCAATTCATCATTAAAGGTTTAATCCATTGCTTGCAGTTCTTTCCATTAAACCGTGATGAGATTGGAAAGCTAGCTGAAAATAAATAAAGAGAGCAATGTCTTATGAGTCGTTATAAAAACAAAGACATGCTAATTTACTCTATCCTTCAAACACCAAATTCTCACAAGGTGATCATTAGATTCAGATTCCATTGAATATAAAAGACTCAAACCGATTAAAATAATCATTATACTCTGACGAATGTGCGATATCCCACATCGATAGGGTAATGAATTGTGTGATTTAAGACATACAGACAAATCTCTTCATCAAACTACAGTATCCTACCAAATAATAAGGTGTCGATAGGAATGACCACTGTCGTATGAGACCTTAAAATTGATATAGCAAAATGAACCAGAAATAGTTCACGGTATCAATTCCGACATTTATTACATACTTTCGAATTCAGGAAGTTCAAACATTTAATATTTTCAGTTCCTTGAATGCCGAAAATGATAAACTTATTTATAGCGTGATATCGCAAATAATCCCCAAATATCCACAAACATAAATTTCAAAAGCAATATGTAAAAAATAATAATAATAAAATTATTACGAAATTAGTAAAATAAATAAATTTTATGCGAAACCGATTAAATGTAATGATTATGTAACACCGATGTACCCCTAAACGTAGTTTTGGACTTGTTTAGGGTATATAAGCTCGTGATTTTTCGGAAATAAAATAAAAAGACCCGAAATGAATATTAGAATAAGGGTAAAGTGATCATTTACCATGAGGACATAAAGGCATAAATCAATAAGTTTTATGCAATTCTTGGAATTTAGAAAGATGGGATGTAAAGTATAATATAACATATTGAAGTTAATAAGAGAGAAAGGGCTAAATAGCAAAAAATGGGAAAGAGTCAAAAATGGGTTTTTATTATGTGGCCATGTGGCCTTAAGTCGAAAAATGGATAAAACATTTGGTCTCATTTTGAGGACAAACGCTCAAGAAAGAAGAAAAGAGGAAAGAGAGAAGAAGAGGAAAGAGGAAGAAGAAGAAAGAGAGGAAGATAAAAAAAAAAGTATAGTTATGATTTTGTATATGGATAACCATGGAAAGTAAAAGATCTTACATAGTTTTGTGTGGAGATTCAGGAAATTTATGAGTTCCAAACCTAGGGTTTAGTTAGGAATTGATCATAACTTAGTTTGAGACTAGAGTGAGTTGAAAAACTCTAGCTTGGTTAAAATAAGTATGGAATCACTCCTTTGAGAGGTTGGATTCATGGAGTTAATTAAAGCAATTGAGTTAGGGTTTTAGAACAAACCCCTAACTAATCATGTTTAGGTTTGTATGTAGGTTATGACCCATATTAGATTTAATTTGGGAGAAATTCATGGAAGATTTTGAGAAAGATATGTAATGAAAGATGAATTAATTAAAATTGAGATTCAGAGATGAATTTGGGTAGTTTTGAGTGTATATAAGAGTGTTAGGTTAGTTTGGGTATGATATATGGAAAAAGGGAAGAAAAGCCCGTGTCTGACCAGGTTGAGGAACTATGATACATGTCAGGAGTTGTACAGTGCAGATGTGTTCCTATTTATTTTATTTTTGACCGGTGTGTTTGTATTTTGGCCGTAACTTGCCATTTCTTACTCAAATTTGAGTTATTCAAGTTATTTAGTTAAACTAGACTTCAAGGAGGAGACCAAACATCATGAAATAGAGTACCCTCGGTCCGACTATGTGGCCCAAAATTCGCACTCAAAGTGGGGCTATGTTCAAGCTGATTTTATAGTTCAGTTTTTAAACATAATTGTAGTCGAGTTGTTTCGAATGGCAGGTTTAGTTACTCCGATTTGGGTGATTCCAGTTGGAGGAGAACCACGCCCACTTTGTAACTAAAGGGTTTAAAGAACGGTGTCAAATGTCGATCAAGACTACCAAATGGGAAGTGGCCTAGAAAAACTGTCCCTCGGGTAAAATCGGTAAATTGACTAGTTTGGCATGAAAAGCCATAACTGGTTGGATGATAGTGGAATGATTCAATTTCTAAGTAAAATAGATTCATTGAGAGACGAGTATGAATGATGTGTGAATATAAGCATCATGCATACACAAGTATAATAGATACCATATATAATAGGCATGAAACAAGAAAGTATAAATGCAAAATGTATAGATGTGTTCATGAAACATAGATATGATATGAAACATGAAAGCGGTAAAGTATGAACATGGTATAGACATGAAAAGAGAAGAAGTAAATCATGAACACCGAAATTATGATAAAAAAAAAAAAAAAAGATGGAGTTATAAGTTAGAAAGACCATATGATCATTATGACTACCGAGGAGATAAGAAGAATGAATAGAGTGGACGTTTTGATTGATTCTTGGCCTCCTACGTCTTCTGACCTCACTTTTGCATGGATAGCCACGTCTGATTGGTGTAGCGCTCGATGATCTTCAGCCACTCACATTGCATGGATAGCCACATCTAATGGAACGCTTTGCACTCTGCTGAATGCTATGGCACTCTGTGCGTGGATAACCCGTCTGTGATCCTTAAAACCGCTCTACGTCTTTATGGCACTCACATTTGCGTGGGTAAACCGTCTGATGGGGTCGCCGGCCTCCACGGTGGTGCTCGACTCACATTCTGATGGGCGGGCTGCGTTTTGGCGATACTACGGTACCTCGATGCGCATATTATATGGGTGCCCATTGTGCTGCGTGCTACTCTCGACGCTATGATTAGTACATTGATGTGACCAGAGTTGCTGCAGATGCAGACTTTGAATGAAAAGAATAAAGAGTAAAGAATTCGAACATGGTAAAGATGCGGATAACACCTCGGGTTTACCACGTATTTTTCTGTGAGTACCTCGGAATTTTTATACAAGTAAAATCTACTAGCAGTACATCCCAGGCCTCATTATCAGTAAAATAAGTATAAATCCATTAGTACCTCCGGGCACTTCATTCCAGTAATATAAATTATAATGAATCTGTGTGAAGTACCTACGGGAGACTTTTGTATAAAGAATAAGCTCTGACTCCTACGGGAGATCAAATAAGCATAAACTATTATAACATAAGAAGTGTATAAGATACAAAGATGATTAAAATATAAGCAAATGATCTGTTTATTTTGGGATATGTGAATCTATGTAAACTTTAGTATATATGTATTTGATGCTGATATACTACTCGGACTAATGTCCGTATACGCACTCAATCGCGTGCGACCTTATAGGTGATATAGTTCTGATATGTTAAGGCTTATCATTACCTCCCAGATCGCAGCCATACAAGAATAAGATCGTAAAGACGAGAATAGGATCTACGTAACACAAGTATACAGATTCGTAAAGACAGTATAACATACGCGAGGAACAAAGTATAAGATAAATATGTATAAGTTCTGTATCTTAAGTATAAGATCTACAAATAGAATAAATTCAGTTAATACAAGTATAAGTTTCAAATGTAGATCGGGTCTTACATTGGTACAAATTACTAGATTAGTACGATCTAAGTTTTGTAGCATTGCTTGGTTGCCAGTATGAGATAAGTTCTGAAACCGATTATCGTTTCCGTAATATCTGTAGTACCCTCACAGGGCACCTCAGAACAAGTATAAACTCTGTAGAAGTAAGTATAAGCCTTGCTGTTACCTAAGGGGTATACAGTAGAAATATAAGTTCATAAATCCTCAGGTCAGGATAGATATAAGTACTAGTCGTGTATAGAAATTTTCCTCTTTGTATGGCATAAGTTCGCATGACTCTAAAATTGAGATAGATATAAATTATCCAGTGGTATATAAGTACCTGCAGTATAAGCATAGAGTTCACATTTGGCTCCTACAGGAGATTGAAGCAATTTAAGCTTGAGATAAGTATCAGGTATGTGGATATGATAACCAGTATAGTATATATGGATTCAGTCTGCATCTGAAATTTATATAAGTATGTCTGGAATCAATATAAAAATGTGTCCTACGGGATATTGAAATAAGAATAAGTCTACCATAAGTCTGAGGATTACAGTGAAATATAAGTTTTTATAACCAAGTATAGAAGTTGGAATGCATTATCTACGAGATATAAGAAAAAGAAACCTTGGATTTATTACAGAGGATGATTGCATATGTATGTAAAATTTGTTATATATGAATTCACACAGAAGATTGAGATCGATTCACTATTATGGCCCCATTAACATGATCCGATTATAAGTGCATATGTTTACATATAAGTTATATGTTTCCACTGGCGCAAAAACAGCACGGGTTTGATGCGTGTGGAGAAGCGTCTTTATCTTCCACTTGTCCCGGTTGGGCGACCTTTACAACTGGTAAGGGCTCGTCATTATGTCCAGCTCAGTTGTAAATGCCTCGTCTGAGTTTTGTATATATACCAGAATGGACTTAATTATATCCATATAGATATTGATGGACATCAGTCCTGGTAGTTCTTTTCAGATATGTATCCGTTATAAAAAAAAAAAAAAAAAGAATCAAAGAGTTCCACAGGTAGCTCGTGCCTGAACTCGTCGGACGTAAATTAACCTGGGCCCGACCGAACTCCAGGGCGTGACAGAAAATTATAAATCGGGGCAAAATAAATTTTAATAAAAATCGCTCTATCAAAATCCCATAAATACACGAGCAAGACTTTGTAAGGTTTTTAAACGACAGCAAAGCATCGAGGGCATACACGGGCTACTCCCGGCTTGGGGACGAATGTGCATAGATCCTTTCAAGTTCGAAAATTGATCGGTCTTGGTTTGACATGGTTTATGTTACCGGTTCCCTAAGAGTTAATATCTCCATTACTAAACCCTTTCTTACTCCCGCCCTTTGAATCATATTGCTTCATACACAATCAACAAAACCAATAGAGTCGCATTAATTTAGCTATATCCGGCACACACTTCGATTAGCGCAGAATCGTGAATATCAATCGACGGCCTCGCTCCTTCCTCATTTTGAGACTCATGGTATTTTTAAGGACCATCCGTGGCTTAACCTTGAGTGAACTAGAAAGTTATTTTGCTAGTTACTAAGAGTGATGATCCCCATTCAACCTGGTTTGGATCGTTTGACTATGGCTTCACGTTCTTTATGTAAGTTGGGAAGAAAAAATTAAATCTTTTATTTTTTCTATATGTATTTTCTGTACGATAATCCACATATATACACATTCATAGGGGTAATATGATCCAAATATACATAAATAATACACGTATATACAAAAACACTTTACAATAAAAAGCTCGATCATGAGGGTCCACATACTACTAAGTTGGAGCTATGGAAGTTAAAGCAGGAGGCCGAGTCATTTGGCGGAAATGGAAGGCTTTTCCCTTATCAGAGAAGGCCCTGTAGAGTAAAGGGAAGTGCATGAATTCTTGGAAAAGAGGGAGCGAGCCTTTATAATGTAATAAAGAAGATCGACTGGCGTACTAGACCTGTTTTGATCAGTTCCGTTCCTATTAAGGAAAATCTAGGATTATTTTACATATATATATGGAGCATACACAAGCTTAGCCATGAAAAAAAAATTGAAGAAAAAAAAACTTAAAATTCAAGTCATCAAAGTGTATACAAAATCATTTATGCTATGCTATGCCACATATGAAATACTAAAATGAGGGAATGACAACTAGCACACACACTTCTACGGTCGACATAAGGTACACACTGAGAATAACATAATGCATAACATTCCTTTAAATTTATGCTTTAAGTGGATATACAATTCCCTAATTTTGATGCTAAATTCTCCACTTAAAATTTTACTTTGAAACATGTATAGTAGTTTATGGGAAAAAAAAATGCCTTCACCACCCATGTACAATCATCAAGAAACATGTTTTTATAACCATCAAGAAACATGCTTTTATTTAAAAATAAACGTAAACAATCATTAAATTCATGAGTAAATGACATTATAATTTGGATTCCATTCATCCAAAAACACACCAAAAAGAATAGGTCCCATAAAACACCCATAAATATGTTAACCTAATACTACCAATTTGTATCTCGATGATACATAATTAGTATGCCCAAATGCCAACTATGTCATGCATAGTGTACCTGAATCAAATTTTAAGGAATCTTTCAAACGCCACAGAAGATGAAGCCCAAAAAGAATATTAATAATGGGATTGCTTTCCTGCTTTAGTTTTTGTATAATTCAAGAAAATTGGACTAATTGCGACCAAGCTCTTTCAAAAGAAATAACTTAGATTTCAATTCAATCATCAATGTCGTCGTCTCCGTCAGCATCCATTTCATTATCCTAATTTAGAAACGACGGTCGTGCACCTCCCAAAATGATTGAACACTACAACAAATACAAACAAACAATCGCGGAAATGCCAAAGAAAAAATCGATACCTTCAATGCCAATTAAAATAACTATAATACCAATTGATGAAAATATTGTAAAAGCAAGAGCATTTATTAAGGCAAAATTAGTTAATCAATAACAATTACAGCTAATAAATGCATTATAAAAACAACTTTATTGAACAATGAAGCATATCATTCATAGTCAAATAGCGAGGGTTAAAAATGTCTCTTTCCTTCTTCCTTTTTTCACGTGTTCTACACTATGGAAGGTTCTAAGGTTTCTTGTGAGAGCACAAGGGAAATGAGCAATTAGACTTTAATCCAATGGGCTAATCAAAATAAGGGAAAAGTTAGAACCATGGGCCTATATCTAGTTAACAATTTTTTTTTTTTTTTTTTTTTTTTTATGAAGGGAAACTACAAAGCTAGAACTTTACAAAAGCAATTGGATAAAGATCCACAATAATCTTTAAAACTAATAAAAGTAACATCTTTGGGGAAGTTTGACCACCAAATCCTTGAATCTATAGTACCAATACCTTTCTTGGCCAAACAATCCACAGTTCTAATGTAACTTGAGTTTCGGTGATCCAAATGAGATGATTCCAATTCCTACTAAAAAAATAGACTGCAGATAAATTTTCAAGGAATCATAAGCAAATTATAGCCTGCGTGTTCCCCATGCTAAAATTCTCATAAGTGAAGGGGTATTGGGTAGACATAAACCCTGGACCAAAAAACTCTGTAGAAAATAACCTACTAATATGCGTGAGATTGTCATTGTATTTGAATAAAATGGCCATGAGGAAGCCCCGCATTGTCTCTAGACTCTCAAGATCTAATCAGTTTTAAGATTTTGGCTTGCTCCTATCTTCCCATTCTCGCTTTCCAAGATTTGAACTATTTGTTTTAAATGCATAAGAAAAGCATATTGAATTGTTTTAATTTATTTGAAGAAATTGATTGTGAAATGTTTGCAAATGAAAATTGCATGAGTATTGAAAATGAACCATTTATATAAATGTAAATATCAGACTCCTTATGTTGCTATAAAATACTCAACGCTCGTTAATTGGAAATGCCAACCGTTTAGTTCAGATGGAAAGATACGGTATACTCAATGTGGGTCAAAATAGCATTACCGCGAACGACATATTGATGTGTCACCCGATCGCAGCTCCAAATGACCATATCGATAGTATTCACTAATTGATTTTTTTTTAATAATCGCCGCCAGCACCAATGACTGGGACCAGATATAAAAATCATTTTTATACCCGCCACAAAATTTCAGCCGTGATCGCGTTTGATTCCGATATCCCGTATATCGAAAAACATAAAGTTAAATTTGTTAAGGCATAACCGAATTAAATTGATTCGAGATTGTGACAAATTGGAATTGAAAGGATTATGTAATTGAAATGAAAAGAGTATCGTGGAAATGCATGATCGGGATTTAAACCGAAACCCGAGAATGGAATGTATAGGAACCACTAAGCAGCCAGAAAAATGCTTAATGTGTAGTTTTATCTATGCGCAAAAATCGATCGAACAGAGCGAAAAGCAAAATCGAGGAGCGCCGAGTCATAAAGAAAGAATTGTGAAGTATGTTCCACATACATTCACCTCCCATCTCTTTCGAACATCGACATTTTTGTAAAACAATTTCAATCAATATCTATTTGTAAATCATTCGGTGCGCGATATGCCTTTTATAGTAATCGCATTTTTGCATGAATGAAATGAAATGGCTACTTCCTTTAAAAATGCTTCCCATATTTGAAAAGGATTTATGCCAACTGGCGCAACGCCACGGCATGCTTGGATAAAATGATTTTTGATAAGGTGATCGAGCCGACATTAGAGCAACCCTAATCCTGCTCGACCCGCCAAATGGGTCAGCCTGAAATGAGTGTTACAATCGAATGGGATAATAAGCTATAAAGACACGTGGCATTCGTGTGAGTGACTCGAGCATTCATGTGGGTGACCCGAACTTAATCACGTGACAGTCATGTGAGTAACCCGAGCTCAATAGGTAGGAAGATCGGGCATAACCCCAACTTAACCACCTCGGGCATCAAGGTGGATGGGATCGAAGACTCAAGCAAACAGGTTGCCTCGGGCATAAGAGATAAAGCAAACGAAGCATGCGTTGCAATCCACCTCAATAGACGTTACGACACAAGTTATGTATAATTAATGGGTAACATAAGGACATTGAGGGCCACGTATAGTTGCCCATCTCATAACCGTCCACCATGTTACCCCCACGACGGGTGCATATAACGTAGCGGACGTGACTGAACAGGATCCAAGTTGAGAAGTAATAAACAAATTCTCCTTTTGGGAAGGTCGCAAACCTTTCAATCGGGTTATCGTCTAGGGAACGTAACAAAAGTCCACTCTCATTTTCAATGTAAGTAGAGCCGACTGGCGATTCGCTTCTAATTTCAATGAGCGGTACCTTCAAGTTCTAAGCCTACAACGACCACGCACGCCGCCGTTGAATGAATGTTGGAAGGATCGTGCTGAATCCCACCAAAGAATTGATTCGTTTCGCGCTTAACGCAGCCTTGCACGAGGAGAACACAACCTTACATAACACGTGTAACACCCATTTTAAAACACATTTCATTCCAACCATTTCAAATATGCGGTTTTGCTGCTCACTCACTAAGCCTTGCATAAACATTTAAACAATTCATTTTACAAAATGGCATACCATGCCTTTCAAAATATTATACAACATTGTTTCGTAATTTACTATTTCCAAAATACAAGATAAGTCATGCCTAAAATTATATTAATGTATATGACAAAGAGCATTCTCAATTCTTTCTCGCTGACTCGCGCTCGACCTTGCCTCCTTTCAGTTCACTCATTCATCACTCTGCACCGCATTGGTAAAACACGCCAAGCATTTTCATGCTTAGTGGTTCTATACAAACCCATTTCTCTTAGTTTCGCTTAATTCAAATCATGCAATTTTAACAATTCAAAATCCAAATCTTTATGGATGATCAATGTAAATACAATACATATACTTGTTTTTATGGGACATATCCAATTATGGTTCATTAATCATCCTAAAAAATGCATTCCTTATTCAATAAATCATGCATTAATCAACCATGCATTTCACAATGCTCTTTCAATTCCAATATTTCACAATCTCAACTCAATTCAAATATGCTCACAAATTCAATCTCGCTTATGCAATTCAATTCATTTTTGTAACGCACCGCTATGCAACTCACCCGCTTGGCGCTAATCAATCCAATTATGTCAATCAATTCATAGTTATGCCTAATGAATTTAACCTTATGTCTTCGATATACGATATCAGAGTCACGGCACGGCCTACCGGATCAAGCAGCCTAAGATAAAAATGGTTTTATAACACGCGACGGCCCCGTCAAGGCCGATCAAGTTATAACAATCAAATAGTGAACACTACCGATACGCCACCCGCCATTGGCCGGCCAGATCGAATGACACATCAATACAATCATTCGAGATCGCTTAATTTGACCCTTATCGTATACCAATCTATCCTAATACGAACCAAACTTGCTAACATTCTATTAAGTATGCTCAAATCTTTATAAGAAAGTACACATAATATGTACATTCGTATAAATAGTTCACTTTCAATAGTCATGCGCTTTTCATATGCAAACATTTTATAATCAATTCTTCAAATCATTCAAAACAATTCAATATGCTTTTTCAGGTGATTTTTAGGAATGTTTCTTTCAAATATTGAATGAGAATAGGAAATGTGTAACAAACATGCAAAAAACTTGAAACGAGGAATAGAAGTAGATAGAACAAAACCCAAAAGACGTCCTTAATTCCCCGTCCTCGGAATCTCGACCTCAACTTGACTTTCCTCCGCACCCCTAATCCATCACACATATTTCCCACAATCAAAGAATAACCAAGAAAATCATTTGTGCATTCTAGATTTTTGGTTAGGTTGATGTTCCACTCTCAATACACCTCACTTGGCCAAATTTTCTGGGGACAATTGAGCCAGAGATATGGTTTCCTATATACCCTTCACTTAGAAAATTATAACGTATATGAGTCTATTTTTAGTAGGAATTTGAATCATCTCATTTGATCACCCAAACACAAGTTATGGCATCTTTATGCCAAACTGGCCTGGTGATCCCCACCACTCGTTACCACTGCTTTTCAATTTCAGGGTCTTAACTCCATAAATTGGTAATGGTCTCTTCTACCATTTGAAGCTATAGTTCTAAGTTTCTCCTCCAACAATCCCCCATCCATCAACAACCACGGAATTTTACATTCAGACTACTTCTAATTTCTTTTCAAAACAGAAACAGATTTTTCTTGCACATAGTTCCCCTTTGAAGGATTTCTGGGAACTTTGGGGTTACAATTTGTATACCCTTCCTTCAAGTAAATTATTCTTCTAGAAGTTTAGTTTACCCATAAATTTGAATCACTCAATTAGACAGGAAACTCAACTTATGGCCTAAGTATCAAAACTACTCCAAAACACATAACTGTTTCAGAATTGAACCAGAAATTTATCCGAAACAGAGCATCACTTCAACGAATTTCTGGGTCCAATTGGGTCCAAATTTGGGTACCATTACTTCAGAGAGTTTTTTCTACTATAAGTCTAGTGTACTTAGCAATTTGAATCACTCAATTAGGATAAGAAATGACCAAGTTATGGCCAAAACAAAAATATGGGTTTGGAAATATTTTGACAGCATCTCCTTTTTGAACAATCTTTCATAATTTCCTCTTCGTGATTTTCTTCCAAAACACCTCAAAACTCAAAATAACCATGTCAATTTACTCCTAATAATAAAATCCTGAATATCATCCCAAACCAATCACAAGCAAACCCATGGATGATTTAGGGTTTTCCCAACTCAAACATCATAAAAATAAAATTTATGTTTCAGGTTTTACTCCTGAATTCTACTCTTCAAGCCCTAGTTTCTTCCTTCAACACCCAAGCAATCTGTAATAAATATGGAAGATTGTCCACTGTGCTTCTCGACCTCTCTTATACAACCCTAGGTTTTCTCCTCTTTTGCTCTCTCCTTTTCTCAAATACGTTTATTATGCTATGTTCTGGGCATCTTCATTTTTGGTCTTTTTACTGCCAAACTCCTCAAATAAGTTCCTCGTTAATTCTTACAGCTCATTTCAATGTAAGTCTCTTAGACCAAATTTTGGTCTTTAAATCAACCTCATATAAGCGCTTATTGCCTACAAAGTCCATTTCCTTCTTGAACTTAAGCTTATCCCTAAAATTCCTATATGTTCCCATACATTCTTCTATTTGCACTTCAAATTTTCCCATATTCACTTGTACACATAAACATATTCACAAACGACCCTGTGTCCCGATTTTATAAGTTTTCACTAAGCTCGACATCGTAAATTTCCGTGTTCAATCTTAAATCACTTCACGATAACAATCAATATTCATTTAATACTTTTCTGAATACCCAAGTTTCGCCAATTTATACCCGAATATATAATAAAATTATAAATAAAAAATTTAGGTTATTTTTTGGGCGTTACAACACGACCGCCGTTCCTCACCATGATAATTCAGTCGTGCCCTATGATGAGCTTAAAAGTCATCCATTTTTAGTCCATTTTTCTGATCTGTTTTGATTTAAAAAGACTGATTTATGTGCAGAAATATGGAATAACTAACCAAACTGTTCTGCAGCAAGGAATTCAAGAAAAAGAAGAATATCATATAAAAAGCAAAGCAGAAGGGTGGACGAAATAGCACGAGATATTCGTCAAGCAAGTCGGGCAGCGAGAAAAGCAAGACAAAGATTAAGGAACCTGATGTCGTAAAGCCTTGGCAGCAATCAAAATGCATATCCAGTTGGTAGCCAGCAAAAACTCCAATGAAATGAAGCTTACTCGAAGAATATGCAGGCCGAGAGTTAAAGAAACCCGTGTGAAGCAACCAGAAATGAAGAAGAAGACTCGTGGTCGCGATATCCGGATGCCGCCGTGACATCGATGTAATGATACGTAATCGGCCAGATTTACGCGAAGTCATTACGATAACAATGGTGAAGAGAAGCAGGTCGTGGATATCCATCGACAGTTCGTTGTATACATCAGAAACTCGAAGAAATTGATAGAGGTCGCGACAAGAGAATCGCTGCTATGACAGTTCGGTGAGATGAAGCCGGCGTAATTCAAGTCGTTGTCGGGCGATAGGATCGATGTCGACATCGCAACGACTACCAAACCCGCAAGGGCATGAATTGATGTCTGATTGGGGCGGATCATGTCGCATACAATGTGAACCATCAAGTGAAGACTGCAGAAATATAAGCTGATGTCGCGACAAGAGATGGTTGTCGTGACACCAAAGGCAAACAATTGAAACCTGCAAAGACATAGGCTGATGTCGCGACAAGAGATCGAGGTCGCCGGCTACTTTAGACTGCTCGCCTGAAGGTCAAGCTCCATAAAAGCCATGTCGCGATAAGAGATCGGGCTGCCGCCACATCAAGCAACACCGCTGAACCTCCGTGATAATTAAGTAATGTCGCTAAAAGAGATCATGTCGCTACACCGCGAAAGCGGCAAATCCAATGGAACTCTCGTTCTCGAGCTGATGTCACGACAGATATCGATGTCGCGATGATCAAGACATCAGCTTAAAACCGCATTATTTAGTTGATGTCGCGATACAGATCGGAGAAACAAGGATATTGGGGAGCAACCATTTAAAGGTCGCAGAAGACGCGGAGCTGGATGTCGCTGACAAGAGATTTGATGTCGCGGACACTGGGCGAATGATCGGCTCAAAGCCAGATGACGAAAGTCGATGTCGCGACATGAGGATCGGTGTCGCTGGCTACTGGCGATGTCGTGACAAGTGGATTTAAGGTCGCGATCAATAAGAATATCACCAACCAATCTCGGAATCCACAAAGATCAGGACAATTAGTGGCCCAATCTGAAAACCCTATAAATAATGCTAAATTATCCGTATGAGGGAACGCAAATATGATACTGCACGAGAGGTCTGGATAGCTGAAGGCTCATTTTCTTTTATTTTTCTTTTCTTATCTTTTCTTTTCATTTATTTTCTTTGAGGTTGATAGTTAGAGATTAGATTAGATTTATCGTTCTAGTTTTCGTTTTATTTTCTCGGAATTGATTAGCATTGCTGGAAAGGTAAGCCGACGCAGACCAATTCTTTTCAAATTACTACCTCAATGCTTCAGTTCGCATACCCCCGGAACTTGCCTCCCCTTCCAGCTTCATAATGCGCTATTTTATGATCGGGAGGAATGCCGTAATGTGTATCAAGAATCGTGGAACCCACCCATCAAGTAAATGTTATAAATACACTCATCTCTTCCCGTAGTTGTTTCAAATAAATTTTTGTGAATTCTTGGGCTACTTTTAATCTCTACTTGGTTCGTTGGTTCGATGTTTTTTATCCGTCATCGTTGTCTTATACTCGCGAAGACTTGTCTCACTACTCGATTTCAAGGAGTTCTCCGAGTGACACAAAGGAAGGCATTCCCGAGAGTTTTGAACATTTTCTTAAGGGTATTAACTCAAGTTATTATGATCTAATGAGTTTCCAGTGTTTACTTAGATAAATCTTCTTCCTCACTTGAAATCAAGAATGAGTCAATGAGTTATCAATTTAAACAAGCAGAGAGTTCACCTCAATTTGGATAACAGGGCCAATCCCGTGTTAGCCGAGACCTAATCAAGGAGAGGTCGATTCATTCTAATTTCGAGGAAGAGAAACCCTGAAGTCAGATATCCTTGCTTCGACCGATAACTTGGGAGCAAAGGTTTACAAATCAGAAATGGGTATGAAGTATTGCAAAAGAAAATACCTGTGATTAAGGAAAACCTTTAAAAGTAGTTATTCTATTCCTATCTTCGAAAGAATCAGAAAATTAGATAATGAAATGTGGAGTGTGGAGAGATCCCAAATTGCATTCATTAATCATTTTGACAAGATTTTAAACCCGAAATGGATCAAGAAAATTTATCAAATATTAATCACTGTGAATTGATATCACTATGGCGTTGTTCTCTGGCGGTACCAGAAGATAACTATTCAGTGACCATTTATTTTCTTAAATATTCATTATTATTTATTCTTTATATTCCAGATTATTTGATTGTTCATTCATTTTCCATGTATTAGTTTAATTTTCCAGCACCTTAAGCTGGATCCCATTATCATATTATGGTCCAAATAGTATGGAAATTGAGTAAACTAAGAATGATTTTAAAATTCTCGGTGATCTCTCAGGATCGATATCCGACTTAAATCCATTTTATTACTTGTTTAATTGTGCATTTGTGCACATCGCACCAAACCAAAATTTGAAAATGATTTACTCTTAGGAGATTTTCTGGCTTATATAGTATAATGTCAACAAGTTTTACTAAGACTGCTGTCGGGGACTAGACAATAGTCCTTGGTAATAGTGTCATAAATTTGTACGTGTTTCGTCTATCAACAAGTTTTACGGCGTCGTTGCTCTGGGACTAGACAATAGTCATTGGTACAGTGTCATAAATTTGTATGTGTTTCTGGGTCTATCAACAAGTTTTACACGGGACTAGACAACAGTCCCTGGTAATAAAAGGTCATAAATTTGTATGTGTTGGGTCTATCAACAGTTTTATGGCGCCGTTGCCGAGGACTAGACAATAGTCCTTGTAATGCGTCATAACTTGTATGCTTGCCTATCAACAAAGTTTTAGCTGGCGCTGTCGGGATCGAAGAATTTAATAGATCAATATTCGTATGAAAGAAGGAAATACTATACTAATATTTAAAGAAAAGAACAAAATAGTTTTTTCAAGCAAATGCGGCTTCATTTGGCCACTAACCTTTTTAACGAACCACATTGAATATATTTGTTGATTTGATTCAATCCTATTAATGGGAGTGTGTTTTGCTTTCGTGAAAACTTTTGATGCATAGGAAGTGTAAACTGATCCGATTCCAAATTGGACATCAATTAGAGAAAACACTTCGCAGCCTTGAGAAAGACAAGGAAAGCGTAAAACACCACCATGGCGTATGAAAGACAGATCAAACCGAGGGACATGACGCTGTTCTTAAGACCTCCAAATCACCGATACCATGGAGGAATTTTGAAGCCTATCATTCAAGATTTAGTACTAATCAGTAAACTGGGCCATTGATGCAAAATAATTTGAACTTAAAACCAAAGACGCCACTACAATGGTCCAAAGAAGCAAGAAGCCATCAAGTCATCCCACCGAGGACCCAAACGAACATCTGGAAGATTTCTCGTGAGGGCTAATACGTGAAGCCGAATGGGGCGAGACTCGTAAGTCATTAAACTGCATCTATTCTTCTTCTAAGATACAACTACAGCTTATGAATCTTTACCATATGGTTCTCATGGATACTGGGAGGAGCTTGTAGAGGCTTATTCGCGCATTCTTCCCCATCACTCACCTCGTAAAGGAGAAGGGAAATCATTGTTTTTCGCCAGGCATTTCACGAGAGCCTATATAAACTGGAAAGATTCAAAACGGTTGCCGAGAAGATGTCCAATGTATGTGATAGATCCAAGACTCGATGGGACATCGAGCATCATGCTTTGAATGATATATCAAAGGGAATCATCGATGTCATGTCAGGAGCATTCAAGCCAAAAGGCCAAGAGGCAAGAGAGCCGACAGAGGACTGCAATGCAATATGAAACCTCTTCCGAAGCCAAAAGGAGCAACGCAGGAAAAGGGATCATGGAGCTGAGCAAGATGAATGCTATGGAAGCAAAGTCGATGCTATTAAGTAATCGAATGGACAAACAAGAGAGGGAGGATGCACACCGTCCATGAAGTAGGGAGCAGCTTGGAAAAGAGTTGTTAAGAGGAAAGGCCGAGAAAACTAATGAACAGCTTCTATGATAGCCGAGGAGGTAAAATACTTAGGTGAGCAGAGAAGCTACCATTTCAAACCCAATCCTAACCCGCCAGCCACATTATCACCTAGCACCTCGTGAACCATGAGAATTTTCAGATGGCGGAGGGGTTTGGCACCCAAGGCAGGACAACCCTTAACAAGGGTATCAATACCACCATGTTCCGGAAGCAGAACATCAAAGAAGAAGGAAACGAAAGCACATAAATGAACACTGTACGAGAAGCGGCCCAATCTTTGAAGAACAGATGTCGATTTCATGGGGATAATAAGAAGTCATTGAACCTCCATGAACAAAGTTCATGAGTCAGAAGTAATCATACCACCTCAAATTTTCGCATCACCAAATGCATCCTGGGAACCTGAGACACAAGTAGGGCAATTACCCTAACCCCAGCTGGGAGGAAAGATGCCTTCCCAAGTGACACAAAGAAAAATCCAAAGACTCCGCATGGTCAGTGATACCTATGATGGAAGGAAATAAAGATGAAAGAAAAAGATGACAAGCAAAGAAAGAAGAAGAAAGCCTTAAAAGGAAGAATCATCGGAGAAAGAAAGAAGGAGCGGACAGAAGGATATCAAAGGCTCTTAGACTCGCAAATGGCATTTCCACGTAGACCGCTGCAAATCCAAGGCAGAGCAAATGCAAGGCTTTGAAACCCGTGGTTAGAGATCGCATGCCCTTCACGTATGGTGACTCGATGCCGCCTATGCAAAATTCCCAAGGACATGGGCCGAAAGAAAAGAAAGATAGTAGAAGAAGGTATCGTGAATCTCAAATCATCATAAAGGTCAGGATAAAGAAAGAACTGCCGCAAAGACTTAAGGACCTGTGGAGCTTACAATTCCTTGCATCATCGGAGGAATTGAATTCCGTGAGCTCTGCAGACTCAGAGCTAGTATCATTTGATGCCTCTTCTCGCTGCCAAGAAACCTAAGCTCGGGGGGGAGCTTATCTCACCCACCGTTACTCTTCAAATGGCGTGATGCATCGATGGTGAAACCTCGAAGGAGCCAATAAGATGTACCGGCCACCGTTGGGAAGTTTGTTTTCCCGCAGACTTCATCATTCCGAACATGGAAGAAGATTCACAAGACTCGCTATTTGGGAAGACCAATTCCCAGCCACTGAGCCGCCCGATCGACATGCAAAAGGAGTTCTACCTTGAGTGGTTGAAAAGAAGTCAGCCGCGCTCAACTTGATCAAAAGCATGCAAGTAATACAGATATGCATGCAGAAAAATTGCAATGAAGATGATGCCCATACCTACAACCCCGATGATAACAATGATCATTACTCCCGCTTTATCAATGAAAAAGAGAAGAATTCCCAAGATACCAAGATGTCTATTCTAATTTTCACACAAAGAATTTTTGATTCTTTAGAAACTGTGGTTGAAGCCCGAAGCAAACAGAATGACAAGGGAAAATAATGAAAAAAGGGAAATTCATCAAGAAACCATTGGAAGAGGCTAGTTGAAAGAACTGCTGTCATTCATGATGCTTACTAGAATCACCAAGAAGAAGACCGCTGATTATCTCTCGAAGTAGGACTCAAAGGACTGAGGAACAAGAGGTTGCCGCAAATCTTAAGGAAGCATAAAGAATCTATAGCCGTCCATCAAGAGTCAAGGGTATCACCATCAATTTGCATGCATAAGACTTTAGAAGAGACTTCAAAACCATCTCAGAGAACACCAAAGGAGCATCGAATCCAAGTGATGGAGGAAGTAGTCGGTGGGAGGTTCTCAAATCACGAATGCTGGTTTTATTTATGCTATTTCGCATAAGCATTGTGAGCTCATCCAAGTGGTTCCAAAGAAAGGGGGTTTATCAGATCGGGAATTAAAAAATGAATTGATTCCAACAAGAACAAAGGATGTGGACGTGGAGGGTATGTATTGACATGAAGTTGAATTCAAAGAACTAGAAAAGATCATTTCCCTTGCCTTTCATTGGATCGCATGTCGATGTGCCAACAGACACCCTCACTTTTGTTTTCCGGATGGGTATTCGATACAACGATTGCTATCGCACCCGAGGACCAAGAGAGAAGACTACATTCACATGCCCCTATGGTACCTTGCCTTCGAAGGATGCCATTTGGACTATGTAATGCTCTAGCTACATTCCGCAGGTGTATGATGTCTATATTCTCGTGATTCGTTGAAGAAGTGATGGAAATTTCATGGATGACTTTTTTACCCGTGTATGGATCCAGCCTTGATCAATGTTTAAACAATCTCGAAACAAGATTTCAAAGATGCTAAGACAAACAAATTTAGCACCGAATTAAAAAAATTCCATTCATATGACAGAAGGTATCACTTCGGGCATAAATTTCAGCATCGACCTGGAAGCAGACTAATCCAAGGTATCCATTATCAAAACTCTCGCACCACCTACCACAAGAAAAGGAGTGAGAAGCTCGGGGCATGGGTCGGATTTGCCGTAAGATTCATCAAAGACTTTTCAAAATAGCTGCACCACCATGTGATTGCCAGAAAGATACAAGGTTCACCGATGACTCCCGCAGGGATGTTCGTTGGTAAATCAAAAATCAGATCGGGTACAAGCACCTATAATGGCTACACCCGCACGGGACTGCGGATTTGAACAATGTGTGATGCCAAGATTTTGCCATGGAAGCCGTGGTCGGGCAAGAAAAGAGAAGATATTCGAAAATATATACTATAGTAAGACCTTCAATGAAGCAAACAAGAGAACTACTCAACAACTCGAAGCGAGATGCTAGCCATAGTATTTGCTTGTGAAAAATTTAGTAAATACATTTTAGGATCCCATGTGGTAATTCACACTGATCATACAGCAATCAAGTACCTGATGTCGAAAAAGGAAGCTAAGCCAAGATTGATATGCGGGTACGCCAAGGCAGAGTTTGACGGGAAATCAAGGATAAAGGGATGACAAATGTGATAGCCGATCACTTGTCAAGAGTAGAAAGAAACAATGATGAAGAAGAAAATGTGATGTTAACAGAGAACTTCCCAGATGAGCAGTTGTTTAAGGTTTCCTTCCAACCTCCATGGTATGTTGATATTGTGAATTATCCTGCTTCATGAGTAATGTCTTCGGGGACCAAATACTAACAAGAGGAAACTCAGAATCGACAAAGGTGTATTATATTCGGGATGACCCACTATTATTCAAAAGAGGCGCCGACATGATAATAAGAAGATTAAAAAGAATCAGAGCGAACAAAGTTAACATTTTAAATGAATGCCATGCATCACCATATGGGGGACATTTTTCTGGAGAAAGAACAGCCACAAGATACTCCAATCGGGGATTTTATCGCCCACCGTCTTCGTAGATCAGGCCAGGGGTTGCTCGTGATAGATGCCGTAAGATCGGGAAATATCAACAAATAGAATGAAATGCCTCGTAGGCATTTTGGTGATACAAATTTTTGATGTACTGGGAATAGATTTTATGGGACCTTTCTCACATCATTCGAAACCTATACATACTACTGCCAAGAGATTACGTTTCAAACGGTGGAAGCAAAGTGGCTCGTCTGCTGAACATGCTAATACGCTTGTGAACTTCTTGCAAAAGAATATTTCAAAGGTGATTCGAACACCTAACTATCATTAGTGATGGGGGAACCCACTTTGCAAAACAAAATATTTGCATAAAACTCATGAGCAGTATGGGATCAAGCATGTAATGAGTTTAGCTTATCATCCTCGTAATTAATGGACAAGCATAAATTTCCAACAGGAAATCAAAAGAATACTCTGAAGACTGAGCTCAAGCAGAAGGATTAATCTTCAAACTTCATGATGCACTTTGGCCACAGATCAAGATACAAACCCCCATTGAATGTCCCCATACAGTTGCTTTTGCAAACTATGTCATCTACCTCGAATTGGAATACAAGGCAATGTGGGCCATCAAGAAATTAAACTTCGATTTTAAGGTCATGAAGGAAGAAAGATTGCTCCAACCGTTCAACTGAAGAATTGAGAAATCGAAGCTCATGATAATGCTAGAATATACAAAGACAAGACAAAGAAATGGCATGATCAGAGAATTTTGAGAAAAGAGTTCGAAAGGTGGGAACAGTTCCGTCATTTAATTCCTGTACTGAAATTGTTTCGTGAAATTAAACTAAATGGAGGGGCCATACACAAGGGTGTTGCACTACATTTAGATAAAGGATAATCGAGACCGATAATGGGGAAGAATTCAAGGTCAATGGACAGAGGTTAAAGCATTATCTAAACAGGGAAGGGGGAAATGAAGAACTTCAACTGGCTCATTAGGAAAAAGAAGGAATACCACAACAACAAGTCCAAATCAAGGACTCAAACCGAAACTAATGGGAGTAAACTCCATTAGGATTTAATTTCGATTTTAATGTTTTCAAATATTTTTCTTTTTTAGTTGCTGGAAAATTAGGTCGATTTGTTTCTTATAAGGATAGATCTAATTTTTAGAAGCCTATCAGAAGTTTAATTAGATTTTTCGAATATCAAGTAGCTGAGCTTCGCAATGTTTGAAGACACAATGGCAAGGCAATCCATGAACAATCCCAAAGAACTCGCAGAGAAGTCATTAAACACGAGAAAAGGGGAGTAACCTTCTTCCTAACCTAATTCTGTAGATATACTTGAATTGATTGTTAAATCTTTGCTCGGAAATGCCTGAAGAGATGTCTAAAGGGGTTAGGAACAATAAAAGAATTCAAAGTTTTTGAGATCATTGAGTTAAGGGCTTAGGTCACGACAGAAGGGTTATGTCGCGACAAAGCTGTTGTCGCTACAAAACATTGATGTCGTGACCAGTTTTGAAAGGACAATTAGTGAGTATTGAGGAAAGAAGGTACATGTCGCGACACCACTGTGATGTCGCGACAGAAAATTAAGTTTCAAAATGAAAAAATGATGTCACACCCAACAAGGTAGGAAATAGCTAGGAATAAAACAAAGAATGTAAAAAGGATGCTCTACATGACAATCAAACAATTCTTAAAATCCAATGGTGTTGCGAATAAACTTAAGATGTCGCGACATAAAAGAGTTTCGCTCATTAACTCACTTTAAAAAGCCCTAAATTCAATGATCTCAAATAAAAAGAGCGAATTGAAGTCGCGACAAGTTTTTAATGAAGCAATAATTAGCCCACAAACATTGATTGAATTGGTAACCGTTGGAAACTTTATCATTCACTCCACAATCACATAGCTATTCACCTTCTTCCTCCTTGAATCTCAACTTTGAAAAACCCTAAATGGCTCCAAACCTTTTCGAAAAACTTTTCTTCCGCTTCACGGCTGAAATTCCCACCCTAGTCCCTAACCCAGACGAGATTATGAGGAACATGAACAACGAAGAAGAAACTCGCCAAGAAGAACTATTTAGACGAGATTCATCGTGAAGAACAATCAGAGAGGTGCCACCGAAACACCCAGTTCGGAACCCTAAGAAAGAAGCGTAAAAGGGAAAGGGAAAAGGTGAGAGAAGAAGAAGAAGTAGAAGATTTCGGTCGACGAAGCTGCATCCCAAAGTGGGAAAAAGTATTATGCTTACAAGGGGCTTGTCACTGAGAGGAGATTCAAAAATCCCTGCTATCCTTTCAAGGAGACGATAGGCTGCAGAGGGTGGGAGAAATTTCGCGCACACCAAAATCAAAGACTGTAAAAGAGTTTATTCAAATTTGGTAGGAAGGAAGGATGGAGCGGTTTTTGTTAGAGGAGTCCGTCTATGAAGCCAAGGCCATCAACGGCCTACGGTATGGCAATAGCGCAAAACATGGTTCCAAATTCATGAAACTTTTAGAAAACCAGATTTCGGGAAAGATCACAAGAAGCTCACCGATGGTAAAGTGCAATAAACCAAGGAGAAGGAATGCCAAGAACACTAAATGTGGGAAGCCTCCATCAAGAGGCTAAGGTATGTTTTATTTCCTAGCTTCGCTTTGTTCCTACAAAAACACGTGTGCAATAAAGTGAGAGAACAAAAGAAGTCAGGTTGTCAGACGCCATACTCAGTGCGGTACAAGATCAATGTAGGAGTTGTCATTGAAAATTCTATCATGAGGTATCATGAAGGGACTAAAGAGGTTTATTCTCACCCAAAGAACAATCAATCGCTTTATGTTTGAAGGTCATGAAAGGAGTATGGAATCGTAAGAAGAAGTACCTGTGAGCTTCACCACTTCTTCCGGCCAGAGTTAGCAAAGGACCAAGGAACCAAGAAAAGGGAGGCCGGTAGAGGAAAAGAAATAAAGCCCTACCCGAAAGACCGTAAGCGAGAGTGCCAGAGGGTTGTCGATCAAGGAGCAAGAGCACCCGCAAAATCACCGACAACAATGATTTCATTTTTGCGACAATGAAGGGCGTGACGGCGCCTAATAGACTCTTCCATTCCTACCAGCCTCCCGTGCGTAATGTAAATTTCCAACACGGAGAAGGCCCAAGGGGAGCAAGAGAACAACTGGACATCGAAGCTCTTAATGCCATGCAAAGGAGAATGGATGAAATAAAGAGTGGAATCTACAAATAGAATTCAGAGAAGGCATTTTATGAAAAAGAATTGAAAAGAAGAGACCAAAGAAGGGGAGGAAGAGTTAAACAGGAAGGAAAGGAGCATGAGATGGAGCTACAAAGAAGAGACCAACAAAGGGGGAGAAGAGTCAAATGTAAGAGAGGAAACATATGAGAAAAATTTGAAGCAAAGCAAGTGGGAAGAGTTTATACAAAAAGAAATGAAGGAAAGAGATCATAACTGCTACGTAAACTCAAACTAAGTCATGAAGCTTTTTATAACAATCGGGCCAGTTGATTTCAACTCCCTCACATTGATAAAGAAGAGATACAGAGCAAGAAGCCAAGTTTGGGGAGAGCAAATCAAAGGATTCAAGTTTTTATACAAGTCTCTACTTCGGCGATTTTGAGAAGAAATCGATGATGTAGTATAAGAAGCAAAAAGATAAGAATCCGATAAAGAAAAGAATGGCTGGAAACTTAGATCTCGATTAACAACAATCTTTCCAAATTCCTGTGAGGTCATGACCTAAATGGAGAATACAATGAATGGCTCGGGGAAGAGGTAGGACGAAATAACAAAAAGGTTGATCTCTAATGAGATTTTCATTGAAGAACAAATGAGAAGGAAACCAAGAAGGCAAAGGAAAGAAGAGAAATTAGAATTTCGATTCCCAAATTCATTTAGGCACTAGACCTTAGATCCTCAAACATCTTTTGTTCTGCTATTTTAAAGAAAAATAGACCTTCTCCTTCCTACCTTTCTTTACCCTCATCCCATTCAGACATATCCAACTGCTGCAATTGAATCGAAATAAACGAAATTAATTGAATTGTCAGGTGCTATTTTTGAATCACAGAGTAATGTCAGGTTGCTATAAGCTGCATAGTCGTGGAAAATAAAAGAGAATTGGGTCTTAATAAAACTCGAGATGTCATGAGTCGAATTGAAATGAATGTTAGATTAGAAATAAGCTCGAAATGTAGAATAAGGGCCAAATGAATACTTGATTGAAAATAATAGTGCAAAGTGACTTAAGTCTTAACTCGTTGAGTCCGTAATAGAGGGAAGTAATGAACCGAAGAAACAAACATATTTTTGAGACTGGTATGAACAATGAGTCAAGGAACCTCGTTTTGACAAAAGAGTTTAACCACTCATCCAACAAAATTAATCAAGGAACTCCCTAATGGTCAATACCGTAGCTAACCCGATTCTAACTTGTTAGATTATTTATCGGTGCTTAAACTTAGGCGATACATCTGACAAGAAATGATGCAGTTATTCTGAAGTTTGCTTCATTCAAGCTTATCCCTATCTATATGCTAAAGCATATACTCAAGTTCCGTAAATTGGAGCCAATCAAGCCTTTATTTCTAAAAATCAGCCAATTTAAACACCAAACCTTCCAAAAGAATCAATCTTCCAAAGAAAGAACCCGTGATTCAATACCTGGAAGAACTGAAAGAGGAAGAAGGAAATCAAGTTTGGGGGAGGTTGTTTTTGAAGAACTTAAGGAGAAAAGACAGAAAAAAGGGAATGAAAGAAAAAGGGTCAAAAACAGAATGGGATAAGTTTTATCTTGTGGCCTAACTCTCTTGAACAATTAAGTTCTTAGGGGTGTTTCAACACCTAGTACCCTAATGCCATCTGGTATGGGAGCTACTAACCCAAAGTTCAAGCAAGAGTGTTAGAAAGCCTAAAAAGTTAAAATATCAGACTATCCTGCAAATGGTGACAAACAAAGGAATTTCCTGGAATTACAAGTGAGAAATAGGAGGCATACAGCCAATTGAAGAAATTAAAGAGATATCCAAACACAGCTCAGAGCTCATTATAGAGAAACTACAAGAGCAGCGGCAAAGAGCAGAGAAACAGGTGTCTCAAACCAAAATTTCTTCCATCCCCACCTTACAACCTGCTTCCAACAATATAAGCCCGAAAGAATTGATTGATCTCACACCAAATCACCTACATTAGTGGAGATCAAACAGAACAACAAGCTTATGGAATTTGAAAGACAATAAATGCAAAAACCGTGAAGGACTCAGAGTGGCGGAATAATTATGAAGATGAGAAAGGAAAACAATTTATTTTTTCAACAGGATCCAATGAGTATGTTGTTTGTAAAACAATTTCAACAGTTTAGTTTTGTATACTATAAAGAGTAGAAACCAACCTTGAACTGGACTTGAAGCTAGATGTACAGAAAATAATGCATACCTTGTATTTAAATTAAATTGAATGTCACTGCAGAACAAATCAGAAAAATGTCCTTTTGTTTGAGGACAAACAATTCTTTCTTTTTCTTTGCTTGATGAATGCAAAATTTTAAGTTCGGGAGTTTACGAGCTTAAAAGTCATCCATTTTAGTCCATTTTTCGATCTGCTTACTTAAAAGACCGATTTATGTGCAGAATATGGAATAACTAACCAAACTGCTTCGGCAAAGAAGGAATTCAAGAAAAGAAGAATATTTAGAAAAGCAGCTATAAGGTGGATGAGCGGCATTGAGATATTTAATGGAAGCAAGGTAAAATGCAACGTAAAAGGCTACGACAAAGATTAAGGAACCTGGAGCGTCGCAAAGCCTTCGCAAGAACAAAATGCTATCCAAAGGTGTTAAAGAAAACTCCGCCGGAACGGCTTACCGCAACGGGCGCGCCGAGAGTTAAAGAAACTCCGTGAAGCAACCAGAAATGAAGAAGAAGACTTCGTCGCGATCCGGATACCGCCGTGACATCGACAATGATACAAGGCCATGACGACGCAGTCGTCGCGACAACAAAGGGTGAAGAGTAAGAGGTCGTGGATATCCATCGACAGTTCAAGCTTGTCGCTACAACAGAAAACTGGAAGAAATTTGATGTAGGTCAGCATAAGAGAATCGCCTTGAAGCTATGACAGGCTTGGTGAGATGAAGCTGATGTAATCTTTCGTTGTTGTCACGATGCAGGACCGATGTCACGACATCGCGAACGATCATTGAAACCCGCAAGGGCATGAATTGATGTCGCGACAGTGGATCGATGTCGCCGGCCAAATCAGGAACCATCAAGTGAAGACCGCTAAAATATAAGCCGTATGTCGCGAAGAAGAGATGGTTGTCGTGGACACCAAAGGCAAACAAGAAACCTCGCAAAGACATAGCCGATGTCGCGATAAGAGATCGAGGTCATGATGAGACTTGCTTTTAGTCAAGGTTGAAGCCCATAAAGCGTATGTCGCTGATGCTGAAGAGATTGATGTCGCGACATCAAGAACACCTGTTGAACCCTCCAGAGAATTAAGTAATGTCGCGACAAGAGACTGATGTCGCGACACCAAGAGCAACCAATGGAACCTTGCAGCCTTTGAGCCGATGTCACGACAGATATCGGCGTCGTGGACATCGTAAGACACGTTTAAACCGTAGCTTCATTGGCTGATGTCGCGGCGTAGATCGGCGTCAGCGACATCGTGAACAACCATTTAAAGGCCGCTAAGACGGAGCTGATGTCGCGAGCAAAGAGATCATGTCGGCTATCACGTAATGACTACCAAAGCCGCGATAGACGAAAGTTGATGTCGCTGAAGATGAGATCGGCGTCGCGACATGGATGATGTCGTGACAAAGGATTTGAGGTCATACTGAAATGCGAACATGGGCCAAACTAACTTTGAATCCACAAAGACGCATTGGAATTAGGCCTAATCAAAAACCCTATAATACGCTAGCTTATCCGTAAGAGGAAGAATAAGCGTGATTACGCATTTAGAGGTCCTGGATAAATGGGGTTGGCCCATTTTCTTTTATTTTTCTTTTCTTATCTTTTCTTTTCATTTATTTTCGTTGATAGTTAGAGATTGCATTAGATTTAATGCTCTAGTTTCGCTTTATTTCTCGGAATTCGATGTTATCGCTTTTTGCGTGTCACGCAAGTAATTCAATTCTTTTCAAATTACTACCGAATGTTTGAAGTTCGCATACCGAATTTATTTTCCAGCTTCATAATGAAGTTATTCTTATGATCGCAGGAACGCTGTAATGTGCACTAAAGAATCAGGGAACCCAAATTTCCATTAAGTAAATGTTATAGTCATAATTTATCTCTTCCCGGTAGTTGTTTCCCCAAATAATTGTGGAATTTCGCCTTTACGAATTCATCTCTCATTTTGGGTTTGATGTTTTTTGACCAATACCGTTGTCTTATACCACTTTAAGATTCTGTCTCATCAAGCCTCACGATTTCAAGTGAGGCCTGAGGACACAGTGGAAGGCATTCCCGGAGAGTTTTGAACATTTTTCTAAGGGCATATTAACTCATACATAGATTTAATGAGCTCGCAGTGCTATTTCTAGATAAATCTTCTTCTCACTTGAAATCAAGAATGAGTCAGAATGAGCTTATCAATTTAAACAAGCCAGAGAGTTCAATTCTTAATTCTGGATAAGGAGGCCAATCCTTGTTAATGAGACCTAATCAAGGAGAGGTTGGATTCATTTCAATTCCCTGGGAGGAAGAGAAACCCGAAGTCAGATATCCTCGCTGAATCGATAACCGGGGAGCAAAGGTTTACAACCGTAAAATGGGTATGGAAGGACAAAAGAAAATACCTGTGATTAAGGAAAACCCTTTTAGTAAAGTATTCCCATTCCCCTGCCTTCGAAAGAATCAAGAAAAATTAGATAATGAAATGTGGAGTGTGGAGAGATCCACCATTCATTAACGCCTCGACGTATTTTAAAACCCGAAATGATCAAGAAAATTTTATCGCATTAATTAGCGTGAACTGATACTCACTATGGCGTTGTTCTCGATGGTACCGTAGATAACTATTCAAAGGACCATTTATTTTCTTAAATATTCATTATTATTTATTCTTTATATTCCAGATTATTTGATTGTTCATTCATTTTCCATGTATTAGTTTTTAATTTTCCAAAGACCTTAAGTCGGATCCCATTATCATATTAAGGTCCAAATAAAAGATTTGGAAATTGAGTAGTCCAGTAGTTGATTTAAAATTCTCGAGATCTCTCCTCGTGGATCGATATCCGACTTAAATCCATTTTATTACTTGCCTAATTGCACTTGCACGTAATTAAAACCAAAATTTGAAAATGATTTACTCTAGAGATTTTCGGTTTATATAGGCAATGTCAACAAGTTTTTACTAAGCACCGTTGCCTGGGACTATAATAGTCCTCGTAATAGTGTCATAAATTTGTATGTGTTTTGGTCTATCAACAAGTTTTATGGCGCCGTTGTCGGGGACTAGACAATAGTCCTTGGTAATAGTGTCCTAAATTTGTATGTGTTTTGGTCTATCAACACCCTACAGCCTTGTGGTTTCCAAATCAATCGATAACTACTCTCCTCCCCTCGTCGGGTTCATCCTCCTGTTAGCAATCCTCGACCAATCTGAACTCCTTCCCCTCGAAGAAATCTGGATCCCGCATTGCACACTTTGGACTACATGTCGTCATTGTCGTCTTCGTTTATCCCAGTCATCCTAAACCAAGACTCCCAACCACACTTTGCTTTACCAAAATTTTAGATGTAATGATGGCTCAGATCCTTTTCTTCAACCACCCGAAGGCATTACTAATGTGTGATGATATTGCATATGAACAATGCTCTACTATGTAAGGTCTTCCGACCAAAGATGGTCAGTCCCGCCTTATCTCTAGTTCAACCGCGCTCTAGCTCCTAAATGTGAAGATCAACTTTTCTTGGTTCGGCCGAAAGGGGCCATTACGCAAGAAATGTGCTCGATCAGTTGAGCAAAGCTGCTACTAGTGGGACGTCTCTCAAAATAATCTCTAGAATTTTTAGTAATAATTTTATTATATATATTCCGGCATGAATTAAGCAAACTTGGTTTTTCCGAGGGGCCTGATAAATTTAAAATTATAATGTAATTGAAATGTGAGTATATGATTTAATATTATATGCTAAAAAATGAGAAATGGAGTGAACCCTTTAAATAAACCCAAGTGAAAAAGGCAAATGTGAAAAAATTGTAAAATGAGGACCTATGGGTCACTTGTTATAAAGAATAAATGTCTAAGTGAATTTATGATAAATGAATGGCTAAAGTGTATGATAGAGACTAAGATGGAAAATTGATTTATCAAGTGGCTAAACAAGGCCTTATAAAGATTAAGTGGATTTAAGACCAAAAAAGGTATAAATGAGAAATGATAATAAATGTATTAAAGCAAACAAGGCCTTACACTTAAACGGGTTTAAAAGACCAAAAGTGGTCTTTGATGCTCATTAGAGCACATTACATTGGGGAGCAGGAGGAGGAAAGTGGTACAGCCAGAAGCCAAGAAATCAAGTTTTGCTGGCTTTGCTCCCACTTCTTGCTCCTAAGAGATCAAAACAACTTGAAGAGAATATTTGAAGAGGCTAAGGTAAGAAAATCAAACCCTAACCTCATCTTTGTGGGATTTTCGATTCGCTAAAAGCCTCCTTAACTTGGGTAAAGGGATTTCTTGATCCAACCCACTTGAGTCAGTTCTGCCGGATTCCATGGTGGGATGTGAGATCTAAGGGAGTTTAGATGAAGAAATGTTGATTATCAGGGGTGAAAATCAGTGAAAACCGCATTTCGCGTGACGAGCGTCTGCATTCTAAGACACGAATGGGCAACCCCAGACCATGGTGCATTTTGGTATAGAAGAGAAGTGGCACTTAAGACCAAGACATTGGGTCTAAGAAAAGTGGTACCCCACTAATCGACAAGTGAGGAACTGTACTAAGACACTAAAGTGGCACCGGCATCTAACTTCTGATGCAAGGAACTGGCACGCACTCGGCCAAAGTGGTACCGGGTACCAATTTACTTCCGTGAACCTTAAATTGGCATATTTTGCACCGCTAAGTCCCAGATTCATACACCGATTGCTCAGGAACCCCAAGAAACGACAACGGGGTTAAATAAAAATGAGACTAAGTGAAAACGCACCGCACCGCCGTACGAGCGCGGCTGCTTAGTATGATTATTTGTTTAATCACTAAGAGTGGTGCACCGGTATCTGACTAAAGTGTAGTTACAACAACTCGGCCTTAGACTGTTATCGTAAAGAGGAAAAGGAATCGATAATTGGTTTGTTTCTCCTCGACTCTATTCTTATTTCAAGTATTTTGCAGTTTACCAAGCAACTATGAAATGAGGCTGAATGAGTATAAGGAAATGAGTTCATGAATGAGTATATGAAATGAGTACATGAAATGAGTATATGAAATGAGTACATGAATGAGTATATGAAATAAGTACATAGATTAAGTATATCTTTGAAAAGATAATACGAAGTGAATATGGAATTGAAATGTGATATTTGAAAACCGAATGAATGTGAATGATGATAAATATGGGATTCATCAAACCAATCCGCCATAAATGTGGAATTAATGATATATCGAATTAACCGCTTTACAGATGCAACCAATCGTATCCGCTACCAAAGCACCCCGGAATTGTCCAATTTCCCACTAAGTGATGCACCAACCTGCGATCCGCTGCGATGGCGTATGGCATCAAGAAATGTCCCACTCTGGCGGGATGCACAAATCGCATCCGCCGTGATGGCGTATATGATTTAAGCGATACCACATGCTCGGGTGCACCAAACTAATCCGCTCGCGATGGGAGACCGGTCTGTTAAATGCAAGCACACACCCCCCCCCCCCCCCCCCCCCCCCTCCCCCGACCGATAACAGGGCGGGATTCATCAAACGGAATCCGTCAGAAATGTGATTTGAATAGTCAAAGTGAAATAACCAACATTGACGAGTGTAAATGGGATTTTATGTATATGCTTAAATCTCATAAACTGAATTGTGAATTAAATTAATGCATTGAAATTGCATGTTGTGATATGATAAACGAATTGTAAAAATGAAAGCATGCGAAATTGAATAGCATGAGTATATGTTGATATAATAGGCATGGTTTAATGTTAAATGCATGCCAGGTTAAATTGAATATTGAAATATAACTTTATAGAACCACTAAGCATGAAAATGCTTAACGTATAGTTTTTATCTATGCGCAGGTTTCGAGTAGACAAGAAGGAAGACAAGATCGTGAAGGAGTCATAGCGAAGATGGCAGACAAGCATACCCTTACATGTATATCATTTTTGAACATGGGAATATTTTGTGAACAATTAGTTGAACTCCAAAGAAATGTCGTGTTTTACAGGCCATTTTGAAAGGGCATAGAATGCCTTCACCAGAATTGCATTTTATGAAATGTAAATGTTTTCAGGGCCTACCATTTGAAAATGCTTCCGCAAATCGAAACCCAAAGAGAAATAACATAAAGGAAATGTTTTGATAAGATAATTGAAAACGCCTGAGCAAACCGGCCCGGCTTGATCCGCCTTAGGGTCGAGCCTGGGATCTCGTCGACACTTTGAAAAAGAAAACGAAATAAAAAGAATTAAACTGGCGTCCCGGAGCTTTGCCGACTCGCCAATCTGGGTAGGCCGGCTCCTGGGTTACACTTAGTGGTATCAGAGCTTAGGTTTAGGCGTTTCTGGAAAAAAGGGGGCCCTAAACGATTTTGAAAAAGGATTTTGAAAATAGTAATTGACATACATTGCATTTTCATATAAAGGGATGATATGACTCGACGCCGACTACACCCTTATTATAAGCATGGATGGTTCAGCACCCCTAGGGCCTAAGGTGACCCTAGAAATCATTCCGATAGTTCTCTCAATAGTGAATAGGTGACGTTAATTCATGCTCCACCAACGAATGAACTAAATGTTAAGGGAGAGACTATAGAATTCAACAGCTTAGTTTCAAAGCCTGCAAAGAGCCGGGCAACCATCACAATCGCTCCTCAAGCAAATGATCACCATCGAAGAATGGCAAGGTACCGATTGATAGATTTTATGGGAAAGAAGGATGATGAGCCCTCACATGGTAAAATTTGCTCGAGAGAAACCGAATTTAATGCTTGTGCAAATGCATTGCACAATCGAAGAGAAATTGGAATGTGCGACCTCATTACTGCAGGATGAGGCTTATCGGGCCGTGGTTTCCAAGGACCAGGACCGCACCACTAGAGAGAGTTATATGGAAGTTCTTCTTGGATGAGTTCAAGAAGCACTATGTGGGTCGCATCTATTTAA
The DNA here is from genome assembly GCA_016808115.1 of Tetrastigma voinierianum. Lineage (NCBI taxonomy): Eukaryota > Viridiplantae > Streptophyta > Magnoliopsida > Vitales > Vitaceae > Tetrastigma > Tetrastigma voinierianum. The sequence goes on along the minus strand of JAEQBH010001887.1, from coordinate 357,330 downwards.
ACAATATGCGGCGAGAGTTTCATAATTTGAAACAAAGGCAATCAAGTGTAACCAAATATCTGAGAGAATTTACACAGTTAAGCAAGTATGCTCCCGAGATGCTAGTAAGCGAAGAAGAGAAGTGTCGTAAGTTTGAAGACGGCCTAAGTGACCACATTCGGGCCCATGTCACAGGATTTTGCCATGATGATTTCTCCAAAATCATGACATGTGCTCTAAATGTGGAACGAAATAAAGAAAGTGAAAATGAAAGAAAAGATAGAAGACAGGAAAGAAAATCTCGGTCGCCAAGGTTCATCAACAAAGAAAGTAAGAAACTAAATGCAACCAAACGCCCCAAGCAAATTATTACCGTGCCACCTGGGTAGAGAGACTATTCTACCTAAGACCATCACGTAAGGCACAAGGAGGTGCCTCTCTAGAGGATAAGATGTTCCTCGTTCCTATCAGGAAGAAAGCATAAGGGAGATTGTTGGAGATTGACTGGTGCTTGCTTCTCGGGGTTATGGATCCATTGAAAGACAAAATACGCAGAGTGCACTCGAAAGACGTCCCTTCACGCCTCCCCAAATCTGGGGCAATGTTTCATCAAGCTAAGAAAAGCAAGAAAGTGTTGCATCACCGAGTGTTCCGAGACAAGGGACACGTGACTTATTAGACAAGATGGTCGCGCCCCAACCGCAGCATATGGAAAGAAAATAGTGAAGATAACCACACCCCTGGGATGTGATAGTCTAGTAATTTCACTATCTTGATACTATCAGGCATGCATTGGATGTAATCTGTGGTCAACCCATTCATATGTGTGTACCGACATACCCAACTTGGGTAATTTTACCGAGGAGTGAAACCGAGTATGACATCTGCACGAACCCGCCTGACATAGTGTGTTATTGTGAATAAAGTAGAGATCGTCCCATCGTAATAAGAGAATGTGAGTTTCCGAATCACAGTTATCCTTCGCAGAATTTGATGAGACATTGGGATGGATCAAGTTATCCCCGACACCGAGCAATAGTCGATCAGAATGAAAAGAGTGACCTTAAGGACACCGAATATGATAAAGTCATCATTTCTACCTGGGCGAGAGGTCAAACCACCTCTCTATCGTGATATCCGCGAATTTCCACCGCGAGAAAAAATGGTGCGAAAGGATAAGCTCATTTGGCTTATGTGGGATTGATACAATAAAGCGTGGCGCTTCCAGTGTATCCGGGAGCATCCCTACCGTTAGTGACTTTTTGGACGTGTTTCCGGATGAGTTGCCAGGATTGCCTCCACATAGGGAAATTAAGTTTGCTATCGACGTTGTATCAGCCACACCCAAGTATCCATTACAATCATAGAATGGCTCCACTGAGCTAAAGAATTGAAATTAAATAAGTAAGAACTGCTAGAAAAGGATTTATTCAGACCAAGTGTATCACCATGGGGGAGCTCCCCGTGCTTTTGCTAAGAAGAAAGATGGTATACTTCTACTATTTATCGATTATAGACAATCGAACAAGTCGGATCGTAAAGAAGCTGGCATCTACCTGGGGACTGATGATTTGTTGACTAACTTAAAGGTGCAAGTATCTTCAAAGATTGACTTGTAACTGGGTATCATCGCTTGAGAATTAAGATGGATGCATAAGACAAATAGTCAACACGACAATACTGACATTATTCCTCAGATGCCGCTTGGTTTGATAAATGCACCGCGGTTTTCTCATGGACCTAATGAATCATGTTTTTCGACCGTATGTGACCGGCCTTTGTCGTAGTGTTCATAGACCTACATTCTTGTGTATTCGAAAGATCGAGAAAGTCATGACACACCTCTCGAAAGAAAGAGACTTTGAGAAAAGAGCAATTTGTATCACGAAACTAAGCAAGTGTGAGTTTTGGTTAAATGAAGCATCCTTTCTGGGCACATTGTATCAAAAGCATGGAACCGAGGGAATCCAAAGAAAATAAGGGTTATCGAATTGAAACTATCAAGAAATAGCATAGAATTGTGACTTTGATTTACTACTTAAGATTTGTTAAGGGGTTTTCTATGATTGTTCCGATAACCGAGATTGCTGCGCAAAATGTAAAGTTTGAATGGAGTGAAAAATGTCAAAGAAGTTTTGAACCATGAGTCATTTATTGGACATCGTCCAAAGTATGAGCTCACTACCCATTCATCAACACTGATGATGGATGACTATACCCATGCACACACACCTATGTCATAGATCATGCATGAAATGCAATCATGTCGTTTCATGCTATGTCATGCTACATGCATTTATAAATTTCATATGATTATATTCCTAAATATAATTTTCATTCATCATACCTTATAGCATTACATCACGCTAGTTAATATATTTACATGATTTGACACATAACCGCATATTATTTATTTTTAACAATACACAAAGGCCTAAATCTCAGACCATATAAAACAGTGGCACCTTCGTCCCTTCACGATTCATCACTAAATTCATCAGGATACTAAACACACCATAAAACCCGAAGACATCAGTCCCCGGATCGAAACCAAACTCACCTACCCAGACTCCGCGCTCAAAATACTATGAAAATTCAGCCCGGACTGTTCAAAAACAATCCCAGGGCTCTCAAATCGGACCGGGTCCGAAAACAGCCTCGAAATTACTACAAATTCCCTTTAAATTTTTAAGCACTGGCCCCAATATTTTTAGACTTAAATTTATGCCCTCTCACGCCTCTTCTAAGAAACCCCAAGCCATTAAATGGCCTTTTAAGCTAGAAATAACCCAAGTAGGAAAATTCCCACCCGTGAGCCCGACACCCAAGATTTTGATACCCACGCTGTAGCCTCGATGTGCTGGACCGACTTTGCCTTTTCTCCACTTAAAACTCTACTAATCGAATTCGTGAGATATTAGAGAGCAAGTTTTTCTCTCTCAAATTTCTTCTCTTCTCTTCTTCTACGAACACTTCCTCTGTTCGTCCCCTCCTTTTGACTTTTATCTTTTGATTTTTTTTTTTTTAAATTTGTCATGTCTCCACCTCTCATTCTAGTCCGTTTTTGCCTCGAAACAATTTATTTATTTTCAGTTCAATTTATTTTAAATGAACTTAGCTCAAGCCATTCCTCCATTTCCAAGATTTTCAGGCAGCAATCTGGTCCCCGAGTCACCATCACCACCAAAAACTGCAAAAATATTCCAATTGTTCTTAATTTACCAAATTTTTCCGGGTCACTAGATTTTTGGTGGAGACCAATTTAATGGCGCAAATTGCTTCATCATCCGAGATTCAGAGATTTTTCTAGGCTTCTAAACCATTTTGGCAATTTATTATTATTATCATTTTACCATTTTTGAAAATTTCTAATTTTCTCCTGTTTACATTCTTCCCTTAACAGAATTTCGTCCCGAAATCTTCACAACATAATAACACACAAAACATGCATATGCAGTAGAATATTCTAATGTCAAATATTAGACCACACACCTTCATCCTCAAATAGGAAAGGATAGGATCCGTGATCGTGGTCCCCGTGATTCCCATCGTTGCTCCTCCAAATCTATTGCCACAACACTTTACTACCCGCGCCGGTCTCAGCGCCGTCGCAAAGCCCGATCCCTACTTATCCATAATACGCACCAAATTCCTCCTCGAAGGTCCCATTCAGACAATACACCTCTCCCCAACCTACTACATGAGTCGATCCGAGTATACTTCCGGCTACGGAGACAGCGAATGTTCCAATGGACACTGACAATTCTATGGTACACCAACCGATATGCAACCGTGGCACACCCTCCCAGTACCCCGAAGGCCCAATATACCCTAGCGCTAACTTCCCTACTTGCCGAATCCGACCACTCCTCTCCTCTGTACCTTCAAGAAGACGCGGATCATCCACCCAAACTCTAGAGGTCGTACGTCAATGCCTGGGCTGTATTTCACTGATTTGGAAACAGAAGAAGACGCCTTATATCAAACTCCAAATTTCTCCGAGGTGTTTCTTAATCGATCCGAACTAAAGATGGAATTCTCTCCCATTTCTGTCCAACAAATCGGGGATCGACATGGCCTCCCATATAAAGCCTCATAAAGTACTATATACTCACCCCGATAACCATTGTTGTTATGGGAGAATCTACTAAGGTAAGCCTCCCAACTACCCTTGAGATCCAGGACGCATGCCCGCAACATGTCCTTTAACACCTATATGGTCCTCCCTCCGATCGACCATCGCTCCAGGATAAAAATGGTGCTCACTATCCACCGGCCCCTACGGCCTTCCTGAAACTCTTCCAAAAGTGTGCCGTAATCTGGGATCCCTGTCCGATATGATAGAGACTAGCACTCCATGTAACCGAACAATCTCACAAATATACAACCAACAGAATTCCTCTAGTGAGAAGGTCATCCGCACCGCTAGAAAGTATGTCAACTTAGTGGGCCGGTCCATTATAACCCATACGGCATCATGCCTCCGCTGTGTCCATGGCAAGTGGGTCACAAAATCCATCGTGACATGCTCCCATTTCCACCCGCCAGCCTCTAATGGCCGGAGTAGCCTCTAATCGGCTCGAAGATGCCCAGGTTTTAATTGACCACATAAGACACCGTCGAACAAAATCTCAAACGTCTCGCTTCATCCCGCTCCAATAATACTGGCGACGAAGATCTCAGTACATTTTCGTGCCACTTGAATGCACAGCAAAACGAGAGCAGTGGAACTCCCTGAGGATCTCCTCTCTTAAATCGGTCAGCTGGGGAACCACAACCCATCCCCTATACTGAAGACTACCATTTGTGTGGATGGCCCAGCCTTCAAGACTCCATATTCGACAATACTTTAGCCCTCGATGGACGATATCTCTCGCGTCCCGTCCCCGGGACTTAATCACTCCCCGCAGCAGGGATTATGCAGCTACCAAACTCCTAGCACTCCCGAGCCCTGACATCGTATCGCAGTTCCAAAATGTCCCACATTCTCAAGCATCTGCCACTCCCGGAAAGCTACACTAGCCAATACTCCTCGTCACTTTCGACTAAACACATCAACCACTACATTTGCCTTACCAGGATGGTAATGCAAAGTGAAATCATAATCCTCCAGATACTTCATCCATCTGTGTTGCCTCATGTTGAGGTCCCGTAGTGTGAAGATATACCTCAGACTCTTGTGGTCTGAAAATACCTCAAACTTCTCACCCACGTATATGGCTGCCAAATCTTTGTCGCGTAGACTACGGTCGCCAACCCGGATCACGTGGTACTCGCTTCATGATTCTTTAGTCCGTTTGGAACCATAAGCCACAACCCGGACGCACAAGACACATCCCACCATCCCTGCAGGCATCACAAGACACCGTGTACCTCCCGTCCCTCGTTTCCGGGACTATCCGACAGGGATCTATAGTAAGCCCCTTTTTCAATTCCTATACGCTTCTCACTGTGTCATTCCACTCAAATTTGACCCTTTCTAGTAAATGTAACCAGAGATCTCTGTGAAGTGCTCACCACTAAAAACCCTTGTCCAACAATTATTGTAGTTGGATCTTGAGTTCCTACAACTCAACCGATGCCATCCTATGAGGAGTCATAGAAATGGGCGACGTATAACTCAATGATAAAGTCCATATCCTTGTGCGGAGGTAATCCCGATAGCTCATCCGAAAAAACATCCTCATACTCGCAAACTACCGGAGGTAGATCCAATTCCTGTCTCACCTTGTCCTCCAGGGTAAGGCTTGCTAGCCAACCCATCAACTGTCCACTCCATTTAGAGTCATGCATTATCTGGGGTAAAGCATTATGCTTCTCCCCCATAAAAGTCACACGGATACCGTCCGGTGTGTAGGCAGACATCCTCCTATTATCATGGGCCAAATGATGACTCAAAAGCATCAACCAATCCATGTCAAGAATGACATCAAAATCATATATGTCCATCACCCAGCGTCCACTGAAAGCAAACTCGATCTCTAACTACAATCTCAACATATCCGATCAACTCAACCTAGTCCCCTGGGAGAACTCACGATAACGCCATCCAAGGTCTCTACCTCTAAACCCAAAACATCCACACTAGATGCAACCACAAAATAATAAGATGCACCAGAATCAAACAATATCTTAGCCCATAAGAAAGATAGTAGAAACACTTGTATCACTGACTGATCAATTGGCTCAATATGGGGTGTGATGGCGTAGAGAATGCCTCGACCCCTGACATGTCTCTACCGTTATCCCTCTCTCGACCTCGACTCCATACTCCCGGTCTCTTCGCCCATCTCAGAGGTGCGTAAGGCGCCTGTGGCAGCACTTCTAAGACTGATGTTGGTCCCTCTAGCCTGCGACTGGGCGTAAGGAACAAATCACACCCCAAGACTCGTCTCCATCGATGATCGGAATGCGCCATCCCATAATTCTCGGGATCCTAGCCCTCGCGACAATCTCGCCTCATTTGCCCAAGCCATGCAATGATAGCATGTCATCCATCCCATTTAGCTCAGGAAGTCTCCACTGGGGCCTCGCCTGATAGCCACCGCCACGTCCTTGAAATCCCCGTGGAATGTAAGTCTTCCGCTTCCTTCCCAAATTAGAAGAAGATTGATCCTTCCTCTAAGACAAGACTCCACATCCGTGATGCTCCGTGTGTCATCTACTCCTCTTCCAATGGCTAAATCCGTCCTGACCATCGAGTCCTCTCCTCCCATGTATGTTCTGGGAGTGGGATGATAAAATTCGAAACCCCGGAGGTTACTCGTCCCCCGCCCACCGTTGCTACTAGTCCTCCAATGGTAGTAAGCCACCATGCTCGTCAGGTAATGACAGGATTGGCAAGGCTCGTATCCTCTCCTACTAATCCAAACAACGACCCGCCTCACCATCAGGGTCTCCTTCCTCGAGGGCCGGAGGACATGTGCCTCAAACCTCCTGAGTTGCCTCGACCCCTCGTCTCTCAATCGCACCAACCAGCGATGTTTGCAAGAACACCCGCCCGCATAAGGGTAGCAATCATAATACATTTCTATGAAGGTTTGTTAGTCTAAAGCCTAGTGGTCGGGTTATTACTCCGCCCCACCACCCCTGCCCTTCCTTGCATAGCCATCTACACGTATCAGATAGTAATAGAGTTCTCAAATTTCTATCTCAGTCTACCTATAGTGTACGTGCCAACCATTAATAGACTTTAGCATCATGAACTACACCGTTCATCCCTTTTTCCTTAATGGTGCATAATGCCAACCACTAATACAAATCAGTTCCCGAACTATCATGTTCATTTTGCTTTCCAAACCCCTAAGGTTATGTTTTCTAACCCTAGTGTTCCATATACAATCTACCATGTATATTATACATACAAATCACCACACATATCACAGAGCATGTTAAGCACAAAACACGCAACACACAACAATGCATGATCTGCACTATGCTCATCACCCCTCGATACTGTGGTACCCAGACTCGATTACCAATGAGACGAGCTGGGGTATCGTGACCATACTAGGATACCCACATTCGAGCTCCCAGGTAATCGCTTACTCAAGCCTGATGCCAAGCTGTGACGCCCTAAACTTCTAGGGTCCCGTGACAACCCGTCAACCCATGCACCTCGGGATTTCAGTGACCCGATACTCACATTGTTGCGGTCCTGTTACCTGGATCTAAATTTCATAAAAATCGGGCAAAGCCCTTTGTTCGGGGAGCTCTACCAAACATACAACTTGTATATCAAAGATAATCATACCCCATCCGTGGTCTCAACATAAGTGATAACTTCCACAGCAATTTATCCGTCTTACATATCCCCAATATATATCCCTTTAATGGATCCATTCATTCATATTTAAATCTATAACATTAAAATAAAACACTTAATTATAGTCCATAAGAGTTCGATCACTAATTCCTCTTACTATACTACATACCTCTGGGCTGAAAGTAATTTAAAGTGCAAAAAAATATATAATATTCAAAGAACTTTAATTACAATTTTTTTTACATAAAATACTTTTACAGTATTTTCACAATACATGTCTACTTCTTTCACAATCATGACCTCGTCATAGCGCCGTCTCCCTATAAACTCCTTGTACCTGAAAAGGGGTCCCGTGACGGGGTGAGCAATGCTCAATAGTGATAATCTCTTACAAGGGTTACTCCCTACCTAAGTGCTTATACAATGATCAAACCAACCCATACACATCCAAGTGAAAATGTCTACATGAATGTCAGATCGCGATGAATGTCTTCATGCCCATATCCAGAGTTACCTGACCAATTTCATACATGCCCATGCCAAGTGTGACAACCGTCACTGCAAGATTCAATGACACATATACCGAGCCCCATTAGCCTCACCAAGACTCCAATGCAAGTGCCAACGGCAATTAATCCCGGTACCAATCCCGAATTCTATCACACAACCTCGAAGCCCAGGTCATAACCACGACTGCGGTGTCTCTTTCAAACAAATCCGCCACGCCGCGGTCTCTTACACCATACATAACCTTCGATGACAATCATGTCACTTACACCCATGTTCCAAGCCACCCGAGGGGGATTAATCCACCCCCTTCTCGTTCAACAACACATTAATTATATTTAACTTATGATTCAATCCACGAGTCATTTATCGACGTCCAAAGTACGGTACCACTACCCATTCATCGAACATTAATGATGGATGACCATACCCATACACATAACACCCATGTCATGCGATTATCATGTATATGAATGTAATCATGTCATCTCATACATAACATGTTACATTTAACATTTATAAATCTTATAATTATATTTCCACATATACCTTCCATTCATCACAATTTCCATGTTATACGATCATGGGCACATTGCCATTGATTTTGACACATAACCGCATATTATTTATTTTCTAATACACATAAATGGCCCAAACTGCACCCATATAAAACAGGCACCTCTTTCGTCTCTTCACATTCATCAATGAATTACTGCGGATACCAAAAACACACCACAAACCTCAAGACATCAAATTCCGATTGAAACTTAAAACCTCAACCTGGGCCGAGGACTCGGCCTTAAAATAGTCATGAAAATTCATCTCGGACTGTTCAAAAACAACTCTTAAAATTTTCAAATCGACTGCATTTAAACAAATTCGAAAATTACTACAAATTCCTAGAAATTTCTACACTCAGTCCCAAGATTTTTTAAACTTAAATTTATGCCCTCTCACGGCCTCTAAGAAAACCCCAAGCCATTAAATGGCCTTTAGGCTAGAAATAACCCAAGTAGGAAAATTCCCTATCTCGTGGAGTTTGATGAAACTCCAAGATTTTGGTACCCACGCTGTGAAAGCTCTGGCGTGGACCGACTCTTGCCTTTTTTCTCCGACGAAACCTACAATCCGAATTCGTAGGATCTTGTGAGATAAGTTTTTCTCTCTACCCCTCTCTTCTCTCTCTCTCTCTTCTACGAACACTTCCTCCGTCCGTCCCCTCCTTTTGACTTTTATCTTTTGATTTTTTTTTTATTTGTCATGTCTCCATCTCTCATTCGGTCCAAGTCGCCCAAACAATTTATTTATTTTCGCTCAATTTATTTTAAATGAACTTAGCCTGTCATTTCCGACTTCCAAGATTGCAAAGCTCGGCCCCAAAGTCACCGGGCGACTATAACTCGAAATCAGAAAAAATTTCGACATCAAGCATAATAATTCTACGAAATTTTCCGGGTCACTAGATTTCGCGAATTTAACAACGCAACCGCTTTCGTCATCCGAGATCCGAGAATTTTCGCTTCCCGAACCATTATGGCAATTTTATTATTATTATCATTTTTCCATTTTTGCATTTGACTTTGCTTTATTAAATTCTGGTGGCCCCAACTGGGATCCGGCGGGAAGAACCGCCCAGTAAAGATGAGTATCATCGAGACGTCTGCACCTAGACCAACAACCCATCTCCTTCGAAGGTCAAGTAAACTCGGGTCATAAGAGGACATCTCTGGGGAGTACGCTGATGAGGCAACTCAACAACTCATTGTCCCTACCATCCACGAGCCAGCCCGATGATAGATACCATCCTCGTCGCCTCAACGACACCCACACAACGAGGGCAAATAAGGCCGAGGGTCTCTCGACCAAAGTCAACTACAACTTTGCCCCCAAGTAGTATACGGCCTATCGTAGGGCTCCTTACGTTCTCCGAGTCTCCCCTAAGGCAACTATCCATGCCCCATTGTGACGCCCTAGTTCTCGACCTTGAGGTCGAAGCACCCGATAGCTAAATCTTAAGTGACACTCCAGAAGGCTACCGACTCCACTATTTGCTCGCTCAAGCCCCTCCTAAGCTATAAGCCCGACAGTCTGAGCGATCCCATAAGGATATTGGTTGGTTTCAATGGATCGCAAACCGGTTCGTTGGGCGAAATAGTATTATCGGTTTTAGTTGGACCTGTCATAGCCTTGGTCCCACTCACGGTGATCGATGATCCCTCATCCTTCAACACAATTTTAAGCCTCACCCGGATCCATGCAATGAAGGCATTTCCGTCCTCATACCACCAAGTGCTGAGTTTCCTGGCTTTGTAAGGCCAAGTTAACATAAGGGGAAACCAGAAGGCAACAAAAGCATGCTGCGAGGTAGGAGGACAAAGCACCAACCAAATAGTAATGACAACTCGAGGCCAATGCTACCTAGTTGGAGGATTCCAAGGTTTCGGAGCCCTTGAGACGTCACCCCTTGTTCGACCTAGATTGGCCCGAGAAGGTCAGCTTGGGAGCACGCCTCACCCAAGAGTAAGTTGACTCCCTATTAACGCTTTTGCAAGATTACGTTGACATTTTTGCATAGTCCCACGTCAACATACCCGGTGTTTCCCCCACCATGGACCAACACTGTTTGAACCTCCATAAGGAGTGCAAGTCAATAGGATAGAAGCTAAGACAATTCCATCCGAAGCACCAAGAAGTTATAATGCGAAGTTGATAAGCTCCTGGTCGTTGGGTTCATCAGAGAGATTGAGTACCCTAAATGGTTGTCCAACGTCGTGGTTGTTCCCAAGAAAAATGGCAAGTAGCACGTGTGTGTAAACTATTCTCACCTGAATGATGCTTGCCCAAAGGATACATTTCCTCTACCACAGATCGATCAGATTGCGAACTAATAATAGCATCAACTTTCTCATTCTCGACGCTATTAACGGCCACAATCGATCCCAATGTTTCTACTGACTAAATAGTCACAGATTTATTACTCCAACGGATGTATTGCTACAACGTATGCCTAGTCTAAGAATGTCGAAACCACATATCAGCCCATGATGTCCCGCATTTTTGAGCCCCTATTGGGTAAGACAATGGAAGCGTATATTGACAACATATTAGTCAAGTTGAGGCTTCGAGGAGATCATCTTAGGCACTTGAGAGAAGCGTTCGAGTTGATGAGAAGGCATCGGTTGTGGCTGAACCCGGAGAAGTGTGTGTTCGGAGTAGGGTCTAAAAACTTCCTTAAGTTCTGGTAAGCCAACAGAGGATCGAAATGGCCCTCGGACAGGTCAAGGCCATCACAAAAATGCATCCCCCTGTAACAAAAAAGAAAATAAAGACTCTAATAAGGAATCTAGCTTAATAATTAAATAGTTCATCTCGCTTATCCGATTCACTTCACCATTCTTCACAAGGTCGAAGGAGCTCCTCAAAGGATAGACCGTAGTGTGACAAGACCTTTCATGCTATCAAGGAATATGTCACCTCCCCACTATCGTTGTCTCAACCAATAAATGGTGAGGACTTGTACTTGTATCTAGCCACGACCGTGAGCGCAACTTTGGTGAGGTCAAGTAAGAACTAAAAGAAAAACCTGGTACTCATGAGTAAGGTGTCGACGAATCCAAACAAGGTACAATCGATTTTGGAGCGAATCGCTGCTCTCGTATCAATACGAGCAAAGAAGTGAGGCCTATACTTCCAAGCCTACATATCTTCATACTCACTACCCAATTCCGACAGAGCCATACTCCATTAAACAAACGCTCGCCAGCTCCCAAAGTGGGCGCTAATGAGTGAGTTTGACATCGAGTATCGCCTGAGGTCGACAATCAAAGGTCATATTCTTACCGACTTTATTGCCAAAATGTCATATGCAAAGTGAGACCCTATGAACCGTCTGCCTCGAATCGACAAATTTCAACTAGTGAATCGTAAAGAGGAGTAGATATGATCCTACAGTCCCTAGAAGGATTGTCCATTGCATAGGAGATTAAGTTCACATTCGCAGCTCCAATAATGAAGCTGAATATGAGGCTATGATGCTCGGCCTGTAATTGTCTAAAGAACTCTCGATCACAAAACCGTAGCTTCACTGCCATCGTAGTCGTGGCATCCCAGCCACGAGGGGAGTATGAGGCCAAACGAGAGAATCCCAGTTCCAGCTAGCACAAATTCCTAATTACCGGATTCAAGCACCCTCGTAGGCCCACGCCCCATAGAAAAAAGATAATGGTTGATGCATCACCGCGAAATACCACGCCCCTCTATCCGTGCCATGTGAAGATAAGTATCATGGACCATCCTTCTATCTATAGCGCGGCAGTCTTCACGGTCGAGAGTCAAGCTGGAGACTCCTAGATGTCCTTTAAATCATCTTACTTGAGGAGCGAGACATTGCCCAAGGACAGAAGAGAGGTGGTTAAGGTGAAGGCCCAAGCAACAAGGTACACACTGATAAACGATACCCTATACAGCCAATCATTCTTTGATCCATACCGTAGATACCAAGAAGAGAAATGAGTAATTGCTAGTCCACGTGAGGCATATGCTGGTGACCCACATCGATGTCGGTCGCTATGCCATAGGATCATGACAAAGGGTTTCTACTAGCCTAAGATAAAGCAAGAATCCAAGTTATTCATGAGAAATTGTGATGTTTGCTAGAAATTTAGAAATATTATTCATACCTCATCCACAACGCTCCACTATGTGTCAAGTCCATGGCCTTTTTACAAGTGGCGGATTGACATCGTAGGTCTTTTGCCCCTAGTGTCGCCAGGAAAAGTTCATTCTAGTAGCCACTAATTATTTCACCAAGCTGGCGTAAATGTAGCCTGCGCGTTGCATCAAGGCCACGCAGCCTCAGCTAGCTTGGTGAAAGGAAACATCAGGTGTTAGACCTAAGCCCATTCCATCGGCCCTCAACAATGGTCCGCAATTCATTAGCAAGCTCATTACAGCTTATGTACCGAAAAGTATGTGATTAAAAATATCACCAACACCCTACACTACGATCCAATCAACCGGGACAGTTTTTGGTCATTTAACAAAACATTATCTCTACATTGAAGGAACGCTGGATAACGACAAATGAAAGTTGGTGTATTAGCTACCTATACCGACCTACCATACAACCCCGCATCACCCTACCGAGGAAACGTCAGATCCCCACGCTCGGCAGGCATTAATTCTCGCCAAATCTAGGGCTTGAACCGCACGCAGACCGATGACGCCCGCCCGCTTCAAGCCCGGGAAGAGCTTGAGGAAAAGAGAAAACGCACGATGGTCAAAATTGTCGAGTACCATTGTCGAGCCTTCCGTCATAAGGCAAAACTTGTCAAACCAAGGGCTTTCTGGAAAGGAGACCTTGTCCTTCGACGAACTTTCGAGGAAGGAAAGCTGAAACCAAATTAGGAGGGTCGCTTCATCATCAAGCGACGATGGTTGCAAATGGGCTCATAGAATACAATCCCACTGTGGAGACAGAGCCTCGCCGGGAACTCCTGGCCATCTAAAGAAGTATTTCCACTAACCCCGGCCAATCTGAGAGGCGTGACATTTGTTCTCCTAATGAATAAAAGGATATCATATATCTCCATTTTAATTGCAATGGGTTCATGTACGCCTTTAAAACGCAACCATCGGTGACCCTAAACCTCAAGCTGTCCATGCAGGTTGTTCTCCATTTTATGAGATGGTTTATCTCCTTTTCATGAAAAGCTTGTTCTCCATTTTATGGGATGATTGTTCTCCTTTTTCTGGGATGATTGTTCTCCATTTTATGAGATGGTTTATCTTATTTCTATGAGACGCTTGTTCTCCATTATATGGGATGATTGCTCTCCATTTTATGAGATGGTTTATCTCCTTTTCATGAGAAGTGTGTCCTCCATTTTATGGGATGATTTTTCTCCATTTTATGAGATTGTTTATCTCCCTACTTAAGAGATGATTATTCCCCCTTTTCTAAGACGCTTCTCTCCATTTTCTGGGGCTCATTTCTCCCCCTTATGGGAAAATCAATTCTTCATCTTTATGTGAAGGTCGCTTCTCCATTGAAATGGTTCGTTATCCTGGAGATCCCCATTTTCCAATTCACAATGGTCCTACACTTCAAGTGCCTCGCTTGGCCTCCTAAGCCTTGGACGGTCGAGGCTTGGAACCATCCTGGACCTCGGGCAACAAAAGCACTTGCAAGCAACATACAAGATCAGATAAGATAGAAGCATTTCATGCCAAAAGATATCATCATTCCAAAATGAAAGTGCCAGGGACAAACCCCCAAGGCTGGTCATGGTACATTTTTTGGATGAGGGAGAACATAAGGCTTAGACACAAAGGGCGAAAGCTCTTGCAAAATGACGAAAACGAGCTCTGCGCTAACCGCCTTAGCCGCTTTAGAGGTCCCTTCATCTGAGGGTATGAGAAAAACCTGAACTACCACTACCATATCACTTACTTTTTCAACTATTGTGCTCGAGATTCACGATTCAAGATTGGTCTAGCCAAACGCACCCCTAAGGACTCCACCTCGCCTAATTCGTAGCGACACGCTTAGCCTCTCAAAGACAGCCAAATTCTAGTAGCTTATTCTCCATACCACTCACTGCCTCACAACCAAGACAAATGAGTATAAGAAGCCTGCGCCTGCTAGCACGTTGTGACTCTTCTCAACTCAATAAAGAAGTCTTTAAGCTTCCTGTACCACGAGCAGGCCTACAAAGTCACTCAACCCTCGCTGAATGAGCAATCACCTGAGTTCCCCACCCTACCGGTAGATGCCACATTGCTACATGACCTGAAAGTGCTTGCATCCTCCACCTCGGCCTCTAGTCAAAGCAATCCTTCCTCTCATCAAAGCAAAATGCCAAAGACGTTACGTTCTAAAGGCCGACCAACTTATCCTCGCTGGGCCTGATAATGCTCAAAAGTGCTATTTTAGCCCTCATGACAAGTGTATTTTGAAAGAATTTTTGCGGCACTAATCAACGTAATTAACCCAATTGGCACATTAAGGTCCCAGCTATACTACTAATCACATTTTATGGCTATTTTTTTAGTTTTTGCAAGATAATTAGGCCAAAGTTATCGAGCCAATCCAAGCACGAAGAACCCAAGCCAAACTCGCACTACCAATGTAAGCTCCAAGGAAATCGAGTCATGTCAAGAAAAATCGAACATCATGAAATTTTGTATATTGAGAATTTTCAACTTGCGTAATTCCTCGCGAACTCCATCGTCCGCTCAACCCGTTTCATCCACTATTGCGGATTTTCCTAAACTGCCCCTCATGTTTTGTTGGTAGCTTAGACATTTTTGTAATTTCCTGACTCGAGCAAAGATATAAGCCCCGCCAGCCTCTATAAAAGGGATCGACTACTTTATGCAATAAAATCAAGCAAAAGCTTTCTGCTTTTCCCGCTTTTTTCTTTTCTCATTTTCTTTCCCCCCCTTTCCTTCACTTTCTCACCCTTTCCTCTTCACTTTCACTGGCCAAACACCCTCGAGGATGACAACTCAAGGGATGCTTAGCTAAATCCCCCCCATCCATACAAAGAGAAGGCTACCAGCCAAAGTTTCGAGGTAAACCGGTGTCCTCTGCACCATGTTAATCACTGTGTCCCCAGATTCTGCTTCAAATTTTAAATCCTTCCTTCGATGTACCCCCGATTGCCGCACTGGCAAGCTTTTGTGGCTCAATGGATGTCACCACTAGATCCACCGAGGCTCGCTACTACATATTATTTTCCTCCGTAGGTTAGGTCAAAGGATCATTTACCGGTTTGAAACATAAATGACTAGCTGAAAGTTCATCTCAAGAAAACTTTAGTGGTTCGGGCTTTTATGGCTCAAATGAAGATCCGGCTTTGGGAAATGACTATGATCATCCTCCCCAACGTGAGGAAAAGGGCCCGAGGACCCTCAGCCTCCTAAACTCCTGCCAAAACCCAAAGGGGCTCCGAGACTTCAAGGAGTTCATTTTACATTCTATTTCATTTTGCTTGTAGTTTCAAACCACCTCAATCACAATGCTTTTACAAAAACCCCAACCAAAGTGAAATCACCATTTCCACATCAAGCATGAACTGTCTTGGTGCAAAGAAACCCATCCCCGTAGTTCGACCCTAAACCACTATACTACAGCTATCGTTACGACAAGAGGAATTTAGGTTACAACATTACATTCCAGTACACCTATCAGACATGAATCGGGCCTCCTCTAACTCCTTTCCTAACCGAGGAACCCGTGACTCTACTAGACCTAATGTGTATTATTATCCCGAGCCCCCTCCCTCGTGTGGGACAAAGGCTAAGTTGTTCACAAGCCAAGTAATACTTCGCCATGTAGGCCCGAAATGTTCATCTAAAACAAGATAGCTTAAGTAACAACCAAAGAAACCAAATGATTGTGGAGGTCACCAAATGGTGAATCTCGAAGCAATAAAACCACAACGGATCCCACATCTTCTAACTTACAATTCAATTCTACCTGAAAAAGGTTGCATGACATAAGTTGTCGGACACACAGAAAAAACCAGTGAAAGGAAGAAACCAGAACGGTATGAAAGCAAAGTAGGAGATGAACAACTAAAACACTTCTTCGATAGCATAGACGAAAAACTTCCCAAAGCAATCTTCGAAGATATTTATACTCAAGGCTGCCAGTAATTTGGGCGAGACATTCGAAAGCGGCATTTCATGCACTATTCATGTTAGAGAGCATGCCAAGTCCATGAACGAATCCATAACTGCCACCTATGAGCCGTTGAAGCACTATAATGACTTTACACAACGCACGAAGCCCCAACCCTAATAGTAAACCTCTTCCATAATTTTGGCTATTATTTTATAACACACATTGCATAAACTAATAAGTCTATAATGATTTGAGTTCCAGACTATCTATCTTAGGAATCAAGGTGATAAAAGTCCTATTTATCTCTTTAAGCAAATGACCATTGAAGAAGAAAGCTCTAACCATTTTATAGACAGATCTACCAACTATTTTCCAATATCTTTGATAGAAGTGATAGGATCAAAATGTGCTATATAAAATGTGTGTGCCTATCAAAAACATCATAGAAAATGATGAGCTGACAGTATAGTTCCCACGGGGATTAGGCTACTAATTATTGAAATTAGAATGGTCCTAGCTTTATTTGGATTAACACAAAGGTGAAGAGTAAATGGAAAACAAACTAAACTAAAGAAATCCTAAACAAAGATCTCTAACATGCAAAGGGAAAATGTAATTACAAGAAAGCCTTAGGTTTTGATTTCATCTAACAAATTCCTATGGTGGGGCTCTACTTGTTCCCAATGATGCCTAAATCATATTAACGGCGAATTTCACCTAAGTACATGCTATTCTTTCTCAAGCAATAACAATCTACCCTCGAAAAATTTATACTGTATCTCTACCTCAAACCATCTTAACCAAGTATGCATTAAGTAATTTAAATCCAACAAGCCACATGTAACCCACAAATATCTATATTCTATGGTGAAACATGACATTCCATTCATAGTCTAATCTAATTATTGTTTCTCAACCTCAAATTAGGTCACAAATCATGCTAATGGTGATCAATCATCAACAAGCATTAGGAATTGAATAGAAAATTCAATATATAAGAAAATCCAAACATCAAAGATTATAAATCAAAGCTAAACACCATCATTCATTGTTTAGACTACATCAAACCCTAGAAAATGAGATTAGCTCATGAAAGGGAAAAATACAACCATAGAAATAAAGAAGAGTAAGATAAGAAGAGAAGAAATAAACTAGATGTGGATTGAAGCCCTCTTCCTTTCTCCTTCCAACCTTCTTTCCTTTCTTTCAAGACCTTCTTTCCCAAATAGAGTTGTGCCTTAGGGTGTTTTCTGTAACACTCCAAATTATACCCTAGTAGTTTATTACATGTTTAGGGTAAAAATTGCATTTTTCGAAAATTTAAGTACTAAGGTTAAATTGGTAATTTGTAAAATAAGGGCTCAAAGGTCATAATTTAAGAAGATGATATGCTATAGTAAGTATTTAGATAAGTTGATGTGTAAATTGAATAAAATTAAGAGACTAAAATGCAAAGGCTAAGAAATTAGGTCCAAAAGAGGATAAAGCCAAACATGGCCTTATGATAAGAGCAAAATATCTCATTTTTGGAGTGCTAGGGTTTACGGTGGAGGAGAAGAGGAGATAATTGGCTTTGGTGCAATCCATTGTTTTGGTTCAAGTAAGAAGAAAGGAAGAAAAGGAAGCTAGTTAAAGTGTTCAAGACCAAGGTATGAAAACTATATGTGTATGGATTACTAGTATGGAAATCCCTCTTTTTCTAAGTTGTGTAGGAAAAATCCTATTAGAAATGTTATTGGTTGGTATAAGATGAGTTTTATGGTTTATTTTGAGTTTTGGTTGAGTTGGTTTTGGTTTGGAAGGAAATTTCTAGTGAAAATGGCCACCCGGTCATTGCTTCTCTATCGACACCCCTACGCCTAGGCGTAGAGCACGCCTAGGCGAGTGCCCCAGGGGCGAGGTCTCGCGCCCAAAAACCCCGAGGCCGGGTTTTCCCCAAATTTTCTCGATCGGCCTCTGACGTAGGAACCCACGCTCAGGGTGGAACCTATACGCCACGCGTAGCACCGCTACGCCTATGCCAAGCCACGTCCGCGTTTCTTCTCGACACCCAGAATTTGTTACTTTGTTCGACTCACTAAGATATTTAGGCATAAAATCGGGATTTAATTAAGGATCCTAACAAGTGAATGAAAGGGTCCGTACAAGTATAAAAGTTATGAAAATTGCTCGACACGCTCGAGGTGTGCCTAAGCTTCACCTCAAGAACTATCGCCAAGTAAAATATTGTTTCGCCTCATTTGCTAATGCTTTAAGAAAAATATAACAAGCTCGTGAATATATATATAATCAGAGTGTCATTCTGAGGACCGGACAAAGGAATGAATAGGAACTGCTCCGCCTTAACGACACTCCCCCGCACAGGCTACAAAGACCTCCTGCTACGTGGGTAGGCACGTCCTCACTGGGCACGACTGCACCCCAAGTATCAAGTACGACACTTCTTATTAGCGTGGCAGCACGTCTCTATTCGCTCGACGACACTCCGGCTTAATGTTACAAAGACTTGTTACATGGGCAGTATTTATTCAATGCGATCAAGACCCGCATTGTGCTACGCAGATCTCGTGATTGTATACGGTGACTTCTATTACGTAAGTGTGCACATCTCTGTTTCGCACTATACCGCACTCTTCAGAGTACCTATTTGTGGCTGCACCCCTCTTATTCATTGTTACAAGCCCATACAAAAGTAAAACATTTATATGATAAGAATATGAATAATAAACAAAGAAGAAAGCATAAGAAATCGTCACTGTGAATGTACCTATGGGTGTTCTGCATAAGACTGTTTCCGAACCCCTACGGAGATATGAAAATTCTATTATAAGAATTATGTTATATGAAACCTCTATTATAGAATTATGTTTTATACGTAAGCTCCGACATATGTATTATGCTATATGTATCCTCAGAATTGTGGACCACCCATGGTCATATCCTCGTTATATGTTTCCCCATACTAAGCTTGCAACGTGTTTCATTCGTAGGTACCAAGAGCACATCCAAGGCATTCCACATCCGCCAAGGCCAACACAGCAATAGGAGTCCACCTGATGTAGGTGTTTTATTCTATTTTGTAATGTAAATGTAAAGTTTTTGTAATAGTGAGTTTGTGTAAGCACAAGTAAATGGGACTCAAGCATGTATATGTACAGGATATTTTAAAAACCATTACTGTGGTAGTTTTACTAGTTATATTCTGATATATGGATTTGTTTATAGAAATGGAACCACCAATGTTAGAAATAGTCAGTAAAAGGAGTTCGGCCTGATGTCGCGCCCTTCTTCGCTCAAAGTGGTAGGGGCGTATATTTTAAAGTGGCACGCAGCCAAGGTTTAGGCGTTTCTAGAAAACTTATTAGGTTCTAAGTGTACCTACATAGTATTGTGTTGGCCTAATGCGGATGTCCTTGTTTTGTATATTATCTATAATGGATCAATCCTAGGAAGCTATGAAGGAAACAGCTTAAAGTGTCAACTATGGATCTTGATCCATCTGTCTCTGGTCCGTTTGACTCAGCTAGAAGTGAGCATGCTTCAACTGAAGTGTTGTTCAAAATTTCTCAAGATATGGCAAGGGTCTTAGATCGACTCACAGCCCCTTGAGCTCCGATTGATTCTATAAGAAAGCATGGAGTAGAATAATTCCATGGTACAAGTTTAGAAGAGCCTGATAAAGTCGAATTTGACTTGAGAAATTACAAAGAGCTCTGGACGAAGTCAAATGTCCACCTGAATAAATGGCTAAATAAAGGCCTCACCGCCGTGACGGTGTAACTTATGATTGGTGGGAAGTGTTCTAATAAATCCATTGCTTCCAAAACCACTACGACTTCTTTGTCCGAATTTCGTGATGCCATGTCACCGGCGACCATAAGGAGATCAAGTGGAAGCAATCTCTAATATGAAACAGGAATTTGATGCATGGCGATGAAAAGGAGTTTAGCCATTTGCAAGTATGCACCCATCATCTACGAAAAACTTTTCAATGTAGATGGGCTTTGAGGATGGCCTAAAGAATCCATAAAGAGGTAATTCACAAACCGTGACATCGCGGTAAGCGTAAATTTTTATCAACCGTGCAAGCGCAATGAAAATAGAGAAATAAAAAAATAAAGAGTCATGAGAGAAATCGAGAGAGAAAGTTCTTTAGAGATGGTTCATCTTCCAGTAAAAAGACTAGAGAGTCCTGCGGCCTGGGCGACAAGGTTCTACTATGTGTAGGAGACAAGGTCTTACATGACATTGTGGTTCTGTAGAGGCATTTCAACCGGACAAGATGAAAGACCTAAATGCCCACACTGTCACAAACATCATTATGGTATTTGCGCACGAGTAACTGGGATTGTTCGTATGTGGAATCACGACTATAAGGATAGAAAATCGCTTCACAAGGCAGGATTTCTAGAAATTCTCAAGGAAGTAAAGGAGGATCAAATGTGGCCTCCATCAACTCGCGACAGAGTAGAAAGTAGGTAGCGTTCAGACAAGAATAAGAGGTATCAAGCCAGAGACAAGAAATCAACCTAATATCAACCCCAAATTCTCGAGCTTGTTATGAGAGCCCATGAAGATCAAGATGCACCAGGGGTTATTACGGTAATTCCCACTCTCTTTGGTGACAATGAAATGTACGTCAGTGACCTGTGTTCTACATATTCTTATATATGCATCAACAATTGAGTGCTAAATTGCCATCAAGAGGAACCTTTAGCATATGACATTCTTGTTACTCGGGCCCAGGCATAGTGTTAGAGTCAACCGAGTGTATAAGAACTGTCCCCTAATGGTCCATAATAGTGGGAATTTCTAATCATCTAAATTACTTTCTAGCCTTTTCATGAGTTTCTGGGATTTGATTTCGCATGGATTGGTTATCCAAACATCGTGCCATATAGTTGATTGTGATAAGAAAATAGTATTGTTTAAATATTCCGAATTCGACAAAAGTAACTGCATACCCGCATTCGGGACCCAACTTGTCAAATGTAATCTCGCGATGTAAGCCCGACGCTTTAGAAAAGGTTGTGCCTTTTGGCTGGTACTTATCTAAGAGAGGTCGCAAATTGGAAGATATTCTTGATAAAAGAATTCCCCGATGTGTTTCCCCGAGGAATCATCGCCTGCGCACCCGAAAGAGAAGTGGATCTGTCTATTAAAGTTGTACAAGGGACGACTCCTATTTCTAGGGCACCCTACCATATGGCCCCAACTAAATTAAAAGAGTTGAAGACTCAACTATAGGACCTGTTGGACAAGGGATTCGGTCCGACCCAAGAGCCTCACTTGGTGCGCCCATGAGCCTACAAAAAGACACTCCCTCCGAATATGCATTGATTATCGTAAATAAATAAAGTAATGCAAAGAATAACATTCGTTGCCGAGAATAGAAGATCTTTTCGATCAGTTGAAATGAACAAGTGTCTTTTCTAAGATAGACGTGCGATCAGGATATTATCAACTTTGAGTGAAAGATGTTGATGTCCCGGAAACAGCCTTTAGAACTCGATATGGTCATTATGAGTTTTTAGTAATGCCATTTGGGTTAACTAATGCATCGACCGCATTCATGGACTTGATGAATAGGGTTTTCCACCCTTATTTGGACCAATTTGTAGTGGTGTTCATTGATGACATCTTAGTGTATTCTATGGATGCACAAGAACATGAACAGCATATGAAGATAGTGTTGCAAATCCTGAGAAAGAAAAAGTTGTTTTCTAAGTTATGTAAATGTGATTTTTGGCTTAAGGAAGTGTTATTCTAGGCCATATCAGTGATCTATAAAGGGTATTAGAGTTGACCCTCGCGAAAATTGAAGCACTTCAGAATTGGAAACCGCCGAAATGTGTAAATGTAGGTGAGAGAAGTTTCGGTTTAATAGGTATTACCGACGATTTGTAAAAGGATTTTTCTGTCATAGCCTCCTCACTTACTAAGTTACTCCTGAAAGGGGTAAAGTTTGAATAGGATGACAAGTGTCGAGTTTCAACAATAAACAAAATAACACCGTCACCGTTGTTAACTCCGACATCATGGGTTGCTGCGCATATCTGTAAATACTTTGACGCATTGATAGAGGAAAGATAGACAAATCAGACATGGAAATCGCATGAGAAAAATTATCCCACATGATCCAAGGCAAAGGTAGTGTTAGCTTGAAAATATGGCTATATCGATTTATATGGTGAAAAATGTAGAATCTTTTAACTGATCATAAGAGTCTTAAGTATCCGCACTACAGCGAACTGAACTCGAGGCAATGTCGCTGGTTGAATCTGTTCAAGGACTATGATTCCATAATTGATTACCACCCCGAAAAGCTAATGTGGTGGCGTATGCTTAAGTGTAAAAACAATTTTTGGTTTGTCTCGAATGTCATGAAATTTCAGACTGATATGGAGCTGCAGCTCAACTGAAGTTATGCCCTGATGAAACATGATGATTGATGCTCAAATAAGATGATATCGTTAAAATAAAGTGTTCAATTAGCTGGAAATGGAGACAAGATTGACTATTGTATAAAATGAGCGATGGCGCTTATAATACAAAAGCAAATTATGTGTACTGAATGTCTAGGATTTTAAAAAAAGAAATTCTATGTATGAGTTTCACACCACCAGATTCACCATGCATCCCCGAGGTAAATAAGATGTACCAGATTTGAAACAGCATTTTCATTGATGGCGGGAATGAAAAGGAGGTCGTATGTATCCAAATTGTTTCGACTTGTCAAGAAGTAAAAGCCGAACAAGTACCGTCCGACATTAAATCCCATTCCACCCACAATGGAAGTGGAACAACATAACTATGGATTTTGTATCTGGTTTCTCATCCAAAGAAAAACAGGGATTCACTTTGGGGTAATCGGGAGACACTCACAAAGTCTCGCTCACTTCTTACCACCCGACTGACTATTCCATGGATCAGCTAGCTGAGTCAGATGTGAACGAGATAGTCTTGGCCAAGATGGGATTCCACTATCAATAGTATCTTACCGCGATCCATGATTTACTTCAAGGTTTTGGAAAGAATTACAATGCCCATGATACTGACGGTCTGATGGGAACCCGCCCATCCGCTAGCAAACAAAGATGGACAATCTAAAAGAGTGATTCAAGCGCTGAAGATAAGGCCATGGTTGTAAAAGCAGATTTTCCCGAGTTAAGATATGTATATTTCCCTTATGGAATTTGCCTATAATAACAGTTATCAGTCAAGTATTTGTATGGCACCCTATGAAGCGTTGTATGGAAGAAAATGTAGAACTCTGTGAGCAAATTGGATGTAATCAACGAGCATAAAGTAATTGGTCCTGACTTAGTGAAAGAGACAGAAGAAAAAGTTCGAATCCTTTAGCAAAGGTTAAAAGCTGCTAGTGATAGACAAAAGTCTTATGCTGATCTGAAAAGAAAGGACATAGAGTACGGTCGCAGATATGGCTTTGAAAGTATCGCTATGGAGGAAGATACCCGCTTGGTTAAAGGAAACTAAGTCCAAGGTTTATCGAACCGTACGAGATTTTGCAGAGAAAGAATCGACCAAGAGGCGTATCACTCGCCCTCCCACCTGAGTTGGCTAAATTGCATACGTTCCATGTCAATGCTTCGAAAATATCAAGTCTCCGATGAATCGCATATTACCGCACAAGATATATTAACGCACCGACTTCACTTTTGATGAAGAGCCAAAAGCTATTCTAGATGGTGAAGTAAAACAACTGCGGAACAAACAAATCTTTTTGGTAAAGGTGCTTTGGCAACACCATGGTATGGAGGAAGCAACTTGGGAACCAGAATCAACAATGAGGGCACAGTACACACAATTCTTCGATTCAAGTATAATTTCTAGGACGAAATTTTTTTTTAGGGGTGGAGAGTTGTAACACCCCAAATTATACCCTAGTAGTTTATTACATGTTTAGGATATAATATAAGTAAAAGTTTCATTTTTCAAAAATTTAAGTACTAAGGTTAAATTTGTAATTTGTAAAATAAGGACCCAAAGATCATAATTTAAGAAGATTATATGCTACAGTAAGAATTTAGATGTTGACGGTAAATGGAATAAAATTGAGGGACTAAAATGTGCAAAGGCCAAGAAATTGTCCAAGAGGATAAGGCCAAACACGGCCTTATGATAAGATAAATATCTCATTTTGTTTTGTAGTGCTAGGTTTACTGCGGAGAGAATAGAGATCATCAAGCTTTGGTGCAATCCATTGTTTTGGTTCAAGTAAGAAGAAAGGAAGAAAAGGAAGCTAGTTAAAGAACGATGTTCAAGACCAAGGTATGGAAACTATATGTGTATGGATTACTAGTATGGAACCTATATAAGAAATCCTCTTGCCTAAGTTGTGTAGGAAAAAATCCTAGTTAAAATGTTTTCGTTGGTATAAGATGAGTTTTATGGTTTATTTTGAGTTTTGGTTGAGCTGATTTTGGTTTGGAAGGAAATTTTCAGTGAAAATGGTCAAATATGACCATTTCTGCGTTTTTCTCAACACCCCTACACTTAGGCGAACCCGAGGCCGGGTTTTTCGAATGTTCTGATCCACCTAGGCGTAGGAACCCATGCCTAGGCGAACCTCTACGCCTAGGCCAAGCTACAATTCCAGTTTTGTTATTTCTTTGGTTTATTCTAGAATCCATTACTCTTTTATTTGGACTTCCAATGGAAGATATTTAGGCATAAAATTAGATTAATTGAGGATCCTAACAAGTGAATGAAAGGGTCTGTGCAAGTATAAAAGTTATATGAAAAATGCTTTCAGATTCGGGCCATTGAGGCAAAGCTTAAGCTTCACCTCAAGAACTGTCGCTGGCAACATTGTTTCTCGCCCGCTTTGCAATGTATTAAGAACAATATAACAAGCTTAGTAATATATAATTGTATGCCCGTCTGAGACCGATAGTGAATGAATAGGCATCGCCTCGCTCAAAGGCAACGGGCATTCGCATTGTGCTACACTTCGTTACAGGCGTGCACGCCTCTCGTTCAACGCGTGATGGCACTCGCCAGTGCTACGACACTTCTATTACGCGGGCAAGCACGCTCTCGCTCAGTACGACGACACCCGCATCAGGCTACTACGACACCTCCGCTATACGGGCAAGCATGTCTCTCGCTCTCGCGATCGCACTGCATCCTTCCTAGTACCTATTGTGCTGCGTCCCTCTCATTCATTGTTACTGGTCTATACAGGCAAACATTTATATGATAAGAATCTGAATAATGAACAAGAATAAAGCATAAGAAATCAGTTATGTTCTGTAATGTACCTACGGGTACCTTCTGTACAAGATCTCTGTTCTGAACTCCTACGGGAGATATGAAATTCCGTTATAAGAATTATGTTATATGAAAACTCTGTTATAGAATTATGTTATACGTAAACTCTGACATATGCATTATGTTATATGTATCCTGTAATTATGGACCACTCTAAGTGGTCATATCTGTTACCTGTTTCCCACTAAGCTATAAGCTTAGCACGGGTGTTTCATCCATGTAGGTACTAAAGAGGACATCTAAGGCATTCCGCATCCGCCAAGGCCAACACAACAATAGGAGTCCACTTGATGTAGGTTTTTTATTCTGTTTTTTAATGTAAATGTAAAGTTTTTGTAATAGTGAGTTTGTGTAAGTACAAGTAAATGGGACTCAGGCATGTATATGTACAGGACATTTTAAACACCATTACGGTGGTAGTTTTACAAGTTATATTCTCGATATATGGATTTGCTGACGAAATGGGTCCACTAATGTCGAAAAGTCGTGCAAAGGAGTCCTAAATCTTCTGCAAAGACTCCTCTCTTCGCTTCAAGCGGGGGTAAGGGAATGACATTTCCACCCAAAGGGACCTCCCTCTTTACAACCAAGAGAATCCCTCTCTTTGCCTCCACAAACTCTCCTCCTTCAAAAAGCCCTAATCGTTCTCTTATAAGCCAAAACCAAGAGAGGAGAAGAGATGGGCTTCGACAAAACATGGGCCTCGACATCCACGTTGTAGCATGGAAAATTTGCGTTGAGGCGTGGAGAAAATGAAAAGCTATTGGGGAACTATCCAAGCTAACTCGTCGTAGCGTGAGTGGACTCATGCCGTAGCGTGAGGCACTCATGCTAAAGAGTGAGTAACTCACGCTAAAGCATAAGTAACTCACGCTTAATTCGGAAATTCGTCCCTTCACTTCATGACGTCGTATCTTGCTCATTCGGACTCCAAATCACACGATCTTAGTGTCTACGGAAAGCCCTCGAAGTCTAGAATGTGCCCATGCCAATGAAGGAGCAATGAAAAGACATCACATAGATGAAAGGATCACATGTTTGTTGTGGTCGCATGAAGACGTTAACTTTGTTTTCTTCAATTGGCCCATCAAGCCGATGGTTGGCTTTAATCACAAAATTGAGAAAATAGATGCGATGTACCGAAAACGCTGTGTAAAATGCCTATGTGGCGCAAGTGCACGCGCTGTCTCCAAGTAAATATAGTGTACTCACAAAGCATTTGATATCGATCCACAGGACAGTGTATTGACTACAAAGGTTCGGGCTTTTTTAGATAATATCCAAGAGATGATTTTAGGAAAGAAAGTGAATATGAAAGTCGCACTAAGTTTTAGGATTCTAATGAATTACTGTATCAAGACTGTGTGGTTATGTCTCCCCTCGTCACGCTTCAATGGATTATTTCCTTAAGGATGCTATTATTCAGCATATTTATCATTTGTCATCAAGGAGGTGGATCTTACTTACGAGATATCCTCTCTCGAGGTATATCCGCCTTATCTCGTGAATAGATTTGAGCATATCTCTATCTCAACCTCGATATTCCAACACAAATGTTCTAACCCTGTATGTTACTTTCAGGATCGGAATCTCGCGCACCGACCAATCGAAGCTACTCACAGATCCTCGGATACCATCTCGGTCTCGATTTGTGCGGTGATTATGCCACTGTCGGGCTGCATATCACCATATAATTAAACTATATATCGAGAGCAGATGAAAACAAATAGATAAATACTGAACAATATAAAGTACTAATCTTAATCCATCAACACATGATGGTTCAACAAACCCTATATAGATCTAGAAACATACCGAATGATAGAATGAAAATGTTTAGTATTAAAACATCATTCTCAAATCCAAAATGAGAACAAGATAAATCCCTGCACTTCTTCTCAAGTTTGTGCCACTGGCCTGAATCTGCGGCCTTCGCTCATTTACCGCTGATCCGATTTCCGAGCCATTCGTATTTTTAAACATGAGGTGCAGATCTCGGAAGCTAATCGTCATTGATTGCGCGTAACGTCACACGCGCTGGAGACGCCGCGACGCTTTCTCAATGCTGACTTCGAGACAGTTGACCCAACGCCGTGACGCTGGGACGTCAGCGACGTGGGGATGTCGCGGACGTGGGACGCCGCATGGATGTCACTTTCGCTGGTTCTTATTGCTTCCAAAACTGCCTAACAAATATTTTGTTCCAATGCACCTGCATCCAAACCAAACACCAAATCAAGAGTCTAGCCAAAACTAAGTGAAATTACTATAAAATAAACCCAAAAATGAAAATCGACGCGGAGTATAATATGAGTGTTTTAGACACTCATCACACCCCCAACTTAGTTTCGTCATTCCTAAGCAAGAACTGACTTCTAAATGTAACACACACACTAACATAACGAAACTAACACTAAGATAAAGGTTACATGTCAAAATGGAGGATCGCTTTGACCGACCTACACTCAAGCACTGCTTTGCTCGGTTCACGGATGCATGCATGTTTGAATTTTAAAACTCAGTTGAACTAGTGGAAGTGACTAGTGTCTCAAATTCCATGTGGTCTTCAATAACTCCTTCAATGACCCTATGTGCGTATAATGAATGACCTCCAAAGGTATGCCTAGGCTCCACACTCCCAAACTTAAGCCTCAAATTTACCTATTTGGAAGAAACTAACTAGAAAAGGATAGGAACGCACCCATTTTATTCTTGTCAAAATACCTAAAACCTTCCTAAGTACCTAAAAGAAATGGAAAAAGACCTAGTGCCAAGAAGTTTTAGTTGAGTGTTCCTGTAGCGGGGATCCATTGGTGACTCCCCACCAGTTGGTTAAGGGCACCAGGCATTAAGTTCCCTTCAAACTTCACCCCGAACACTCAACCAAACTCAAAGACCCTAGGTCAGTGGAAAATCCATCTTCTCTCGTCTCCATGAAGCAAGCAAAGAAGTCAATGACTCACCGCAGCTGGCTAGGCATTAGGTTTTGAAAGGCCCCTCGGATCACCCGGATTCGATCGGGTGATCCACTTATTCCAACTCACCCGACTTTTTACCTTTTTCTTCTTCTTTTTCATTTTATTTTTTTCTTTCAGTTGGGCTCAATGGCAACTTTTCGATCGGGTGTCCATCACTTAGATGGTTAGAATTTCCAAGGCTTGTTGAACTCTTCGTGAGGTCGGGTCTCGACACCTATGCATACCCCGAAGGTTAGTAGTGTGAATGTGATAGGATCATCGAGAAATAGTTTCTGACTACCCGATCGTCTAATAAACCTTTCACTCCATTCAACCTAATTAATGAGCATCCAACAAAGGTTGTATGTACCAATCATCCAAGTCAAGTTTTACCCAAATTCAAAAATGATCTCGACTTTCAACATATAATACATACACGCAATTACTACATATACGAATGACTCCAACACATGCAAAACACAACCATCACACATGACTCAGCAAAATAAATGGAAAAAGTAAACTGAAACTACGCAGACACACAATTAATATGCTGAACGAAACAAAAACACTACACAAATACTAAAAACAAAACATAACTAAACAAAACAAAACCCGATCACCACCCACTTCAAACTTATCCAAGACCCCACCGGCAATAAACAACAAGAGGTAAAGGGAACTCCCCCGTGACTCGCTGGTGCGGTATGGCGCTTCAAGGCCAGAGCCGGGCGACCGCCCGCAAGGACCTCTGCCATCAAGAATGATGGCCTGACACAGATACGCGCATATCACGGAGGTGACCTCCATATCCTGCGGAGACTAGACTCGCGTCCCGGTTCATCCCAAAGCATCAAGCGCTCCGTTAAGTGAGAAAGCACTGGTCCTCAAGATCAAAGCAGATCAATGAGCTCACGGCTGAGGTCGGGGGCGGGTGGTGCGGAGGGTGGGCGAGATCGGGCTAATGTCTCCCCGATCGCCAGAAGCCATAACGAGCTTGATAGTCATGCAGCCTCATCCGCCGTGAGGGCCTATGACATGAATCATAGACCTCAGTCATGTGGACACCGTGTGTGTCCTGGCCAGACCGAATGGCCTTTACAGGTGGAGCCAGCCTCATTATCATCGAGAGTATCCCGCTTTTGTTTGCACAAGCCAAAGATATGAAGGGGTGCCCTAAGTTCATCTTTGCGTCTCCAAGTATGGGATAATGGCACCGATAACCTCGCCCAACATCGAAGGGTATATCCCAAGATGGCATAGCCGAGCGGCACGCTGGGCGCCACTTCCACACACGCTCGTCAGTTTCCACCGAGACGCGACGGATGAAGCGGTTCTGCACTGGGAATGAAGGCCAAACGCCGGGCCTTTGAAGTGGACGGCATGGCCCGGGACTATTGATTTTCCACTCACCCCGACCATCGTCACGCCAGATAATCTCGGGTAGTCAGAAAGCTCGTGGAGCCGATCGAATCCGGCCCGGCGGGACATGCTCTAGACTATAATAACTATTGATCGACCACCAAGCTCCACCACGCCCCGCACCCGACTCTCTTCAAGACACCGGGAGGCGAGATTGGCGTAGAACCCCCGCACCACACTCATCATTGACGAGGTGGCTGCACAAGGCACGCCATCCCCACCAAGAATGGTCTTAAGCGGAAAAGTCACTCCGGGGCGGTGAAACCCTTCTCCGATGAACGACGGTTTTGCAAATGGTGCCAACCGACGGCTGCACTCGCATTCACAAACCGCGTGACAGAAGCGGAGTCGGTCCCGCCTGACCGACCATTGCAGTAATTTCGCTTTGACGTATTATACCGATCAAGACACGTGGTGTTGACACCAAAGTGGACACCTACCGACTTGGGGGACCAAAACAAAACAAACACCTAGTGTGCACTAAAACAAACCAAAACTACTAAGTGTGCTAAACCTAACTATGACTCAAGACCGAAATAAAACCTAACACACCCTAAAAGTGAACCTAAAGATCCCTTGCACTAACCGTGGAATGCCGTGGTACCCCAAGACGATACTAGAGCAGGGAACCGAGCACAAAGGTGGTGGAATGCTACAATGACCAGGACCCAAGCAGGGTGAGGAGAGCTCGGGGGTGCATAGAGGCTGGCCTGAGGGTACGTATTCCTCCACCGACGTGACAGTGGAGCTCCCGTAGGATGGCGAGGACAAAGGCGCAAGAGGGCTAGGTTTCGGGTAGTGGTGTGCGAGGTGAAGAGCAAAATGAACTGCTTCGCCTTAAACAGGCAACGCCGCTGAGCCGGCGGGTAACGCCGCGACGCTACGTAGAGGCTGAAACCAACGCCGCGACGTTGATGGTAAACGCTACGAACGCGGACAGAGTGGTAATCGAACGGACGCCAGCGACGATATCGGACGCCACGACGCACAGACTCATAAAATTCACGCCGCGACGTTGAGATCCACGCCGACGCGGACGCAGAGCCGGATTAACGCCGCGACGCTGAGTGTCAACGCCGCTGATGTTCCGTAGAGGCTCATTAAACTCATCGCCGCCGATCGCCCGCAGAGGTGCAAAATCAGCGCTACGCCCGTGAAGGACACCGAAGTCGCTGACGTTCAAACGCCGCGACGCTGGAACGCCGCACGGCAAAACCAACGCCGCGACGCTATTGCAGAAGGTTCTCAAAAATTTACACACTAAGCAACCCCGGTTCACCTCACTTGTAAATGTGATACTCCTGACCAGAATGCTCTGCAAGACTTGATCCCTCCCGCACCTACGCCGCTCGGTCCCGAAAAATAAAACAACTAAAGGTATAACCCGATTACGCCAAGACCAAAGAAACTAATATTACTTGAAACAATCACTAAAAATAATCGAAAAAGAAATTGTCACCTTAAAAGAGAAAAAGTGTAAGGAAACTGGGTCATCCCAAGAAGCCGGGCTTATGTTTAATGTCGTTAGCTCGACGGCCCTGAATCTCAACGTGATATGCTTAGAAAGAAATTGGGAATGCTTACGCATCTCCCTATAATGCCTACATCACCAATGCTCAAGGTGGGTGAAATATTCTTCTCGATCATCCCCTTCCCATCTCGTCTTTCGTGCGTGAATAGCTTATCTTTAAGTTTTCACATCGCCGCAAACTCTCAGGTAATGAAGTTGCGCAGATATCTTCATTTGGATCACATCCGAAAGTGCTTCAGGGGTTGGAAGACATGGTGCGATCTCGCCTCCTTGGACTCTCGCTTTGAGTTCACCTTCGGGCATTACTGATTCGGAAGCTTTTCCCGTGGCTAGGAAAGGCCTACCAAGATGATGAGGACCGAGTCGTTCTCCTCCTGCGCGTCCGTAATGACAAAGTCCTACTGGAAGGACGAATTTACTCAACTTTTACTAGCACATTTTCGACTATACCTCGAGAGGGTGTCGGGTATGACCTATCCGCAAGTCAGAGGACTCCGATTGTGGTCGATTTCGTTCTCCCAACTTTAGCCTTTAAACATCGAGAGTGGCATCAGTTGATGCTCGCCTCCCAAGTCACATAAGGTTTTCCGATACCCGATTCCCTATAGAGAACTGTGATATCAAATTTACCCTGATTCGGGTTTCGGGAAGTTTGGCAGGATGGCACCGCATTCCTTGCTAAGGCGATGGTCCCATACTCTTCCACTTTCTTCTTACTCACAAGATCTTTTTCATGAATTTCACATAACTTGGCATATTCTCTAATGCTTCCAAAAAGGGTATGTTAATATGTAGTTTCTTGAAGATATCAAGAAACTTTGTGAACTGCTTCTCTAACTTACCTTTCTTCAATCTTTGAGGATACGGAATATGTTTCAAGTGGTGTTCATCCATTTTTAACTCAAGCTGTCTCATCCCCAACTTTGTCAGTTCCCGACCGCTTCCTCAGATCTCTGGTCGCCGCTTTGTATCCGGTCTTTGAAATGACTGACTATGCTCCTTTATTTTCTAGCTTCGTGATCACCGGTTGTGGCCCCAAGTTTTCCAATTCTCACTCCTAGAGACGGCCTTGGCAAGATTTCTTTTCCTTCGCCTGTGGTTTACCTCAATTGCTCGCAATGATCCCACGCCTTTCCGCCAACAGATTAGCTATTTGCCCCATTTGAACCTCCAAATTTCTGCTAATCGGTGCCGCTTTTGATTGCTCAATCAAGTTGCTCTGTCGCATATTCGCTGTCTCATTCATGAAGGCAGCGGGAGGTCGCATTTGTGCAAGGGCTGCTCTAAGTCCATCTTTTCTCGTGAGGTGGCTCACTATCTCTACCACGACATATTGTTCGATTATTCTCCATCCATACCCTTTGATTGCTCGATCGTCGGGATTATTACGCCCACCCTCGCCTTGATTTTGATTCTGATAATTGTTTCCCCCATACTGTCCTTGCTACTGTGATTGATTCTGGTTGAACCGCAACACATACTGAGCCTCGGCCATCGCTTGCTTCTGGGGATCGACACTCGCTGCGGTTGTCTCACAGAAACTCTGGCCACAACTCCCATGGGTTAGTCTGTATGGCGTTTGGCAGCGACGTTGTCTATTTAATCGTTTAGTCAATCACACATGATTAATCGTATTATTGAGGACTTCGTTATTCGTACACCAATGGCCTTCACCGTGCGCTTTCCCTGTGCCACCGACTCAGATTGCAGCAAAGATCTTCCGCACTTCATATGCTTTACTGCTGGTTTTCATTAATGATCCTCCACCGAGGCATCAATCATCGTTTTGGCCGATTTCTCAAACCATTATAGAAAGTATGGACCTGCATCCATCCGGTAAGTCTGTGGTGTGGGCACTTTCTCAATAGTTCGTGAAATCTGTCCCATGCCTCTGCCAAGTTCTCTCCTTCTAATTGTCCAAAAGTATTGATCTTTGTACAAGTTGGGCAATTTTCGAAGGAGGGAAAAACTTGGTCAGGAATTTCTGCACTAAGTCATTCCAAGTGGTAACGAGGTCCGTGGCCGACCGCAGCCGCTGTCGGGCTCTATCACTACGAAGCCAAACAACGCAGCTCGAGCTCTTTCAAGAACTCCCATTGTACTTTATCGTATCACATACTTCGAGGAAGTTAGTCAAATGCATATTCGGGTTCTCATGGGGTAGCCCATGAACAAGATGTTCCAAGCATCCGTATTGGATCGACTTTAACTGCTGCTCGCTTGAATCTAAGGGTCGTCCTGATATCGCTCGAACAATAGTCGTGGTAATAAACTCATCTAACAGCATGAATGGATCATCTGGCTGTATAAACGGCCTAGGTGCTTGAGTCCTTCCATTATGCCCATTTCGGCCCCTCTGTGGCTCGTTTTGCTCGATGCCAAGATTCTGTTCATCATTGTTTTCCATGATTGCAAAATTTCTGGACTGCTCCGCTTCTTCGCTCTCCTGTAATCTGTGTAAAGTTCTTTCAAATTTCGTGATTAAACGGTAAATCGGGTTAACCCGTCTTGGTGTAGCATGTACCGTAATAAAACCTAACCTGTAATCACACACTAAACAATAAGACCAAATTACCAGCACTTGTAAAACGAATAATAAAATAAAAATTAAAAATAAAATTCCGGTATCAATATCTTAATGCTTTATCTCTCTATATCAATCTAAACCCGTCTCCTGCAAGAACGGCGCTAAAAACTTGATAGTCGAAACGCGTGTAAAATGTACACCTATGTGCGCGCGCACGCGTCGCCCCAAGTAATACAGTACCACAAGACGGATATCGATCCACAGGATGTGTATCGACTACAAAGGTCTCGGCTTTTTTAGATAATATCCGAAGATATGATTTTAGGAAAGAAAGTGAATATGTGAAAGTCGACTCAAGTTTTAGATTCTAATGAATTACTCGGGGTATTGAAGACTAGGTGCCTCCGTCACGCTCCAATGGATTATTTTATATGCATATTCAAATATATTTTATCATTCATCGATCGGGCGAGGTGATCTTACTTGGCGAGATATCCTCTCTCGAGGTATATCCACCTATCTCGTGAATAGATTTGAGATATCTCTATCTCAACTCGACATTCGAAAATGCTTAAAATGTTCTAACCCCATATGCCACTTTCAGACCTAATATCTCTATTTACCGATTCAATCGAAAAGCTACTCTACCTGCATCCCTCGGGATAACTCATCTCTCGAATCTCGATTTTAAGCAGATTATGCCAATGTTGGCCGACATCACCATAATTAAATCATAGACGTAGAGCATGAAACAAATAGATAAATACTAACAATATAAAGTATCGTACTTTAATCCATCAACACATGACGTGGTTCAACAAAAACCCTAGATATAGATCTAGAACATACCGAATGATGTAATGGTAAACGTTTAGTATTAAAACATCATTCTCAAATCCAAAAATGAGAAACGGTATAAATCCCGAGCACTTCTTCTCAAGTCCTGTGGCTACCTCGCTTCCGGAATTTGCAGCTCTCTGCTCGCATTTACCGCGACCCTCGATTTCCGAGCCATTCGCATTTTAAATGATGACGCGTATCTGAGCGACGTCAGCGCGACGCTGAGACGCCACGACGCTTCGAATGTCGACTTCGTGATTGTTGACCAACGCCGCGGCGCTGTCGGGACGCCGCGACGCGGGGACGCCGCGACGCGATACCCACTTTCATGGTTCCCATCGTTTCCAAATCGTTTCCACACCAGCCTTTGTCTAATGCACTCCGCATCCAAACCAAACACCAAATCAGGAGTCTAGCCACAAAAACTATGAAATTACTATAAAATAAACCTGAAAATGAAAAACCGACGCGAGTATAATATGAGTGTTTTAGACACTCATCAATAGAGCATTAGGAAACTTATTTGTCTCATAAAACTACTAAAACCTAAGAAAAATATAAGGATAAAAGGAGTATTTAAGATACTCATCACACCCCCAAACTTAAATCTTTGCTTGTCCTCAAGCAAAGGAAAAACACACACACATGTATATATATATATATATGTGTGTGTGTGTGTGTGTAGAGAATGGTGCTAGCAACAAGCTAGGAGAATACTATGACAAAGTTCTATGGAAAAAATCTAGCCTACATGGGATTCCAACACATTCAAAATTTTTAAAGAAAAGGCATCTAGGGGCATGGTGATCAAGGCAAGCTTTGCCCTCAATTTCTCAATGAATCCTTCATAAAGAAGCTTGGTGAAAATGGTATGTTAGATCTCAAATGTAAACACATGTTCCAAGACACTTTTCAACCAAACTTAACTCACTCATTCAAAAGACAATAACAAAAACAGGCTAAGAACACATCTTTCATTCAATATTCAAACTAGAAAGTAGGATGCAATGCTAAGGCGCTCTAGAAAGGTGTCCATGTAGTAGGGATCCATTGGCGACTTCCCACAAGTTGGTTAAGGGCACCGGGCATTAAGTTCCCCTCTAACTTCACCCCGAACACTCAACTAGAAAACCAAAGCACCTACTTGTGAGACCAAACCATCCTTTGTCCCATGTAACAGGCAGTGAAGTCAATGACTCTCAGTTAGTCAGCTAAGGGCATTAGGCTTTGAAAGGTCTCTTGGACTATGCCCGGGATTTCAATTGGAATAGTCACTTATTTATCTCTTTTCTTTCTTTTCATGTTCTGCTTTTCATTTCTTTCTCTTTCTTTTGTTTTTGCTAACGCTGTAATATCGCCCTCTTTATTGAGGTGTCCCAACACTATGAAAGTTAGGGTCTCTCAAGGTAAGTTTAGTTTGAGAAGAAGAGGTCAAAACCTCAGTGTACAAATGAGATCTAGTGTGTGTGTGTGTGTGTGTGCACAAGTTCCATTAAGAAGTGGTTCCTTGAAAAACATAAAGGCTCTACAACAAAGCCTCCCACAACCACTAGATACATTCAATCTTAGATCACATAAATGTGATGGTATCCTAAGTTTTGGCCAAATGAACAAACTTTTGAACCATAATGTCAAAGCATTCTCCAAATAGTTATTAAGCACCAAACCAACTCACATGAGACACAAAACAACAAAAAGAAAGAAAGAAAAAGCACATGCAAATACAGACTCAACAAACTAACCAAACTAAACTAAACACAAACACAAATATGCATAACACCATATACTAAGGAAATCCAAAGCTGATTCTACCACAATTTGTCCCCCCAAACTTGAACAAAACATTTCCCTCATTGAAATAGAGCAAGAAAAACAATGAGGGAAAGAGAGGACTCCCTTGAGGTGATCATCCCATTTCTCTTGCCTTAGAACCAACTTTAAGACTTCAAAAAACCTTAAAAGAACAACTAAAAACAAAACAAAACAAGATCAAACAAGAAAAATTAACTAAAAATAAACATGAAAGGTAACTAACAATAGATAATGGAAAGGAAATTTATTAAACTTAGGTTGCCTCCCAAGAAGCCGCTCCATTTTTTGAGTCCAGCTTGACTCTACTAAATATGAAATGCTTGAGGATTCTTGCCCCACATTCTTCTCTAGGAAAGAGTAATAGTGCCCTTCTAGTAGTTTGAGCACATCCTCTTCAAATGATTTGATCACTATGTCCACAATGGAGGTTCCCTCAACCTCATGCCATGAAACTACAAGCTCTTCCACCTCCAAAATATATGGTCTGTCATCACTTGGAAACTCCTCTTACACAAATGCCTAAGGAGTCATCTCTAGAATTGTTTCAACTTCTTCATCCTTCTTTTCCGGTTCCAGATAAGTTGACTCCTCTTCATTCTTCATTTGCTCAATTAACCCTTCACCCACCTCTTGCTTAGCATCATCCATGAATTTGGCATGAGCATTAACCATTTCCGCTATACTTAGATTTTCTCCTCAGGGAAGTTAGTGGGCGCTGTTTATGCAAATGGATTTTCCATTCGACAATCTATACCATGAGGCCCATTACAATACCTACACAAGGGAGGGTATACTTGAAAACATCACCGGCCTCAACCGCATATGAAATTGTCCATTCTCGTTGTTTAAGAGAAAATCTACTCGAGCTAATAAATCGGGCAACAAAATTGTGCAATGCTAAATCAAAGGAAAGCATCCATAATGAGTTAAGCTCAAACAAAACAAAAAAATACAACCAAAGTAAAATATACGAAAATAAACAGGTTCAACTAAATCCAAAGTAAAGAAGGACTACTTGGTATCAATATTAGTAAAAGCACCAATTCCCCAGCAACGACGCCAAAAACTTGATATGCTCAAAATGTGCTATATAAATGCCTATATGCGCAAGTGCACGCGTCATATCAAGTAGTAAAGTGATGAGTGATGAGTATCGTTGCCATGGGGATTAGGCTACTAATTACCAAAATTAGAATGGTCCTAGCTTTATTTGGATTAACACAAAGGTGAAGCGTAAATGGAAAACAAACTAAACTAAGATCTCTAACATGCAAAGGAAAAATGTAATTACAAGAAAGCCTTGGGTTTTGATTTCATCTAACAAATTCCTATGGTGGGGCTCTACTTGTTCCCAATCATGCCTAAATCATATATTAACAGTGGATTTCACCTACACATGCTACTTTTCAAGCAATAACAATCTACCCTAGGAAAAGTTATATTATATCTCTACCTCAAAAACCATCATAACCAAGTATGCATTAAGTAATTGAAATCCAAATGTGCCACATGTAACCCACAAATATCTCTATTCTATGGTGAAGTTTGATAACATTCCATCTGGCGGTTTAACCTAATTATTGTTTCTCAACCTCAAATTAGGTCACAAATCATGTTAATGGTGATCAATCATCAACAAGCATTAGGAATTGAATAGAACATTCAATATATAAGAAAATCCAAACATCAAATATTAAAAAGGAAAGTTCAACACCATAGTTCATTGTTTAGACTACATCAAAACCTAGAAAATGAGATTAGCTCATGAAAGGGAAACATACAACCATAAAAATAAAGAAGAGTAAGAAAAGAAGAAAAGAAATAAACTAGATATGGCTTGAAGCCCTTCTTCTCTTCCAATCTTCTTCTCCTTCTTCTTCAAGACCTTCTTTCCCAAAGAGAGTCAGGCCCTGTGGCAAGCTCACCTAAACGACCTCCCCGGGCAGCCCAAGAGAATCTCTCTCTTTGCCTCCACGAACTCCCCTCCTCCAAAAAGCCCTAATTTCGTTCTCTTATAAGCCAAAAGCAAGAGAGGAAAAGATACGGGCTTCAACAAAACATGGGCACTGACATCCATGTTGCAGCGTGGAAAATCTGCGCTGCCGCATGGAGAGAATGAAGAGCTACTAGAACTATCCAAGCTAACTCACGCCGTAGCGTGAGTGGAATCACGCTAAAGCATGAGAGCACTCAAGCTATAACGTAAGACACTCATGCTAAAGCGTGGGTAACTCACACTAAAGAATGGGTAACTCACACTAAAGCGTGAGTAACTCATGCTTAATTTGGAAATTCGTCCCTTCACTTCTTGATGTCATATCTTGCTCATCCGAACTCCAACTCACGCAATCTTGGTGTCTACGGAAATCCCATGGAGTCTATAATGTGCCCATGCAAATGAGGAAGCCATGGAAAGACATCATGAAGACGAAAGGATCACATATTTTTTGTGGCTGCATGATGACTTTGTCGATTGTTTTCTTCGATTTTGTTCATTTCTATTCAATGGTTGGCATAATCACAAATTTGAGAAAATAGAGCATTAGGACACTTATTTATCTCATAAAACTACTAAAACCTAAGAAAAACATGGGGATAAGATGAATATTTAAGATACTCATCAAGTTAGAAGCCAGCTTGTGGTTCATTCGGGGCTCCAAAGACTTTCATACTATTGATATGTGAAAGAGCTATAAGAATTTCTTCCTCTGATACCTCCTTAATTAAATCCATGTTTTCCACCTCTAAGATACACATACTAAAGGAATCAAATAATTATGGAATCATCCTCGAATTATCAGACTTTAATCTTTTAGAGAAGTCATTGATGAATACTCTCGCAATATTATCCTAATTATCCTTGTAAAATCTGAGAAAAATCAATTTTCTTGACAAAGGGCAAAATAGTAAATCACCGCTACAATATAGGTTGAAAACCTATAAATTTTATAGATCTTGGATAATGAAATGCATAACACTAGGGATTCGTCTCTACAAAATCTATTTACCAAGACGACTTCAAGTAAATTTCTGATGGTCGGGATGCCACAAATTTCAAGGCAAAAGGAACCAAATGGGTGGTGACACATGGCATGATGCATGAATGCCATGGGAATGACACATGCATGTTGTATGGCTATATGGTGACACATGCCATGGCGTATGCATGCCATGTAGATTTGTCCAAATTTATAAAACATACCGACTGAGGAAAAGAATGAAAGAAAGGAAATGAAGAAAGTGGAGAGAGAAAGAAAGGAGGAAGGAAGTCTGACAACTTTTCTTCGACCTCGCATTCGATGGTCGGTTCGCCGTGCCAAGAGTTAAAGCTAGCTATGCTCTAAGAGGTAGAGATTTTTTTCCTCCTCTGGTTAATTTCTACTTAAGTACCATAAAGGACCATACTCGCGGTAGGCCGCTCCTCGCGTTGTGGGACCACCGCCGCGTAGAGCCTTATGGTCAGGTTTCCACCACGGGTCG
Organism: Tetrastigma voinierianum; assembly: GCA_016808115.1. Classification (NCBI taxonomy): domain Eukaryota; kingdom Viridiplantae; phylum Streptophyta; class Magnoliopsida; order Vitales; family Vitaceae; genus Tetrastigma; species Tetrastigma voinierianum. The sequence goes on along the minus strand of JAEQBH010001887.1, from coordinate 316,587 downwards.
TTTGCAAACGTGGCCATCTGTCATGTGGGGCCGGCGCATATGTGGGTGCCGTCTCCGCCGTGTGGGGCTATCTGGCCATGTAGGGTCATGTGACTGAGTTCCCACCTAGGGTCATCTGGTCGTAGGTCATTGGTCGTGGTGGGATCGACATCGTAAATCGGTTATCGGTGGGGCCGTTGGCCGTAGGGCGTCGTCTCGCCATGCTGGTCGTTTTCGGGTCGAAAGTAGTCGTGGTGCTTTTGTTTCCACCTAGTGGCCTTCGCCATGCGGGGACCGCTTCGGGCCGCGGTAGGCGCGGTGGTCGTGTTTACACCTGGTCCCGGGCCGTGTGGGGCCATTTGACCATGTAAGTGCGCCCGCCGAGTAGAGCCGTCAGCTCGCTAAGCTATTTAGTTCAATCCCAACGCTTATGGGATGCTTGGGCCGCTCACGTTCTCATGTGTGGGGAACAAATGGTAGACTCCATGGTCGCTTTCCCGCTTTAACTCTAAGAGTCTAATCAATGCAAGTTCCGCTTGCTTAGACCGATATGTGTTCTCGGCTGTGGCCCGAGTATGGGCCGATTTTGGGTCCGAAATTGTGGATCAAGCTACACTGTTGTTAAGCTTCGCTTGGTGATAGCATGCTTCAGGTGGCCTGCTATGGCTTGTTACGAACTGCCAGGCATTCCTTATGCCACAATTGGTCTTGATAAATCGAAAGGTCTTTGCTCACGCCATCGACGTACTGGGTGCTAAGCATTCATTAAATGTTGATATATGAATTTGGCCATAGTATTGACATTGAGATGAAATGTTGGGAATCATATTGATTGTTAATATATGTGTTATTATATTAACATTTGGTTGAATGATGTTTGGAAATTATAAGCATGTGTTATATCCAAAATGCATGATGTGATGCATGGTCATCTATACTAGCATTCATTACATATGAGACATGGAATTGATATGCAATGGCGCATACATTCTATATGCATAGGGACATCGTGATTAAATGGGGCGTGATGCATGGTTGTAAATCGACATTGTGTTTCCGTGTTTGATCGGGTGGGCTCAGAATGGGACAACGCCGTCAGAGTCGCATCGATTGATTAAAATGGTAAAGAAAATATGTGTCGGGCATCGCCAAAGAACGGATAGATCCTCCCCTCGAGTGAAAGCCCGCCTAATTACATTAAACATACCCCACGCAGAAAGACCGTGAAAGTGTTTTGGGTTTGCGAGCCCGTGGGCGAGACACCAAAAATTCACTACCCACACAAATGCACATGATTTTGAACATAAAATGGATTTTGAATATAAAATGATCATTGTGATGTATCATCCAAAAAGCTTTTTATTTATAAACAAATGAAATTTGTTTTGAAAATGATCATTGGATGTCATCCAGAATGACGGTACATGGTGAGTCTTATCTTATTTCATGGCATAACATGTAGGATTCCATATAGAATTGGCATGTTCTTGTTGGAATGTGATTATGAAATGTTGAGTGAACATTGCATGTGCACTTAGGTGGGTCAGAGCCCTCAGAGGGAGGTATTCTCTACCGGGGCGTGGCTCACCCTTCATAGGACAACCCTTTCAAGTACAGATCGACACCGGTGAACGGGGCTTAAACGAGGCCGTAACTATGAAGAAGGCCGACATGTGGCCTCGATACGTTTATAAAAGTACTCGGGACAAACTAGTTCTTAGCAAGTATTGTACAAAGAATGGTAATTGAACCCTTCGACTATTGCCAATATAGTCGGGTATGTAATTATGGTAAGAGGATCGTGATCGGACTCTTACGGACTGTATTTGTGAGACCCCGAAAAATTCCAATTTTCTGAAAAATGGCAAAATTGTAATTTCGGTAAAAATCCGAAATTTTTTTAGATCTCGGATGATGAAACGGATTTCATCGTTGAATCGTCTCGCGAAATCTAGCTAACACGTCTAATTTCGTCGAATTCCGAGACAGTCGGAATTTACACGTTTTTCGAGGCACTAAGTATCGGGTGCTGTAAAACTAAATTTGATGTGACAAAAGTCACATATAACATATGCTCATGTGATACATGTTGCAATGAAAGAGAGGAGATAAAATGTATCGGCGAAATAAGGCTATATGTCAAAATCCCGTAGAAGCGATTGGACAGATTTTTGAATTCTTAATGAGGAAGAAGACAAGATAGCCAATAGTAGTCATCTTCTTCCATCAAAAAGAGTAATTAAAACATGATGGAGAAGGAAAAGAGTGCAGAGGGCTGATATTTAGGGTTTCTTTGATTTTAGAGAGAGAGTGCCTTCTAAGATCCCTACATCTGATTGTCGATTTCTTCTGCCGAAGGAAAGTTTCGCTTCTACGTATGAGGACAACGCGTGGACACTGGTTTCTTGGATTTTCGACAAACTCCGTGAGGTAGGGGTTTTATCCTACTTGTTTTACACTTTGTTTAAGTGTTTTGTTGATGATTGAGTTGATTGAGGTCGTGAGTCGCTTGATCGGCCCCAAATTGAACCGAAATGTTGGAATTTATGAGACCCATTCGATGTCCGACGCTTTTGTGTGGGACCGCTTTGGGTGTTTGTGTTGTAATTTGTGAAACAAATTGTGTTTCGTGTGCATGAGGTCGGAATGGCTATGAAATTCAGTTCACAAAGTGGAACTGGAGTAATGAGTGGCCGCCCATGCATGCCCCATCGTTTATTTTTGGGACTGTTATAAACAATCCCGGTTGGCTTGAAATGGACCCAAAACGTCCATGTGTTGAGTGCTTGAAATTGATGAAATGAATGGCTTGAGTTGTATAGGAATTAGTAGATTAATGCAAGAACTTTGTGTACTAACATGAGGTCACAATTATATGGAATATAATTGTGTGTATAGGTCATTGGAGATGAAATTGTGATTTGCTCCATATAATTGTGTGTATAGGCCATTGGAGATGAAATTGTGATTTGCTCAATTATATGGAATATAATTGTGTGTATAGGCCATCTCCATATAATTGTGTGTATAGGCCATTGGAGTATGAAATTATGATTTGCCTGCTTGTGCCAATTGGGTGTTGGCTGATCCATTGTCGACCTATGTGGTGTGAATGTAAATTTGAGAATATATGCATAAGTGATATATTTGTATAAAAATGATTGAAATAAGATAATGCATTTCATACGCACTCAGAACATAAATTAGATGTGAGTGCATGACATGAATTTTCTCTCGAAAAACGAACATGATTGCAAAGGAATTTCACAGATGATTTTCCGAGAATCTGTCGGGAGACATCTAACATATCACTTCTGATGAGGACCATGACTGCTTTGGGAAGTTCTCCAACACACTCCGCCTGAGGGTAGTCCCATTTTTTACCAATTCTAGAGTGTATTTTTCAAGAACAAACAAGTTTTGTTTTGAAAATGATGTTTTCTCATACTTTGCTTAAGCAAGTGTGAGGGAGCCTGAGTGACTCGAGACACGGAATCCGGCATGTGTACATTCAAGTAGGATCACATATCTACTGAAAGGTGTGTTTAAATTGGAGCATCAGATATGCACTTAGCTGGCAAAGAACCCATTTGCGCCGATTCCACTACCGGGCGATAAATTACTCCTATCGAGGGAATATTTTTCGTATAGGGAGCTGCCTGAGAAGACGGCCATTTTAGACCGATTTTGAAGAAAGCTCGTCAGCTTTGATGTTTTTGGATAATATGTATTAGAATTGTAGATTTTAAGACAAACATTTGTATTAAGAGTAATAAAATAACTTTTGACTATCGAATATAGTTTGGTACATGTTTGATGAGTATTGGACAGGGCCCAAGTGGCCTCACAGTATGGGTCTCGTGATACGAGATGTATAGATATTCCGCAGGTTGACAGGTAGTCAACCCACACCCTGATTCAAGGCCACAAAGATATGCATTATTCCCTATATTTTTTAATTTCTAAATATGAAATGAATGGGTCCCAAAGTGAAAAGATACAGAGGTGGTGCCGAGTAACTCTGTCCACTTCCAGTACTGGTACATGTCCGAGACAAAGACTTAGGTAAACGACCCAAGGTATAATTTCCGCAGTTGACCCGCCAACAACAGACCCCGCTCGGGGCATCACAATCCTCATCTTCACTCATTATATTCAATAATAACACGCACTTTACATTAGAAAGAGGGCTACGATGCTCACGAGTCATCATCATCTATTAATTAAATTTTTATAATATTAACAATATAAATTTCATTTATATTTGGAGTAAAAATATTTTTTTTTTCCAAAAATACATCTCAGCCATATAATAATGAAATATCATATTTGTTTCGAAAATTCATCTTACTAGAAGCTATAATCATATTAGGAAATAATAAGTGTATATTTTTTGTTAATTATTTTTAAAATAACAATATTTTGTTATTAACACTAGTTTAAGTAATAAAATTATTAAAATATACTATGTTAGTTAAATTTAATTTAATACATAAACTAGTATAACTTAATTTTTTATCAAAACATATATGATTAAAATAAAATTTAAAGATAAATACAAAAAAATGAAATTATAAATATTTAAAATAGATTAATGAGATAAATGAAAATATATTCAATATTAAAATTGTAATTATTTAATTCAAATGCATAATGTAATTTTCCATATAATATTTTTTAAATATTAAATTATTATATAACTTATATTAAAATGTTACATTTAAAATTTGAAAATAAAATAGTTAAGAAAACAAAGTTTAATATATTAATCATTTTTTTTTTAAACCCCTATGCTACGAAAACAGAGATTTGACTCCATGTTAAAATCCAAAATATCAAATTTTATAGATAAATAAATGAAAATCTCAATTACTAAGTTAGTTCCTTAAAAAAATTAAATAAAGATTTCGTACTAATCAGGCCAGCCTGGACAATACCCACATGGGTCACGGGCCAAAACAAGTTAGGCCAATTTCTCTCGATTTTATTTGGACCTTAAAATTTACAGCTCAACCCTTCAAAAAGTCAAACTAAAATGGAGTATCCCCATCAAATTCAACCGATATTATCAGTTATATTTGCTCTCCCAAATTCAATTTTCCTGCAAGCCGTATTTTTTGGATTTTACTCTAGTTAAGAGCATCAACCACCACATCAAAAACTGAGTTTGGTCTTATTGCTCCTTCATGGGTTCTTATAATCAAATGATTTTGATGTGTTTATCTTCGTGTCAAGAAGACATATTTTTGGTTTATTAACCATATGATGGAGAAGCATGGGCATGAGGCAAAGGTTGTTGCAACCCTCATAATGAGAACTGCATACTCCTTTTTGGGAAACTTTTTTTGCTCCTTGTGGTCATCCATTAATTAAGAAATGCCATTTTCAATCATCAATGGCTAATAGAGATTTCAATTCTCTTTACCCTCATAATGAGAACTGAATACCACTTTTTGGGATACTTTTGCTCCTTGTAGCCATCCATCTAATTATGAAAAGTCATTTTCAACTATCAATAGCTAATGGAGATGTCAACCCTCTTTACTCCCTTTAAAGAAAACAAATATATGTAGAAAAAAAAAGCTTAGAAACATAAAAATCAAGCATCAAAACTAAAAGATAAATCTTACAAAAACTTAATAACATTATAGATTAGAAATTTAAACAACTAAAATAGACCAACTTCTTTTCCTATCAACCCTCATCTTTATTATTTTTATTTTTCATATTTATAGGAGAAAATTCTATTTCCTCATCTTTCACTACAAGAAAATGAATTTTTTGTTGGAGACACTTACTCATGCCAAAAGGGTTGTCAAGTGTAATTATATGATATAGATGCAAAGAAATTATAGTTGCAATTTCACTTTGGAGGTTTTTATTGTTGCAGCTTGACGAATACAACTTTAATGGGGCCAATGGTGGGCCATTTCTTACCTCAACTAAATGAATGATTATGAATGGGGCCAATGGGTTTTTTTTTGTTGCTATTAATAGGGAGGATATTAATGGGGTTCTACATTGGCTGCTACTATAAGGGAATATAAATGAGGGTTTCTCTTAGCCACTAGAAAGGCAGCTATTATAAGGTTTTATTGATGTGGCTTTCTTGTGTCATAACTAAAAGATTTAACTTCAACATGATAATCTTTTTTTTAAAATAAATTTTAAAAATGTTTCTCAAAATAGTTATTTGAAAAACAAAATTGCAGAGAAATTTTTTGCATGGTTATTGTATTTATAAGCTCAAAACCTTTAACTCATTGTTTCACTCAAATTGTAATAATATCACCATTTTTATTAGCATTCCTCATTCAAAGAACAAATGTTTATGAACAGAGATTGACATGACTTCAATGGAAAAATATAGAGATAACTCATGCTACTATGCAGGAAACAAGGACTGGCAAAATTTGACATGACACGTGAACATGATACGAACCCAACATGTTTTTTACGGGTTTGAGTTAAGTATAATCGTGTTTGGGTCATATTTGTGTTGACTCGCCTAACACGTTTAATAAATTGGTCATATTCATGTTGACCTGTCTAACACGAATTTGATCCGTTTAATTATTATATTAATTAATTAACCTATTTAATAAGTTATTTGTGTTAAATATGGATTATTAATTATAATTCCTATTAATTTGATCAATAAAATTAATAAACATGTTAAATTAATAGGTTATTTGTGTTAAATATGCAATAACGATTAATTATAATTCTTATTATTTTAAATAATTAAATTAAATGGGTCATATTAGTGTTGACCTACTAACACCTAATAATAAATGAATTGAATTGTGTTAACAAATACGACACGTTTATTATTTTGTGACGATTTAAGAACGAACATTGACACGTAATACCTAATACGACCCATCAACACGAATTGTTACCCCTTCAGAAAAAATAATATTTGATTGTCATTTAAATGAAAAATAGAAAGTTTCAGAGTTTATTTATTTAATACCATGATAGAAGTGGACTGACATGTGGTCAATGACAACACAACAAAGTTGAATGCTATATAGTCATCTAACCAGTGTCTCCTTTATACCTCCAAAATGAAATTGTAACACCTTGAATTTCAGACAAATGGCGTTATTGTTCATTCACATATAAGGCTCTAAAATCATATATGTAAATGACACATTCAAAATTTCTGTTTATGAATCTTATTTGTTCTGAATATGCTCACAAGTAAAATTAAACTAATTTCGTAAAATCGAAATCTCTTAATGACATATAACCTTCCAAAGTATAACAAAATATCATTAAACCAGTATCTTTCAACAAGCTAAATTTTTTAAAACTAATTTTCTCAAAACGTGACATTCTAACAACACAAAATCTTTCAAATGAAAATTTTCAAAAATTCAATCCCAGAACATTAATGTAGTCCAACGATCCTAAGTCTTTTCAACAAACAAAAACTCAAATAGTTCTCTCAACTTCCATCTATGTCTACCCCAAAATCACTTATCACCAAGGTCTAAGGTACCTTAAAATGATCAACAATAAGGAATAAGTTAAAAGTACAATAAGAAATGTTAATACCTTCAACTATTTGTTGCAAATAGAATGACAACTATTCTAACCAGTTGATAAGGGTCATTTCAAAACGCTTATGCTCTTGATTCTCAAAATATATTGGTTTCAAATAAAACGTCAACTATTATAACTCGTTGGCAAGAGTCATTCTAAAATACTTACACTCTTGGTTTTCAAAACATATCTGTTTCAAATAGAATGTCAATTATTATAACCCGTTGACAATGGTCATTTCAAAACGCTTATGCTCTTGGTTATCAAAATAGATTTGTTTCAAATAGAATGTCAACTATTCTAACCTGTTGACAAGGGTCATTCCAAAATACTTACACCATTGGTTCTCAAAACATATTTGTTTCAAATATAATGTCAACTATTATAACCCATTGACAATGGTCATTCCAAAATACTTTCACTCTTGGTTCTCAAAACATATTTGTTTCAAATAGAATGTTAACTATTCTAACCCGTTGACGAGGTTCATTTCAAAACGCTTATGCACTTGGTTCTCAAAACATATTTGTTTCAAATAGAATGTCAACTATTCTAACTCTTTGGCAATGGTTATTCCAAAATGCTTACACTCTTGGTTCTCAAAACATATTTGTTACAAATAGAATGTTAACTATTCTAACCCGTTGACAAGGGTCATTTTGTCAACTATTATAACCCATTGACCGATGTCGTATTTGTCAATTATTATAACTCATTGATGGAGGTCATATTTGTCAAGTTTATATCCATTGATCGATGTCATATTTGTCAAGTTTATACCCATTGATCGGTGTCATATTTGTCAATTATTATAACCCGTTGACGGGACCGTATAAACCAAAGTGAAATATTACTTTTATGTTTCCAGTTTCACAAAAATACAAAATTATATCTCCATAACTTTCAATCTTTATCATAAGCATTCTCAAATCCATTTTCCATACAAAACATGTATTTGATCCATGCACATGATTTAAATAAATAGAAATTTCCAAAACTCATAATCACATATAATAGCAAGATATTTTGTTTATATAAGAAAAGTTGCATTAATCTTCCTTACCTGATATTCCAAGATATTAACAAAACCAAGAAGCCTCAAAAAAGTCACAAATCGCCTTAATAATATGAATAATAACTTATTAGATAAAAATAATATTTTTTTTCACGCTCATAGGTTTTATATCTCCTATTCTTCTTTTCTGGTAACTCAAAATATTTAAACATAAAATCTAAAAGGCTCTTTAGCTTGATAATTTCAAATAAATTAAGGTCTTTTCCAAAAGCCTTAACATCACTAAATTTCCAAATCTATCAATTCCTTAAATCCCCAAAATTAGGGATTTTATCATAAAACATAATTTTTGGTTGGAATCCCCAAATCTCTTATGAATAAATGATTTTTTGTAACTTGTAGGGAATCATTTAGGGTCTCAAATCTAAAGCTTGGTAGCCCAAAAATCACTAAAACACATCAAATACTCATTCCTAAACAAATTTATCAATATTATGTCTTTCTTACATTTTTAAAGTTTCAAATTTGAAAGTTTAGGAAACCCTAAGTTTTCAAATCTAAGATTCCAAGAGTGAGAAATTATTCCAAATATATCAAACATTAAACCCAAACCAAGTTTCTTGCTTGTATACATTCCAATCATTTATAAGGTTTCAAATCTAAAGCTTTAGAAAGCCCTAAACTTTCAAATCTAGACTTTTGAAAACTCTAACTACAAAAAATCAAAAGGGAAAAGAAATGCTTACTTGAAATTGAAGTTATTGAGGCTTAAAATCTCTTCCCTTTTGAAATCCTAACTCCTCTCTCTTTCTCTCTAGAAAAAATGAAATAAGGAATAGGTCATATGAGTTGGAAAGTCTTTTTTATATTAAGACAAATTCTATATTTACTCCAAAAACCCCTTTTATCTTTTAAAAATTGCAATCTAACATCTTACATCGTTTAAAAATTAAAAAAAAGCTCCTCTTTTTTCTTTTCTTTTTTTATTTTTGGAAAATTAGAGGTATTATAGGAATGCAACCAATCCATAAAAAGTCCATGCAACTAGACATGCCCAATAAACTGAAGAACAGAGGAACATAGGCTAGAAGAACTTATTATTGCATAAACTATAAGACCATACACCATAGCTTGTACAAAGACAGATGGTATCTCAACAAAAGCCCCAAACATGAAATAAAATTTGATTAGTAAAATCCATAAAGCATTAAATATATGCGAAGTCTATAGCATAAGAAAACTTGTTACTTGTGCAAAGGCATACGACATGGTTAAATACGTTCCTAATATCTCTTCACAGTGACCATTCTATTTTCTTTGTTGTCCATTCTTCCAGCATCTTCACACGTTCTTGAAACTATTTCAGGTATTTGACAATATCTCCATGTTAGAAAATAATGCAAATAGAATCTCATTTTCTAAGTTTAATGAACCAAACAAGTTTTGGAAACTAACCTAGTGACATTGTTATAAAATCACCTTTTTCTTGAAATGCATATGAAGTTGAGTAACTTGGTATCACCTTGCCTTCTTGTATCATCTTGTGTCTTCCATCTCCTTTCTCTCTCTAATGTTTGCACAAGTGATGAAAAACTCAAACTCTGAACGAGTGGAGAGAGGGATCAAGAGCCTTTTTTTATAGCCTCTTAGATGATCTTCCATCAAGAATCACAATAGACACTTCCTTCTAAATACATGAAATTAATAGCAAGAGATGGAGAGATAGTTACATCCATTTCTCCTCAACCTTCAATTGATTGAGTGTTACATCATTCTCAAGCTCTGAGACCGAGCTTCTTTTTGTACACTTGAATTTTGGTTCTAATAGACCCTTATATAATCCCAATAAAAGAAAGACTCTTTTATAGTTTCATTTTTTATTTATCCTTTAAATTTTATTAATCATTTATGTTTTTTTTTTATAAAAATGAAGTTGTACTAGTTTATAAATTAACTTTAATTTAATAACTAAATTATCAGTAATCCACAAGCCTAACTCAGTTGGTTAGAGCGTCAACGTTAAAATGGTTAGACATGGGGAGGGGAGGGATTCGAGTTTCAATGGATACAGTTTATTACATTGTATTAAAAAGTGATTAGCTTTCAAAAAACAACTAAATTATCAAAATATGATAATGACAAAATATTGTTATTTTAAAAATAATTAACAAAAATTATACACTTATTTCTTTCCTAATATGATTATTTTTTCTAGTAAGATGAATTTTGAAAACAAATAGGATATTTCATTATTATAAGGTTGAGATGCATTTTTGAAAAAAATATTTTTTTTGTATTCCAAATGTAAATGAAATTTATATTGTTATCATTCTAAATTTTAATTAATAGATGATGATTGATGAGGATGACTCAATCAAATCGAGGATATAATACATCTTTTTAATGTTGAGTCACATGTTATTACTGGGTATAATAAGGATGATGATGATGATTATAAGCATATGAGATTTTATTTTATACTTTGAAGTTTTTTTCAAAGATATTATTAAGTTATTACTTTATTATTTTGGTATTATTTAGTTAGTTAGTTTGGTATTTTGGATATAACAATGTTTTAGCATTATTTATTTATTTAACTTTGTTTAATATTATTATATTGTTTAGGTTAAATATATATATATATAAGAGAGTATATATATATATATATATATATATATATATATATATATATTTTTTTTTTTTTATTTGAAGAATAATAGAATTTGTAAAATTAATTTTTCTAACATTTGTAAGGTTTTTGCTCGTTTTAATCTATTTTGGGCAACAACCCACATGGATTAGATTGGACAGATCAAAAGCTAACCCAAATAAAAATGAATCAGATTAATGTAAATTTTGATCCGTAGTCTGAATGAACTAAAAAGTTTACCAGCTTTATTTGTAATATAGCTTATTAATCGAAGACCAAAGTTCACTGTAATAACGGTCATCAAAGATTCGCAACTAGTGTAGATATTTTCAATATGTTTATACTAGAACCAATCAAATAAATAATAGAAAGAAAGATTCAACAAATTCAAAGTAGATCCTCAAAATATATTGCAATAAATAAAAAAATTTAGAGTAGCCATTTCATAATCAAAAGAATTAGATAAAGATATAAAGAATTAAAATCGATCATGATACAGATAAATGAAATATACATATAAACTATAGTTGTCAAATATATATATATATATATATATATAAACTAATGAGTCAAGTATTGGGTTGTATATGTGATACGTTGGAATTATGGGGTGATTGCTTTATTTTACTTTAATTTTAATTAAAACTTGAAATTAAATAGTATTTACACGAATTGAACACTAGATTGTTTGTTTTTGTAATATTTCATTTTATATAAAATATAAAGTATATATATATATATATATATATATAGTATATATATATATATATATATATATATATATATATATATATATATATATATATATATACTACTTTTTATTAAAATAATTAAATATTTTGGTTTCTCAATTTTATGAAAAGAAAATTTAAAATAAGTAATGACAAAGTAGAATATAGTTTAAATAAAAAGAAAAATAAATAAAAACCCTTCTTCATCTCATTTTTTGCAATGGGCCGTTCATATTTGTTGTTACTAATTTTGTCCGATTCCTGAATATCAACTACAAGAATGTGAACCTCGCAAAGGGTGATCCAATCCAGAGGTGGCTCACGCCTCCGATAATTAAGTCAGTAATATGAAGAGGAAGAAGAATGAGGTTGAGACAGTTGGAATTACATACCTCTACTCGGTGGAGGATCTTTCCAATTTATAGGGCTCGGTTCTCAAATTTCTGTTCTTATTTTAAGAATAAGATCTATTTTTCTTTATTAAGGATTATGAGATTATCTTTTTAAGGGATAAAATATGTTTTTCCTTATCAAGGATTATCCTTTTGAGAAATAAGGGATAAAATCTGTTTTTCCCTCATTAAATATTATCCTTTCAAATAAATGATTTAGAAATTAAGATATTCAGGAATAAATATCTACTTTGCGTATTTTCCCATAACAAATTTTCCATATGCGGTGAGATGGCCTACTGGGGATTCCTAGATCCCGTGACGTGTTTAAGACTCCGCACCGTCCTGGGTTCCCATATGATTTAATACAAGCACGCCTTTGGGCCGCTCATGAGGCTGCATCCATTGCCTAAGCTGAGCGCCGGCCTACTGAGCAGCCGGGCCCAGGGCCCAAAATCCATGGTACTCACAATGCCCCTCTTTTTCCGTCAAGGTTGTCAGCTTCTTCCGGGCCGGGGAAAAATATGATGCTTTTAAACCTTGAGTGGAGAAAGCCAAGGGACTAGGATAATTACGTGCATTGAACGTGTGTTCGATATAAAGCGCGCGGTAAAACCGCATGTTTCAACATCGTACGATTTCTCGAGATCACTGAGAGGGAGCGCAGCGAGTTTCTCTTGTCAGTGAAGAACTCGCAGGAGCTAGGCTCCAGCCCCTTTCCTTACATAGTCCCCGTCATACCCCGTCTATTGCCATTAGAGGTCATTAGGGGTGAACATTTTGTTCTTGCTAATCTTTTGAAGTCAATCTCGAGTAGCTCTTTCCAAGCGAGGTCAACTCGAGAGCCTCAAGCCGAGATCACTGAAGGGGCCTTAATTAGCTTCATCCGGCCTAATCAGTCACCTTTTAGGGAACAAGACTCACAGCCTGCCCCCAAGTGGTGAAGAGAAAGAAGGCACAGGCTGAGCGCCACTACTATGTTTAAACATGCGCCAACGGGCTAGGAGGGCGTTAAGAAAGTGTCATATCGCTTGTGCCGAAGTCCGCATTAAGAAAGTGTCGCATTACTCTCTAGAGCCGAACTGCATTAAGAAAGTGTCAAATGGCTTAGAGCCATAAGTTTGGTATTAAGAAAGTGTCAAATGGTTTAGAGCCATAAGTTTGGCATTAAGAAAGTGTCAAACGGCTTCGAGCTAGAGTCTAGACTCTTATGTACCTGTAGGACATCAACCTTACCCGGGCTTAGTAATGAACCAGTTGGGCATCAACCATACTAGGCCGGATAGGGCATCAACCGTTCCCCGACTTAGTTATGAACTAGTTGGGCATCAACCATATTGGGCTGAATAGGACATCAGGGCCATCCAGACTTTAGACTAAGCCAGCTGGGCATTAACCATACTGGGCCGGATAGGGCATTAGCGCCATCCGGACTTTAGACTGAGCCAGTTGGGCATCAACCATATTAGGCCGAACAGGTCATGTAGCGCCATCCGGACTTTAGTTTGAGCTAGTTGAGCATTAACCATGCTGGGCCGGACAAGGCATTAGCGTCATCCGGACTTTTATTCTGAGCCAGTTGGGCATTAACCATACTGGGTCGAACAGGTCATGTAGCGCCATCTGACTTTGTGCGAGCGGCTGCAAAGATTGATGTAGAATGCTTAAAGAAGATTTACTGGAGCACACTTTCCGTGTTCGCGCTTTCTCCAATCTAAGTCCTCAACTAGTCATTATCTCGCTGTGAGCATTCAACACGCTTTGCAACTCCTTCATCTTTCTTGCTGGTTCCTCCTTCTTTCTCTCCATGCCTTGATGTCAATGGAGGAATTGATCTTCTGGCGATTTGATCACTGGGTTGCATGACATTGCGACTGCCCCGGACGAATCAGATGTGGAATGGGGGATCAATTGTGTTGGGAAATAAACACAAGACTGAATATTTTCCCTTGTTGATTTAACCTGTTAGGAGTCAATGAAATGCAGCCAAGAAAAATAATATGCCAAGGAGATAATCACAAAAATAACAGAGAGAATTTTAACGTGGAAAACCTCCCCAAAGTGAGAAGAGGAAAACCACTGACCTTTGTCTAGTCCACCCAAATATCCACTATAGCCACTTAGGTACAAAACTCAATTTAAACTAGCGATCCCAAAACAATGAAATCATCCAAATATAGTGAATAAAATAATAGGCAAATCTAGCCTCAAATCAAGACAGATTGATGAAGATCTCAATTCAAACTCCGGTCCTCAAAATTCTCTTTTCACACCGAGAAATCCGCCGCCTCACCACAATAAAACCGCTTCAGCCGAAAACACACCGTGACGCGCCCTTCGCTCCGTAAAAAACGCACACCACAAGCCCCGATTTTCCATCTAAAAACCGCCGCTGCTCCCAAATCCCGCCGCCGCTTCCTCGTTTTTTTTTTTATTATAACATTTCAGTTCTAACGGGCTTAAGAGAAAAATAACAAATGGGCCGCCAAGTAGTTTGGCCGACTCCACACTTACAATCTCCTCCAAATTTCAACATAGGAGATTACACTCTAACATCCCGCTAGAGTCCATGCCTACCGACCGGCACAAAGTCACTTTCTCCTGCAACTTTTGTCATCATATCGAGGGATTAAAATCAGGTGAATCTTCTCTGCTTCAAAAGCTCTTTCCAATGACATCTCGTAACTAATGATATCTCACATCAATGCTTAGACGAATGGTAATGAAGTATTCTTCAAGTCCATAGCACTCGACTATCAAAACACAACATACTCATCTTGCATCAAACCCAAATTTCGACAAATCTCTTCATCCATAACATCTCTTTGTCGCTTCCGCTGCCGCTATATATTCCCGCCTCGCAGGACAAAGCGACACACTTCAGAATTTAGGATCGCCATGAAACAGCCTCCCAAAGAAAAGTGAATAAAACCCGTAAGTCGACTTCTACCATCAAGGTCACCCGCTATATCAAGATTCCGTGAACCTTCTAACATGGGTTTTGAACCCCAAAACTCAAACACAATTTCAGTACCCCTCAAATATTCAAGATCCATTTCACCGCTTCCCAATGCTCCTTTCCCGGATTTGAGAGAAATTACCACCGTACTAACAAGATGTGCAATATCGGGCCTCAGACAAAACCATAATAATACATAAGACTCCCCACGCTGAGGAGTAAGAATAGAGCCATCTTTCCTTTTCATCCGTAAAGTGAAGAGGGCATGCTTCATGCTTAAAGTGATTGCTGTGAGGTGTGCTAATCGACTTAGCATCTTCATATTGAACCTTCACTGCTCAACATACTTTTCCCGATAACCACAACTTCTTCGCTTTCTATCTCGAGTAATTGCATACCCAACATTTGTTTTACAGCCCTAAGTCCTTCATGTCAAAGGACTTTAACAACCTCTTTCAACTCGCTAATCAATTTCGAATCATTCCCGCTATTAACATATCATCAACATAAAGTAAAAGAATAATGAAGTTACCATCTCAGAACTTCCCGAAATAAACACAATGATCTCGCATCCGTCCTCTTATACTGTGGCTCACCATAAAAGAATCAACCAGACATCACTGCGCTGTCAAATTTCATAAAGACTTTTCTTTAATTTGCAAACCATGTGCTCCTTACCTTTACTCAAACCTCAGCCAGGACATGTAAATTTCTTCATTCAAATCACCATGAAGAAAGCAGTCACATCTAACCTGTTCAAGCTCGAGGTCTAAACTTAGCAAACTGTAACCCAAATGTCTCCATAGAAGACATTTTCACAACCTGGAGAGAATATCTCATCAAAGTCACACCCTTTTTCGCCCAAACCTTTTACTACCAAACGAGCTTTATACTTCAGCAATTTTCCATCACTATCTTTCTTCAACTTAAACACCCATTTGTTCCTTAATGCCTTTCTGCCCTTTGGAAGTTCCACCAACTCATAACTGTCATTCTTTAACAAAGAATGCATTTCTTCCTCGTATAAATTTTCATCCAAATTTTACCTTATCCGCATGAGTCTGTAGACTTCGAAAATTCTCCGCTCCCTCACGCAATCAACACATACTCAAGAAGAATACTTCGATGACGGACGACTCTCCTATTAGTCCTTCTAATCTGAGGTCTCTAAAATGTACTGGCTGGAGGATGGTCGCCCCCGCTTCAATGCCTTGATCACTCTTCGCATCCCATCATCAACCACTGCCTCTCGTGCTTCATCACCGCCATCTCTGCCTCCCATCTATAGTACGCAAAGGAATATGAATAACTGTAGGATCAATAACACCATCACCCGATACTTTTAACCTTTTCGCCTTCTCACAATCCAAATAGTCCGATCTTCATAAAATATCACATCTCTACTCGAAAAATCTTCTTTTTTCACCGGGATCCCATAACTGCACTCCAAACTCTTCATTTCCATAGCCAACAAGGATACATGGAAAAGCTTTGTCATCAAGCTTTCACTCTCGCTTTTAGGGACATGCAAAAGCCTTGCACCTAAAACCTTAAGATGATTGTAAAACAACATCTTTCCCCGTCTATACCTTCTCTCGGAATGTCAAACCCAAAGGAACCGAGGAGACCTATTTATCAAGTAACAAGCAAAGACGTAATAGCTTCACCCCAAAACACTTCGGGTAGCTTTGCCATTTTTAGCATGACCGACCTTCTCAACAATAGCGCTGCCATCCTCTCCGCAACACCATTGTGCCGTGGAGTACTAGGAACTCGTTTTCTCATGTCTAATACAATGTACGAAAGCAAAGATTTCTAAACTCCTTTGATGTATACTCACCTCCATTGTCAATACGAAGACACTTCAAAAACTTTCCTGTCTCTCTTTCAACTAAGGCATGAAATTTCTGGAAAAACTGATAAACTTGATCTTTGGCCTTCAACAGATAAACCCACACCTTTCTTGATGCATCATCACGAATGTGACAAATATCTATTTCCACCCAAGGACTCCACCTCAAAGGGACCACAAACATCAGAATAAACCAATTCCAAAATATTAGATTTTCTTTTTGAAGATTTAGAAAAAGAAACTCTATGATGTTTTCCAAATAAACAATAATCACAAGGGTTAAGACTGTTTCCTTTAGTAAAAGGAATGAGAGCCTTTTTGGCTAGTATATGTAACCCTTTCACACTCAAGTGACCCAATCTGTGCCATAACCGGGAGGAACCATCTTTCAATGTATCTAATTCATCTCCACATATTTTCACAATTGTCTCAGAAGTGTGCTTCTTAACCTTGCTCTATAAAATACTAAAGAACCTTGTAAGCTTCCCATTTACCGTTATCAAGTAATTCACATATCCTTTCCCATCCAAGGCAACCTTAAATAAGATTATGACGTAGTCGAACATGCCGCACATCTCTCGTGAAATAATGAACAACCAACGCCCGTCCGTGATGCAAACATCACTAATACCCACAATCTCGAGTAGCCGGGTGTTACCCACTTTCACAAAGACTACAAAGTCTCCCGCCCGTACGATGAAGAACTCCTTATTAGAGTAACGTGATAAGAGGCCGCCGATCAATAATCCACTCAACCTCATTATCCAGAATACAACATTCTTCATCTCCAAAATAGAACTGCTTTACATCTTCGGGCGTGACAGCAAACAGAGTATTTTATTTCATCTTTTCCCTCTTATTTTTACTCTTCTTTTTGTTCCTAAGTTTCCAAGCATAACAATTTCTTTCATATGTCCTTCTTACCACAACGATAACACTTTCTTCTTTCACTAGACTTTCCTCCGATTGCGACCGCTTTGGATTTACCACTACCCTTAGGTTCTCTATTTTACCTCTTCCCGTTTCCCTCTCGTGGACAAGAGCCTCATCCCGTAAGATATTCCTTGTTCCTTCCCTTCTGGCTTCTTCATTAAACAAACTGTCTTTTACCATATCCATGGTTAAATTGCCATTAGGAGCTGAGTTACTAAGTGAGATAACTAGAGTATCCCAACTATCTAGCAAAGAACTCAAAAGTAACAATGCTTACAACTCATCTTCAATCTTCATAGCATTTAACCGGTTCACCAAACTTTTGAAAGTCACTGTGTACTTCAAGCACGCTGTGCCCATTTTTATACTCGATTTACCAGCCTTCTAATCAAAGTGGCTTTATTCCCTATGCTTGCTCATACATGGATTCTAATTTTTTCCAAAGCTCAAAGAGTACATCACCCCGTGACACGTGATGAAACACACTCCGGGTCTACCCACCGTCCGATGAGCTACTAAGCTTATGCATGATCTTCCATTCTCGCTTCCGACATATCTGGTTTACTTTTATCCCCATCAATAGGCGATATAAATCCTGCACAAAAGAATATCTTCCATTCTCGCTTCCGTGATGTAATAATTAGACGAGGCTAGTCTAATCATACCGGCCTCCCAAAGATTCCTCCATTTTTTTAAACCAACACTCAACCACAATACCTGCATTAATAACCGTGCTCATACCACTCATTGGGAAATAAACACAAGATCGAATATTTTCCTCGTTGATTTAACCCGTTAGGAGTCAATGAAATGCACCCAAGAAAAATAATATGCCAAGGAGATAATCACAAAATAACAGAGAGAATTTAACATGGAAAACTCCCCAAAGTGAAGGAGGAAACCACTGACCTTTGCCTGAGTCCACCCAAATATCCACTATAACAATTTAGGTACAAAACTAATTCTAAACTAGGTGATCCCAAAACAATGAAATCATCCAAATATAGTGTGAATAAAATAATAGGCAATCTGAATCTCAAATCAAGACGTATTGATGAAGATTCACCGAAAACCTGCCCTCGTACCCCTTTTTCACACTGATAAATCGCCGCCTCTCACTGGCTGGAAATCGCTCTAGCCGAAACACACTGCAGACGGCCTCTTCCTTCCGCAAAAACGCACACCACAAGCCTCCTATTTTTCGCTCCAAAACCGTCGCTCCCAAATCCCGTACCGCTGCCCTCGTGCTTTTTTTATTATAACATTTGTACTCTAATGGGCTTAAGAGAAAAAAATAAATAAACGGGCCGCTTGGTGGCTGGCCGGACCCACTTTACGATTGAGCTCCAGACTCGAGGGCTATCGATGTACCCATTTGAGCCAAGTTTTGCCAATCGTCAAGAAAATTTTTGTTCAATTTCCACAGACGGGCCAATTGTTGTTAACAAGTTTTTACCTGACCTCCGGCTATCAAGCAAGCGCATGTGAACTCTACAAAGGGCAATCCGGCTGGCAAGCAGGTCGACCGCCTCTCCGATGATTAAGTCAACAATATGGAGAGGAAGAAGAAGGAGGTTGAGACAGTTGGGATTGCATACCTCTACTCCGTGGAGGATCTTTCCAATTTATAGGGCTCGATTCCCAAATCTTTGTTCTTATTTTAAGAATAAGATCTATTTTTCCTTATTAAGGATTATGAGATTATCCTTTTAAGGGATAAAATATGTTTTTCCTTATCAAGGATTATCCTTTTGAGAAATAAGGGATAAAATATGTTTTTCCCTTATTAAATATTATCCTTCCAAAAAAAGATTTAGAAATTAGGAAATTTAGGAATAAATATCTATTTTACGTATTTTCCCATAACAAATTTCCCATATGCAGTGAGATGGCCGGCTAGGGGGGCTCGGGATCTCAAACGAATTCTAAGACTGCACCATTTGGTAGGTTCTCGTGTTGTTTTAATACAGTTGATCGCCTTGGGCCTCTTCATGAGGCGGGCTAGGCAGTGGGCTTGCACGGGCGCCGGGCCTATTGAGCAATGGGTCTGAGCCTAAAAATCCATGATACTCACAATATTGAGAACCAATCTAAACAGATTAGATTCGAGGTTTCATGAACTAAAAAGAGCTACAATTTAATTAATTTTGTGTAATATGATAAATGCTAAGGTATTATGGAGATATTTATGGAGCAAAAATTTGCTAAGTTGTTAAATAAGGGTACACATAAATGATATCATTGAGATATAAGTGATGAGACTAAAAAAATATACATTTTATCACTTAGTTGATAATATTTTTTCACATGTAAAAAAAAGGTACTTTTTTATATGAAAGAATAAAATTCAAAATAATTAACCGATAAAATTATGATGTAATGTAAAGTGAATAGATGTTAAAAAAATTCAAAACGATTATGAATTTTTCGTCATTTTTTCTCATACCATAATAAAGAAATACTATTTAGGTCATATTTGGGTAAACAACTTAATTAAGCACTTATTTTGTAAACTCTATTAAATGAGAGTTTATGTCATATATAAGTATTTTATTCAATAAGCTATTTGTGTTTTAATGCATATTTTAAAAAGCACTTATGCATTATTTTAAGGTGTTTGGATACACTACTGCATAAGCACTTATAACAGTTGAAATTACTGAAATGACTGTAATGACCCGTACCAAATAATACAAGTTTTTAACAAGTCAATTCAGCCAATTAAGTCGACCAACCAATAAGAGTATAAATAAGTTGATCTTTTTTCAAGGATGAATAATTTGGGTTGACTAAGACACAATTTGCAAGCCTCAATATGAGTTCACGCACAGCATAACGCCAAAATCCGACTTACTCTGAAAGTTATGGTCCCGGGTAAGTTTAAACAACGCATTTTATCGCTTTCAATCACCCGGATTTTTACCCGAAAACAACCCTAGCTCTATATAAGCCTAGTTTTGGGTGCCAAGTTAGGGATCCAACCCCAAAACCCGAGAAAATCCCCAAACCCGAAACCCCGACCAACGCGAACCTGCATTTCTAAAGCCGGACGGTTTCACCTGGGAGCCGATTCCCACACCACCACCGTACACGGCCTGACATGGAGGAGGAGGACGACCACGACCACGCCGGGTAAAACTTTCTCCGGGGCCGACGTCGCCGGACGCGTCCTGACGGCCGCACACACGCGGCAAATTAAACTCGGGTCACGGATTTTTGTGTTTTCCGGCCATTTCAGGCCAACCCATAGCTCCTTTCCACCATTTTTGGACCTTCTGAACTCATCTACGTGGTCCCTTTTTGCAGATTCCTCACCGTTTGGAAGTTACAACGAAAACAAAATCGGCCGAAGGTTAGATTGAGTTTCCCGGCCACCACAGCGACTGTTGGACCAAGGTAATGGTACCAATGAGTTCCCGGCCCTCGGGCTTCCACATATGTGGTTTGTAAATTTTGGACATCAAGCCAGGTTTTATTTTTAGGTTGTTTTTACTACCGTAGCCTGGACTCGAAATAGAGTACCGATTGGTCAAATTTGGCAAATTGGAAGTTGTATTAGTGAAATCGATGTTTAGGAATTATTGGACTGTTCAATTTCGAGAAATTAGCTCACGGGTGAAAAGCCCCAATTTTAGGTATCGGGCCTATAGGGCACACCGTGTAATTGGACATGTCGGAGTCCAATTTTGATGGTTTCATAGTTCTAACAGTTATTCTAAGGCCTCAGGCATCCTAAGGTTGTCAAGGTTCAGCTATTAGAGCCTAAGTTTTAGTTTTATCTATATTACGTGCATTCACGCCAAAGTCGGAGACGATCCCGCAGTGGTTAGGACTGAGCGCCTATAGCTCTATGAGTGGTTTATATGTTTTTAAATGATTTGGGGTATTGTGTTGATATATCTATTGTGATTAAATACTTTGCATATATATTGTTTTGATAAGATGGTTGGTTGCATTCAAACATGGTTTTCGGTTTCATATAAAATGAGTTATTATTTCATGTGAGTTTTGTCATCATTTTAAATATTTGAAAGTTTTACCGTGGTTCATGGGATGAGCTCTGTGTTTCGATATTTCGTACATGGATTGAGGTTGTAAACCATCGTGAAAACTATTGTAAAAGAAAAGGTGGATCTCGAGATTCGTGGACTCGACTCGATACTCGCATTGTCGGGAGCTGCACATGTGAGAATGGACGCTGATTAGCTGCCATAGTCGCGTGAGGCCTGGGCTTCGACTCGACTAGCTTATTAGCTGCCACGCCACGCGAGGCCTGGCCGACTCGACGCCATTGCTGCCACATCGCCGTGAGGCCTACTTGATTCCGACTCGCTTGGTATTCCGGGCCTGCCACCTGCACGTGAGGCTGGATTCATCCAACTAAGACACATTATTTCCACGATCGCGGAGGCCCAAGCTTACCCGATGGTTTAGTATACCGAGATTGTCACGGTCGTGAGGTTGGTTAAGATCCAATCTGCTATATATTATTTCACTACGCAGTCGGGTCACCGACGGCTCATCATTTTTATTATTACCACGATACCTTCGGCGCTGATACGCGAGTTAAGGTCCCACGCTTATGAAGCGTATATGATACGTTATGATGAGTATATGGTATGGTATACGATGGGTATATGGTACGATTTATGATGAGTATGTGGCACCTAGCTTTTATAAGGATATATGGTACGGCATACTGTGGGTACCCAAGGTATAGTACTCTGTGATATGATGGGTATATGATACTGTGGTATGATGAGTATATGGTATATTTATGATAGGTATACATATGGTATGGTTTATGATGGGTACGTGGTATGGACGTTATTGATTTATCTTTCAATATGGTACAACCATTTGATACTGTGGTTATGGTGCATTTCATGGTTATCAGGATACATGATGACTATACATGCTTTATGCTTGGCTTTATGTCATATAGTTTATGGTATAGTTTTCGTGAATCTCATGGCTCAGCTAAATTGTTGAGCATGAATTGTATATGCTCGGACTGGGGTAAAGTTGGGTTTTGTGAAATGTTTCTAAAACTGGAACTTTACAAAAGAGTGGAAGTGAGGTCTCTGAGAGAAGAAAATTTCAAAACAAAATATTATTTTTCAGATAAATTATGCCACTCACCGAGATTTATTTCACGCTTATTGTTTAAAAAACTGCTCTCAGGTCCGGCAAATGTAGGCTCACTCGCCATTCAAAGATCATTCCTTCCTTCATGGCTAACCGCAGCATCTTATCCCATCCATCCGCCTCGAGTTGTTGGACCCATTTTATTTTATTTTGTAACCCTAATTCTCGCAAATACTCTTAGAATGCTCGACATTAAGATTAAACCCATACGAATTCCTATTGCGTATGTTAGGTTACGACTCACATTCGGATAGGCCTACGTGGATTTTTCTATATATTCGAGGTATTGTAGTGTCGTATGTATTTATTTCTTTTTGGGGTGGGGCCCTTGCATTCCCTGTGGATCAGGAGCACGAGACTCCACTAGGCGACTGACCAGGTACCCTAAAGGTTATCCGCCTGCCTTGTCACTGCATCGAGTCAGTTTCTAAATCTTGGCCTTTACATTGTCGCAGAACTCATCCAATGTTTTATACTTTCCTAACCTTATCCTTGGAATCGAATTTGCTTTCATTTATTCGAATATAGTTCTTCTTCCCGATGGCACTTAGAGGTTGTGTATAGACTACAGACAAACTGAATAAGGCTCATTCGTAACCAATATCCTTTGCTCCTGGTCGGTTTAATCTATTTGATCACCTCCAGGTGCAAGAGTGTTCTCCAAGATCGGGTTTCGAGGTCATGGTACCATCAATTATGATTGTGGAATCGACATTCCCAAGACTCCGATTCAAGACGCAGATATGCGGGCTGCTATGAGCTCTATGATGTCTTTCTGACTAACCAATGCCCCGCCAGCCTTCATGGATTTAATGAACCTGGTCTTCCATCCACTAGATCTGATTGTCATGGTCTTCACCGATGATAATCGGTGTACTCGAGAAGCAGTTGGAACATGAGAGACATTTGGTTTGGTGTTGCGCACTTTAAGGCAATACCGCTTGTATGCTGTTCAAAGGAAATGAGAATTTTGGTCAGTCGTAGAAAGTAGGTTCTCGACATGTAGTTTCGCCTCGACCAGATTCATGGACCTCAGAAGTAGAAGAATGCAAATTAGACAAACCAACCACGATGACAGAGCATGAGTCTCAGATGAGCTTTAGAGTATTACCGCAGTTCATAGAAGGGTTTCAAAATAGCAGACCACTTCATTGTTTGACCAGAAAGCGAGATTGTTTCAAAAAGGTAAAGGTTGTCGTTTGATTCTTGTAAAATGGCTTTTTTTTTCTAAGGTTTGGTCAGGGAATTCTCCCTAACCCTAGATTTAAAGGATATGGGGAGGTAAGACCCTAATCCTTGGTTATTGTGTAAGGATTTGAGGATTTTGTATGTAGGGATACGATTCATACTTTTTTGAAGCTGGATTTCATCATAACTCAGATCAAGTTGAGCGATGAGTCAAGTAAAGCCCTAGATTTTTATTTAAGATGTGTTTTTGAAGATGTTCTGCTGAATAGAGTGGCTTGATGTGCTCGAGTATCGATTGATTTGGTTGGAAACTTATGGAAAGAGTGGGAAAATCAAATTCTTGCATTTTGTAATGGATTTTTCAGGCGCAGCAGTATTTTGTCATGACTTTGATCATTTTTGCTCCAAACAGGTGATCCTGGCGCTTTGGAAAAGAACCCTAGCACTTTATCTTCAAATGAGTAATATGGAGATAGGAGTACAAGAGGTGATTTATGTTAAAGGCAAGAGCTCAGGTAAACCCTAATAATGAGGTTGAATGTCGATCCTAGTAAGTGTAAAGAGAGAGCGCACTGGGGGATCAAGGCTTATGCTAAGGTATAAGGATATATGTGAGTCGAGAGGGTGATAAAGCACAGACCACTTGAGTAATTTTATGCGACAATTCTGGACAGAGAGGCTAAGGAATCTTATGACTTGTTATTTGCACTGAGTAGCCTCTGCTTTGAACACTGAGACTCATGACATTTGAATATAAGGAAAGTAGGGATCTTATACCCCTTCTCCCGCTTGTACCGTGGTTTGATGTCAGGGAATTATACACCATTCCGTGTTTTCACTATGTGATTTTCTGGGATATATATAAATGTATATTTTTATATATGGAAATTGGGTTAACTGGGTATACGATGTTTTAACAACCATGCTATTGGAATGCTTTCTATGTAAATTGTTTTAAAGCATGATACGGGTATGAGACTGGTGTGAGAGTCCCATTGATGTAAATGACACTCGGATCGATGACTAGTCCAGGCCAGAATCCGTAGTGCTGCCACAGATATACGGATGCGGGCATATCCTCGTGGTAAGTCCCAAAGAATTGTCGTTGTTCGGGATGATCGGCTAGTCCCCGGGTGAAAGTTTCCAAAGGAGTCACCGATGAGGTCGAGGATGGTGGTAGTGTCGCATCTACATGTGTTTCCATCATCAACCCATTATCCGTGAAATGCTCATGTTTTCAGATATCTTGGAATTATGTATAATTGAAATGTTTAAGGCAGCATGGCTTGTTAGGGGATTCACTACTGAGTTGTCGAACTCATCCCCATTATTTCCCTCCACCTTAGATGTAGGTACGAGAACCGTGTGACATGAAAGTTGGACCTGTAGGGTTTTTGAGGATGGAAAGATTGTATGCCAACCTAGTTCACTGGGTGGTTGAGCATACGTTTTGGATGAATATTTAGTGTTATGTGGATATTCTAAAGGATCTTGAGTTTGAGGCCGAGGATCGAGTATTCTAAAACTCTCTCCTCGGGAAGGGGTGGTATCAAGCTTGTGGAAGCGAGGAAGCTAAACCCTCGCTACATCTAACTTTGAGATTGTCGAGAGGATAGGTCCCTATAGATTAGAATTAGGAGTTTTCTCGAGTCCATAATGTGTTCCATCTCATACTACGCAAGTATATTCAGTCCCTCACATGTGTTGGACACACGGAGGTGAGCGAGGATGACTATCCTATGAGGAGCGACCGGTGCGGATACGGGTAAAGAGAGAAGAAGGAGCTTAGCAACAAGACAATATCCTTAGTGAGTCCTTTGGATAAAACCACCTAGTCGAGGAGCGACTTGGGAGCGGGAACACCCGAATGCGGGCCGAGTACCCTCATCTCTTCCATGATCACAGTTATGAATTTCGTGGGCCGGAAATTTTCACTTTGGGGGTAGGTTGTAATGGCCCGTACCGAATAATACAAGTTTTTAACAAGTTTGACTAAAGTTTGTGAGTTGACCCGACCAGCGTGGGGTGGGGCCAAGTTGAATTTTCAAGGATGAATAATTTTGGGTTGACTAGATGATTTAAGTAAGCCTCGTCAATATGAGTTCACGAGCGGTAGAAACGTCAAAAATCAAACGGATAGAAGTTATGGTCTGGTAAGTTTAAAGCAGCAGTATTTTATCGATTTCAATCAGCCGGGATTTTACCGAAAAACAACCCTAGGCTCTATATAAACTAGTTTTGGGTGCCAAGTTAGGATCAACCCCAAAACCGAGAGAAAATCTGAAAACCGAAAACCGAATTGGGTCTTTTAACATTTTAAGAGCGTCGGGTTTTGTAGTGGGGCCGTCAGAGCCACCGCTCTGTACCAGCTGGACATGGTGGAGGAGGAGGGCGACCAGGCGACCACGCCCGGTGGAAATTTCCGGCCAGCCAGCGACTGGACCAGCCGGATCGGCGCGTAGAGCGGCGGCGACGTAAGCAGGTCGCGGTTTTTTGTGTTTCGGTAATTTCGAACCAGCCCATGGCTCCTTTCCACCATTTTGGACCTTCTGAGCTCATCTCGTGGTCCTTTTGCGAATTCCTCACCGTTTGGAAGTTACTTGAAAACAAAATCGGCGAAGGTTGATTGGGATTTAAACCCTACGGCTATTGTTGGACCAAGGTAATGGTACGATGAGTTCCTGGGTCTCTGAACTCCATTGATATGTGGTTTGTAAATTTTGGACGTCGTTTGGTTAGGTTTCCATTTTTAGGTTGTTTGAATTGAGTAGAAGTCGGAATGAAATAGAGTACGATTGGTCAAATTGTAAAATTGAAGTTGTATTAGTGAAATTGGATGTTTTTAGGAATTATTGGGCCAGTTTGATTTAAAGAAATTAGCTCCCGGGTGGCCCCGATTTTAGGTATCAGGAACATGAGACCTGTTGTGTAATTAGACGTATCGAGTGAATTTGGATGGTTTCTTAGTTCTAACGGTTATTACAGGCCTTGGGGCATCTAAGGTTGTTGGTTCAGTTATTAGAGCCTAAGCGGAGTTTTATCTATATTACAGGCATTCACGGGTGGGAGGCAGTCTGAGGGGAGCGAATTGAGCGTCTATAGTCGATTAGTGGTTTATATGTTTTAAATGATTTGGGGTATTGTGTTGATATATCTATTGTGATTAAATACTTTGCATATATATTGTTTTTGATAAGATGGTTGGTTGCATTCAAACATGGTTTAGGTTTCATATAAAATGGTTATTATTTCATGTGAGTTTGTCATTTAATTTATCATTTAGAAAAGTTTTTATGTTCGTGGATGAGTCGGTGGTGTTTGGATATTTTGGGTACATGGTTGAGGTTGTAAACTATCGTGAAAAACTATTTAGCAAAGAGGGGTGGATCTTGAGATTTTGTGGGTATTTCACGATCACGGTATTGTTGGAAAGGTACATGTGAGAATGGGGACGGTTTATTAGTTGCCACGTTGCCGTGAGGTCGGTTTGACCTCGACGGTTTATTAGTTGCCACGTTTC
The DNA here is from genome assembly GCA_016808115.1 of Tetrastigma voinierianum. NCBI lineage: Eukaryota > Viridiplantae > Streptophyta > Magnoliopsida > Vitales > Vitaceae > Tetrastigma > Tetrastigma voinierianum. Next base: position 288,669 of record JAEQBH010001887.1, on the reverse strand, counting down.
CGTGAGGTCGGTTTGACCCCGACGGTTTATTAGTTGCCACATTCTTGGTGAGGTGGTTTGATTGACGGTTTGGTGATGCGGGCTGCCCGCGGTGTCGTGAGGTTGGATTCATCAGCGGTTATACATTATTTCCACGGCCAGGTGAGGTCGGGGTTTACGATGGTTTGAGTATCTGCGAGATTGCCGCGATTGTCGTGAGGTTGGTTACATCCAACGGTTATATATTATTTCCACGGCCGTGAGGTCGGGTCACCGACGGTTCATCATTATTATTATTACCACGATACCTTTCGAGGTTGAGGGTCGTGAGGTGGGGTGTCCCACGGTTTATGAAGTGTATATGATACGGGTTATGATGAGTATATGGTATGGTATACGATGGGTATATGGTACGATTTATAATTAATTATGTGTACAGTTTATAGGATCTTATATAGTCTGATGCATTGTGGGTACCGGAGGTATAATTACGGTATATGATGGGTATATGATACAGGTTATGATGAGTATATGGTATGGTTTATAGCTGGAAATTTATACATATGGTATGGTTTATGATGGGTATGTGGTATGGGCGTTATTGATTTATCTTTGAATATGGTCTGACTATTTGATACTCGTGGTTATGGGATTGCATTTCATGGTTATTGTATTACATGATGACTATACATGCTTTATGCTTGGCTTTATGTTGTGTATAGTTTATGGTATAGTTTTAAATAACTTTATTATTACGTATAAATTGTTGAGCATGAATTGTATATGTTGGACTTGGGGTAAAGATTGGGTTTTGTGAAATGTTTTAAAGCAGAACTTTAAAGAGTGGAAATTGAGGTCTTGAGAGAAGAAAATTCGAAAACAAAAATATTATTTTTAGTATAAATTATACCCTCACTTGAGATTTATTTCGCGTTTATTATTTAAAATCACATTTCATAGGTCAAAGGCGTTCATTAGAAGCTCACATACGTGTAGAGATTCAGCCTTTATCATAGAGTATTTGTTTTCATATCCCATCCATATGTCTTTGAGTTGTTGGACCTATTTATTTTATTTTGTAACCTAATTTGCAAAATCTTCTTGGGAATGCTCTGACATTAGTATTAAACTCATATGAGTCCCTATTATGTATGTTGTGTGGTTATGACCTACATTTGGATAGGTCGATTGAGTGGATTTTCTATATTTGAGTGTGTAGTCTTTTGCATGTATTTACTTCTCTTTTAGGTGGGGCCTTTGTGCATTCGCAGGGATTGTCTGATGAGACTCCACTAGGCGGGACCACCAGTCACCGGAAGTTATCGGTCGGGTCTTGTCATGACTATCATAAGAACTTATAAAATTGAAGTGGTTGAATAAATAAGCATTTGTCCTTATTTTTTAAAATTTTTAAAGAATTAAAGAACTAAATATTAATATTATATATATCATGAAACCATGATAACAAATTTAAAGTAAAGATTCGATATACTAAAAACATTTATCATTCAAATGATAAAAAATAATTTAATTAATCATTAACCATACGTACTTGTTTTGGCTATACGTAAAGAGATTATAAAATAACTAAAATATGTTTTTCTTTAAATATTTAGGACGTTTTCTATAAATTGGAGCATTGATATGCAGCAAGCTTCATGGTGTTTAAGGCATAAAAGCACTTGAGTCGCAAACTTTTTTAAGTGATACGCCTTTCTAGAAATATAAATAAAAATTATATATCTTATTAAATATTATCTAAAGGAATAAGCTCTGATAAAGTAAAAAACATCAAACATAAAAATCAAGCATTCTGTAGTTTCCATAATTACAAACTGTAAATAACAAACATCATTAATGTTACTCATCATCACAAAAATTATAAGTTTCAAAACAAAATAAACATTCATGGACCTACATCAAATTATAAATCAAGAAAATCATCATCAATATCATTCTTCCCATCATCAATAAATTTTTCTATTTTCGTAATTTTTCAAAATTTTACCTATTTTTACATAAATTTTCGGAATTTTAGAATTTGTTTTCTATTTTTCAGATTTTTTTTTCTTTTTTCTCATAATTTTTCAAAATTGCTTTCTATTTTACATAATTTGTCAAAAAGATAATTTTGTCGATGATCGATTTTAGGTTTATGTAGAAAACTTATAAGCAACATGTTTATTGAAATAGTAAAATGAGCTTATAAAGGTCATAATTTATTTTTATAAGCTTCCAAAATACCTATAATTTTTATCAAAATTCATAAATCATGATCATAGTAATCCATAATCAACAATATAAAGAAAATTCTACAAATCAAAGTAGAGCCACAAAGTTAGGGATGGCAATGGGGCGGGGTCGAGATAAATTTATAGTCTTAGCGCATGGATTATTTTTTTTAATTTTTAAATGCATCAAAGCGATTTAAAAGATTAAGCGGACAGGAAGAATTAACGAAATGGAAAATTTATAAACACCTTACTCGGTTACTTTTTTTTTATATTTTTATATTTTATATTTTATTATATTAAAATTAATATATTTCATAAAAAAAAATAAAAATATTATAGATTTTTATAAATTATTTATTTAAAAACATTAGTATTATTATTATATATATTAAAGTATAAAATAAAATAATAAAATATTTTTAAATATAATCAAGCCAGGGCGATTGGGCGCTAATACTTCAGTGCGACCCAGACCGGATTGAAAAATAGTCGAATATGTTAAATTTGCAGTCTGATTAAATGAATCGTTCGATTAAGACGGGATGAAACAGCGAAATAGCATTTCCGTTATCATTATACCTTAAAATTATATCGCAATGAAACGAACGACGATCCACTCTTTAACAAAGCATCACTCATGTCGAACAGGGGGTTGACATTTGACAACTTGAGTGGAAATTGAGTACTTTTCTTAGAGAAATGACAACACATTCAAATCATATGTCCGTCCTCCGTTGTTATTGGTTGGCAAATTACATAATCACCCTACTAAAAAACGAAATTCAAAACAATTATTAATTTTCATCATTTGTCATTAAGGATAGTCCATCATATGGAAATATTTATTAATTAATCAAATTAATAAAAGAAAATAAATTTATTTTATCTTGGCTTAGATCAAATTTGATAGGCAGATCGACAGTTTGGGAAGTATTTAGGTTTTTTTTTTAATTATATTAATTTGAAATATAAATATTAAAATTATTAAGTAAACAATGTCATAGAAAATGATATTAACTTAAAAAAAATTTAAAATATTTATAATACCAAAGTCAATAATTATGATATTGATTGTTTTTAAAAAAAAGTAAATATCAAAATCAATGATTAAAAAAAATTTCAATGTCCATTATCAATAATGGAATACGGTCAAAAGCTCTAAGACATATTTTTCAAACATACGTTTTACGTGTGAAGTTAAGCCCTGTTTAGTTCAAGAAAATTTTTAACTATATCCAAAATTCAGAATATGAAAAATTTGATTTATTACAATCTTTAGTTTTATTTTTTAGGAAAATCGTTTACGTCTTGAATTTGATTAAAAATAAAGAATAAGAAAATCAGTTTTTGTAAAAGCATTTCTTTAAAAATGAAGTTAGCAGCTTGATGAAAATGTTTAAAATCTGGGTTATTATTCGCGATCCGTGTTTCGTGGCGTGATGAGAAGAAAATCGAAGTGAAGATGAAAAGGAAGAAAATAGAAAATGGTCGCCGTCGGGTGTTTCGTTTTATCCGTCGTAATCCGTGTTTTCGATTTAATTCGAAAACAAATAAGCAAACATGCGAGTTTTTGATTCGTATATAAAATGTTGAAAATAGTAGTCATTTGCTTGTTTTGTTTTGTTTTGTTTGATTCTGCGTGCTTAAACATGTTTCTTTGTTTGAAATGTTTAAATAGAGAAAATAGAAAATTTCCTACCTACTAAACAGGGCCTAATCCATCAATCAATAATGGAAAAAAATATTCTATCAAAAATCACAATAAACACAAACTTTAGAATATCTATTTCAGGATCCAAAAATTAGAGAAAATATTAATCCATCAATCAATAATGGAAAGAATGATTATATAAAAATTATAGAATATATATATATATATATATATATATATATATATATATATATATATATATATGTTTGTGTGTGGGGTTACATAGAGGCTGTTAAGAGGCATAATAACAAATTTAAAGTAAAATTCAATTTCATTGGAACCATCTTTTGCTTTATTTTTGCTCTCACCCAAAAATAATCTAATGTTTTTGTCTTTATTTAACTTATTTTCTATTGATAGATTGCCAAAATTTAAAAGGTAACTTGTTTAAAAAATGGGTGAATCAGTTAAATCACAATAAAAACAGTTTCTTATGTTATAATAAAATATTTAATCGTAAAACTTATTTCATACGTATCCCAATAAATATATATGTTCATTTATTTTATTTTTCTTATGACTAAATATTTTAGTCACAAATTCATTTATTTATTTTTTTTTTTTTATTAAAATGAAAAAAAAAAAAAAAAAGAGAAACTCTGTTATTTTCTTTTCCATACCCGGGGACGATCAAGAATTTAATTTTGTGACTGGTAGTGAATCTCTCTATCTTCATCACTTAAACATCCGAAAACACACCAGAAGTTTTTGAAAGAGAAATTTTATTCCGCATGCAATAATTCTCTATCATCTGCATCTCCTTGTCATCTACTCTAATAGGGTGTATAAAAAAATTCTTTGGGTGTAAATAGAATTTCTCTTTTTGAAAGCTTCTTGTTTTTTTTTTTCCAGGCGCCACATAACAATTAAAAGGGCATCATTGTCAACCAAATTTAAAAGCCAGACTGTCCTGGAGCATGCTTCTCGTAAAAATGAGTGGGCCCCACACCAAACCCAACTCATTTTCCTGGAGGCTGGAACCCAGCCACATCGTTTTCTATTATCAAAAAACATAATAATAATAATAATACATAGTTTTTAAAAAGCGTCCGAAACAATCTTTTTTGCCACGTGGATCCAAATCACAAAATGCACTTTTTATTTTTTTCAAAGTTATTTAAAACAATGATTGTACTTTATAGTTGAAATAATAGGTTAATACTTAATAAATCGGTTTAAAGTCTATATATTTGATAATTTAGTATATATATATTTGATATTATTATTATGATTATTATACATATTACTCAAGTTTTTCAAACAAACAATATATCGATGGAAACATAAAATTAAAATCGTTAAAAACTATAAAAAATGAAACAATATAAAAATTAATAGTATAATGAATCGACTCAAAACCTATATATTTGATAATTGAGCATACGTATTTGATATTACTATTATGATTAAAATAATATGAAACGGTTTTCTGATATATTAATGTGCATTTGAGTTGATTTACTCTGTCGTCACTGTTCGTTTGGATTGTTCGGCGCTCGAATAAGTGTCTCATTCTCGATGATGAGTAATAGCGTTATCTTGAAGCTTGATATAAGCTACGTATCGCGTCGAGCAAATAGCAATGACATATGTGCTTATCAGAGCATTGACAATTTCTGTCAGCGAAAATCTGAATAAAAGCACTGCAAATCATGTGAAATATGATTTTATTGGGAAAAAAAATATAAAGGAGATGTGGGTAATGATTTAAAGTCAATCATGATAAAAAAAAAAAAAAAAAACATAGCCATTCTTGGAAAAAGACACTCACAAAAGCAAAGTTGTGCAAGAAATAAGGCTAAATAGCATCTATTTAATACTATTCAAAACAAAGTTATATTAAGTAATGGGTTTCTACATTGTTTTAAAACATTCTTTGAGAATTTTAAAATCTAAAATATTTTGGGACAACTCATTAAAACTTGTGAGTAATTGTGTGGGAGGATGTTGTTTTTACCTTTTTCCATTTCAAAAATATTTTTTTTTTTTTTTTTGTATTAATTTTTGAGAAAAATTATTAAAATCTTGATTTATCATTTTTTGTATTTAAATTATGAATAAAAGTTTGTTTTTTAAATGGAAAATCTTTAATTGGCAATCGTAATTAATAGGACATAATTTCTAAAAATAGAAAGTTTTTAAAGATAAACTTAGAAAATGTAAAAGTTAGATGACATAAATACCTACTACTTACTTTCTTTCCTCCTCAGTTTTTTTTTTTTTTTACACCAGTGGTGTTGTGTAGCAATACTCTTTTTAAATATAATTTTCATGAATTTTATATTAAAACAAAATGAAAGTTGAGATATAAAAACAAAATTGATGAAAAATTTTTATATTTAAAAAGCAAAATTTTTGTTCTTAAACAAAAAAAAAAAAGTCCTGAATATTGAGGATTTTTAGACCTCATTAGCTATTGTTTTTATTTTTCTTGATTATAATTTAGAAGCTGATTATATGAGGTTACATAAAATTAATTTTAATTGTAAATGAAAAATAACTAAAATGATTGGAGGTCCAGGTTGGCGGCGGTGGTCCGGCCTGCACCCTAATAATGCTTTTGAATAGAAGGTATTAGATCATGGTTGGGAAGCAAAAAGGAAAACGAGAGCGGAGGAATCTAAAGCAGAGCATTCCTGCGTGGTGGTTTCCAGAGCTGAGTCTGTCTTTTACCCTCTGGTTGTCTCCGGCCGAATCTCAGGTGCCGGCGCTTCCGGAGTTCCGTTCCCATGGAAGATCAGCTTCACCTTTTCGTCGCCGAGACATCGTTCTACAACCGCATTGTTCTCGGCACTTTCTTGCCGGCCAGTCTCTGGGAGACCTGGCCCCACTTCGTCCAGACGTGGCTTCGTAACTACATTGCTGGAACCCTAACCTACCTCGTTTCTGGATTCCTTTGGTGCTTTTACATTTACTACCTCAAGCGCAACGTTTATGTTCCTAAAGGTATGCTATGATTCTTCTTTAATTGTTTTCTTCGTTGTCGTTGGTTCTTGATCTGCATTTATTTTTAAAAAGTTAATTGATGGGTACATTTTTCTCCTTTCTTTGTTCTTTTTACGGGATATTCTCTACTTTGCAAATTTCAATTTGGGCTTTTGTTTTTTCCTCTTAAAATCGGACGAGTTTTATGGGGATTTTTGCCTTATGTGTAGTTTCTTGTCTCTGTTTCGCGAGATGGTCGCCGTCTGATACTTAATTTTGATTTCTGTTTGTATTTTTGTGGATTTTCTGTATTTGTATTTATTTCCGCTGTTTGGCGAGATGGGCGCCCGTTTGATACTAAATTTTGATTTCTGTTTGTTTGTATTTTAGTGGATTGGACACACTCTTTATATCTATCTGAATATTTAGTAGTTGAATTATTCGTTTCTCTTGATAATATTTCTTTTGAACTGCGTTGTTCCGAATTGGTTCTGTTTAGTCGTCGACTAGCAAAAAACATTATTTTCTTATTGCTAAATTGATGAATATGTTATGACTGGATGTATCGATTTTTCACTTTTGTTTTTGTTCTAAGATGTTTGAAATCAGATTGTTTTTCAAGTCCTCTTTGTTGGTTTCGATCCTGACATCGGATGGGTTGTTGTATCCTCTTCTTTGACCACTGTCTTTTAATTTCCTTTCATTCTCTGCTTGGTTGCTGAAAATATTGAAGAAGGAAAATTAAATTTTAAATCCTGAAACTTTATTGTTTCCACCCAGTAAATGAAAGCATGCCCTGAGCGATTAAATACAATTTGGCTAAGGTGAGTTGAGTTTCTTAAATTTTTGAAACAGAGAAGCTCAAAATAAAGGGTTGCTATTATTTATTTTTTTATTTTCCAACTTGTCTGCAAATGAATGACAAGTTATTAGTTGGTCAGTAAATTATGATTATGATATGTATGTTTTCTTAACAAGCACTTATAAAGTCAATTCTTTCTCATGACAACTGTAATCTTGTGCAAATCCTTTTTTTTTCCATGAGGCATTGAAGGAGAACCAAAAACTCTGTACTATCAAAGTCTTCCCCTATCATAATGGTGATTTGATCAATGGTGATTTTGATCAATGGCTTTTGATGCCATTAATTACCCTTAGATTAGCAGCTGTTGAACTTTTTTTGAGGAAAATTAAGCACATGTCTGCATTGAGTGTATGAACACTTAGCAAAAATATGGCGACTACCTCCGAATCTAATTACAGCTAATGAGGAATAATTCCAGTATTGGGAACAATTTTTTGGAGTAACATTGCAAGCTTGGAAAGTAATGAAGTAAATTTTTATGTAAAAATCTCCCGAGATCTTTCTTTCACCAAAAAGTAAAATAAGTGAATAAACCAATTGCTGTGAGTGAATAAGTGCTAATCCTTTACCATCATATTGTTGAGAGTTCTGAGGACATAATTGAATAAGGATTTTCTAGATCGAAAGTTTCTTTCTCATTCACTTGATTGACTTTCGTTACCCAAAGGTTCACTTGGATTGATCCTCATGAGCACTTCAATTGTCTGATCCCTATGAGGACTTCAATTGATTGATACAAGAAATATTTATTGATTAGCTCGTTCTTCTTCTTAATCATGTCATAGTAAGTAGCCTTCTAAGGCTACCACCTAGGCTAGGGTTTGGACATTGTAAGGGAACTAGCAGTCTGATTTGCTTTAGCAGAAAATGATTGGAAATGTAAATCTCTTTAGTCCTTATTCTAGATGAGGATATATGCTATTATTTCTTGTGGAACATCATGTTCTATATAAATGTATGGTTCATCACTGGGGATAAGGTAGATTGGAAAACATATAATTAAATCAAATGATATGTCAAATTCTACAAGTGAAAATAGAAAAGCTGAGCAAAAATGAGAAAACCTTGGATAAATTATCCTGCCCTTATCAATCCGTTCTCAACCAAATGTGGGAATAACATTCTTTATCACATCTACTGTACTGTTCCTGGCCTACATGCCAAACATGGGCTTAAGGTTATATAGGCTGGAGCCACTGGATTCAAGGAATATCAGATTGGAAATTGGATGTCTCCGACCAAACCAAGCTGCCATGAACACTGCTTTTGAAGGATTATCTCCATAATTTGTAACTAAATCTTCAAACGGTAGTATTTAAGTACTAGCTTTCAAGGCCAGTTTTTCTGAACATGATAATATGCTAAATTTCTTGTAAAGTAACCTTTCTGTCCCCTCATATTTAGGTAATTCATCTTTTCTGCAGTTGAAGTTAGTTCAGTTTCTGTTCCATAAAAAAAGTCTTAATTCAGTGAACTTGATTTTGATATGATCTAAAAACACAGAATTTACACAAAACTTAACACTAGCTCCATTTCATGTTCTAACTATCAAAAGCATGAATGAGTAAATCCTTTTGTAGGTTCACTGTATCCACATAACTTCAGGATACGTGTGTCCAACATCAGAATGGAGTTTTTAAAGTTGTTAATTTATCAGAATTATGAAAATAATATCACTTAATTCTTTGGAGGAATTTTTTGGAATGGAAGCCCAATTGAAGGCTGGAAATTTATGAATTCAAGCTTGTATTATACTTCATAGCATGACGATATGTAGAAAAATAATATTTTCTACCCAACTCTATGTTGAAAATCTTGTTTGTTCTGTTTTAACTCTCTTGTTTCAGATGAAACCCCTTCAAGAAGGCATGCGCTTCCTGGCTATCTGTTGCCATAGAGGCTATGCCATGGTATACTGCTCTTCAACGCTCTCTGAGTACATAGTTGAAAATGGTTGGGCCGAAGTGTTTTCTAGCATAAATGATGTGGTGGCTTGCCTACTTTGTTGACTTGGCAGCATATCTTATATTTGTGGAGTTTGGTATCTACTGGATGCACAGAGTTGCATGACATAAAGCCTCTCTACAAATATCTTCATGCGACATCATCTACAACAAACAGAACACTCTTTCTCCTTTTGCTGGTAAGTTATGCAATCTGTTCCCTCTCCATTGTTTATGCTCTGGGACAATTCAAAACTTCAGGATTTGGTTTTCTTCTTTGCAATTGAAGGAAATGAAAAAAGATTCTCATTTTCTAAGTTTTATCTCAATTACCAGTTCTCATGAAAACTAACTTATCAAAAGAAAAAAAAAATGTTCTCATGAAAACTAAAGTCAGTAATAATAGTTCTTACCGAATTACAATCGTGAAAATCGGAAATCTTTATGCTTAGGACAATTGAACTATTCACCTTTGGCCATACAGAAATCAGTAATAATAGATCACCAATTGACATAAATTAGATTTGTAATGTTGATAAAGAAAGTTAAATTACCAAATTAAGGTTGTGCCGGTGTTAATAGTTCTGTTTATAAAATAACCTATGACAAAAACATCAAATCAATATTTTGTGAGCCCATTTGAGAACTTGAATTTACGCTGTCCTACTGGGGCATCTGTTGCTCTTGAGAGAAAAATCAATGGGAGGTACTTCAAAACCTGTTTTGTAAAGGAGATGATGCTCACTCAAGGTTCTTTTTAGTTATCATATATTTCTGTAACCCCTCTAAGTTTATCATTTATTTAGATTATTTCCTCCACATACTGGACATTCATTAGCTTTCCACAAAAATTTTTAATATAATATACATTCTATATTATTTTTATATGTTTTCCAAACTAGTCATATTCCTATTTCAGTTGACTATATCTTGAAGATGGTTAATTTTTATCTCCAGATAGAAAAATAATAAAGATGTTGATGGCATTGTGCATAGCCAGAACCAAACCAACTAGGCTTTATCCTGACTAGCTGGGGTTAGATTATGGGTTGAGTGATGATCTATCCAGGTCAAAGATCATCTTATTCCTGCTTTTGGCATTGCATCAATCCTGTATCAACTGATGCTAAATTCCTTAGAGCTAAGTTGGCACCAGGATTAGAAGTTGCCGATAAACTATAACCTCATCTGAAGAATCTACTTCAAACCTTGTAACAGTCCAAATTTTACCCAATGAAAAGAAAAACTCTCCATAATTAGATTTCAAAGGAAAGGATCAGATAGAATGGATTAAACCCACCCATGTAGAATCATTAAACAACTCACAGTGGTGTGCAGTCTTAAACCATATTATGTATGAAGGAAATAATTCTTTTTCTTCTTTTTCTGGAATTCAAAACTAGAGATATATTTATTGGGCTCTAGGGGAATGGGGCATAAAACACGGTTATAGAGGAGAAGTATGAAGGTGCCACATTGCAAAAGCATACACTAAATAGAATCAAAGACAAGGACCCTAAAGTTGCTTGTCCTCTCACTCCCAAAGCAGTGAAGAAAACCCCAGATAAGAAATATCCATCACCCTGTCAGTGTTTCTGGACCAATTAAAGCAGAAAATTATAATTGAAGTCTTTCAAAAATATTTTGATTCTGCTATTTCTGAGCAAAACAAGACAAACACAAAAAAAAAGAAGCCATCCTTCCTACAAAGCTCCTTTTCACCACCGACCTGCTACACTGATTAAGCTACTAAGTCCTTTAATGAGCATGGAAGCACCAAAGAAATCCCAGGTAAAGAGAACAAAAGAGCAAGTAAATTTTGGAAACTGAATATGATATCTTTTGTTGATAACACTGATTCTTTGATGGATTTTTTGGTATGGTTGGGGTATAGGTGAGTTGGAGGATTTTTTGTTGGGTCCCTTTTTGTATACCTTTAGTGTACTTTTCGAGAGCCTATTTGCTCTTTTTTGTTCAATATATTGCTTTTTATTGATAAAAAAAAAAAAAAAAAAAATGTGATATCTTTTGTTGTACTTGCCAGTTCTAATTTTTGGGGACCTACAACTGATAATCCACTTCATCCATCAAACTATGTTTTCAACTATCATTTAGTATGTTGTAAAGACACATACCTAAAAATATCCACTGCCGCCTAGCGTAAAAGCTATTGTGTTTGAAATCCCCAATTTGAGTGTGGAGCATGCCTTGAAACTTGAAAGTAAGATAAAATTCTCCACCTATTCATTCTGTCCTCAAATAGATAATGTACAGTGGTGTTCTTTCTTGAAAGTGAATTTCAGCAATGGGATTGGCTGGATTGCTTGAAATTGCTAACAACTCCCTTTACTTCCTTCTTACTGGGTAATTGACACCCAATCCGAAGTCCCAGTTTGACAACCTTCGACCGCGGAGTGCGTGGATTTGGTGGTAGATCTGTATTGTTGTAATCAGTTTATAGGGATCCATATTTTCACAAAATTGAATGAGTCTCTCCTTTGTTTGAGGGCTCTACCTAACATACAACATGTATAATTATAATCATAACCTATCGAGTGCAAAGCCAGTAATGTGACTGAAGACGAGGTCGTTGTCCCGTATCATCGATATCACATTATTATCAGACCTATTCATTCACATTTAAAATCTAAAATATGAAAATAAACGCGGCAATTACGATGCGTAGATCAGATCCGCGACCCTCTTACCATAATTACATCGCGATTATTTAGGCGATGATAAAGAAGATTTAGTACAATTCTTTTTACATAAAATAATTTTTACAAAAGTATTGTCAAGGCCACATGTCGGCCTTCTTCACAATCACGGCCTCGTCGAAGCACCGTCTCCTATAAACTCCTATACGAAGAAATTAAAGCGTGAGTGAGCATAATGCCAGTAATATTCCTAGGGCTACTCCCGCTAGATTGCACGTAATGAAGCACACCATACGTTCAAGTAAAACATGTAAGTTCCTACTGAAATGTCTACATGTCATGGATGAGAATGTGACTACTTCTCCCGTATCCAGAATTATCTTAGGCTTATAACATACATATGTCAAATGTGAAAACTTGTCGTGGTGTTCCTGATGACCCTTTATCCCAACAAGGCTTTTTGTTTTATAAATCAATCCTTTGGACAACCTCCGATATAGCTTCATTCAACCCTTGAGGTCTCAGAAGTAGTGGACTGATCTCAGGCCCAGACGATCTCAGAGATCTTGGACAATTTCCTATCCGGACAATCTCAGTCCGGACAATCTCAGATCCCAGGAGACAATCTCGACCTTGGGCGATCCATCAGAATATGAGCTTTATTTTAAAGCTATGGATAGTCTAGATAATAGCTTTATTCACAAGCTATAAGGCTGGGTCTCCGATAACCTTTATTTCAAGCGTTGGGCCGATCTACGATAACCTGAAAACGAGCGACTCATTTTGGACGTTGTCCCATGTTCACCAAACTACCATCAATAGCAGCGATGTCGTCTCTTTCTGTCACGCTTTCCTTTATGTTATGAGCGTACTAGTGCATAATCTGATACAATCATGCCATTACCTATTCATACACCATACTACATATATAATGATCTTATATGTGCATGCCTACTCCTTATAATTATCCATACATTTGGACATTTATATCGACAAGCATACAAATTCAAAATAAATCATATAATACATGTCAACATATCAATACACGCATACTTTGGCATCACAAGTCACTACCACTCGGGTAACGACATCCATCAACCTCTAGGCCGAATTGTGACAAGAAATGTCCACAACTAGCCTACAAGTACATCACAAGCCAAACCATTAGAACACACAATTTGACTTCCACACAATTTCAACCAAGTATATCACTCAATTCAACTGATGATATACTGATTGTGGCCAATCTGGACACAATCATTAAACGACCTAAGTTGTAGTCTTGGAAGAAACGGACCATAACTTGAGTTATAGGAGTCCAGTGCAACTGACCCCTTAGAAGCCCGAAAGGGTGGCTTGACCCTTTAGGGCATTAAAACTCAACCAAACAGCCCCTAGAATGGAAAATAAACCAAAGTAGGAAAAATCTCTACCTCTTGGAACGTAGAAGAAAATCTAAGAAGTCCTGTGGACACTTCCTAAACCTGAAACCTTTGATTTCCTGAACTCCTAGCTTGAATCTTTGGCGAAATCTTGTGATTTTGGTACCCACGCGTAGCTCTCGTCGAGTAGATGAACTTAGTTCTTAGCAGGCAATTAGATGGGCAGACTCAGTGGATCGAAGAGAGAAGAGGAAGCTCTCTTTCCTCTCTCTCTCTCTTTCTCAGCTCTCTCTCTCTCATCTCTCTCTCTCTTAGTTTGATTTTTTTTTTTTTTTTTTCCGGGGTTTCACATTCTTCCCTCCTTAAAAGAATTTCGTCCCGAAATTCCCACGCACACTAGCACACACAAACACATGCATATGCTACTAAATCAATACTCTTGCCCATAGGCGCGAGAGTAGAAACATACCTTGAAGAGTCGACTGATCTGCCGGCTCAGACCGAGGTATCACGGCGTAGACACGCCCTTGGGTCCTTGAAATCCCGGCTTGAGAGCCCTGTCCTCGACCTTGACCCATGCCCTGGCCTCTTCGGCTATCGCGATCAAGCTGGTGCTGTCTGCACCACAGGACGAGATCTTGGTTCCCAGCCCATCTTGGTGGGAGGAACAAAGCGTCTGCATGTCCCATGATGATTGGGGCCCGAGGTGTCCTATAACTCTGGGATCCACACTCTATGGCGATCCGCTAAGTGTCAGTGGTAGCGGTGATAGCATGTCTATGCCGTCGGCTAGGGAATTGAGGTGTCCAGTAACCACAGGATCTTTGCCTCTTGTAAGGCAATCCCGTCTAAGTGTCCAAAGAGTGGTGCCCGTGATAGCATGTCACCTGCCCCTGTCTAGCTAGATGCCCCCTCTTGGCCTTGGCCTTGATAACCGCGGCCCTGTACTGAATGGTCTCGTGGAATAGAAATCCTCTGTTTCTTCCTTGAGCTCAACGAAGGCTGATCCTCCTTCCTCTTCTCACTAGCACCCGCATCTCGAATGCTCCGGGCATTATCAATCTCTCTCTCTATAGCCATAGCCGTGTTGACCATAGAGTCCATATCTTGCAGGAGGAGTCCCACAATTTTACCCCGGATGGATAATTTCAAACCATTCTCAAACTTCCTCACCTTGGCCATTTTTGTGGCCACATAATCATCCACGAAACGTGCCAATTCGGTGAACTTAGCTATGTACTCAATCACAGTCATACTTCCTTGCTTCAACTCAAAGGAACTCAGAGCTTTGCATTCCCTAGGCGATCATAGGAAAAACTTATCCATGAGGTCTCGGAACTCTCCATGTCATCTTCTCGGGATCTTGTGAGACTTTATTGATCCACCATATGCGGGATTCATCGCTAAGCCAGAAATGTGGCTATCTTAAGATGCTGGCCAACATCGGAGGTAATCCTCTATAGCCTCGAAATCACCCTCTCGACATGTCGGAACCAATGATCGGCTACCAACGGATCCCACTTCCGGTGAATGTCGGAGGGGGATGATGTTAGAAACCTTTGGAAGTTACTTGGTCCTCACATTGTTGCACTAGCTTGTAATGTGGCAATTGCGGCACCCATGGCCTCTGAGCACATTGGTGGCGAGCGGTGTGGTCGACTCTTGCTCAGTGGAGCGACCTTTACATCACATGCCCTTGACTTGCCATTTGCACAAGTTAAGATAACAATTTGAGATTCTCCCTTTTCATTTATCACATTAGTGGTACATAATGTCAAACACTAATAAATAACCATTCCTACGTAATCATGTATTAAGTTTCAGAACCCCTAGAGTTACATTTGCTAACCTAGTATTCTTTAATTTGTATCTCGAGTCTATCGTACATATATTCATACAACCACAATACATCTCCGTGGAACATATTAGACACCAAAGCAATCAATGCACATAACGCCGTGTTCTATACCGTACCACTAATCCTGAGTGTCTGGACACCTAACTCTCGATACTCAGCTACGACAAGCCAATATCCGAAAACAGCGGCGGTTGATACCCCACGAGCTCCTAGGTAATCGTTAATAGCTCGATGCAAGCTATGACATCCCAAATTCGGGGGTCCTGTTGACAACTCGTAAACCCGCGGAATTCCTGTGGATTTCGAGTGACATGTTACCACACTATTGTCTCCCATTTATAGGGATCCATATTTTCACAAAAAATCGAGTGAGTCTCTTTGTTCGGAGGATTCTGGCATGGCTTGTATACTTGATATAATCGTAACCCGTCAGGTCTCAGTAGTAGTATTGACCCCACAAAAGGTCCATCATCCATATCCTTAATATACATCTATTTCTGGGACGATTCATTCACGTTTAAATCTAAAATATGAAAATAAGCAGCTTAATTACAATCCCAGTAAGAGGCGTGTGGCCCTCTTACCATAATTACATACCGTGTTTAGACAATAGTCCCCGAAAGATTAATTACAATTCTTTTTATAAAATATTTTTACAAAAGTATTGTCAAACATCGGCCTTCTTCACAATCCGGCCTCGTCGAGTGTAGATGCTATAAACTCCTGTGCTTGAAGGGGGTGCGACGGGGTGAGCAATATCCGACGGAAATATTAACTACAATTTCACCACTTTAAGTGCACATCTGATAGCAGCGCGCGTATTGATAAAAATTATGCATGTTCCTGCACCAGTGTTTACATGTCATGGATGAGAATGTGACTCACCCTATCCCATATCCCGAGTCTTTACCGACCCCCTCACACATACATATGCCAAATGTGAAAACTTGTCATTGGTGTTTCACCCTATGACCCTTTATCCAAAACAAAAGGCTTTTTGTTTTTATAAATCAAATCCTTTGGGCCAACTTAGATATAGCTTCATTCAAAGCCCTTGGGCGGAGTCTCAGGCCATGGGCTGATCCTCGAATACTGGACAATCTCCGAATCTGGACAATCCGATCCCGGACAATCTCAGGCCTTGGGCGGTCAGATATGACTTATTCACAAGCTATGGGCAGTCTCAGATACTTAGCTTTATTTCAAAAGCAGGACAGGTCTCAGGTAACCTGAATGTGCGATCATTTTGAGCGTGCGTCCATGTTAAGACCACCATCGACACCAAACACAATGTCGATCTTTACCATGCACTCACACCCATGTCATGAGGCGTACTAGTGCATAATCTGATACAAACATGCCATTGCTATTCATGTATGCCTACGGATACAATAGGTACTATATGTGCATGCCCTACTCATACATAATTATCCATGCATCATTTGGACATTTATATCGACAAGCATACAAATTCAAAATAAATCATACAATGCCATAACATATCAGCCTGCATATACGTTGGCATCACAAGTCACTACCACTCGGGTAATGACATCCATCAACCTCTAGGCAGTGTGATGAACATGTCCATAACCTTCTACAATAAGTCATGTAATAGCCTTATTTGTACAAGCACATCACAAGCCAAACCATTAGAACACACAATTTGACTTTCACACAATTTCAACCAAGTATATCACTCAATTCAAGCAATGATATACTACAATTGTGGCAAAAATCTGGACACAATCATTAAACAGCCTAAGCAGTAGCAGTCCCGGAAAACGGACCATAACTTGAGTTATAAAGGTTTGATTTGGGTGATTCAAAAGCCTAACATCAAGTTCTCAAATAGGGCTACAATTTCCTTGAATGTTATTAGTCCAAATTCTCCCTTTTTCTGTCGAAAATCAATGGCTGGACATCATATAGAGATTCAGCAGGACACTATTCCCATAACCCATTAATTTGCCAAACAGCCCCTTAGGGCATTAAAGCTCAACAGCTTGACTACTAGAATGGAAAATCGCCAAAGTAGAAAAATCTACCTCTTGGAGCGTAGAAGAAAATCTAGGAAGTCCCGTGGACACTTCCTAAACATGAAACCTTTGATTTCCCGAATTCCTCGTTTGAATCTTCGGTGAAATCCTGTGATTTCGATACCCACGCGTAGCTCTCGTCGAGTAGATGAACTTTCGTTCTTGGCCCGACGAATTCCGATGGACGGAACTCCGTGGATTGAAGAGAGAAGGAAGAGCTCTCTTTTCTCTCTCTTTCTCACGTTCTCTCTATCTCTCTCTTTTCTGTTTTATTTTTTTTTTTCATTTTTTTTGGGGGTTTCACAGTAACCAAATGGAATTATTTAATTGTTGTGAAACATTCTCTTCCAACTTCGAAAACGTGGATGAAGCTTCTCTTGGAAAAGTTTTACGGTAACTAAATGAACTAATGACTGGTCTCCTGTTTCTATATCAGGTTTGGCATTTCATCCACTAGATGGGATATTGCAAGCAATGCCTCATGTTGTAGCGCTCTTCCTTTTCCGGACCCATTTTTTGACACACATACTATTACTGTTCCTGGAGGCCATATGGACAGCAAACATTCATGACTGCATTGATGGCAAGATCTGGCCAGTAATGGGTGCTGCCTACCACACAATACACCACACTACCTACCGGCATAACTATGGTCACTACACAGTATGGATGGATTGGATGTTTGGGAGACTCTTTGACCCTGTGGGGTCAGCCAGAAGGTGACCTGATACCGATTTGCCTTTGCATCTACAGATAGTTAGTCCTTGTGTTTTTGTTGGATGTTATGATGCCTGTGTTGCTACCCATGTAAATCATGTCGTCGTTTGATTCATTTCCTAGTGTCCAATGACTAGAAAATTGATGTTGGCCAAGCAAGGGGAGATGAGGGATTTTGGGTTTGTAGGTGAGCTTTCGTTCCCTTGAACTTGATGCATTCTCTCAATCAGACTAATTTCTGTTGTACAATTTGTGGACCAAATTTGAATGGAATAGATGTTGTTTTCTGAACTAATAATGTGAATATTGAATAGAAAGGCATCAAACTTCCTCCTAATATGTTAGTAATTGACCTCTAATCTTTTGAAAGTTCATTACTAAGTTGTACATGTTTTCCATTTTCTAAGGGAAAGGGACCAATAAAATCATTAAGTATGTCTGGCGTTGAGGCAAAACCCTGAATCTCATTCATAGTGATCTTTATATATATATATATATATATATATATATATATATATATATATAGAAGGTTGGTGGTTCTCAAATCGAGGGTAGAAGGTGTCACATAAAACTTCCAAAATCATTTCATGACTATTATTCTCCTTCAAAGGTCTTCACATTGGAGCTAGACATGCTTCTTGTGATTTAGTAATGCGTCATGCTTCAATGCGAGAAAACGAAAAGAAATGGAAGCGGATTTCGCGGTTGAGTCAAATATTTTGAATTGACGGCCGAAGGTAAAAGGGAAAAAGCAAAATGCTTCATCACAAAAGCGAAGCGAAGGTGTAGTATCATTAGTTCGGTTTGGAATCGAGGGGATGGTAAAGCTTTTGATGGGTGTTGAAGAGTGTTGGAGGGCCCTCGTTCCTGCTGGTAGAACCTTTGCTTGGAAGGAGAATGGAAGATCATTCAGGTTGGAGAGTAAGGAAAATAATCTGGGAGGTTCCTTCTACGTGCATTGCGATGGGGAAGGAAAAAAGCTTTCTTGGTTGGTCTTCGAAGGAAAGGGGTTTCTTAAATGCATTTGAGACTATGTGGCGGAAAAATTAGAGGATGGGCTTTAAACCCACAGGGAGAATATACCCATGAGGTTGGCTACAGTTGGTCCGTCAAAGGGGGGAGAAAGCCTCAGTAAAAATATAGTTACTTGGGGGGGAAAGCCGACTCTAAAGGATGTTGATGTAGGAGGCAGTAGCGTGAAAAATGCGGTGTGGGTGGATGTTGGAGACTATGTCTATGGAAAGGAGGTAGGATCCCTGCAGTTTTGCTTGACCGGCAGATGGAAGATAAAACCGGAGCCTTACCCTATGGTAGAGGAGTTGGAGGTTTGGTTTAGAGAGGCGTGGAGGCTAAACGAGGAAGTGAAGCTAGCTGTCTTAAATGAAGACCTTCTGATTTTGGAGTTTATTTCGCCAGAGAAGGCAAAGTGGGTCCTTGAGTCGGGAAGAAGAAGCTTCAAAGGAGGCGTGTTACAGCTGGATTGGTGGAGTCAGTCACGGGTGTTTAAGGCGCAAGGCTTTGTGCGAGGAAGCGGATCGAGTGGTAGGGCTCCCACTCCATCTATGGACAACCGAAATCCTCAGAAAACTAGGTGATGCGTGTGGAGGGTTCGTAGCCGTCGACGAGTTTACAAAGATGAAAAAGGAGGTGAAGTGGGCTAGATTGCTGATAAAATTGACTGGTAATGCCAGACCAAGTGCCGTTAACATCTTAGAGGGCGAGATCGTCTGAGCGCAAATACGGTGGGAGATCCCTCAACAGGTAGCGGGTATACCACAGTAAGTTCAAGGTTGGTAGGGGAGAATCCGAGGAAGAGAAGATGAAGAAGTGGACGAAGTGAAGCGGTGGGGGAGTCCTTGCGAAAGGCGTAATGATGCCGGGTCGAGAAGACGGGGCGGTGGGACCGATAAAGGAGAAGAGATCGGGCATGCGTCGGTTTGGTCGACCAGGTGTCGGGGGCTGTGGGGCGCGGATGTGTGGGACCTACGAGGGAGTTTTGGGTGATGGGAAGCAAAGGCAGTTTGGACTTTCGGTTGGGGCAAATTTTGAAGCTAATGGGCCAAGTTCTGATAGGAGCAAAAGCCTGGCCAGATTCGGAGGATAGGGTCCTAAAGCAGGCGGGGCGACGAGGGTACAGGGGTTTCTCGGGCTGTTTTAGGCGAAAGGCAGCAGAGGTGGGGCCTATGTGGAAGGTGTGGGTGATGGGAAGTACAAGCAGGCTGGACTCTCTGCTGGGGCAAATTTTAAAGTTATTGGGCCAAGACCAGATAAGAACAAAAGCCCAGTCGAACGGAGGAGGTGTCCGCAGCGTAGGTGGGGTGATAGGTTGGGGGGGTTCTGTGGGCTGTTTCAAGCGGAGCCAAGCGGGCTGGCCCTCAAAAATGTCTAAAGGTATTAAAGTCAGGTAATAGGGGAAAGGGGGGGCTGGATAGTGACTTAAAGGTGGCCCGGTTAGGCCCTAAGGGAGTTACTTCTTGTCCAAAAGAAGAGAAGAGGTTGGAAGACGGAGGCTCTCACCCGGGCGCGGTGTGTTCTCTGGATTCTCTAGGAGATCCGGCTTGGATTTGTATGCGGGGTCCCTTACTGAATGTCCAAGAAGGGAGACTTGGTATGGGGAAGCGTCGGTTTGGCGATGGGAAGAAGGGATGGGGCGGTGTCTCGGCGAGTCATCAGGATTTCCGCGCCAAGATCATGGAGTAGAAGGAGGTTCAGTTGCTCGTTCTTTAGCGCTAGTGGAAGTGGTCTCGGAGTGTTCCAAGGAGGATGAACTCGAAGCTCTCTGTATCCTCGCGAAAGGTTCCAGGTTTGAAACCGTACCCTCGGTTGATTTTTCTTCTCCCATTTCTCATTTTTTTAGTATATTTTTACTTTGCAGGGATTCTTGGGCTTGGTTGAGTATGAGGCCTTGGGGGAGATGGTACCGTTGAGGGTGGTGTCGGTGATGGTAGAGAGTGGGGGAAGAGGGATAGCTAGGGAAGCTTCTATGGAGAAGTCGAGGATGTAATGGGCCTGGAATTAGGTGAGAGAGTCTCTAATGCAAGCTTTCGAGAATGCATGGGATATAATTCACAGAAGATGGTTGTGCGATAAAGATTTAGTGAATACCTAGGGTCGCGACCGGCGGAGTTTTGAAGAGGAGATATTGGAGTTGTTGCGGAAAATGGAGGCCAATGACGAGAGATAAAGAAAGGGGTACCCTGAGACAAGATGTGAAGAGGTGAGGAAAGTGGAATGCCTTATAATTACAATGGAAAGATTGGAAATCGGGGTGAGGTAGAGACGGGGGGGAATTTCTTGTTAAAGAAGTTGAAATGAAATTTAGCTTTTCTCGTGGAATGTTAGAGGAGGCGAACAATCAGAACAAAATGTTATTAGAAATTTTATTAGGTCTCGGAGGGTGGACTTGGTTTGCTTGCAGAAACCAAACTTCAAATTGTCTTCAAGCGATGCTCGCGAGTTTTAGGTGGAGTAGATTGGGTGAATGGAGAATTTGTGGAGGCGAGGTTCTGGCTAAGGGTATCCTAGTGTTTGGGATACTAAGTTGGAGTTAGTGGAGGTGAAATAGGCCGGTTTTTACGATGCATGTTTAAAATGTATGAGATGGTTTCGGTGGGCCTTCACGAGTCTATGGTCGAGTAAAAGAGGTGCAAAGAATTGTTTAGGAAGAACTTGTAGTTCGAGTGAAGGCCTGTGGGAGGAGCCTTGGTGCATTGGGGGAGACTTCAATGTGGTACTTTCCCCCAATGACAGAAATTTGGATTGTCGAATCTCGCCCTCTATGAGGCGCTTTAATGAAAGTCTTAATGAGTTGGGCCTTAGAGACCTTCCTTTGCAAGGGGGTCCTTTCACTTGGAGGGGTGGCCTTAATAACCGTGAGTGTCCGTCACGGGCTGATTTTTGGTGACAATTGTGGAAAGTCAATTTAGCAATGTGACTCAAAGCACTCTCCCTAGACCAGTGTCTGACCACTGTCCTGTGATGTTAAACAGTGATGGGATTAAATCCGGACCTTCACCCTTTCGATTTGAGAATATGTGGTTGAAGTATGAAGGCTTTAAGGACCTCCTTAGAGACTGGTGGCAAAGTCTTCACTTTTCTGGTTCCTATAGTTTTATTCTAGCTTCAAAATTAAAGGCCCTGAAAGGAATTTTGAAGACTTGGAACAAATAGGTTTTTGGTAGAGTGGATAAAAAAAAAAGGGAGGCGTTAAGCATAATCTCTTTTTGGGATGATGTGGAAAAGGAAAAGGAGTTGTCCTTGGAAGAAGCGAAGGAGAAAGGAAAGGCTAAGAGAGGGACTTTGGGAGTGGGTTGATTTGGAAGAAGTCTCATAGGCAGAAATCGAGAGAGATTTGGTTGAAAGAAGGGACGAGAAACACGGGGTTTTTCATAGGATGCTTGATTCATAGAAGGAGAATTCCATTAGTAGCATCAATATCAATGGTAGAGGCGGTTAAGGAGGATGAGGTTAAAGAAGGCACAGTTGGTGCTTTTGCAAAGACTGCCATTTGCCTCGAACAATTGGTGCCCGCCATACTTGATCGCTGTTTTTAATTATTGGCGCGAGATCAAAATGCTAAGTTGGAGAAATGTTCCTGAGAGGAGGAAGTTCTAGGCGGTCACAGGCTTAATGATGATAAAGCCCCAGGACCAGATGGTTTTCCAATAGCTTTCTGGTCTTTCAGTTGGGATTTTGTGAAAGATGAGGTTATGGGTTTCTTTAAGGATTTCTTCCAGAATGATCAGTTTGTTAAAAGTCTTAATGCTACTTTCTTGGTTCTGGTGCCCAAGGGAAGTACGGTTGAGGATCTTAAGGACCTAAGACCAATCAGTTTAGTGGGCAGTCTCTACAAAATTTTATCGAAAGTTTTGGCTAACAGAATTAAAAGTGTTATGAAGTTGATTATCTCCCAGTCTCAGAATGCGTTTGTAGAAGGGAGGCAAATTCTTGATGCAGCGTTAATAGCTAATGAGGCTGTGGATTCCATTCTAAGAAGGAAGGAGAAAGGGATTTTGTGTAAGCTGGACATTGAAAAGGCTTATGATCACATTAGGTGGGATTTCATACTGCAGACGCTCGAGAGAATGGGTTTTGGCCCAAAATGGATTAGGTGGATGAATTGGTGCATCTCCACAGCTTCGTTCTCTGTCATGTTTAACGGCTCTCCTGCTGGTTTCTTCCGGAGTTCGGAGGCTGAGGCCGAGAGACCTCATCGCCCCCATCTTTTTGTCATCGGTATGGAAGTCCTGAGTTGTCTGTTGAAGAGAGCGGTGGAAGGAAATTTTATTTCTGGGTGCAGATTGGGGGATAGAGGTGGAGGGGAGTTGGTCATCTCCCACCTATTATATGCTGATGATACTATTATTTTCTGCGAAGCCAATTCTGAGCAGCTGATGTGCTTAAGATGGACTTTAATGTGGTTCGAAGCCTTCTCAGGGTTGAAAATTAATCTGAACAAAAGTGTGATTATTCCCCTAGGTAGGGTGGACAACGTGGAGTTGTTAGCGGCTGAACTTGGTTGTGGGGTTGGTTCCCTCCCCACCACGTACTTGGGTCTCAGCAGGGCTCCTCACGGGGCCCCAGGGTGCAGGATTCTATGGAAGAAAGATTCGAAGGTGTCCTCTGGAAAGACAATATCTCGAAGGCGGGAGGCTCACCCTCATTCAGTACTTTGTCTAGCCCATTTGCTTCCTCTCTGCTTGTTTAGAATCTTAAAGATTGTTTGTTCGAGGCTATGGAGAAGATTGAAGGCTTTTCTTTGGGGTGGGGGGAATCTTGAGCGTAAACCACACCTGGTCAATTGGAAGCGTTTGCCCGAAAAGTAGAGGGGGTTAGGGGTAGAGGCCTCTCTTGATGAATCGAAGCATTGCTATGTAAGTGGTGTTGGCGGTTCGCTAATGGAGATTTCTGTCTGAGCTTGGTGATCAGTACCAAGTTTGGAGAGGAAGATGGGGGTTGGAACACTAGGGACATCAGGGGTGCTTATGGTACTGGCTTATGGAAAGACATCAGAAAAGAATGGCCCACCTTCTCTCAAAACACTATTTCCTCCTTAGGAAATGGTAGAAGGTTGGGATTTTGGAAGGACCCGTGGGGTGATGAGACCGTGCTGTGCTATGCTTTCCCCTCTCTGTTCAACTTGGCAGCTCACAAAGACGCTAGGGTAGCAGATGTCTGGGATTCTTCTAGGGGGGATGGGGGGTGGTCCCCAGTCTTCCTTAGACCTTTTAATGATTGGGAGTTGGAAGAGGTGGTAAGGTTCCTTCATTTCCTTCACAATAAGAAAATTAGACCTTTTCAAGAGGATCGTCTATTATTAAAGTGCAATGCTTGATGGCTTTTTCGGTTGGGCATATGTATAATAATCTAGTGTATTCTCCTCCTTTAGATTTCCATATCGATCAATACGGAACGGTGTTCCCCCTAAATTGGGTTTCTTAAACTAGGAAGCTTCTGGGAGTAAGGTGCTTACGTTGGACCAACTAAAGATGAGGGGGATTCCCTTAGTAAACAGGTGTTTCTTATGCGAAGAAAAGGAGGAAACAATAGACCACTTGCTTATTCATTGTACGAGAGCCAAGATGTTATGGGATCTTCTTTTGGCAATTACTGATGCTAATTGGGTGTTCCCCCGTACGGTTCGTCAACTTCTCCTTGCTTGGCAAAGTGCTAGTGTCGGCAAAAAACGGAAGAAAGTTTGGATGGCGGCTCCTCTCTGTATATTCTGGACGCTGTGGTTAGAAAGAAACAGGGTGGTCTTCGAGAATGAGGCCCCCTCGGCTCATAGGATGAAATCTTTCTTTTTGTTTACCTTGTGGTCGTGGGCTAAGGTGTACAGTGTTGATAACTTAAATTCTTTGGTGGGTTTTTTGTCTTGGATGGGGTATAGGTGAGAGTGAGGTGGGGTTTCCTTGTACTCCTCTTGTGTACTTTTTGGGAGCCTTGTGCTCTTTTTTCATCTAGATACTACTGTTTAACGATCAAAAAAAAAAAATCATAATAATAATATATATATATATAACTATTATCTTTTGTGATTCATTAAACTTCTAAAGCTTGGGATGATCTTACGAACTTTCATGGCGCCGCTTATTCTAATCGGAAATTCTATCTGATGACTAGACCTTCAAGATAAATCCAATTGGTAAAAGGTTAAGGCAAGCTATGACTAGTCATCATTGTTAATAAAATCGGAAAGGAAGGGCACCTAACCTTTCGAGAACAAAATCATGTATCATTTTTAAGGGAAGGGTGCATTATTGGCCCTAATGTCAGAGTCATATGTCGATTTAGCTCTTAATGATTTTTGGTCAATTATGTCTGCGTTCCTAGTAACATGTTATGCCCCTCACATTGGGCCAGCTAGATGGTTCAACAAGGCTTTAGCGGTGTTAATGTGGCACTCCTCACATGCATTTATTTTGTTTATGGGGCATTTTTGCACGTGGTTTTTAACCTCAAACATTCTCTTGACAAAAATGTCCTGGAATCTGCCCCCAATTCCGTCCCCCACCCTCGATTTCCTCTCATTTTCATCCTTAAGCTCACTCCCCTTTTATGAAATTCTCCATGTTAAACCTAGTTTTCTCTAGATCGAAAGCCTAATTTCTCCCTTGTTTCTCTTTTGTCTATTTCGTCTCTTCTGTGAAATACCTACTAATCCCTCTCAATTTCATCCCTAAGCTCCCTCTCCCTTTCTAACATTCTCCCTATTAAACCTAATTTTCTCTAGATCGAAACCCTAATTTCTCCCTTGTTTCTCTTTGGTCTCTTTCATGAACCTTATTTGCATTGGTATCCATAATTGTTTTGATACCCTAATTGTTTCGTCTCTCCCCAATTTCCTCTTTGATTTGCTTTGAAACCCCAAATTCTTGATATCATATTGAACATGGTTTTATCATCCTCATACTTAAGGAAGTTATTGCCATGATGGGAATTGAAGAACATAAATTGTTTTGCTATTGAGTTAAGAGCTAATATGTGGATGTCGGTGGTCTTGATGTTGTTTCCTTCTTCTGCATTTTGTTCTAGAAGAATTGCGGGAACAAGAAAAATAAAAAGTTTGTGGTTTTTTTAATCTTTAGTTTTTGTGTCCAATAGTTGCACTGTATGGGTTGTTTTTATAAGAACTTGAGCTTTTTTCATTAATGGGATTTAAGCATCTTTATTCGGTGGCATTTGTTTTCTAGGTTTTTCTTACTTTAATTTTCTTAGCAACCAAACAAAGACTTCTATGTCCGATGGTTGCACAATTAGACTTTTTGTAAAAGCGACATTTTCTTACAGGTTTTTTTACTTTGTTTTCTGACAACCAAACAGAGACTTCTCTATCTAATAGTTACACAATGGGCTTTTTTCTTTGTAAAAGCTTGAGCATTTTTCATCGATGGGATTTGAGCATCTTCATCCAGTGTCTTATTTTCTAGGTTTTTCTTTAACAACGACTGGCAGTGCATTATGTTTTTGCCTCTCTTTTTATTTTGCAAGATACCAACCTCTTACAAAAGATAATAAAATAAAAATGAGTTTGAGGTTGAAAATGATGTCTTAAGACTACAAATCAAATTCCATCTTATTTTCTCAGCAACCAAACATATTGCAGCTAAGAGTTCGTGAGGGTTAGGGATTGATCCAAAGGGGTTAGGAGGTTAGGGATAAGGACATTTTTGTCATAATAATTTTTGGGCTTAATAAATCACGTGCAAAGCTACCAAATCAACTAAAATCGCATGTGACGGGTGCCACGTCAGCAACGTTAACGTCTCGTTTGTCTATTTGTGGATTTCATTAACGACAGGGCTATAAGTGTGTCATGGTAGAAATGATAAGGGCATGACATGATTGGACCAAAAAAAACGTTAAGGACTATATTGGACATACAGCCAAACGACATGGGCATTAGTGCACATTTTCCCATATTTAAGTAATCAATTTGACCTACAAGCTTAAGTTGTTTGGTAGTACTATTTCTCACATAAACACTTGAGAGGAACAAAATGAGCATATGATAAAATATTGTTCTTTTACTCTTAGATAATTTCCCTCATTGGATAGGAAGAAAGTTTAAAAAAGGTGTCTCCTACCTGTAGAAACCCGGGGAAAGGTGTTTCCTTTCTATAGGAATATGATAACACTACACTTAGTTGATAGGACATTCCAAGCAACATATACACAATGTTGCAAAATAATGGTTAGTCTAAGCAAAAGTAATAAGTAAATACCAAACAAAATCATAGAGAAAAATGGGGAACATAACTAGAGTAGAAACAACCGAGTCTTGTGAAAGCCACAATATCCTTAAAACAAATTCGCCTTCTCCATTAGTGCTTTGAGATTTTCAAAGCGTTTTTTTCTTTGGATAAAACAATTGTTGAATGGTCAATAAAAGCAATTTTCTGCCATATCGACGAACTGAAGATGTGTTTGCTCTATCACCAATGGAAGGAGAAGAACAGACGAAAAACCCGGGACTCGATAAACTTGAGTGTTCTCATCCTGAAAGACTCTTATACCCTTATATAGAAGGGAAACTCAAGCTATTTGCATACACGGAATGTCAAGGGTTTGACTTTTGAATGTCGTAGGTACAGACCAATTCCTAGAATGTTAAACCATTTATTGGTTCAAGGCATTTATTAATTTAATTCATTTTCCAACAATTCCCTACATGAATGAAATTGATGACCGAAGACATGACAAACTTGGTGATAAAGCCAATGATTGAAACACATAGGAGAGGTAGATGTTACCCTTTGAACATTCCCCTGTAAAATATATTTACTCTACTAGCTAAACAGTAGACATGATGTCTTTGAACTGTTCTATCATTTGTGTAGACGATGGCGTATCTCACACATGAATCTTTCTAACACATTTCAATTCTCACTTTTATGTCTATTTTGGCTATGGACACGTGCTTGGTTTTACAAGAACTTAATAGGAATTGTGCCTTATTCAATTCCCTTTGAAGTGGCCTTACTTCACTCTTACATAGGTGATTTCCTAATTCAAGAGCAATTCATATCACTCTTATCTCACTTTCCATTACCTAGAGATCATTAAAAACATAACTTAACCTTTATGTTTACAATTATCACTGTTTCATCATATGAATGGACAAGGAAAAGATCCATACGGTGATATAACCAAGTCATTACAATTTAGTTGTTCCTTTTGAACCTAGATTTTAGGATCTCCTATTTACTAGGTTGGGTATCCATTGTATCGACTAATTCTTTTACGAGTTTTAATCTCATTCCTCGTTATGACCTTTCAACTAATTCTCTATTTAACCTTTTGATTAGTAAATTCACAATATTATCTTTACATAGTTCAACGAGATAATCCCCAATTTAGAGTAGTTATTTGATGGTATTGTGTCTATGACGAATATGTTTAGACTTACCATTGTTCATATTTCTTTGTACTATACTAATAACAGATTGATTATCATAATGTATGCATATTGAAGGCACAGACTTTGGCCACCTCGAAATATCATTTAACGATTCGGCCTTTCCCTCACATTTGTTTAATGTTATAAATTCAAATTACACTATGAATTTAGCAATCAAAATTTGTTTGGAGAATTTCCAAAAGCTACTAGACTTTCTAATGTAAGCACATAACCATTTGGTTAGATGCAATCACCATAACGTTATTGGATTCAGATGCCATTTTCAAAACATGCAAGAAAATGTCATTTCCAATAACTTAATATAATTCTTAATCATAGCCTAATGGTTTGAGCTGCCCAGGCAATTAGGATGTATCCATTTGTCTCGTTCGATACCCACTTGTTTATCTGGTTCTCAAAACCTTTAGTTTCCAATTAAAGATGATTATTTCCTAAAAAAATCTCAAAGAAAAAATATATTTGTTTTTACTAGAAAGATTTCTTGTTTTTTCCAAATAAGACTTTTTCTCATTTTATCTAACAGGAAAACAGTATTTCCTTTTTTCAAACTAACATGTTTCCAAATTTTCCAAGAAAAATAATTTTCCTTCAAATGTCCAAAACATTTTTTTTTATATTACTTTAATATTTTCTGAGATGAACAAATAAAATCTCATAAATATAATAATAAAACCAAGGTATCAAAGTTTGATTTTCTAAAACAGTATACTTCCTTCAGAGGATAAAAAAAAATAAAGTTTTTTTTTCCAAAGAACCCAAACTAATATGAGGCTTTTTTTTTCTTCAAATGATAAATCCAAATTTTTTTAAGATAAACATTTTTTTTCTCATCTTTGACAAGATAATCACACCCGAGACTTGTTAGTCCTAAGTCCACAGCAGGTTACATCAATTATACATTTGGAGGTGTAGTTCATAGAGTGGTAAAAGATGTCCATCTAGGTGGTCAAATCTATTCCATACATTGGGCATATTTTTAGCAATCTCTTATATATCTCCTATGCATTATAGAGACTTTCATCATCTCTTTGTTTAAATACTATGATTTCCCCTTCCCTTTCTGAAGTGAGGGCAGGAGGGAAGAATTTGTTCATGTAAACCTTCACTAACTTTTCCTAATTGTTCACTGATCCATATGAAAGTGATTTAAACCATGTGGCTGCCACATCTCTCAATGAAATAGGGAGTTGCAGCTTGATCACCTCAGGTCTCACCCCATTCAACTTTACTATATTCGCCATCCTCAGAAATCTTCCCATGTGCTCATTGAGGTCCACCCGAGACTTATTGGTCCTATAGTTTTTTTTCCTATCGAGAAACAATAAATCCGATTGTTTGTTTGCTTCGAACTTTTTCCTTTATTTGAAAACACCATTTTCCCTTTTTGGGATTACTGCATACCAAAACTTGCTAGTATATATATATATATATTTTTTTTTTCAAAAGACAACCGTCATTTGGATGAAAAGTTCGAACTTATAAACTTCGGGCTTTGATCATTAAATCGGAATATTTTGATATCTTTTTTATGGGTCTCATTTCAGAATGTGATAAGAATCTAGATTTAATAGTAAAAAACTTGAGCTTATATAAGCTCGAGCTTTTCAGCCATTAAATCGGAATATTCTGATATCTTTTTTATGTACCCCATTTTAAAAAATGATAAGAATCTAGATCTAATAATAAAAAACTTGAACTTATATAAGTTCGAGCTTACTATAGCTCTTCCCAAAAGGAAATTACATTTTTTTTTTCTCCTTTCTAGTAAAAAAAACCTTTAATTAAAACTAATTTTTTCCGAAAAGATAAATCCATTTTGGTTTTTTTTCCTCCAAAAAGGATAAAGTCCATTTTTTTTCAAATATCATTCCTTTTTCCTGAGAGCTTCTCTCTCTCTCTCTCTTATTATTCTGTTTCCCAAAGTTACGTTTCTGGGTATTGTTTTCCAAAACAATAACCTCACAAATTCTTTCTGAAGGAGAAGACAAACTTGTCACGTTTCTCTTATTTTTCTCTTTCCCAAATTCACGTTTCTGGTTATTGTTTTCCACAAGAAGGTCACCAACCAGAGTTTGTTGTTTTTTTTTTCACAGGGGAACAAACCAGATTGTTTGTTTGCATATAAAAGGAATTTTTCATTTTTTCCTGGCCAAACCCCAAACCAAACACCAACTTTTCAGAAGTAATCTGTCTTGAGTTTGTTCAAAAAATTTGCACTTATATAAAGATGATTAGCCCATATAAAGATGTGTTCGCTTTATCACCAATGAAAATAGAAGAGCAGACGAAAAAACTCGAGACTCGATAAACTTAAGTGTTCTCAATATCTTGAAAGACTTACACCCTTATATAGAAGGGAACTCGACCATTGACCTTCTAAAATGCCAAAGGTTTGGCTTTTCAGATATTATTGGAATTCTGAACCAACACTCCTATAATGCTGAACCATTTATTGGTTCAAGAAATTTATTAGTTTCATTCATTTTCAAGAGTTTTGTACGGAAATAGTGTTTTTGGAATAAAAAATAGAGAATATATTATAGGTTTAAAAAAAATGACTAAATTAGTGCATTTGGCGCATTGGCTGTCGTTGTGAACGACGGCCTTTGGGAAAGTTCAATGGCGGTAATTAGTTCACACTTTGACGGCCAATGAAAATAAAATTGTTATTTTTTTTACAAAGTAAATTATTTTTATTCAGCAAAAATAAAAATAATTATGTGTAAATATAAAATTATAAAATTTGATAACAAAAACAAAAACATTTGGTTTATGCAAAATTTATAATTTTATATTTACATAATGTTATTTTCTTGGCAGCTCAATTTGCTGTAAAAAAATAATCGAACCCTATTTTCATTGGCCGTCGTTGTGGCTGGCGCCGCTGAGGGTTCAATAGCCGGCGTTCACAGCGCCGGCCGTTGTTTGCACACCGGCCGTCGTTATGGCAACGGCCGATGTCGTCTGGCACCAAAATGCACTAGTTTAGTCATTTTTTTTAAACCTATAATATATTATGTATTTTTTATTCCAAAAACACTATTTTCGTACAAAACTCCATTTTCAAAGTATGAATTCCTTGTAACTTTTTTTTAATACACTTTAATTTCAAGATAATAAATTGTTCCCATTGAGACTGAAACCTGAGACCCCCCTCCTTAATCCCTTAGCCCTTCTTAAAATGATGAAATTTTTGCTCCGATTGGAGTTAGATATGATGGTGAGCTAAGCCCAACACTTGATAAACGTGTTTTAAAGCCATGAGAACCCTTTAAACCTAAAGTAAATAATATCTATATGATTGATCCGAATAGTTACACTTACTAATTCTTGTTGTAAGTGCATTCTTGAGTGGTTTAGCCTTGAGCATCAAATCATCTTAAAAGGTACATTTTCTCATGTGGCCCCGGGTCCACACAAGGCCGTGTTTGATAAGCGGGATTTGAGGGGGATTAAATTAATTTTAGACGAAAATTAGTGAAGTCCAGCATTTGAGTGGATCTTGGGTGACTAAGCGGGGACAAAATTAGTGAAGGTGGGTTATTTTTGTCTTGGTTTTAACCTCAAATAGGTGGTTTACTTTGGACTAAGCGGGATAAAATATTTTATGGTTTTATAAAAAATAATTAATATAACTAAAAATTTGAACAAAATTTATTAACTAATATATTAGCTATCAAATAACTAATACTAAATACATGAAATAAAAAATAGCTTAATATATTATATGATATAATATATTATAAAATATAAATTTAACAATATAAATATTTTTCATACAAATAAAAATATTATGAATTTTTATAAATTATTTATTAAAAAATATTATAATAATTATTATTATTTATATTAAAAGTATAAAAATAAAATAATAAAAAATTATTTTTAAAATATAATCGGGGCGGGGCTTATTATTATTATTTTGGATACATGATTCATATTCTGCCATTCGGGTGCATTTACACTCGAAACAATTTATTTCTTTTCAGTTCACTTTATTTTAATTAGCCCAAACCGTTTAACATTTCTGATTTTTATTAAAAATCTGCGTCGCAGAATCCTTTGGTAACTATCGCGGAAAATCGGAAAAATTTAAACATCTGTAAATTAAACGAAACTTTTACGGGTCACTGAATTTGTGAGGCAATTTAACGGCGCAGTTCGTTTCGTCATCCAAGATCTAGAGAATTTTCTATTCAGTATTAAGTAAAAAAAAAAAACACCATCTTAGTTCGATAATAATATAAGCGTAGGATAAAATCCATAATTTTGTCTATTTGTACCAAACCTGTGGGACGATATTAAATTTGTCAGTCTAAATCCGACCCGGATTAGTCCCGGTTCGAGTGCAAATTAGTGCAGCACAATCCTGCGTACCAAACATGGCCTAAAGGTCCAGAGCTTCACATTGCTTGCAGATTGGTGTGTTTTTGAGTTGTGTGAAATTTAAATAAAATCTGTTCCATATGATATGGTTTGTACTCCTTTACCCTTTAATATGTGTTTTAGACATCCTATTGATTTCTTGTCAAATAAATTAGTCTTTTGTACGTTGTTTATGTCTAACTCAAATATTAATGCGATAAAATAGGTAAATAACATAGAAAAGAGGTCATAATAAGAACAATTTACTATCTTGAAATTATAATATATTAATTTTTTTTTAATCTTTTGTATTTTTGAGCTACAAGATGTTTCAAGAAATTTGTACAATTCGATCCTTATTTGGTTTTCTTTGGCTTTTTAAATGTGTTTACACTGCATGGTAGATGATATAAATTTTACCTTAATTTTTCTTTCTATCCCCCATTAAATAAATTAGCATTTTTGAGGTCTGATTCAAGTGGTAAATAGAATGAGATGAACAAACGGATGGATATAATGGACATACGAAGGATACAAAAATAGTATAAGGTAATATGTAAAAGTGAATAGAAGTAAAAAAAAAAAAATTAAACCTTTTGAGTAATTATATCTATCCTATTTTCGAGCTAAAAGATATTTATTAAAATTAGTCCTGGGATAATTTTGGGACTCCTTGTTTCCTGGTTTGTATAATTTATATTATACATTTTACTGTTTTAGATTCCATAGCATAATCGCCTTTTAACTCTTTAAGATGAATTTATTTTTATAAATTTATGCTTATTAATTTGTTATGGACTCCTCCAATGAGCATGTAAATTAGAGATAAATTATTGACATGCTCTATGTTTGGTTTTTAGAAAATCTTGAGGAAAATGTCAGAGCAAGAAATAAAAAAGAAAATTTGAAAAAAAATAATTAAATTCATTGTATTCTTATTAAACTGTTTCAAATTATGCTATTTATATAAAGATAAATAATTTTAAATATGTATACTTTTTTTTTTTTGACAATTGTCCTACTCTTGAACTTGATCTGAGAACTTCATATCCCTATGTCATGTTTATTTGAAATGTTAAATAAAATATATGATTTTTTAAATAAAATATTTATTTTTTTTGAAAATTTTCATTAGACAATAAAATATATAAAAAAAATCATTTGGCTTAATATTTCATTTCTTCCCATATTACTTTTTCATTGAAAAAAAAACATATTTTTGATTTTAATAAATTATTATAGGTTGGGAAATAATTTTGAAAATTTGAAATATACAATCTCAAAATCATATTACTTGTCAGGATCCGGCAATGGCTATGCAAAAATATCAGGATAACAAAACTTGGACTTCCACTAATTTTCCCGGTGGTCTGCGACATCTCACCTATGTCTTCCGCTCTTTTTCTCTCTTTTTCCCATCTACCAAACACCCCCCAGTTTCCCTCCAATTCCAACTCACTCTCAAATTCCTCCTTTCGCATTTTAAATCCTCACCGGATTCATTGCTTCAAGCCTCCGCCCATTTCCACCACCACCACCACCACCACCACGACGGACCACCCGGATCAGTCAATCTCATCAGCTCCCCTTTCTCGAACTGATGGCGCCATTAAAATGCCCACAGCTCCTTGGATGAAAGGTCCTCTTCTTCTCAAGCCCGCTGGAAGTCCTGGACCTTCCAAAGCAACACTAAAGAAAGTAGAGCCGGCGGTACCGGAGAAAGCCTGGACTGGTCTCTGACCGAGAAAGGAGCGGCGGGAGAGGGAGGATAGCGATGAAGAAGATCATCCAGACAGAAACTTCAAGAAACCCAGAATTCAGATGAGACGCAAGAAAATTCAGAAGAATTTGAATTTAAGCCACTTGAAGGGATTGGGGAGATGAGAACTCAGAACGGGCAGGAAAATCTCCGTGGTTGAAGGTGAGAGGGTTGTGTTTGTCGGGTGAAGAAGAGAATGAGGCACTGCTGCGGAATTGACTCTTGATCCAATGTTGCTGGAAAGATTGAGAGGCGAGGCTGTGGAAATGAGAAAATGGGTGAAGGTCAAGAAAGCTGGTGTTAGTCAGGTGTTAAGTTTGATCAAATTCATATGGTTTGGAAGCCAAACAATGAACTTTAAGTTATGGTTAAATTCGGACATGCCTCGTGCCGGAACATGGATAGAGCGCGGGAGATTGTTGAGGTTACGTTTTTCTTTTGACTGCTTTTGATTTTTTATGATGTTATTATGTGCTTGGAAAATCAAATTGGGTGTCTTCATTTATACTTTATTTTTAAGTTAAATATATTGTTGTTTCTGTACCTTGTTGTCTACAAGCACCTTCTGGTAAGCTACGATTTTTGCCTGGTACAATGAGTTCCATAATTTGAGGAGTTCTATTAATTTTTAATGCAAAAATTATGCTATTAGGAGCCAAAGCATGATTGGTTGAGTTTAGATTAGTTTTCTTATTGAATATGAAATGTTGAATGAAGCTGAAATCAAGTAAAGGAAGGGCAAGATGTCATTCAACGGGAGAAGAAGTTGAATTGAGTGTACTGAGCTCACCTTAGTTGCTTAATATGATTTTTATCTTAGTTTGGGCTTTTGGTTAACTTTTTGCTGAAAGCAACTTACTTTCAGAATATTTGTTTTTATTTTAACCTTATGTTAAATTATACTTTATTTCTTAAAATTTTTAATTGAACGGAAAAAGGTAGAATATTTGGTTATTTCTAAATTCTAAAAGCAACTCATTTGTTTTCTTTGTGTCACAGTTACGATATTCATATTAAAACCAAAATCTACAAGCTCAGCTTATAGGAAAGTTGATCGTTTAACACGGCATCGCTATCTGTTTGCAGGAGGTCTTGAGTTCAAGCAACCTCTCTACAATTTGAATCCTCATTTGTTTATTTAAAAGTCCACGAAGGACTCCCTCATGCGATATAAGCTAGCACATGAGAGAGGGTGTTAAGAAGCATGATATTCATATTCGATCCAAATTCTACAAGCTTGAGCTTTTAGGAACATGGAGAGTGTTAAGAAGCATGATATTTATATTAAACCCAAATCTTACAAGCTTGAGCTTTTAGGAAAATTGATTGTTTTAATCATTTTGTCATTAGTAATAAATAAAATATTGGAAAAGTAAACAACTTAATGCTCATCACTATATACAATATGTAGTTTCAGGTTCTAATTATAATTAAGAAGAAAGCAAACACCACCTTAGTCTGATATTGGTCTCTCTCTCATGTATTCCTTCTCGGAAGCATCTTATAGTTGAAATTTTAATTATTATTGCTATTGTTGTTTTTCTTCTGTTGAGCAGATCAAGACCAAAGGCTTGGTTGTTTGGAGTAAGAAAAATGCTCTTGTTGTTTATAGGGGACCCAATTATCAGTTGAATCCGAAACCCTTTCGAAAGATGCGCCCAGGACTTATAGCTGGTGCAGATGCTTCTAACTCCAAACTCACTCAAGCAAATTCTGAAGACCTTTCTATTTCTGCAATGAAATTTCATGAAATTGCCACTGTGGAAAAGTTGAGCAGGAAAGATGGAGAAATTGACTCTTCACCTGCTGGAATATTTATGCAGGAAATGGTGGATTCTCAACCCGTAAATGGGTCACTGTATGAGAGGGAAGCGGATAGATTACTAGAAGGCTTAGGACCTCGATTTATTGATTGGTGGAGGCCAAAACCTCTTCCAGTTGATGCTGACTTGCTTCCAGAAATTGTCCCTGGATATAGGCTTCCATTCAGGCTTTGCCCACCTCATACTAGATCAAAGCTGACTGATGATGAGCTGAGGTACTTGAGGAAGCTTGCTTATGCTTTACCAACTCATTTTGTCCTTGGTAATGAGCCTCCTATCCAAACTTTTATATACTTGTTTTTCCCTGAACATATTTTTAGTAAAATTAATTATGCATTTTACGGCACAGTTACTAAATATATAAATTAGTAAACTAGCTTAAACAAGAAGAGAACCAAATAAGCATTTCAACTGAGTTAATAAGATTTATCCATGAGCCATAAGGTTATATTAAATTTGTTTGAGATAGGGAATTCTTCTCAGCTTAGCGAGGAAAGGATAACTTTCATATAAAAGAGAAAAATATAGGCACCAAGTTTCTTATTAGAAGGAAGGAAGAGAATACAACTACAGAAAATAAATAATGATTTACTTAAAATTGTAAAGTCTATCCCAAGGATATAAACTCTAGGGGCACGTATGAGAAGGGAATAATTTGTCTTAGAGTGTGGATTGATTCAATCAAAGAAAGAGAAGCATCTTTTCTCTTGTGAAATTTGGAATAAGCTAATTATACCCTATTGTTCTTCTACTCAGAATATTTTCCAAGTGAAACCTTTTCTCATAAGATTTTCTTATTGTGAATTTTCACAAGTTGCTATATGTCTAGTATCTTATTTCTGTTAAAAAGAAGAGAAACATGTCTCATGAAAATGGATGCATAAATGAGAAAGAACATTTAGGCACCAGTCTCTGATACACAATTAAGTTACTCAGTTATACAAACATTCTTAATGATCTGTGCAATTAGATCCAGAGCCTTGCTGTGACCCTGGATCTTGGAACTAAAAATTGATCTAAAATTCAAAATTTTTTTTGTGGTCCTGGATATTGGAAGTAAAATCATGGAGATATTCAAGAATCTTTTTGCGTGGATTGTAAGACAAACCATTCTCGAATGAATTATATTATTGAGTTAGTTATTTTAAAAACTATAGTAATTAATGCTGTCATCTAAATGATACTCATGAAACATTTTACCTATTTTAACCTTACCATCTTTCATAAAATTGGTTATGTATTACTTGTGTGTCATTCTTGTAATAATATCTATCTATCTATCTATCTATCTATATATATATCCTTCTTTTTCATTTTCCTTTTTCATTCTGTAGAAAAAATTTATGATAGACGATATGATATGATGTGGAATGCTGAGGAAATAGGTAAATGATGCATGAGTACAATTAATTAGTTGAAAACTATTAGTTATACCACTGATTTGTGCTTATAAAATATTAATTTAGAAATTACCGAACTGCAACTTCAATAGGAAATAAATATAAGAATTTGTGTGATAGTATGAGAAAAGAGGAAAAGAAACTGTTGGATCCTTTGGCCTCATAAGAATAAGAACTATGAAATTTATTTATTTATTTAATTGATAATCGTGGGTGTTCGGGCCAACCTATGCACACCTTGATTAATCCCATGGGCCCCTGAAGTTAACGGTCCTGATAAATCCCCCAGTGGCCCTAAGGGGACTCAAAGAAGAACTATGAAATTTATGCATGATAACAGGTGTGCTTAGCCATGCAGAGTCATGCTTTGTCTGTATTTCTGCATGTGCGCTTGGCTTGTCTGCATGTTCAAGTTTCTTTCTTTATTTATTTTTTCCTTTTATTTTCTGAAGGGAGAAACAGAAAGCTTCAAGGATTAGCTGGTGCTATCTTGAAATTGTGGGAGAAAAGTCTGATAGTAAAGATTGCAATAAAGTGGGGAATTCCAAACACTAACAATGAACAAATGGCAAATGAGCCTACAAGTTTGTCTTACCAAGAAAATTTCCAGGTTGTAAACATGAGAATATGTTCTAGAGTTTGATTGTTTCGTTTATATGGATGGGTAAAGGTAAATCCATACTTGTTCCATAATTGACCTTGTCGCATGTGGACAATTTCAACCTTAGGGTGCAAGTTTGTTGTCTACCTTTTTCTACCAAGATGGCTTAACTCTCAAACATCCTTCACATTCAACTCCAATCACAACATAACAGCTCGTAGTTTTTGTGTCTTTCATGATCAAGTCACTCTTA
Source organism: Tetrastigma voinierianum (assembly GCA_016808115.1). Classification (NCBI taxonomy): domain Eukaryota; kingdom Viridiplantae; phylum Streptophyta; class Magnoliopsida; order Vitales; family Vitaceae; genus Tetrastigma; species Tetrastigma voinierianum. The sequence goes on along the minus strand of JAEQBH010001887.1, from coordinate 249,738 downwards.
TCATTATTTTACTGATGCATGGGAACTGTTAAGACATCCTGTCGCATCCAAGCACAAGACCATCCATTTAAATTCTGTTATGCTTGGATGAAAATGTAGTTGTGGGATAGTCGAGGAGTATGCTACCACCTGAAAGGTTGGACCATAGACCTGCACAAGTGTTGCTCAACCTCAAGATATACAGCAAGACTTCTCATGCACAAGCATACACCATGTCCCCTCCTCCAACACCACCTCCCTTTCTCTCTCTCCATAGAACTAATCCACAAATGTAAGCTTTTGGTTCAATTGTTAGTTAATTATGATACTGTAGCCCCCATTTTGGGAGTACATGTGTCTGAATTCTTTTGTTTGTTTAATTTGCCATTTATTGAACTAACATGCAAAGTATTATCCAGTTTGGTCCATAATCTATTAACTTGACCTTTGGGTTAATTGAGAGTTGGTATATATGTCCTTGGACACTTCAAAACAACAGTACTTTGACAAGATTCAAAGAAAACAAAGTTATTGAAATATTCACTGGTTGAAGTATTGGTTTATCATTGTTTTTTGAGACTTGAGAGAACTTGTTCACTCATTATCCAGTGATTTGGAAGTATACAGTATGTTTGTAAAGCTATATTAATGTATGTACTTAACATCTTTTGTTCTTAATGCAGTCTCTTACTGGAGGAGTTTTGTTACTGCGTAATAAGTTCTTTATCATACTTTACAGAGGCAAGGATTTTCTTCCTTGTGGAGTTGGAAATTTAATAGCTGAGAGAGAAATAGAGTTCAAAGGATGCCAAATTCATGAAGAAGATGCCAGGCTGAAAGCAATTGAAACTTTCTTTGTGACTGATGAACCACTGGCAAACACTAGCACTGTTGGAACATTAGCAGAATTCCAGAATATTGTAACAAAATTCAGGGACCTGAAAGATGAAAATACAGATATTGACGTTGAATTGGAAGCTGAAAAAGAAAGATTAGAGAAGGAACTGAAAAACCAGGAGCGCAAGCTTTTCATTGTAAGTTCAAGCTACGATCGTATTTCATTATGCTCTGCTCTTGACAATCTTTCTGATGGATTTTTCAGCTTAAAATAAAGATAGAGAGGTCGGTCAAAATGTTAGCCAAGTTGAATTTGCTTGAGGCCTGATCATGATGCAGACAAAGAAATTATAACAGAAGAGGAGAGAGAATGTTTCAGAAAGATAGGACAGAAAATGGAGAGCAGCCTCCTTCTTGGTAAGGAAAAGGTTCACTTTCTTAGTAGCTCTATCTATTTCTATTTTTCCCATAGTGGTCAGAGTTTTTGTTCTAGATACTCAACTTTTGAAGTAATAGTAATAGGCTTAGCTGATCCCAAATGAGTTTTATGCATTTGAAAGGGTAATTAGGGATTATTTTCTTTTAAGAATTTCTAATTTTCTGATTTAGTTCCTGTCTAGGCCGCTCTTGGAGATGAGTTCATGATTTAGGAAATAAGGAAACCACTAAAGTTTACTTTTACACCAGTATCATTCAGTTTAAGGGATTATTGCAGAAACATGTTTCTATTCATAGCGTATCATGTAGAATCTCTGTTTTTCTAAACCCAACAGCTTTTTATTTTATTCCCACTGAATTTAAAGCGTTATTGGTAACCTGAGATCAACATCAGAAGTGCATCATTCAGTTATTTAGTTCTGTTAAATGACCAACCCTCCTAAAAGCTCAAGCTTGTAGGATTTGGGTTTAATATGAATATCATGCCTTTAACACCCTCCTTCACATGCAGTCCCATACCTGCACATGGAGAGTTAAACAAACCAAATAGAGTCCTCCATGGACTTTCAAATCAACAAATAGGGAATAAATTGAAAAGAGGTGGCTCGATACCATGTTAAACGACCAACTCTCCTAAAAACTGAAGCTTGTAAGATTTGGGTTTAATATGAATATCACGCCTTTAACAAGATCTGTCATTTACTTTTTTTTTTTGATGAGAAAAAGTTGTTTATTTATTTTCTACTTGTGTGTATTCACCATACTTATATAGTGCTAGAAACTTTTCCCCCTATTCGATGTGGTATGTGACTGGATTCTGGAAAACAAAGACTGGAAGATACATGCAAAAGCAATCGGTTTCTGTAAGACAAACAATTTGACTCATTCTTAGGGAAGTTGCTATGTTAGGCCATCTAGAGTGTCGAAGGGGCAAGTGATCATCAGTCTGTTTTTTCTCTTTAATGACCAGGGTACTTGAATAGGATGTCTTGTACCTTAATTACTAGCATTGCACAGTCCCATCAACATTACTTTGATGAAATTGAGGTTCTTTGTGAGTTTAAATTTGTCTTAATGAAAACCATATACTGGAAAAAATAGGCACACATCACAAAAGTGGATTTGCCTTGTAAGAACTGCAAGTGATATCATCCTTATCCTTCTGGCAGGAGCAAGGAGATTACTTATATCTGATCATAGTGAAAGAAAATTTCCTATGGTCATCTCTGCCTATGACATAATTTGAAAAAGATTTCCAATAAGACAAATTTCAATTAATGGAACTATCGATGGTAAGGCATAAGGCAAACAATTGTACTGCTACTAGATAATTCTTTATTGGACTGTTATTGATTTTGTTTCAATGCCATCAATGGCTTTCTTCCTCTTACACTTTGCCGGGGCGCTTCTTTCAGGTTTCAAACTTGACCTTGCATTCATACCTCTGAAAATCTCATTCAAATAGATAAAAAGGTGGAGTAAAATCAATTATGAAGTCCATCTGCCTCTTTAAAACATATCTCAAGATCTATATTGATGCTTGGGTACAAGGCTGATCCTTACTGGGTTGCCTCTACATGGGGTTAGGTTAACCAAGATTCTAATGATAACCAGGACTGCAATGAAACATCTGAGGCATCCTGTAGATTTAAAATTGGCTTTTTAACCGAGGGAGTAAATAGATGCATGAATATCTCAATGACTTCTTGTTAGGTTCCAATCAGAATTCCAGGTACACAATTGAAAAAGAAGAGATTTCCTTTACTTTGTAGCAAGAATGATACAAAGATTCTGCCTAACTTTCGAGAGGTTAGGTCTCTCCAAAGAGCCGAGCTCAATTACACAAAAATCACACACTGATGCCCTCTCCACAATCCTCTTTATACTAACTTCAACTAACTCCGAACTGTCTAACTGATTAACAAACTCTAACAACTGCAACAGCATGCTCTACACCTTAGCACACTTAATTGACTGTACCCCCACTGCCTTTACGCCTTTGGTAACTCAAGCGAATTGGTGGTCTAACTTTACCCCCACCCAAACATTCACCTTGTCCTCAAGGTGGAAGTTGGGAAATTGATGCTGAATAGTGGAATAATCCTCCCAAGTGGCCTCAAAATCAGGCAGATTTTTCCATTTAAGTAGTACTTCAAAGTCACCTGACTGCTTGTAGGTTTTTTGCGAATATCAAGTACAACTTTAGGTTCAACCTGCAGCTCCATGTCTGCTGTGAGCTGAGGTGGGATAACAGGGTAAACTGGAGGTGCGCCTCTAGCCTGTGGGAGCTGGGAAACATGGAACACAGGGTGGATGGAGGAAGTGGGGTGAAGTTCCAGTTTGTAAGCCACTGGACCTATGCGCTGCAAATGTTATAGGGTCTGTGAAACAAGGAGCAAGTTTCTCATACCTCTTCTCAGCAAAGAGGTCGATAGGTTGGAGCTTAAGGAACACCTTGTCTCCAACCTCAAATTCCTGCTGCAGGCATCCATCAGCAGTTTCATTTTTTGTTGTGCACGCAACAAGTTCATGCGTTAGTTATCAAGGATGGCATCCCTGTCTTCAAGCATCTAGTCAACCAAAGAAACCGTTGCACTATTTGTCTCATAACGGATCAATGGTGGAGGATCTCTTCCATAAAGAGCCTTGAAAGGTGTACATTTAGTGGAAGAATGGCTATAAGTATTATACCAGTATTCCGCCCACGGAAGCCAACGCGACCAGCTGCGTGGTTTGCCATCCACAAAGCAACGGAGATAAGTCTCAAGACACCTATTTGCTACCTCAGTTTGGCCAACCGATTGGGGATGGTTCGCTGTACTGCGCTTAAGAATGGTCCCCTGAAGAATAGTTCAGTCCAAAAATGACTTATCAAAACTCGACCCCACTGATATGAGATAATAGATTGGGGAAGTCCATGGAGGCAGATAATTTCCCTAGCAAACTGTCCAGCTACAGATACAGCTGTGAAAGGATGTTTTAAACCCAAGAAATGTGCATACTTTGTTAATCGATCAACCACTACTAATATTGTATCCAATCCTTCCGAACAAGGTAACCCTTCAATGAAATCCATAGTGACTTCGTCCCATACTTGAGCTGGCAAGGAGATTGACTGGAGCAGTCCCAAAGGTGTAGTGGCCTGGTACTTGTTTTGCTGGCAAATAGAACACTCTTGGACAAATTTCAGAACATCCTTTTGCATACCTTCCCAATATACTTCAAAGCTAATCTTTGGTATGTCTTCTTTCCCCTTGAATGTCCTCCTATAGGCGGGCCATGGAATTCCTCAAGTATGATAGGAATGAGCTTAGAGGTCTTTGGAATAACCAAGCGCCCTTTATAAAATAGGGTTTTGTTGTTTTCCACTGTGAACCCAACATGAGTTTGTGTTCTGGAAGAGATGTCTTCTCTTAGCTTGGTGAGTAGAACATCAAAATTCAACTCTTCCTTAAGGGTTGCCTAATGCCTCCAATGGGGTAGGGTCACCCGCATATTCTATGGCTTCTTGTTAATTCTTGAGAGAGGATCTTGGATTACTGAGCCACTTCTATACTGAATCTCAAAACTGTCCATGAGTTTGGTAATCCACCTCTGATATTCTACCCTAATAACTCTTTGCTCTAACAAGTATTTCAGGCTTTGTTGGTCTGTGCATACCACAAAATGCCTACCCAAAAGATAAGGGCGCCATTTAATTATTGCAAATACAATGACCATTAATTCCTTCTCATATATGGATCTGAATTTGGCTTGAGCACCCAATGTGTGGTTGTAAAAAGCAATGGGTTGTTGTTCTTGAAGTAAGACAGCACCCACCCAAAACTCAAAGCATCAGTTTCAATAATGAATGGTTTGGAAAAATCTGGCATTGCCAATACTGGGGCTCTAGACTTAGCTTGTTTCGATTCTTGGAAGGCTTGTTTAGCTTCTAAATTCCAGCCAAATCTATCCTTCTTCAATTGTCCTGTTAGAGGGAGAGCAATATGCACATAACCAACAACAAACTTGCGGTCATATCCTGTTAATCCAAGGAACCCTTGAAGCTCCTTAATGTTGCTAGGGGTTGGCCACTCAATCATGATTTTAACCTTGTCCGGATATGTTGCCACCCCTTGTGCCGAAATGATATGCCCTAAATAAGCTACTTGATTTTTTCCAAACTCAAATTTCTTGTAGTTAGCATACAACTGGTGCTTTTGTAGTAATTCCAAGTGGTCAGGCTAAGTAATTCTTATATCCGTTGTCTAACTATACACTAGATGAGCTCAAAACACAAGTACAAACTTATAAGAGAAGTAAATACCTCATTCGTTAAGGACTGGAAGGTTGCTAGTGTGTTGGTTTGGCCAAAAGGCATAACCAGAAACTCATAGTGTCCATTGTGTGTTCAAAAGGTTGTTTTATGAATATCCTGAGGTAGGACACGAATCTGGTGGTACCCTTGCCTTAAATTCAGCTTAGAGAATACCTTTTTCTCCATTCAACTCATCCAATAATTCATCTATTATTGAGATGGGGTACTTGTCTAGCAATGTGGCCTTGTTGAGTGCTCGATAATCAACACTAAACCTCCATGACCCATCTTTTTTCTTTACCAAGAGAATAGGGCTTGAGAAAGGGCTGGAAATGGGGCGAAGGATGGTATGTTCTCAGTCAAGTCTAGTTATGACCTATTGGAAGGTGGGAGGCGCTAGCCTAAGGTCTGGTCAAGATGATTTGGAACCCTATCAGGCCTACAAAGGTGGGTTTTTGTGTGGGAGGTGGTGGGGGAAGATTTTTACTACGGATCGCCTTTAAAAACATGGTTTTTCCCTTGCCGCCAGTGTCCTTTCAGCGCACGGAGCAGGTTTTGATCATCTTTATCCACCGCCCCTAAGATTTAGGCTTGTGGACTACATTGTTTTCCCTTCGTGGGTTGCTTGACGGGGTTTGTCCCTACTTGGTTAAAGAGTTGTTAATACCGGGTCTGCCCTCTAAAGAAAAAAAGAAGAAAGTCATGGGCGGCAAACTCCTCGTGTTTGTCAGGCAATCCGGGATTGAGAGGAACAAAGTTGTGTTTGAGGACATGCGCTTCGCTTGACAGTCAAGTCCTTTTTTAAGGTCTTTTTGTGAGTGGGCAACTATGATTCCTGATGTGAACCTTTCCTTTTTAAGAGGAGTGTTAGGTTCTATGTAGCTTGTGCGATGGGCTGGTTGTTTTTTATCTTAGCCTTCCTTTGTGCATTCGCCCCTTTGTATACTTCTAGTACTCGTAAGGTTCGTTGCGGGCTCAACCCTTTTTAATATATTGTTTTCTTTGCCTATAACAAAAAAAAAAGGGCTGGTACCCATTTGAATGATCCTTGCAACCAGCATTTTAGAGACTATTTTCTCTACCTTTGTCTTTTGAAAGTGGGGATAACGGTATGGCCTTACACTAATAGGAGTCGTTCCATCGTTTAGTACAATGGCGTGCCCATGCCCTCTTACAGGAGGTAGTCCCATCGGTGTATGAAAGACGACTATGAACTTGCCTAAGACTTCTTGAAGTAGAGGAGGGATATCCTTCATAGTCTTTTGCTCCACCCGGACTTTGTTTAGTTCTACCAATAGCCCTTTTCCCTCATGCCTTAGGTTTCACGGTTTTAGAACACCATGGTTTTTCCAAGGAGGACTTCCACTTTCAGTCACTGCCTTGCTCCCATTTGAAACTTCATCATTTGCTGCTTCCAGTTAGTGTGAGTCATTCCTAATGTTTCAAGCCATTGTATTCCCAGAATGACATCGGAGCTGCCTAAGGAGAGCGGCAAGAAATTGTCCACGATCTCCACCCCTTGCAGATGAAGATCTATCCCTCTACATATTCCCTCCCCAAAGACGGAGTATCCTGTTCCCATAGTGATCCCATATGCTGCAGTCTTGGTTATCGGTAACCCTAATTTTTGCACAATATCTTTGGAGATGGGGGTGTGCGTGGCTTGAGGTCTATGAGGTGACCCCTTTGCTTGATCCTCGCCAAAGCCTCTAATTTTCATCGTCTTCGGACCGTGAGACCTGGCCAGGGATTGAGAGATACTCCTGATTGGGTGATCTCTGCTGTGTCTAGCGAGGCCTTTAGCTCTTGTTGATACTCCCAATCTCCCTCTTCACCATCTTCTACATCATAGGTCACCAAGACATTCAGTCTAGCCTCTTACATCGATGCCTCGGCGACCATTTGTCGTCACAATAGTAACAAAGCCCCTTTCATGCTTGGCCTAAAGTTCGGTATCCGTTAGACGTTGTTCATCGCCATGGAACTTCGGCGAGATCGCGGTGCTCTTTGCATTGTTGTTGTTACCGCGTGGGAATTTTGGTGGTATTGTTGGTCGCAATGTTAGTAATGCCGTCGATTTGGAAAAACTATGGTGGGCCGCCGTTTCCAACTTTTCTTCAACTTGTTGGGCTAGATCCATGGCCTGACCTATGCTCGTGGGCTCCAAAATTCGGATCTTCGTCCTGAGATTGGGTTGAAGCCCATTAATAAAGGCACTCAAAGCCACTTCTTTAGAAACGTCGTTGAGGGGGGCCAATAACTCGATGAATCGTCGTTGGTACTCCCGGACAGTTCCCTCCTGTTTAATGGAGAGAAATTGTTCATGCAAAGACCCAGTTTCCGTTGCTCGGAAATGCTTGAGGATGAGGAGTTTCATTTTTTCCCAAAGAACAATGGGTCTTTTCTTGGTCTTCCACTGATACCAAAGAAGAGTGTCTCCCTCGTACCTAATCACAGCGGCTTCCAAATTCTCTTCATTGGAAAAATGATGGAAGCTGAAGTATCTTTCCGCTTTCAAAATCCACCCGTTTGGATTGGTGCTGTCGAAGATTGGCATCTCCAATTTGCGAAGTCAAAGATCATGATGACCCTCTCCTGATATAGAAGGACCCTCTGGACAAGGCCTTCTCTCCATTCTTAGGCTTAGGGCTTCTTTTGCTTTCCTTGTAGTCAATGCTTCTGTTGCCTTAGTTGACTCTTCCTGTAACTTCAACTATTGATCAAAACGTTGGTCAAATCATTTATTCATGGCCAACATTTCCTCTTTTAGGGTTCCAATTTCTCGATGGAGTTTTCTTCATGTGCATTCGGTCTCTTATCGACCCAGTTCGACTGCGAGTTTGGTCTCAGTGGTTCTTAGTCTCCCAAGAATGATGCTTTAGTGTTAGGTTGTGAGCAAGAAGACTAGTTGGAGGAAAGAATTCCTTGTATTTTCCATTAGTCATCATACATATATACAAGAAAGGTTGGCTATACATGGGTAAGATGATCTGCTCTTCAAATAGTTTACAGCCACATTAGTAAAAGTATCTGACAAGATACACACCAATATGTTAATCTGTATTATCTTATATGAAATATGTTAACGATATGATGTCTTATATGGCTCCCCTCAAATTTGGAGCATAGATGTTAGTAAATGCTTGACATTATAAATAACTAACCAGTCTCCCACTTAGGGCATTTGTGAAGATATCAACTAATTGATCAGTCTTCCGTATCCTGTAAAAATCAAATTAGAGTTGTGTTTTACCATGAAGCCAAAATGTCCACGATCGAGGACCTGAATGTTGACCAGTCTGCAGAGTATAAATAGAGGTAGAAGAGTGTGGTTGAAACATAGTAAATAAACTGAAATTACATGTCATGTGGTCTGTGGCTTCAAAGTCAATGACCCATTTGGAGGAAGGGAAAATAAGACATGTGTTAGGGTTACTTGACCCGACAAGCATAGTGCTAGGAGTAGAAGCACTCTTCAATGATTCATGAGCATACTGAAACCTTCGATCTCTATTACGGCTTCTGCAATCGGCTTACAATACCTTGGATTATAGCAATAGTGATACAACTCTGCTTAGAGATTTCTTTATCAGTCATAGGGGAAGCGATTTAACTCAAACAAGTTTATGATAGTTCGAAAAATACCAAAAAATAGGATTCTTGCACAGAAAAGGACCACTATTCCATGGAAAGCTCCACACTCGAATGGAATTTGGCCTTATAAACCTCAAAACACCCGTTGATGTCGAATCTGAAACAATCCGCTTTGAAAAAATCAAAAACCGCCAGACAAATTGGCTGACTGAACACGAAGCACTAAAGTAGTAGATCCAGGTACCAAACAGAGCAACTAAGTTGGTAGGAAGACTTGTAGGCGGTCGGCGGCAGCCTAGGTGGAGCGGCCCAGCGTCGGCCGGAGGAAGCCTGCGCCGGCATGGGAAATGGGGCGAGGAATACCGGATCGGCCCGTGTGAATCACCTGCGCACTTCGGCCCGGACTTGGTGACCTATACTTGTGGCGAGCCCGGTGCTTCTCCCTGTACCGACGGTGTTAATCCACGCTCCCTTGAAATGGGTGTTTCAAAAGAATTTACCCCGCTCCTCCCTATGAACTGCCGAATCCTTCAATTTCTTCAAACAAATTCCAAATCTGAGCCCTAGGCTGCGATACCATCATAGAAACCAAGAGAGAAGAATAGTTGGAGGAAAAGAATTCGCTTGTATTTTCCTTTTGAGTCATCATACATATACGAGAAAGGTTAGACTATACATTAGGTGAATGTCTACATAACCTAAATAGTTACAATCCTATAAGTAAAGTATCCTAATACAGATGCAACATGTTAACATATGATATATACTATAACAAATATGTTAACGTATGATATACCTGCTTGAGTTCCAATCAAGAATTCCAGGCAATTGAAAAAGAAAAGATTTCCTTTACTAACTCCGAGAGGTTTTGCCTAACTTTCGAGAGGTTAGGTCTCTCCAAAGAGCCAAGCTCAATTACACAAACATCACACACCAATGCCCTCTCCACAATCCTTTTTATACTAACCTCAACTAACTCCGAACTGTCTAACTGATTGACAAACTCTAACAACTTGCAACAACATGCTCTACACCTTAGCGCACTTAATTGACTGTACCCCCACTACCTTTACACCTTTGGTAAGTCAAGCGTATTGGTGGTCTAACACTTTTCTGGAAATAACTTATTCAAAAAAAAAAAAAAAAAAGAAAAAGAAAAAGCAAAAGAAAAAAGAAAAGACTGTTGAAATAAGCAGGCTAATTGCAGATTCTCAAAGCTGAGTGGGTGTGCTGTCTTTGAGTTTTGTTTCTTGAGTCACAATTCAGATGGCATGTTCACAATTTTTAATTTGATTATTGCCTTTATGGAAGAAAGAGGGATCTTTGATGGTGTAATTGAAGGCCTCACATCAACACTGGAAGCATATAGAAGAAATAGTCAAGAGTGATCACAATGCAGAGATCATTCTCAAAGGTCTTTTATACTGCAAAGTTGCTTTGAATCCGAAAGTGGAGGTTCTAGTTTCGTAGACAAGCTAAAGAAGGCCAACTATAATCATGTCGTGGGAAAAACTACAGAGCGCCCTCAAAGCTGGTGCCCAAAATCTTCTGATAAGCAGCTTTAGATAGGTCCTTGAAATGCAGAGGGTGGGTGCGTGAAGCTCTTTTTTCTCACTACTTACATGTTTCCCATTTTAATAGAAACCCTTCATAAGTTGATCAGCATTTCATCATAAGGTTGCAGGACTGAATTGAACCTATTTTTCTCTATTTCAGTCACTAAAGTTTTTCGCATATCAGAGACAGCAGGCAATCTCAGATTTGAAGTTTAAACTGGTATTTTCTTAACCTTTGTTCAGCTAGAATCCTTATAATTTTTTTTGTCTATTTGGGCTAGTATCATATCAACTTGAGGAGAATAACCCATGGAAGGAAATTTGTGTATTTCATGATTTGACATATTTTAATTAATATCCAAATTTTCCTTATATCTAATTTGTTCATGCATTGCATCACATGTGAAAACTTTATCAGAATGTGATAAATTTATTAGTTTATAAAATTTTCAGGCAGATCTAAAAGGGAGCAGATTGCATATCAGAGACAGCAGACGATATCAGATTTGAAACTAAATTGGTATTTATCTAAACCTCTGTTCATTTTAGAATATACTCAATTTTCTCTTTTTGTACCTTAAAGCTAAGTATCATATCAACTGGAGCAGAATAATCTCATGGGGGAAGTTTGAGTATTTCAAACCCTGTAGTTGATCCCGAATATTTTTTCCCTATGCCAGAATTTGTTCCATACACATTGCATCACCAGTGAAACATTGACCAGAATGTTTCATAAATTCATTAGTTTATGGAATTTTCAGGCAGATCTAAAGGAAGGAAGCAGAAGAATTGATGAAAGAGAAAATGAAATTTTCAGAAAGAATGAACCACCTGATGTGCATATATGAATCCTATTTTCAAGGGTTGAAAAGGTGTGGATATGCCATCAGAGGGGAGTCATCTACTCATCATCCTCCAAGTATGCAAGTGCTCTTGGAATCTTCAAAATGTCTTGGGTAAGTTTTAGTATCATGCACACACACACAACTAGGAATTTGGATTTTTTTTTTATCAGAAACAAGAAGGTAAATATATTAATAGAAAAAAGTACAAATGAAGGAAGAGATTTCCTTTCTATGCTATGTGTTTACAAGCCCAAGCAAAGTGAAGATTACAAACCATGCAATTTAGATATATTGAAAAAAGAACCCTTTTTTGGAGTCCATCCTAGTTGTTACATATCATAGTTGTATAAGCAAGGCTTGTTTTTGGAGTCCATCTTTAGGGGCAGGTTAGCCTGCTCCTTGATATTTCTCCAGAAATGGAAGAAATGGATAGGACTAGAGGGTTGATATGGACATCAATCTATGTTCAGGCATTTCATGGTATGGGTAGTCTATAGAAATCATTAGCACTTGGGGGTGGCGTTACAGGGATATGGTTACAATGCCTAGATCAATAACATAATCCTGTGGATGATTCATGCGGTGCTAAAAAGTTTCCTATTGAGGGGAAACTGATGAAATGGAATGATAGCAATGGGAATTTGGTTGTGAAGATTAATCACATTCGCCAGCCAGGAATTATGGTAGTTGTATTTTAGGTTAATTTTTGCTAAATAAATGCAGGCAATGTTTTCTAACATGAATTCTTGAGAGAGCTCCTTGACTCAAGTCGTGACATTTTGGGTTGTGAAATGTATACGTTAGGCCATGACTATTTCTTTCTCCCTTCTTTTTCCTGGTTTAATTTGAAACCAGAGGAAGTTTGCTACAAGTAGGTAAGGATTCCTAGTAAAGCAATCTTCCATTGGGAGTCCCAACTCCATTGTTGTGGGCCTCTGAGGAGCAGAAGTTATTGAAATTTTATGAAAGAACAGCCTTCTTAATGTTCTTACAATAGCTCCCTGATGCTTCCTTCATCTTCCTGTTAAATAAATTTTGGATGTAGAAGTGAAAAAAGATGTATTCCTAAGATTAGGAACCATACTTTTTCAGACAGATTCAGCCTACTTCTTGTGCTACAATGGCAGTACGTGGTAGGTTTAGCAACAAAGCTTATGCTCATTCACTTTTATTAATGTAAAGATAGTTGGCGATTCATTAAGTCCTAGGACCTGATGGACATCCACGACCACCAGGTCAGGTATCTCCCATCTCCATTTTAGTGCCTCCCTAACATAGAGGACAGTTAGTGATCTCTTGAGGGGTTAATAAATTTTTGAGTGGAAGAATCCAATTTCCAGTCTCTAGTTTTCTTACGACACCAACATCAACTATGCAGAGCCATGACTCTAAGGTTTCTTATGAAATGAGGCATCAAACAAAGCCACTATGAATAAGTGCTGGGAGCTACAAAGGTAGGATGCTCCGAAAATCTTTCCAATTAAAACAAGGGCCTCTAACTCAATTGTCAAGAATAATCAAGTTGGCTTTGCTCACAGATAATCTGTAATTCATGCTTGCCCTATGTTGCTCAAAGTACAATTGTGAAATTTAGTCTAAATCATTGTAAAGGGTGTAAGGCCAGTGTCCTTTCACTTGCAATCAGTTGGCCTCTTCAAGTTACTGGCACACTCCTCTGTTTTACCCATTATAATCAAAGTAATGGGAATTTACCAGAACAGTAAAGAGATATGCAAAGTGAAGTGAGGTATGTGCAGCATTATACAACACATCTATGTTCTGCAAATTACTGTTCCCCTATAAGGATTGGAATTATTTCTCTGTACCTTGGGTTTTCTCTTGGAGTCCTAGAGCACTATCACAACAAATATCTCCATGAGACACCTAGGAAGCTCCTTCCAAACAGAACAATTTCTTTGACAGACCCAGGGATATAGGATGGTAGAGGAAGAGATGGATTCTTCACAGGCTAAGCCAAGTATGCATGTTTTATATGGACTCCTAACAGGTGAGCTGACTCGTTAGAGAAACGTGAGCTGCATACCATTTTCATGTGCCTTTATGACATCATGACCAGATGAAAGAAAGTTTCCTCTGTTTAAGGAATGGGATGATTAGTCTCTACCGCATCACTGTGCCCATAGTTTCTCTATCAACTTTCATCATCATGTCTAGGGGAAATCCAGGACACACCAGCCAAAGAGAAGAATTTCTGCCACCGACACTGTGCAATAGGACAATGGAGGATGAGATGGTTGGCCTCTCTCCTCAGACTAAAACATGTACCTATCTTGGCATGAGAGAATTCAAAGGGTTGAGATAGGTTCTCGAATCAGATAAACCAGATAAGTTGTGGAATTTGCCTTTATGGCATCACAACATGTACAAGGCATTCTACCTCTTGCAAGCATGTGTTAATTCATTGTCAGAATTTGGCTATTGAGTGAGTTTTTTTGATAAGTAATTTGGCTATTGAGTGATTACTGACTCTAGAAATCTTGAGTCACTTGGTAAGTAAAAATTATTGCCTTGAACTCAAGATGTTCGATATTTATGTAGGTCTTGACATTTGAGCCTTTGATTGCTATGGAAAGGGTTTTGGAAGGTTAGAATTTTCCATTTAAAGCCTTTGTTGAGTAAGATGTTAAGAGGATCTAGGGAGACAGAGAAGATCCTTGGATAAAGATTTATCAAGATCAGAGGATTGAAAATGTGAGTGCATTACAAATAGTTTATTGAGAATATTTGATAGGGTTAAAATGCTTAAGTATAGAACGGTTAGTGCAATACTAGTTATTCCTCTAAAAAGATCATTATGTAGTTATGCTCCAAGAATGAGAGAATGAGATGGTATGGATGTGTCGGGCTACTTACCAATACAACGAATGTCTCATCTGGGCAATTGTTCATGCTAGAGTAAACATCTCAGCATAGTCTGCAGTGATTAGGTATATGAGATCTTCTTCAGGGAGCATTGTTATGCAGTAAATGAATTTTCATGTCTTGCAAGTACAGTCGGCGACATCATTTTCAGGCTGCGGCATTAAATTTTGGTTGAAGTAGGTGGTTGATTGGTTCACATTGGTATATTTTGTAATTGTTACTCTTTATTTTTGTTTGGTTTTGATGTGTGGGAAGTAGGCTGTATTCATATCTCCTCTCATATATTGTCATTATTTTAGGTATAATGATTATAGATTGGCACACCTCATAGATTAATCTCATCTGGGCAAATACAATTTGCTGTCATGTATTCTCAAAACCAACTGACAAATCTATTGAATGAATACAATTTCTTGATTGTATTGAATGTGGAAGGTATAACATACCCCATTTCTTGCTTTAGCTTCTGCTGAGACTGAAGAAGACTGCTGAGACCAATTGCCAACAGAAGAAAGGCGCCTTTGGAATTGGTAGAGGAATAGTCTTATAATCAAGAGTTTTTAGTTTACTTAAGTAGTTTGCAGTTAGACCGATAAGTCATGGAATATACACATAACCATGGCAGATGACTGTAAGCTGTTGTTTTCTTCCAATTTCCGACATTTTTTTTAATCATATGCAAAGTTTTAGGACATATATGATTTGATCTTTGAAGCGCACAGCGGATATTGGATGCAACAGGCGAATTAGTTGAGCCTGGCCCTCGGGATGAGAAGGCTAACGACACAGTGTTCGGGTGGGAACAAAGCCATACTTCAAGATGGCAGAAGTGAGTTCAAGAACAGTAAGGACCCTGACACATAGCATGAAGGCCATGGAATGGACGTGCCTTTCTAGTCTGATTATAGATTCTTTGTTTGCAACATTGAATCTTCAGTTGCCTCAGTGTATATGCATGTTTAGACTCTTTTCTGGATGTTCATCCCATTGTAGTTAATGTTGGTTTCAACAAGTTGGGTACACATGATGTAGCCTGTCGGTTATCATATTTATTTTATAATTTAATCAGTTTTAAATTATATCATGAACGACGTGGGAAGAGTCGTGTCTTTTGACTTGAATTTGAATTCAAAATCAAGTAACTATATCCAATATTAGTTATTGAGATAAATAGATAATAAAAAAGAAGTTTTTTCTCTCGCCGTCCCACTGTTCTTTTTCTCTCCAGTGTGATTGTAATAATAAAAGAAACGTTTGATTCTTAATTTTCAACAAGAAGAAATGTATGTCATCTACATTGTGATTATTTCACTTTCAGTTCAAATATTTTGTGATTGAAACATGATTATATCTACGATGATCTTGGGTAAGGTTTGTGTGTTAGAAACCTTTCATTGGTATCAAAGCCTTCACATATTTTTTTTATTTTTGTTATCATAATCTGATCAAAGTTTATTAAAGCATAAGAAAAATTAAAATGAACTTTTTGTTTTTTCTAGTAACAGTAAAACCAATTAAATACTTATATATATATATATATATATATATATATATATATATATTGGTTTTTTTTTTTGTTTTTTTGGTCTTTGCAAAGATAAATCGCAATCATACGGATTATCAATACAACATTTTATAATAAATTTTTACATAATATTTATTGCAGAGTATCTAGGAAGAAAAAAAAAAAATCGTCTGTGAATATATATATATATATATTTTGGTGAATTTTTCGAAATTCACTGCTAATTTTAAGGAATGGATAATTTTTTTAAAAATAAATCTAACAATGAGACCCTGTGTTGGCAGTGGTATGATCATAAACCATTGTCGTTGATCGTTGACACCGCAGTTGATTTGTTACACGACCCTCTTTGACCCAAACTTTGACTAGCCTGTTTGGGCCCATCTAGACTCCATTTTTATGAAATTTTTATTTTTTATTCCATTTTTAATTCTATCTTGAAAATATTTTTAAACTTTTAAGAGTCATTATTGAGCTTAATAAGAACAAATCATTGGTCTCATAAAGTTTCATATATATAAATTCTCATGCCCAAGAAGTTAAATTTAACTTTTTTTCCTTTAATCTTAAAGATAATGCTAAGTACTGTTATTAGGAGCCATAAGAACACGGAAAGATCGAAAGGGTCTTTATCTTGATAAAGGTTTTGGAAACATGATCTAAGATAAGTGTCAAAGAGGATGACTTTAACGGCTTAATAAACCACATAGTATAAGTCAATTGTAGGATTCAAAAGATAATGTGGCGAGGGGATTGTTCACCCATATAGAGAAATACAAGACTTTGAAGTCAACCCTCAAGTTCCCTAACCATCAATAGATTCTTGATTCTGTATGGAATAACTACCCAGTTGAAAGCAAAAGGGCCTACATTAGGCTTGTTTTGGATCCTAGCATATAAATAGCAAAACAAAACTGATCTTGTATGGGATATCGATTCGAAAAGGAAAGAAACCTATGACAGGAATTCCATTTTTTCCAAAATTCAAATATGAATTGTCCTTAGAGATAAAGATAAAACTCATGCAATCAATTCCTGTTCATCAAATGCATTTGCCTTAATTTTTTTTCTTCTTTCATTGGGATATTGCATGTAATAACAATGAAAGTTAAATGTAATTAATTTCTTCAGTTTGATAATTTATGATGTTTAATTTTCCTTTGGAACTATTATGCTATTATACTATTTTTCCTTTTAATGCAATACTTTAGACTTTGTTAAGTACAAATTAATCAAAGTCTTGGTGACTTCCAGATTGGTTGTAGGGTAGTTAATTGAACTTAGATACTTTAGACGATGATTGGGAACATAGTGAACTCTCAACTCTAAAGCCTATGTTTAATCAACACTTTAATTAATTTTAAATTCATGTATGACTTGGGAATTAATAAAAGTGCCTAATTTTTTGTCTGTAGTATAAAAAATAAAATAAAATGGCATCAGCTGCAAAGAACATAGTTGCTGAACTAAACAGGGGCGAAAAATTGAACGGTGATAACTATGAGATTTGGAGTATGAAGATCCAATACGTGCTAGAAGAGCAAGAGGCTCTTGAAGTCTTGAAAATGTCTTTGATCGAACCTGAGGATGGGACCACGACCCAACATCGAAGGAACCGTGAGGCCTATGAGGCTTAGAAAAAAAAAACTCCACCACTTGCATCACTTTGTTGAGCAGCATGGATGATGACATAGTATTAAGAATTCCTGATACCAAATAACAAAAAGACATGTGGTCATCTCTCTCGAAGGTTTGAAGTCCTTAGCAAACTTAGATCCTCACCATCAAATTTGACACTTACAAAACTTGACACCATATGAAAAATCATTTAAGGAATATGTTAAATATAATAAGTGAGCTGAAAGATGCAGGTCATACCCTCATTGATGAACAACAAGTGCAGGCAGTGATACGTTCATTGCCCAACAACTAGGAATATATGAAGATGCACTTGACCCACAATGAATGCATCAAAACACTGAAAGATGCTATGCACCACTTGGAGCTTGAGGAAGATTGCCTAATGGCGAGTAAGGCGAATGTTGACATTTACATGGCTAGCTCTAGCTTGCAAAGTGGAAAGTGGCGCAAGCGAAAATACCAAGGTGGACATCAACAAGAGGATAGAGCAGATCATCAGGGAAGAAAGAGGCAAAAGGCTTACCAGCGGAAAGAAGAAATGGTTCTTGAAGAACTGTCTAGGCTCAAATGCTATAACTGTGGGAAGAAAGGGCATTTTGCATTGCAAAAAGCCCAAGAAGGTAAATAACATTTCTCCAGTTGTTAGTGCAATTAATGTTGCTAGCTTTATGCTTTTAACTGAATCTTATCCTCTGTGGACTGTAGACTCAAGAGCCACGGACCACGTAGGACATAAGCGCCTTCGTGGAATTTCGACGAATCCCCAAAGGAACAAAATGGATATATGTGGGAAATAATTCCAGGGCAGAAGTAAAAGACATTGGCACATGCAAGTTAGTCATGTGAAGCGACCAAACCTAACTTCTGCATGATGTATCATTTGCTCTTGATATTTGTCAAAATTTGGTATCGGTGTTGGTTTTAATCAATTATGATTTTGAATTATGCTTCCATCGACAAGTTGTTGATTTATTTTTGGAACACCAATTTTATGGTTATGATTATTTTTTTGATGGTTTTATAGTTTTAGATATTTAACAAGGTTTAAGCAATGAATGTTTGTCTTATATTACATCAGTTGTTAATTATGAGAATGATGTTGAAGTTTAGCATGCTAGACTTAGTCATATAGGACAAAGTCGAACAAACCGATTGGCGAGAGGCCTGGCCAGGAACTTTACAGATAAAATTGAATTGTTAACCTGTGAACATTGCTTGTGATGGAAGCATGGCTAAGGAATGGAGTGTGGACTCGCTTGAAATCCCACTTGGAATTAGATGACATGAGCTGAGGCTAAATTGAAAGACCTTAATGTTTTAATCCAAGATGCCCAAGTGGAAGAAGCTCGCGTGTTCAACTCCAAAAAGAAAACAAAGATGATCCACATCATCAAATTAAATCCGGGCTTGTACCAAGAGCTAATGCATTTTTGACTTGTTGATTTGCTACTATTTTGGAGCTGATTTGCTGCAGATTTGGTATTGATTTGGTATTGATTTGTTCCTGATTTGCTGTTATTTTGGAGCTTATTTGGTGTTGATTTGTTCCTAATTTGCTGCTAATTTGTTCCTGATTTGTTGTTGATTTGTTCCAGATTGCGGCTGATTTGATTCCCAAGCCTTATCTTCTCCTCATGGACATTTTTAGTGTGTTACTTTAGGAAAAAGTATGTTAGTTTCCTTTCTTATTTTTGGCCAAATATTTACTTTCCTTATGGCCGAATATTTAGTTTCTATTCTTCATGTTTTTGGCCTGTTATAGGCTTGTTATACCTACATTCTTAAGTTCATGCATTAATAAAACCGAGAGTTTCAATTTCTCTTTAGTTCTTTAAAGAACTCATTGAATTTATCGGTTATTCCGTGGCATTCATCAAGACTTATCAATCGGATCTCCATCGCCGATTGTGGCGTCCTCACATATATCAAGGTTCTTGCTTCCATATAAGCAACGGGTCAAGGTCACCCATCCAAGTCAACACAAGAGCGGTTCTTTTGAGCTAATTCGATCATGGGTCTCCTCACGAGTTAATGAGGTTAGTATCATTTAATTATCGAGCAACATGTTCTATTTTTGTTGCCTATCTTTATTTTTCTTTTTTGTTCTTTGTCAGACAATTTGAGTGCACTATAGTTCCTTCAAATTTTGTTCAACCCTAATTTTAGTCATAACCTAATATCTACTCTATCCAGGACGTTTTAGTGTTCTTGATCATATATAATTTTATTTGTTCCTTTTGGGTCCATTTAGTTTTGCAAAAAAAAAAAAGGAAAGAAAAAAATAAAAAAGAAAGAAAAGAAAGTAAAGGAAAAGGATTTGACCGAAAAAAAGTAAAGTAAAGGACAAGGATCTAGTCGAAAAAAAAAATTCTTATAAGTTTATCATCATTCTAGTTGCTGAAAATATAGTCCCCACCAACGTATAAAAAAAGTAATGTTGGTAACAAATAGAGAAATTTCTGGTTCTGTTTTTTTTTTGTTACTTTAAGTAAAGTTTGAATATTGGTTAACGCCACCAACCTGTCCTTTGATAGGTTTTTGATTGGATTTTGCGGAAAAATATGATTTGTTTGATTAGTTCGAAAGAAATAGAAATTACGGTGGAAAAAGGCAAGAGTTGTCAGATTATTAGAGTCAGAAAAAACCAAATATATTGTGTGAAAACATGAGTGAACTAAGTGAATCATTCTTTGAGTGAAAACACGTGAGGAAGTGATTTGTGAGTCCTTTTTTTTTTCTCTAACCTTGTTTTTGTAGCACTATGTCAAACAACAACACATCTGAAGGTGTGGCGGGAGGAGTTGACATGAAGTTCATTATCACGAGGCCTTAACTAGCGAGTAGAGATAATGTTTAGGGTTGAATTGGAGCAATTCCATGAGTGGAGTGGAGCAAAGATTAGTACCCATGAGCCTCCCGTAGGGCGTAGAAGGGAGAGGGCCCGAGAAGGGGCCTAGAGTGAAGAAGAAGGAAGAGTATGACGGAGGAGATTTTGAGGATGAGAATGATCATGATTCGATTCTTAGTGACATGAGTGGGGGGAGACTTAGAGAAGCTAGGAATCGGGAGAGATAATAATTGGGAGGCTTGTTCAAGATGAAGATTCCATCTTTCCAAGGAAAGAATGACCAGGAGGCATATCTTGAGTGGGAGAGGGAAGAGTAGAGTTGGTTTGATTGTCTAATTATTCCGAAAATAGAAGGTGAAACTTGCTTTCCTTAGAGTTCTCAGTCATACCATAGTGTGGTGGGACCAACTGGTGTTGAATGAGACGAATAGGGGACCATCGGTGGAAACATGGGAAAAGATGAGAGGGTGATGCGGAAGAGATTTGTTCCGACTTACTACTAATGGGAATTGTACAACAAGTTGCAAAACCTGAGGCAAGACAACCATAGTGTGGAGGAGTATTATAAGGAGATGAAGGTTGCAATGGCTAGAGCGAATATTGAAGAAGATCGAGAGGTTACCATGGCGAGGTTTTGAGGTTCTTAGGGATTCAAATGTGGTGGAATTTGCAACGATACATATGGAAGTTGGAGGATATGGTGCATATGGCCATCAAGATTGAGAAACAAATTCCAGAGGAGCGAGTAGCAACACCACGTTCTACACCGGGTCGGTTAAATCTACTTGGAAGCTAATCAATGGAGGAAGGAGAAGCCACCAACTTGTAGCGTAAAAAGCAGGCCCAAACAATAGGGGACCAGCCAAGGAAAATCCAGGTAAACCCGATTCTTTCACTACTCGGAATCATGATATTATGTGTTTTAAATGCCAAGGCAGGGGTTATATAGCAAGCCAATGTTCGAACAAAAGAGTTATGGTGATGCTGGACAATGGTGAGATTGAAACAGACAATGAGTTGGATTGTGATTCTATGCCATCCTTAGAGGGATGCGGGTATTAGTGAAATTACGACATCGAGGAGAACTAATGGTGGCCGGGGAGGGCCTTAGATTAATACTGCAAACTAAGGAAGGTGACGAGATGCAATCGGATAACATTTTTCACACTCGATTATACGTCGAAAAAAAGGTATATAGTGTGATCATTGATGGGGAAGTTACACTAATGTTGCTAGCACAACCATGGTGGAGAAACTAGGAATGCCAACAAGTAAGCATCCTCGACCTTATAAATTTTAATGGTTGAAGTATAGTAGCGAGGTAAGGGTGAATAAACACGTGTTAGTCTCTTTTAGCATTGGAAAATATGAAGATGAAGTTTTGTGTGATGTAGTTCTGATGCAAGCTGGGCACTTGTTATTAGGAAGACCATGACAATTTGATAGGAAAGTTAAGCATGTGACTTCACCAATAATTACTTGTTTGTGCACAACCAGCGGGATCAAGTCACTCTTGTTCATTTGACTCAGTCAGGGTTGCGAGGATCAAGTGAGGTTGCAAAAGAGAGTGAACAAAGAAAAGAGTGAAAAAGAAAAGTGCTGAAAAGAGTGAACAAAAGAAAAAGTGTGAAAAAGAGAGTGAGCAAAGAGTGACAAAAGCAGAGTGACTAAAAATTTAAGAGAAAGGAGAAAAAACCAATTTCTATGCAAGGGCAAAGTTAAGAGAGCATTGTTCTTAAACAAGCCTATGATTGTACTTTTGTACAAAGAGGCACTTTTTAATACTAACCAAGTTGACACTTCTTTGCTTAGTTCTATTGTCTCTCATTTGCATGAATTTGAAGATGTCTTTCTCGAGGAAATTCTGAAAGGGTTACCTCCTATCTGAGGGATCGAGCATTAAATTGATTTTTTCCTTGGTGCTACCATTTCGAACTGACCTGCTTATAGGAGTAATCCTGAGGAGACAAAGGAACTTCAAAAGCAAGTTGGAGAATGGATGGAAAAGGGATATGTGAGGGAAAGCTTGAGTCCATGCGCGCCGTTCCGTTGATTTTGGTTCCTAAGAAGGATGAAACATGGAGGATGTGTGTTGATTGCGAGCCATCGATAACATAATAGTGGCTGTCGTCATCATTCCCTCATTTAAGATAATATGTTTGATGAGTTGCATGGTTTTGTATATTTTCCAAATTGATTTGAGAAAATTAGATACCATCAAATTAGAATGAAAGAAGGTGATAGATAGGCTTGCATTAAGCAAAAATATGGTTTATATGAGTGGTTAGTTATGCCTTTCAGATTAACTAATGTACCTAGAGCTTTCATGACACTAATGAACCATGTTATGCGTGCTTTCATTGGAAAATTTGTGGTTGTCTATTTTGATGATATCCTCATTTATAGCAAGAGCTTAGATGATCACTTGATTCATTTAAAATATGTTTTGGATGTGCCGCAAAAAGAAAGATTGTTTCTAACCTTAAGAAGTGCACATTTTGCACCGATAAGCTTGTGTTTCTTGGTTTTGTTGTTAGTACACAAGGGATATAGGTTGATGAAGAGAAGGTTCGAGTGATTCAAGACTAGCCAAGTCCAACTAGTGTGAGTAAAGTTCGAAGTTTTCATGGACTTGCTAGTTTTTACCGGCGGTTTGTGAAAGACTTTAGTAGCATAGCTGCATTGATAACCAAAGTCATCAAGAAGGATGTTGGGTTTAAGTGGGGTGAAGTGCAAGAAAAAGCATTCCAATTGATAAAAGAAAAACTAACTCATGCTAATTTACTTGCTTTACCTAACATTGCAAAAACTTTTGAGGTTGAATGTGATGCTTCAAGTTTAAGTATTGGCCCTTGATTCTTATGCAAGAAAAGTTACCCATTTACTGTATTTTAGCTAGTGGAGCGACCTTGAAATACCCTACTTATGACAAAGAGTTGTATGCATTGGTTTAGGCATTGGAAACTTGGTAACATTATCTTTGGCCCAAGGAATTTGTGATTCACACTGACCATGAGTCGTTGAAGCATTTGAAGGAATAGCATAATTGAATAGAATATAGTGGATTGGAGTTAGGAAACTTTTCCATGTAATCGTCGCTACAAACAAGGTAAGGAAAACATTGTTGCTGATGCACTTTCACAGAGGTATGCCCTAATCTCTACTCTTGATGCTAAATTGCTTGGTTTTGAACACATTAAAGAATTGTATCCTTTGGACAAAGATTTTAGTGAAGAATATGCTTGTTGTGAAAAAGCAGCCCATGACAAGTTCTTTAGACTTCTTGTTTTGGGAAAATAGGTTGTGCATTCCTAATTGTTCCATTCAGGATTTATTAATGAGGGAGTCTCATGGTGGAGGATTGATGGGACATTTTGGGGTAGTTAAGACTTTAGTGGTTTTACAAGAACACTTTTATTGGCCACACATGAAGCGAAATGTTGAGAGGATTTGTGGGAGGTGTATCACATGTAGGCAAGCTAAATTGATGGGATGATAGTGAGTGCGAAAAAGTTAAGTAAAAATGCAAGCCCGTACATGCAAGTATACTCGTCGAGTTCACGTAGTATAATGGCTCGTGAAGTGTCGTTCCTAGGGGTGCTAATGAGACGAGACAACTCGTGAGCTACTCGAACTCGACTCGGTCAAAACTCGGTCAAAACTCGACTCGAGTAAGCTTCCGACTCGAGCTCGAGCTCGACTTCGAAATGTTAGCGAGTCAGTCGAGAACCTCGTAACTTGACTCTAAAAAAAGCTCGAGAAGCTTCGAGAAAAATATTTTATATAAAATTTTTAAAAGTTTTCTTTTTAAATTTGATATCTTTACTTTGGGGATGTCATAAATAATATATCTTTTTTTTTTGTATTCTTAAAAAATCATAAATTTTAGTTATTTATTTAGTTATAAATATCATTTATTTTAAAAATAATTAATTTTCTTAAAAAAAGATTTAGAGAAACCTGATAAATGTATCCTATTTTGTATTCTTAACCAAAAATCATAATTTTTTTGGTGGTTTATAGCAGATATATATCACTAATAGCGAGTTAAAATAGTTAAAATAAATTTAGGTGACTTCTTTTTCTCTTTTGTGATATGTTGTGTATCTAATTAGTACTTAAAATTTTTAATTTTAAAAAAGTCGGTTGATCACTTTCTCCCAATACTCTTCCTCGCCATCCTCTTTTCTCTTTACATCCAACGCCCATTTTTGTATATAACGATCTGGTTTCTTCTCGGTCGAAAATCGATCCTACGTTCTTGGGATCAACGTTGGGTTATAGGTAAATTTAATATCATAATTAGCGGTGGACTAGGAAGTAGGAACCCACCGTTGATCTAAGTGAATACAATTAAGCGTTGGACAGGATGTTATACGTAGCTGAGCTTTTGATTTCGAGCGATTCGATTGAATCCTAGCACGATCAGGAGTGTGGTGCCTGCAGCGGTATCCACAACGAAGCATTATCTTCGTTGTACTCGTCTTACGTGCACAAAGCGGATCTCGTTTTTTTCGTTCTATCTTTCCGGATTACGAAACCAAGACTTGTTTGTATTGGAAGTTGTTTAAACCAAAGTGTACTGAAGTGCTGAACATGTAAAGGACAGTGTATTGGATCTTTCAAATGACTGATTTTAAATCTTCAAACGTGTAAATAAAAAGAAGAAAAATCACCTTTTCAGTAAATTGTATAAATACGTTGAGGAAAAAACTAAAGAAACTTATTTGGGTTAAAAAATCATTAAAAGTCAATTTAAAACCGGTTTAAACGATATATTTAACACCACCAATAGAATTAATGGTCAATGGATGTTAATTTAGTAATTTTCACATGGTGGACAATTTCGCTTAATCAAGTCAACGACGATAGATTGCCGGTTCATCGATATTCACGAGGAAGCGGAAATCACGGCCAAAAATAAATATAAATATATAAATAAAAGAGAAGGAGTCAGTCAAAACCTAGAACCAATTTTCCCCAAATCGACTTGACTTCTCGGTTCTTCTTGGTTCCATCTACATTCTCCTCCTCAATTTTAATCCATTGTTTCTTTGCACTTGGTTTTATTTTTTTTGTTTTGTTCACTGTGTATTTATTCATTAATCTTGTAGAATGTTTTATTTGTCTTTGGTTTGTATTTATTGATTTATGGTTTTAAGGTTAGTTCTTTTTGCTCGAATCGCAATTCCTTGGCGTTATTTTAGTGTATTTTACTTGTTTAACTAGTAGCATCGAAGCCAGGAGCCGGTGAGACGGCCCGATCTACGGTTTTTCGGCCGCGTGGTGGCCCATCTGGAAAGGTGTTCTCACTTTCGTTATCGAAACGGGGATACCAGCGATGAAGCGTTCATCAAGTCGACGGCCTCCTCAGAGGCTCTTCCATGGGGCTGAATCTTGTGTCGGTGCCTCGGCGGGAATATCAAAGGTGAGGCGAGTTCGCGGTTCGGTATCACCGATCAGTGCGGATCCGTCGAGCTCTAGAAATTTGGCGATCGCGGCGGTGGCGTCTGGCCCGGTCTTGAAGTGCGTTAACACTTGTCGCCGGCCCGGTTCCTCAAACCAAGGTCTGACTCAAGGCGAGATCTAGTCACGGATGTTTGGCGGTGGCGATCCGACGTTATTGAGAATGAGGACTTCCGCCCACGTCCCGCGTCTGAGGTTACGCGAATGGGGTTCTAACAAGGTCGTTGAAGCGTTTGGCCATTAGGTCGTGCTCCGTCCAGTTTCGGGATCCCGCCGATCTGTTAATGATGTATCGGGAGAAGTGCGGGGAGGGTTCCATTAGCCATCATCTGGGCGGGTTGAGGTCACTATGGTTCGAGGGGACCGCGTGGGTTCTTGCGGCGTCTTCTCCCCAAATTGGAATCTTTGTTTGCCGGTGGCTTAAAGTCTGCGATCACGTGTTTGTGGAAGATGTTTTGATGGGCTTTTGGTTGGATCTTCTTCCCAGTTTAGCGGAGAGTTATATCACATTTCTGATTTGTAGCCCATGAAACCTAGCACCTATCATAGTTATTGGGATTATTTGGTTAGTATCCTAAGAATATGTTTTCTTAATGATAGTTCATGTGTAGATTACTTAAAAATAAAGTTTTATGATGTTGTAGTGCTCGTTAATTATGATTTTTGTGTTTTTGGACTCACTGTAGTTTGTTTCCATTATTCATATTCCTTGTTTTATATGATAACAATTAACAACTAAGGACCGGGTTTTGAAAATGACATGGTCGATATCGAGTGGTGTTCAAATTCAAATTCGAAGGTCGAGTTCAATTCGATTTGAGCTCGATTCGAGCTCGAGCTCTGGCGAGTTCGGAGCTTGGCTCGGTTCGAGGCACCGAGCCGGGTTCGAGTTTTGCGTTTTCGAGTTCGATTCGAGCTTTATTTTTCAAGCTCTTGAGCTTTCGAGCTCGAGTCGAGCTAGGATTCGAGTTTTCGAGTTCGAGTCGAGCTTAGCTGAACTCGAGCTCGACTCGCATCATTAGCACCCCTAGTCGTTCCCACGAAGAGAAGCATGCTGAATATTGGTTTAGTGTCTAGACGAGAAGCGGTTTCTGGTCTCATAGTGAATTATAACTAATTTAACTAATTAGAAGACAACCTAATATTCAAATTTTGATTCAATTGATGATGAAAGCTAGAGGTTTGCGTCGCCACACACGTGAGTTAACCTAGATAGCGTATTTGTTTAATATTTCATATGATTGCTTGTTAGCTGGTTGATTGTGCCACTACAAGGAATTCTCTCTCGAGATATATCTGCCTATCTTGCCAGTGGGGTGTATTGCATCTCTACTTCGACCCCTTGACTCTGAGATGCATAAATGTGCAAACCCTACTGCTACACTTGGAACACGAGATATCTCTATTCCCTGATTGACCAAGTGTTGTTTTACCCATGTCCCTATGAGTCATCTTACTGCCGATATCGGACTCACAGAAATAGCATGCCACGATTGGCCAAATAATAGCATGTGATTAAATTCAGGGTAAGCAACCATACAAGAATTCATACCAATGTAAATAAGCCACAATTAATGTATTAATCCATAATGGTGCGGGTTGACAAAACCCTAAAGAGAAAAGTTAGTTCATAGTGATTTTCATTACAGACCGAAAGATTTTTAGCATCAAACAAATCAAGAAAAGAAATACAGAAAAAGCCGTCTTTGTGATCTCTCGGAATCCGTCTTCACTAATCTCTCTCTATCCATCTGTCCTTCTCTTCAATCTACCTCCAAATCTCTCCCCTTTGCCTCGAAAATACTTCCCTTTTATATCTCGGGATCTTCCCATCATTGGCGAATTTAAGGAGTTTTAACTCTATTTGAAAAAGAAACCTATTTCTGTTGAAGCGAAGAGTGCTATCTTGCGGCGTACACGAGGCCTCTTAGGTCCTTCTCGTGAAATTCGCCTCACGATTAATGGGGCCTCCATCAGCATTGCATACCAGAACTCTCTTTTGCACTTCTCATTGTATTCTGCGCCGGTCTTTTCTTATATTATTTAGCTTCCTTTGCAGATATGAATTATACGATTGAGATATAAACACATGAAATTTTATTGAAAATGCATTACACTCAGTCTGGATGACACCCCCAAACTTGGCTTCTTGCTTGTCCCCCAGCAAGAAACGGGACTCTAACCGGGGCAAGCAGAATAAAAGCGTAACTTAACTGCTTGACGATATGGAATTACAGTACGCTGATACCCGGCCAAGAAGGGTCAACATGAACCCGGTCTGTTAGATCGAGGGGTTCCTGGTTGTTCAACTTTTCAAGAATCTGGGTCGGAGTCTGGGTTGACCAAATGGAGTCCAACCCCTTTTTCAACGCTCAATAACCTTTCGAGGAGTCTAAGATGCGGTTGGAGTGTGATCTCAATATAGCTCACTTGATGCAAAAACTTGAATTTAACTTGCTTATTTAGAATAGCTTAACACAGAAGGATGAGAGCATAATTTATTCCTTTTAACTAATCCTAAGGAATTAACTCTAAGACAAAGGTGAGAGCACTAATCACCAGAAGAAGTTTGGGTGAGGTTTCTGTGAGTGGGGGATCCGTGGTGACTCTCCCTTGGAGTTGGTTAGGGAACCTTAGGACGTTCGGTTCCTTCAAACTTCACCCCAAACACTCAACTAAACCTCGAGGCCCTAGACTATGGAAATCATCCATCCTTTGTCCCATGTAGCGGGTAGTGAAGTCAATGGCTCCCAGCCAGGTGGCCTAGGGCATTAGGCTTTGAAAAGCCCCTCGGACTGTGCCTAGGCTTCCGATTTGATGATCCACTTATTCCAAACCATAAGCTTATTTTTGGTTTTTTTTTTTTTTTTTGGGCTCAAAGGCAATCCTCTTTTTCTAAGGTGTCCCATCACTTAGGTGTTTAAACTTTCCAAGGTTAGTAGAACTCTTGTATGGTGAGTCCGGAGTCTAGACATACCCCAGATCACGTGTGTGTGTCCTGATAAGCTTACTTCAGAAACGGACTGAGATCTAAAGGTGTCGGACATGGTCATTCTCAACTTTATACAATGCAGTCCCGATAGTCATTAGCTCCTTGGGAGAATTACCTATTTCATCAAACACGAACGTCCCTGAATTACTATGACTCCCTTTTTGATCTGGCTGAATTAAAGCTGAAACGATTAATACCAACTCTGGAAACTACCATATATCATAATAGTGCCAAAAGCGTAAACATACTAATTTTTTATAGCGAACAAAACTCGGTCTTTAAACATACTAAAAAAATAAATAAAATAAAAGCGAAAATTAAGACTGCATTCTGCTTTAAGAAAGAAAAGAAAAAAGAAAGAAAGAAAAGAAAAAGGAAAGAAACACACAGAGGGCAAAAAATAGCTGAAGCTGACAGGTACACCCACACATACATACACTAAACTTAAGGTGTAAAATTGTCCTTAATGGCGAAAGAAAATAAGGCATGGATCCAGAGATGCTCACGGTGGTGTAGTGGTGGTGGCGAAGTCATAAGGAGGGTGATGGCTGTTGGTGATATGATCTTGAATTTGGATGAACGTGGCCATCTCAGGCTATGATGGCGTCCATCCTCTTGACTAGGAGCGGCGGTTGCTCTGAGACTCATCATGTTAAGCCACGTCGTGGGCCCCGTAAAGATCATTGCCAGGATTAAAGTCAGTGGAGGGGACCTGGTCGTCCTGGGGTGGCCTCCTTGGGTGTGGTTCTTCTGCAGCACATCATCGTCGGCTTCATCATCTGAATCGCTCTACGGCTCCCGAACTTGCTTCGCGGGTAGTGGTATGGGTGGGCGCTCTTTGCACCTGCTCATGGTCCCAACATCAGGGACCTGACCAGTTGACCTGCCCGATGTCCGGTGAGGGTGGATCGGGGCCACTGATACGTCTCCCTTAGGTGCGACTCAATCAACTTTCTGGTGGACCCGATATCGAACTAAACTAGCCCCAGGATCTGCGGCATAAGAGGAGGATGAAATCACGTGCCAATCAACGTAATCGGGGTCTGGAACAAAACGCGATTTTGAAACCTGCGTTATACGGACATTAGCGGTGTGAGGGTGCAGCCAGTTCGTTAAAATCACTTTCGTTGATGGTTGGCTTTCAACACGCCGCAGCTTGTATGTTGAATCTTTTGCGTCAGCTCTCATCTTACGCAAATAATGTGCTCCCATCTTGCCTTGTGTCATCATCCGATGCTTGGTAAATCTGGTTGGTGACACGAGGCCCCCAAATCAGGCTTAGCTTGTCGCGGGCCAAAAAACTTGATGGTCTTGACTTTGAATGGTAGGTGGAATGGAATTCACTGCATAGCCGGGGGAGACTACTCCGTGGGCGGGGGTGCAGTGTCACATCACGTGGTTCTAGACCAGCCAGAAGTTAACGCGCATTGGAAGTGGAAACCTCGTTAAGGACAATGGGTTGAAACAAGGACTCTTCAATGCGATCAGCTCAGCCTCTGGGGAAATGAACGTGGATCTTACGGAGGGGTGGCCTGTTGCAGGTGGACTGGGTCATTGTCTTTGTAGAATCGACTTCCATGGAGCCATTGTGGTGGATCTAGGGTTAGGTTACAAACAAAAAAAAAAAGGGAGAGAGGGAGAGGGTGAAGCAAGAGATTGATGTAGGGGGAAATGAAGAGCAGGTGTGGCTTTTAAAGGATCAAAATTTTAAATACTATGCGACGGTAAGGGGCTTCATCTTTGTGGCTGGCATAGTGTGCGACAGCGTAGGGCTCTACGCTCTTTGCATACCTGAGGCCCACTGATAAGGACTGACCCACCAGGCCCTGCGTGCAGAGAAAGTTGATAAGGGCTATGTGGCGTGGGTTTTAAGTACTCTTGTGTGCAGAAAGTTGAAAAACTAAAATTTCTTTTGTTCTCTACGTAGTGGCGTACAAGAAAGTTTAGAACAAGTTTGAAAAACACGAATTTTTCTCTCTCAAATTGTAATGAACATGTAAACCCCTTCGTTACTTGCACCCTTCGGCAACCTTAAAAAACTCACAAACACATTAAAACAACAAAAGTAGAGATTCCAAAAGCGAAAAATGTCATAGAAGGCGTTAAAGACCTAAAATAAACGAGGTTCAAAAAGAAGTCCTCAAAGCGAGCTCGCGGGTTGCTTCCGTACCGCTATGAACATGCCGTTGGCGACAATCTCAGCGTGCGCTACTTAGGCCCAGGAAAAATAAGCTGATGGCCGCGGGCGCCACCACGCCTGCATCTTGCTGGGGTGGTAGCAGATAAATATCCCATTTTCAACGTTAGTTCTCACTATCAGTATCAGTTTCAATCTCTGACGGCCTGACTTTGCTTTGCGACCATTTGCTCCCTTCTCTGGATGTTGTTTCAGCCCTCATGGGAAGCGAGCCTGCATGAGGCAGGACTATGTTGGACACCAACTTGCAGGGGAAGAGTTCGGCCTAGAATTGAACAACAAGACACCTATTGACCGGAAACAACTCTTACTTCATATATTTGTCATTTGCTATCTTTAGTGCTTTTCTTTATAGATTCGAGCATGCTCATAAGCCTCATTGTGGAATTCATCTAATTCACTAAGTTGTAGCATCCGCTTCTATTCGGCTACTTTACTATCCATGTTTAGCAGCCTAGTTGCCTAGTATGCTCTATGTTCCAATTCCACTGGAAAATTGTATGCTTTCCCATAAACTAGTCGGAATGGCGGCATACCTAATGGGGTTTTAAATGTTGTCCTGTATGCCCAAAGTGCATCATTAATCTTCTTTGACCAGTATTTCCTTGAACTATTGACTATTTTCTCTAGAATGGACTTTATCTCGATTTGACACCATTTGTCTGTTGCTTGCCAGGTGGTAGCGATGAGATCAGATCATTTCTGTTCTGAGACGTATATCCTTCAAATTATTGAAGCTAGATACACGCCATCTATAATCAATGCTCGTGAGTCTTGAATGCGATGTAATGTGTGGTTGTGAAAAAGCATTATCATCATTCATTTTCAGTAGTGTGCTTTCTGCATTTGGAGACGTAGTCTACTAGGAAGACATACAATTTCTTGAGATAGAGGAATGAACCTATAAAGTCCATCCCATAAAGTCGAATAAGCAACCTCTCTCTAGAATTGTGCGCATGGGTGGTTTATCCTGTTTGGAAATGCTGCCCATTCTTTGGCACTTATCACAGGTAGATACAAACTGGTGAGCATCCTTGAACAAGCTGAGCCAGTGGCTGATTGGAAATACCTTTATCGTTGCTGCGTGTGGCTCAATTACATGATAAGGTGTAGCGATTGATTTAGAATACTACCATTTCATCTTCAAGTACACATGTTCTATCACTGATCTTTAATGTTAACATCTGAAGCAGTTCTTCCAGTATTAGCACTTGAATGTGCGAAGTCCTTCTTTTTCTAGTAGCTAAAATCGAGAGGGGATACATGCCTCAGTGATTCACATGATGACAAACTTATGGAGCAGGCTTCATGTGTGGTGTTACTAAGGTTGCTCATCTGGGGAAGTTAAGAACCTATGCACAAAATCTGACATACGTGAAGTGACAGATGGTCGCGACTAGGTTCTCTGATTCCGCTTCTTGTCCCATAATCTCACAGATTCAAATTCTTTGATAGAGATCTCCCTTGATATTAGTCTCGGTTTCGCATCCTTTTTAGTCATTAGATACTTAATGGCCAAGTGGTCAGTGTGCACTATTACCTTATTGCCAATCAAGTAGGGCCTAAATTTATCAAAGGAGAAAACAATGGATAATATCCCTCTTTTCGATTGGTGGCATAGTTGGTGACATCATTAAAAGTCCAGAGCTAGAATAGTGGATAACCTAAATATCCTTCTGCTTTTTGCCAGAAACCATTGCTCCGTCGCGTAGTCTTGGCGTCACATATTAAGCTCAAGCGGGTCCCAGTCTAGTCTTTAACTATGGGGTGATACGATCTATCTTTGACATTGAAAAGCTTGCACCTGCTGACAAAATCAAATGGTATCACTTGAACTAGCAAACTAGACAAGGGCTTTGCAATCGAGAAAATCTTTTATGAGCAAACATAGAACCACAGCGTGTCTTAGAAACCTTCTTATGCCCTTTCTTGATGATGGTGGAGGTGTTTCTCTGCCCTTTCGTCTTTTGCTTTGTCAGGCTCATTCTATTTTAAGTCAGACTAAAGTACTATGCCTTCTTGTACCGTAAAGTGACACTTTTCCCCAGGTCAGCCTGAATGGGTTTCTTCATCTAACTAACGACCTCGAGGTTTTCGGACAATTGTCAAAGGGTTCCCGATCTTTGAAAAGTCATCCATGAACACCTCAATTATCTTTAATATATGTAGAATATAATATCATATCAGAATATGCACATTATTACAAACTAAGGCATCACTTTAAATAGATACCATAGAACAAATTAATGTTGTCTTCTCTTGATCCTCTGAAATTTATAAGCGATATGATTGTAAATGGGAATACCATCTAAAACAATGTGTAGCCTTTGCCATCCTATCTAATACGATCCAGAAATGATAGTGGAAAATGGTCTTTTAGGTGGCATATTCAATTCCGTTGAAGTCATTTCGAATTCCTCAACATTGGCTATTCTAGAAGGCAACAATATATTATTCTCTATCTTTTATCGCGGTATTTCCTCCCTTTTAGGCATAACACGGCCCGGACTCACCCATGCATTTATCGAAATAGGATAAATAACGACATCCTAGCCATTTCAATACTTCCTTGCGGACTTCTTCTTTCATGGTTGGATTAGTCTATACCGTGCTTCCGGCTGAAGGCTTATGACCATCTTCTGAAATTCGATGCATACACATGAAGGACAAATCCCCTTTAAATCGACCAAAGACTGTAGCGCGTCCTTGTGATCACCAGTACTCTCAATAGCTTATCTTCTTACGCTCACAGTGGATCTTTGAAATAATCCTTGGTAAGATGGAAAAACTTTAAGATAAACACCTCAAACCATTTGATGGTAACTTTTTTGCTCTCATCTTGGTGGATGTTTTGAAGGATGACATTGCGTTTAGTAATTTAGCCTAGGGGTTCGTAGTATTTCCTGTGTTTGGAAGGTCCATATTTCACATACTCTTTGACCCTCTTTATACTAGTTCTTCGATTCACTCTTGTACCATGCCAAGGGTGATGAGACCACTTTGGCTGAACACCCTCGCCTCAGGTCTCTATCCCAACGACGTATGTCACTCTCTACAGTTCATATGCTGCCTCTGTTTGTTGACAGCTCAGTGTCCACCGCACTCTCTTGTTTCATCCCTCCCTCTGCGTAATCCATTTGCCCTACTAGTTGCGAAATGGTCTGATATTATGGGTGTTCTTTATCTTCCATGTCGGAGGAAACGATGAAATATCTTGGGAAGATAAACTTGTCTACTTTCACGAGAATATACCTGTCTACGCCGGATGTTTGATACTTTCATTCATGGCAGTGTGGCTTGTGTGAATTGTGACCGCTGTCCAGAGCTTTGGAGGCACGGATAAAGCTTTAGGAGGTTATAATAGCTCCAGGTCACACAAGACCGCTCAAAGATGGGTTAGATGGTACAAGGAATAGTAAAACTGCCTGGGTCTTTCAACTTTTGTGGTAGTTTCTCGGACAGCTTTATTCTGGGTGATTCTTCACATCTCAGAGATCCGACAAATCTTCTTTGATCTTTCTCCGCCCGTGAGATTTGTATAGCGGGGCATCTGTTCTAACGCATCAGCAAATGGAATGTTTATATCACGGTTTCTTTGAACATTCATAAACTTTGTTGAATTGAACATTCCAGTTTATTCTTCTTGAACAGTGAAGTCAGAATTACTGAACGATGGTTGAATAATTCGGTTTATCTATCTTTAACTGGTTTCCTTCATAGACTTTTCTCTTGAGCATTATTTCTATCTTGTCATTACGATTGGTGGGATTGTTTTTCTGGGTTTCACCCTCCTATCGACGGTGTTGCGGCTTACCTTGATGCACACTTCAAATTCACCTTGCCATTATAAAATGTGACCAGCTTTTACATATTCGTTATGTTTCGTCTAAGGTTCACCTTGGAGTTACGGAAGTAGCCAATCACGCTGCTAAATTGACAATGTGGCCATTTAGCTTGGCGCTGGGTTTGCTGAGTTGATATGATTCTATAGGCGGGTGGATTGGTTTGTAGCGTTGAGCTTGAACTTTGGAACCAGCGCCGTCTCATTCATAAATGTGCTATGGGGAAGTCATCATATGAGCTAAGGCTTCTTCCAGATCTACTTTCTTCTACGGTGGTGAGTTCTTGTTTGGGAAAGTGATGGCACCATTATTCATTCGTTCCTCATGCAGACCCTGTTGGCTCAAGATTAATTCTGAGTTACCTCCAGCCGGCCTTGGTCGATTCGATTAATTTTTGTTCTAATAAATTATTACCTTCATCTTATCCCTGTTGTTGATTTTCAGCGTTCGCACTCTGTGCTTCACATATACCCTGATAACAATCTGTAATACGTGTTTTCCTTGATGAAAATTCGCAGAATCTCCCGAGAGTTATGAATAAATTCGCATTTTCTTTGCTCCCCGTAGGCTACATTTAGTGCTTGCCACGACATGGTTTACTAGGTTCTTGAGAACCATTATGCAACCAGGACTTTCTAGGTCTTGATCTATCTTCGAGACAGATTAATATTAGTAGTTGTATCTTTCAATATCTCATAGCTTGATCTATAGTTTTCTTCCTTCAGGGGCACCTCCCTGCGAGACATCAATGATTTACTATTTGAATCACTTAAACCATTATAGAACTTGTGCACACCTGCATCCCACCCTATTTAACATGATGTGGGAATCTCTCGATAGCTCATGAAATCTCTCTAGCGACCTCGCTTAGTTCTCTCCCTGTGAATTATCTGGATGTTAATCTCTTGCACCGGTTAATGCGATCTTTGCGGTGGGAAGAATTTGGCTGAAATTTCGCATAGTCATTCCATGAAGATAATGGAATCTGTGGTTGGCTAATTAACCAATGCTTGCTTTCGATTCATTGAAGTGCGGTGGGAATAGGCATGTCGAGAGCTTCTTTTGTTACTCCATTATAGCAGCGATTATCATGGAGACTTCAATAAAACCTATCAGATGTGCATTCGGATTCTCACTAGGCAACCCATGAAACTATATATTGTGGAGCATTTTCAGAGTTACTCCTTTCAGTTCGAAGTTGTTCACTTGAATGGGTGGTCAGTTGTATAGCTGATTAAACAAGCTGTGGAGGTGGTAAGAACTCAGTAGCATATCACGGATTATCGGTATCTGAAGCGATGCGGTGGCAGATCCATGATTCTGTCCCATTACGATCCACACGTGGTTCATTCCTTTCACGGCGCCCTTCATCTTCTTGATTACGCATGATTTTAAATTGGAGTTAAGTGCTACTCTGCATAATGGATGTAATGTGGATTACGGTTGGGATCAAATGGAAGTAATTCTTTGTGATCTTGTCTTTGCATGCACACTAGTGCACTCACAAAAATCAAGTATGAAGTGAGACAAGTCACAACAGATGAAATAAGGCAAATTACTAAAATGAGCTTAATAAAATGATTAATAAGTAAAAAGAACTAAATAAAATAAAATAAAATTGATCAAAAGTGCAATCTATAGCACTGTTGCCAATATCAACACTAAACCTCTCCCCGGTAACAGCGCAAAAAACTTGACGGGCTGATAGTGAGTGTGTAAAAGTTAAGTAAAAATGCAAGCCCTTACGTGCAAGTATGTGCGTCAAGTTCACGTAGTATAGTGGCTCGTGATTAATAGTTCCCACGAAGAAGCGTCTTTGAATCGGCTTAGTGTCTAGATAATATTTGGGTCTAGTCTTGTAGTGAATTATAACTAATTTGCTTAATTTAGACAACCTAATATTCAAATTTTGATTAGTAATGATAGAGCGATGGATTCTTAACCTAGATAGTATTTATTTAATATTTCATGCCGTTTATGTTAGTGGGTTGATCATGCCTACAGAGATTCTCTCGAGATATAGCCTTTATCTCGCCAGTGGGGTGTATTGCATCTCTACTTCGACCCCTTGACTCTGAGATGCATAAATATGCAAACCACACAGTACTATGGAGCATGGATATCTACGATATGATTGACAGTGTTTGCTTTACCCCATAATCACATGAGTCATCTTCTCTCTATATCAGACTCCTAGCAATAGCATGCCACAATTGGCCAAATAATAACATGTGATTAAATTCAGGAGTAAAGCAACCATACAAATTCATACCAATATTAAATAAACCACAATGAATGTATTAATCTATAATGGTGCGGGTTGACAAAACCCTAGAGAGAAAAGTTAGTTCATAGTGATTTTCATTACAGATTGAAAGATTTTTAGCATCAAATAAATCGAAAGAAATACGAAAAACTGGTCTTCGTGATCTCTCGAATCTAAAGTCTCGCCTATCTTTCCTACTAGATCTATATTCTATTCAATGCGCCTCGAATCTCTCCTTTGCCTGAAAATACTTCCCTTTTATATATCGGGATATCACAGGCCCATCATTTGGCCAAAATTTTAGGTTTTCGTGACTCAGGTGAAGAAGGTACTTTACTGTGCGGTGAGGAGTTACTCTATGTGAGTGAAGATATTTTTGAGCTACTGGAGGGATGCTTATCTTCAGTGGGTTGCAGCTGTAGTGAACTCATATATTATGAAAGACTCATAGTGTGATTTTCCCAGCTGTGCATATGCAGAGACTCATACTTTTCTCATTGTATTTCTGTATTGAGATTCTTTCTTATATTATTTTTATCTTTATTTTTGGTTCTATATGTGAACATCATGTAAGTTGCTGTTGAGTTAACATGTATTAGTGAGATATGGATGAATCTGTGTGAATTGAACTATCTTAGCATGGGTATAGGAAATGCGCCATAATTCACTCAGATCATAAATCTAGAGTGCGACCCATGGCTTTACACCACTTCACATTCTTGTTGAACATGGGTTTGATCTTTCAATGGACTTTGTGTTAGGTCTACCTAGGACTAGAGGTGGTAGGGATTCTATTTTTGTGGTTGTGGATAGGTTTTCAAAGATGGCACATTTTATCCCACGTCACAAAAAGGATGATGCGTCTCATGTCGCTGATTTGTTCTTTAGGGAGGTTGTGAGATTTCATGGTATGCCTAGGACAATTATTTTGGATAGAAATGTAAAATTCTTGGAGTTTTTGGAAGACCGCGTGGTGCCAGTTAGGAACCGAAATTTGTTCTCACTATGTCAATCACAAATGAATCAGTAAAGTCGAAGTAGTGAACAACCATGTTTGCTTTGTTGAAGGCTGTCATTAAACTGAAGTGTTTTTTATGTTAGGGTTTAGCTTTATAATCATACTATACATTGTACTTTTAGATTTCGCCTTTGCTGAGTTGTATGGTTTTG
Organism: Tetrastigma voinierianum; assembly: GCA_016808115.1. Taxonomy (NCBI): domain Eukaryota; kingdom Viridiplantae; phylum Streptophyta; class Magnoliopsida; order Vitales; family Vitaceae; genus Tetrastigma; species Tetrastigma voinierianum. The sequence goes on along the minus strand of JAEQBH010001887.1, from coordinate 211,362 downwards.
TCCATTCAACCCCTTTGGATTCATGCTTTGCCTATGCAGACATGCTAATCTAGTCAGCAAGAAGCGAGAATTTGTTGCAGTTCATGAGAAGGCAGGGCCTGACATCTAGCGAAGAGGAGTAGACAATATGCCAAACAAAGCCAACAAAGAGAGCGATTCGTTATCTTTGAACTGAAGATTGGTTGGTGCATGCGCAGGAAGAATTTCCCCACCAAGGTCAAGTTTCTCTATGGCGATGCGTGTGATTACTAGGCATGAGCATCAGATGACAATGCTATCAATGGTGACCAGATTGGTATATTGTAGTGCTACTTTTAACGTCAGCGACTTGAGTCCTTGATCACGGTGGCGTTGAGGCGTCATGCCAGAGGAGGAATGATGGAAGCATGGCTAAGGAGAATGGGTAATGGACCCACTTGAGTCCTGAGGCCCCGGATGACCTGACCAGAGCTAAGAGAGATTCAAAGCCCTTAATGTTTTAATCCGAGATGCCCAAGTGGAAGAAGCTCGCGTGTTCAGCAAAGGAAACAAGATGGTCCACATCATCAGTCAAATCTGGACTTGGACCAAGAGCCAAGAGAGTTTTACCCCGACTTATTTGATTCTTTGTTATTTGGAAATGATTTATTTGCGATTTAGTGTTGATTTTCTCTGCGATTTAATTGATAGTTATTCTGATTCTTCTTGATTTGTTGCTATTTGGAACCACATTCGAGATTCTTTGCTATTTTAGAGCTTATTTGGTGCTAATTTTTTCTTGATTTGCTGTTGATTTGTTCTAGATTGCGGTTGATGTGATTCCTAAGCCTTATCCTAGAATTATCTAGTTTCTTTTTTTTTTTCCTTCTCCTTATGGACATTTTTAGTGTGTTACTTTAGGAAAAAGTATGTTAGTTTCCTTTCTTGTTTTTGGCCAAATATTTACTTTCCTTGTGGCTAAATATTTAGTCTTTATTCTTCATATTTTTAGGCCTATTTATAGGCTTGTTGTCTCCCATTCTTAGTTGTAATAATAATTGAGTTCTCTTTCTCTTTGGTTCTTTAAAAGACTCTTGTACTGTGGGTTATTCCCAGTGGCGTTAATTAAGACTTGTGTCGGATCTCCATCACCGTTGTGGTGTCTCCTGTCTAGGTTACACTTCCATATAAACAGGGTTGAGATCATCATCAAAGCGACACTAGAAGTTTCTTTTGAGTTAATTCGATCACCAATCTCCTCACAAGTTGATGGGGTTCATATTAGCTTGGTTGGAAAGATAGCAAGAAAACCGTTTGGAAAAGGGACTAGAGCTGAATTTCCATTTCAATTAATCCATTCAGACATGTGTGGTCCGATGAATGTAAGAGCTAGGCACGAGGCTATTTCTTTGTCTTATAGATAAGTATACAGATGTGGTTACATTATCACTTGATTATACAAATCTGAAGCATTAGAATGCTATCAAATTTATGAATTTAGTTGAGCCAATTAGATAAAATCAAAATGTTAAAGTGATTGAGAATTAAAAATACTTGTTTGATTAGTTCAAGCAGGTATGCGATGATAAGGGAATAGCACGTTAGTTGACTATCCCATATACTCCACAACAAAATGGAGTTGCAGAACGAGGAAATAGGCCCTTATTAAAAATAGTTAGGTCAATGATGACTCTAGCTCACTTACCCATCACCGTTTAGGGAGTTGCATTATTAACCTCCACATTTGTACACAAGCACCCAATTGGGTCTGCACCATATGAGTTATGGACCAATAGAAAACTCGACCTAAGTTTCGTATGAAGTTGAGGTTTTTCTGCCTATGCACATAATCCCTGTGCAATCCTAGGTGGGTTCGAGGAGGAAAGAAAAGTATCTTTATAAGATATAGTGAACAATCAAAAGGGTATGTTTTCATAGGCGAGCAAGAAAGTGGTAGTGTAACCTGAATTTAAATCACGAGATGTAACCTCCTAGAAAAAGACTTCCCCAAACAAAGACAAATAGGTGAAGACCTATTGTTATACAAAACTGATGACTAGATTGCTTCCGCTCTAAGCAAGTTGGATCCATTCAATTCAAGTGGGAGTGATTCAAGGCAAAATGAATTAGTATCTAATGTACCTCAGTCCTCACTGAAGCGGATCTCAGTTGCTGGGTTCTGAGTCAAACCTGGGATCAACATTAGAGTTAATGAATCCGCCGTGAGCAGATCGTCGACCAATTCATGATCACCCGTTGAGATTGAAAGGGAAGCATTTATCGTTCTCCACAATGAAGAAGGCGAAATGCAAAGAAGCTCTCAATTGTACTGAAAAATTGGGAAGGAGTGCAATCTGGAAGAAAATGAGGGATCTATGAAATAAATCAGAGTATGGGAATTGTTGATCCTGAGATGTAAACCTGTGGGAATAAGTGGATCCTAAATATTAAGCGTAAAGCAAATGGCACGATTGAAAGACATAAAGCCTGTTGCAAAGGAGTGTATTTGCAGGAAAGACTAGACTATGAAGAAACCTTTTCACCTTTTGTTAGATTACCTCTATACAATTAATTCTAACTATCGTTGCAAGCATGGACCTGGGGTAATTAAATGGATTGTATTTGCTTTCTCGATGGAGGCAGGACGAGATCTACGTAGAGAAACAACCAGTGGGTTTCATTAGTTAGGGCCAAGAACATAAAGTCTGTAGACTTCTAAACTCTATTTATGGCCTTAAGTAGTCTTCGAGAAAATGAAACATTCAGTTTCATAATATAGTAACGTCTCATAAATTCGAAATGATCGAAGAAGATCATTGTGTTTACATCAAAAGGTCAAAAAACAAGTTTTTAATTTTGTCTTTAAATGTAGATGACATTCTAATAGTATTTGGAAATAATAAGTACATTACATAAATAAGGTTAACGTCATCAAATTTGAAAATGAAAGACATGGGTGAAATTTGCCTTATCACTTGGAGTTAAGATTTCATAGGATCGATCAAAGAAATTGGTGTCTCTTTCGCAAGAGCAAGACATCAAGAAAATCCTTGATCGATTTAGAATGCATGATTGCAAACCCTTTGATACTTCTATAGTGAAAGGTGAGATTTTGAGTCATAGATTATGTCCAAAAACTTCAAAGAAAGAATGAATAAATTAAAGTTCACTATGGCTTGATCAAAAGCTCATGGTAATATTATATGATGTGTACTAGGCAGTATCATCATGCTCATGGAATATTAGTAGATATCAAGTGAATCTAGGTCGAAGCATTGGAAGGTAGTCGAAAAATTTTAGATAATAAGGCTATGAGTATTCATTGTGTTATAAAGGGGTAAAGTAAAGTAGAGATTGAAAGGGTACCACCGTCTTTGATTGAGGAAGGAGATTTAGATGAAAGAAATCTACCTACGGGTTTTTCATTCTTACTAAATAATGGCGCCATCTCTTGGGTAGTAAAGCTCTAATATTACATAAATTATCGACAATGGAAAAAGTGAATTTGTACGTATAAAATTAACATTGAAGAATTTAGTTAGAAGATTCATGGAACATTTGATCAATAAGGGTGATGCCATAGAGCCTGTACTCATTAGTTGTGATAGTCAGGCTGCTATAGCTTACACAAAAGACCCTAAGTTCCATGCTAAGACCAAACACATAGATATCAAATTCAATTTTGTGAAAGATATGGCAAGATGATATGAAAATGCCTTACAAGAAATGGTTGAGATCCATTTACAAAACTTATATTTAGGAAGCATATTTTCGGCATGTCAAGTCATTGGGCTTCGTGAACTTTAGAAATGTACTATGTAGAACGTTCATGAATACTTTTTGTATCGTATTTATTATTCCCAAAATACTTATTTACATATAGATACAATGTATGAGAAATAAAGTGTCATCAAGACAGATAAGTTGACCTATTCACAGGCAAAATCTGTAGTCTTTGTGTATACTAAGATGAGACAGAATTTTAACATTATCCTAGGTGATGAGTGGGAGAGATGAGCTTAAAACAAATGTCGATTTCGATTTTAGAAGAGTTGAATGAAATATTAATTAAAGGTGAGAAATCACTTGATATATCTTAAAGCCTGATTGGAGTTTTGATAATCTTGAAAAAAAGGGGAGTATGTGAGAGAGCTCATAGTTATACATTAAGTATGTCCAACTACAATCATGTGGTATTGATGTAGAATATAAAGTATAGTTCCATGAAGGAAAAACTAACAGTAATGTGTGATTCATACCACATGTGCATATGTTGACCTATAAGAGCAAGAAAACGATTTATGTGTGAGGGCCTCGAGTTTTGATTAATGTCGATTTTGGGTATCCTTATTACTTTGGCCTGATTTCGGGATTAGTATCTAATGTTTGCTATCTTAGAATGTTACCAAAGGATTATGGATGATTCGATCTACTATAAAATTTCTAGAAAAACAAGCTAGATAAGAATCACGAAAATTTTGAGAGGAAGATTATATATATATAAATAGATAAAGCATCACTATGTTCTCTGAGTTGACATTATGTATTTCACAATGTGGAAGAAACATAATCATGAATACATATTTATTAGAATCTCATCTAGAATAAGATACTGACCAGATGATTTGAGATACAACATATAATCATGCAAGATCTTACTGTAAGAAATATATACTCTGCAGAATATGTAGCAAATGCTCTTGAAGTGTGCATGGTCATACGACTTATTTGACAAGTATGAATCTTCAAATTGAGAAAGAGTTGGAGTCCCATCGTAATAGTGAGTGAAAAGCGTGTTGGTTCCATACGTTGGTACATGATGTAATAGAAATCGTTATCATATATATCATCGGTAGACGATAATATATAAAAATCATATTATAAGATAATATAATTATATTATCCATATTCTATATTATATAAATCATATTATCCATATTCAATATATATAAATCATATTATTTGTATTCAATATATATCATTCATATTTTATTTAATAAAATTTAAAATACTAATATCTTGATATAATAAAATAATATTATTGATTTTTAATTATATATTTTTTTTACACTTTTACATAGTGGGCATTTATTTATAATAAAATATAAATTATATTTATCAAATCACTAGTTAGGCCACGAGTTCAACAATCGGTTCGACCATGTACGGTTCAACAATCAACTTGAATCGCAATCCTTCGATTCGACAACCGATTTGGGCTTTAAATACGTTTAATTACTAACACACCGATAGTTAAAGTGTGCCAATAAGCAAAGACCTTTAGATTAGTTTAGATAATAGTTAGGTTTAGCAACCATTGTAACAAGCTTCCATAACCTTCTCATGCAGTCATAAATTGGGAAAATGTGCAAAAAAAACTCTTTAGTGTTGTATATGATATCCCACTTACACTTGGAGCTTTTTTTTGGTTTAAAAACCTCCTTCAGTTTACTCCCGTAACCCAAATTAGCATCTGTCGTGACTCGAACGATATTAAAACGACCTTTAAGTGCTGATGTGACATCCATAAGGCATATGGGACCCACTCTTTTCTCTCATATCTTCTCTTTTATCTCTTCTCTCTCGTCTCTCTTCCCTCCTCCCTTAACTTCTTGGGGAAAGTGTGACGCCCCAAAACCCGGGGGTCCATTGACAACCCGTCAACCTGCGGAATACTCGTGGATATCTGGGTAACCTGATACCACGGGCATAGTCTCCTTTGTACGGGGAGCTCTACCCGAAGTACAAACCTGTCCCAACAAGTTTACAATGACCACACAGGGTCCACATGCGAGTAAAATAATAGCCACTTGGGCCCCTGCATCAATACTCACAAAATATATCAACTATATACAATAGTTCAAGAGTTTTTATTTATTTAACATATATTAAAAATTCACAATTCTAATACATGCTATACAGTAATCAATACCAAAGCCACACCGCTTTCTAAACGGCCTCTAGTGAGCGTCTGCTTCGTGCACACTCTATACCCGAAATGTTGATTTAATGTGGTGAGCAGCCCAGTGATAATTTCCTACAAGGGTTACCCCACCTATGCAATATGCATGACAAACAATCACATTCAAGTAATTTCATGAACCTACTCGAATGTCTACAAGACCGATCCTGTCCCGAAGTCCTCACGACTCCCCTCTCACATATGCCTAAGCCAATGCGAGTAAATAATCGCCAAACAAAAGCTTTTGTTCTAAAACTCACTAATCGGACTCTGAAAATACATTGGACTACCCTCCGAGGAGAATTGCTAGATAACGCTCCGAAACAGTCATGGTCCTCATCCGAAGTGATATGTTGATGTCCTCTAAGGCAATTTCAAAATCTTTCCTTGAAATTCCTTTCAAAAAACGCTGCTTGCTTCACTTCCATGTCATGCACTCACTCCTAATATTCTAGTATACCAAATAAGATACGTTAACGATAACTAATTCCAACAATATCTACGCTAATATATTCACATGCATATATATTAACATAATTAAATCACATACAACATGTTATGCAAATTCACAATCAATTACACCAAAATTAGCTCACATGGGCTAATTAACAAACACGAGCAATTCATTTTGAATCACTCAACCAAACACATTTTCACACCAAAAATTTACGTGTCACTATTTACGTGAATAAGAAACCTCGTTACTCAAGGCTCACGACTCACTCCAAATAGGAATTTTCTCCACTGACATCTCAAAGCCTTCGAGACCGAAGCCATTTAATTAAAACATGTCTCAGAACATTCCTAACAAGTAAAACCCTCGGGTTACTGTTCACGGCCACCCAAATAGGAATTTTCTCCACTCGATTCAAAGCCTCGAGACCGAAGCCATTTACTAAACAAGTCTCGTAACACTTTAACAATTCATATGGCTTCAACAAAGATTAACGTTGAAGTAGGAAAGATCCCACTGGAGTCATTTAACTCCACCAAATCGGTGCCCATGCTAGGCCCTCGCCGTAGAACAACTTCTCCTTCGTCTCGTCGAAACCGATTTGTCCGACGGCTGAAATCTGTGAGAGAGAATGCAATTTCTCCTCTAAAACACAACCCAGCCACTGCATCTCTATCTCAGCACTACACGTTTTGGTCTCTTTCAAATGGGGAAGATGACAACTATTTCAGTTTTGTCCTATTATCATTAACATTTCAAAAATTCCAATAATGTCCCCTTTTTTAGATTTTCTACACTTGGCACTATCTAGGCCGTCCATTTCCATCATCTCTCTAATCTTGCAACATGTGTCACATGAGTACATGTAGTGGGTGACTTTTGTCAGCATCATGTTTCTTAAACTCGCTTTACCAAGACCACGATACTCTAAGGCTCAAAACGTGAAATTCCGACTATCTCGGAATTCGACGAAATTCGATGGTGTAACTAGATTTCGCGAGATGATTCTAACGGTGAAATCCGTTTTGTCATCCGAGATCTAGAAAATTCGATTTTTACTCGAATGACCATTTTAATCTCTTTTTCCTAAAAATCGAATTTTCTGCCTACAGAAATAGATTGTATTTTATTTTAAAATAAAAGTTAACAGAACAAAGAATTTAAATTGCATCGGGCCAAGACTCTTTGGAAAAAAATACTGTCTTTGAGGAACAAAAGGGATAATTGGGCAAACAATACCGAAACTGCCCCTCTTAGTAATTCAACTAATATTACAAGCTATAATTTAAAAAAAAAAAATCAACAAATATATCACCTCTAACTCATATCGTCTTCCTCTCTCTACGATAGGCCAAAAGAAGAAAAGCCCTAACCTTGTACTTCGTCCGTTCTGGCCTAATTCTAGCGAAAGTGGAAAAGAAATCTCATATCACAGCATGCTCACCCGTCTTCATCCCTGTCCTAACTCCTGCATTTTGGAGGCCATTTTCTAGTTTCTTCCCAGCTTAAGCTATCTCTAAGACCCACGATCCATTTGCCTCTCATCGGTGTCTTCATCATCCTCAAGGAGGAACTACCATATATCGGGCTAAAAACTCATCTTTGTAGCCAAGGTAATGTGAAAACACTATTTATGACTTATTGCTTTGTGCTACTTGAGAGTTTTGTTTTTTTTGTTTTTTTATGGTTCTATTTGGCTTTCTATTCGTTGAGTTTTTGTCATTTGCCCACCAGAAAAAAAAAAAAAAAATGTGTCTATAGATTAGATATGAAAAACCTAAAAAAAAAAATGCGTCTATAGATTAGTTTTCCTGCTAGTGTTCCGCTTTGTTAATTTGGAAAAATGGTATCAGAGCTAGGATTAAATGGGAAGAACCATTTCCGACGTGTTAGATGTGCATATTTATTACTACTTAATGTATTCCTTAAAATTAAGTAGTATGAGAACTTTAGAAACTTAAACGATCAAGTTTAGAAATATTTATAACAAATAATTTAATGACGCACTACCTATCACCAAAATAAGATTGATTGAATATGATCAAACAACAATGAATTTAATAATTAATAATTTGGCAAATTGTTATACCGAATATGAAGATCACCTAATGAATGATCATGAGGATGATGGATCATGAAGATTGAACTAGAAATAGTTTTACCTTATGAAGATTTGCCTGAAAGTAATAATGAATTAATAAAAACTTTAAAGATTATTCAAAACACTATAAAATATTATGGATCATTGACAGAGAGATACAAATCACTTGAGAAGAATTTCGAAAAGAAAATATCGTGATTAATTTAACCTCCTATATGCAACTATTCCACCTTTCGAGCAAGGAAAAGGATTTAAAGAAGAAATAAATAGAATTTTAAGAAAAATTGAAAAATGGCAATTGTGATTATAATTATAATCGAATATAGTTTATGTCATGATTATTGATTTATATAGATTCAATAGGGAAAATATATAGATTGGGAACTCAATTTAATATATCTATATTGTAACGGTTATTGGAAGAATTTGATTATTTAGAAGATTGTTTTGAAAACAATGTGATTGGGAACCTATGGATATAGATAATTATTATTCAGATCAAGAATATCAATTAAGGGAGATGATTAGATGGACTTAAAATATGCTTCGTGACAAAGAACTCTAGATTTTAGTAAAACCTTTGAAAAATTAAATATACCTAAGTGTAATTTAAAAATGGAAGAAAATCCAATGATTGAAGCCATTTGCCCAATCACAATGGCATTTTGCGTGGATAAACTTGAGTGGGTCTAATACGAGTAGATTTAGGCCTGGAGCTCTAGAACTCCCTCTTTGCTAAAAATATTTATGTTCATGAATTCGATGTGAGAATATAGTTCACGTGTATCGTTTAGAACCCAGAAAGGGAATATATCCTTTTGGAATATATTTAGATTTGGATTGTAATCGAATATATCATCACCACAGATAGATGGGGCTTCAGCAATAAGTGGCAGAATAAGAATGACTTGACGGTTTAAAAAGATATATTGGAATGGCTATGAGTCATCAGCCTCTCAGATTTTAGCGAATTTACAAGCGACTAAAACTCGAAGCTTTGTTTGGAGAAAATATCAATGAAATCATTACAAAAGTTGTACACCTTTTAAGGACTGAATTCTTAGGAGAAGGATATATAGATAGAGATTCTCCACAGTATGCAGAAAAATATGTTCATGCATTAGTAAAACTAGAGCTAAATGATATATGTCTTTTAGACAAATATATTTGCGTATTCCAGGATTATTACTACATATATATGGAAAGATCGATACAGATACCATGTACTTAAATATGTTGCTCTATTCAAAGATTTGAGATCCATGGGGATCTTACTTTGTCTGATTATCCTTTGTCCAGTCTAGGAAGAAGAATTTCCTTTTAAAAAGGAAAGATTGAGTGAATGGTGTCATCAAGCTTATCTAATTAAGAAAGCTAGATTGATAAGAAAAGAAAATGTTCTTTGCTGTAAAGGTAATAATTTGATTACTTTAATAGGAGATTTGAAAAAACCTTATGTCTCAAAAAAGAAGAAACCCAATAAAAGATTTCCAAATAGACTTCCAAATAGATTCCCAAATAGATTTGGAAGACAAAGATTTTTTATAAAAAGAAGACCAGGATACTTTAGGAGAAATTGGAATAATCAAGTTAGAAGAAGCGATTTAAAAGAAAAATCCCAAGCAAGCAAATGAATGTAGATACTATGCTTGTAATGAATGAGACACTATGCAAATGAATGTCTAATAGACTTTTAATAAGAATAAAAATTAGAAATAGATGAAGATATCGAAACAATAATTTAAGAAGATTTTATAAATAAGAAAACTAGAAGATCTACAGATGATCTACGATCAGATGAATCTTGATTTGAGAAATAGATGATAGTTACGAAGATATTAATTATTCTGCGAAGAAGATGAGTGAAATTATTGATAATCAGAATGCAGTTGAAAGTTTAGGAGATTTCTCTCGAAGATGTTTATTTGATAGTCGACTTTGAAGATTAGAAGATTGATTATAATATAACATAGTATTCAGGATTTAATAGAAAATTATGGGAAAAATTTGGATTAAGAAAAATATTATATATACTATGGCCTAAGTTTAAAAAGAAAAAGCGCATTAAATATTGAGTAACTACAATAAGATTGAAATTCCTTTATTGGAAGCAAGGGAGTTGAGTTCAGAAAAATTAGGAAGATTACTTGAAAAAGATGGGTAGTAAGGTGGATGGTTTATATTGAAACCTATACAAATGATAATACGTTCTTAGAGAAGGCATTGATACACCTAGATTTAGCATTGTTAGCAGATAACGGTGTCATAACAAGAAAGAAGCTATTAAGGTATTAGAGGAAATCTTAATGCAAAAATTAATTTTCAATATTTACCACAAGGGAAATAACATAACCTTCTCGAGATAAGGATTTTGTGATTAACTTTTAAGTTTAATTAGGATTTTAGAACAAGATTTTATGAAGAGAAGGAAACAAACTCTCCATAGCCTATCAGATTCTTATGCGTTATCAAGTACACATCATATTGAATATTTTGCTCAAAACGACTACATAGATTTACCCCTTTTATTTCATGATATTGGAAGAATCTATCCCCCAGAAACATCTAGTATAAGCTTTCAAGATGATTTCATACTTGATATAGAGATAAGCCCAAATATTTAGATTCTCGACCTTCTTGTTCGAGTTGAACTCTTACAAATAATACAGTTCATCCCAGTAAGAGAATAACGTTTAAAACACTTGAACGAAATAAAAAGATTACAAATTATAAAATTAAAGGAGAATATTTTAATGGCCATGAATGGCAGAAAATAGATATCTTGATTGATATAGGAGCCTCTTCAAGTTATATATCAAAAGTTTGACTACATATTTAGAATTTAAATGGTTAGAAACGAACTTGAGTTACTTACATTAATTTTAATAATTGAAAAGTTTTGTGTGAAATTTACACGCTGTCATAGTAATTCGATTAAGCAATGATCAGAGATAAATTACCATTAATGTGGTTGAGAAGATGAAAAGGAAAGAAATACGATTAACATTATGATAGGAGCCAAGCTTTCTAAATGTAAACCTTGGCGATTACATGAACATCTAATGATTACAATTATACAATCAGATGTCATACCCAAATGACTAATAGTCCTTCTACATATACATTCTTATGGGTTTAATGCTATCTTGATTATAAAGTTGGGCACTTTTCTTTGCTTATATTGATTAGGTTCGGGATTATGTGTCTTTCATCGGCTGTACGATGAATACCATGTGGTTACCTCCAATACAAGGAAAAGATATTTCCAATCAGAATATTATTCTTACCAAAGGAATTAAACACCCTCGAATTCTTATTGACAAGTATATTGTCAAATTACCCCTTCTTTACTTTCACAATACTGGATGTGACATTTTACTTGGAAATAATTTTCTTCAACTTTTCAAAATTATTGTTCAAAACAACATTTCTTCCTATCTTTGTCTCAAAACCCCTTGTAATCACTGGAACACTATTCCTCGTTTAAAACGGGCTTATCTTTCAGCTTCCATTCGTTTATCTCGTGGCATGGTGATTGTATTCCTTTACCATTACAAAAGCGATTTTGCTTTGCCTCTACTTAAGTTAGAATCTAGATTACTCAAAAGCCTTGATTTTTGTTCTCAGATAAAACTTAAGCTTGAATCCCTTTATGTTGAGAATCCCTTACAATTTTGGGACAACAACAAAATTTATGCAAATCTTGAATTAAAGACCAGATAAGATTATTAGAGATTGCAAAACCCATGAGACCTGTTGATCAGTTAGATGTAAAGAATTCCAATCTCAAACTAAAAGAATTATGTATTTAAATCTAATTATGTCTTAATCCCACATAATGTAGTGCTTATGGTTCGAAACCGAAATGAGATTAAATAGAATAAAGCACATGGTTTGTTAATTACACAAAACAATTAATGATAATACTAATTTTGATGTATTTTCTACAAATAAAAACATTAAGTATAAAACTAGAAATTGTGTGATGGCAGTGTAGGGTCCGATTATACTGTCAGTTTTATCGATTAGATAGAAGAATCTAAACCATTGGCCCTTTCAAGGCCTCCACAAGGACAGTATGAATGGAATCATATTACCTTTTTTGATTCATAAATCTCCCTAAGATTTTGAGGAGAAAATGGATAATATATTTAGAGAATATGATTTTATACATGTATGTGTGATGATATGCCTTATATCCTCAAAACAAAAGAACAACACCTAAAACATTTAGATATCTTTATAGATTTATGTCAAACATGGTATTGGTCTATCTAAAGAAGTCTATTATAGAACCTAAATCAAAATTTCTAGGACTATTGATTGATTAAGAAGGAATAGAGTTACAAAAATCATATTCTAGAAAAAAATTAAAGATTTTCTGAAAAATTACGAGATAGAAAACAATTACAAAGATTTCACAGGTATATTAAATTATGCGAAGGATTCATAAAAATCTTCTTGACCTCAAATATTTAGAAAATTAAGTGTAACCTCGATTATATTCACTAAAGAACACGAAAAACAAATTAGATAAAATCTCAATGTATTAACCTACCAAAGTTAAAGCTTCCACTTGATAATGACGATTTAATACTGGCGATTCATCACGATAGTACGTGGGCTGCAAGTGTTAAATGGATTCAAAATGACTCAGAAGGTATGTAATTTTTCTAGAGCATTGCACCAACTAAAGAAAGGTATCATATCAATGAAAAAGAATTTTTGAAAATAAGTATTAAAGGGATTGAAAATTTTTCTATATTTTTGTTTATAAAGAAATTTTTGCTAAATGATAATACTCAAGTCAAAGCATTTGCAAAAAATACACCCTGAAACCTACGAATACAATTTGATTAGATGGAAAACATATTGCTTTGAATATATTTTTGATATTGACATAATTCGCTCACATAAAAATGTTGTTACAGATTTCCTAACTAGAGATGGGAGGAAACCTTGAATTGATGAAGTTATAAAGCTTCTGCAGAGATGTCCACTTTTTGATCAAATCATGATTTTGGCTAATTGTAGGTCGATTGAGACAGAAAATAATTTAGGAAAAGTAAGCAAAATGTTGGTTTTATTCTTGATTTTGAAAATTGCGTAAAAGACTTTACTTCTCATGAAACTGTCCTAACAGCTTATTTAAAAGGAAATATAGATTTATCAAAAATGGATATTAAAGATGATTCGGAACCAGCTAATGATAAAAAGGATTTTGATAAAAAGGATTTTGTAAAAGGCGAATCTTCACGAAAACTATCTCTGCGATCTCGAGACCGGCCAAAAGCGAAACCCAGCGCAGAAACAGAGATTCCTCGAAGAAATTTTAAGATTACATTCATAAACCATGGAAAGATTGTACAGTCTATCTGAAACTAAACATATGATTATTGACAAATCTGGAATTTATCCTAGGATTTATTTCCTACAAGGATCAAATCCAAAGAGATTAGTGACAGTATGATTTGTTGGCATCCACTGTCTACCCTTACCACCCAGATTTTCGAAGATGCAGAGATTGGGTTGGATTCGGGAAGGTGTACAGGTTAATTTTGAAAATAATTCTCTCATCAAGATTGATGACACTTTAGCACTTGATTTTTTCAGTGCTAGTCTTGATTTTGACGAGGAACAAAAATTTCCTGTCTGGCACTTCATCCGTATGAGGAAAGTGATCAAACGAATATGAATTTCCAAACACCGCAAAGATTACAAACCCTTTCTGAAGATAATGTTCATTATCGGCGAGGCTTAGTTTTGATTGTCATCACTTGAAACAAATGGAAAGTGCTTTAAAGGCCATTTAGAACTCTGACAAACTGAAAAGGTGGGATCCGTTATGATTTCTATAGATTGCGGGGCCACCACATTTCGGCGATTTCTCTTAAGAAGATTGCTCCCAGATTGACATTGGCGAGTTATCATCATCACAATACGCTCTTGATTATGTGGAGAGAAAAGTTATCAGGAAGAAAGCTATCCTAAAGATTAAATTCGACACAAGCGGAGCCAAGAGACCTATAAAAGAAGAAAAATAGTGTGGTAACAGTATTTCCAGCCCAGACATGATTTACAGCGAAACGATGTTGAATTCCTCAATGACAGATTTAAAGAGCAAGAATAGTAAAGATTCTTATAATGAATTTAAAGATTGATTGATTAAGCCAATGCTAGCGCCCATGGTTTTTCCAACCCACATTATTACAAACCGAAACCTTGAAGATGCTTATATTAAATTAGATTTAGATTTCAAGTCCGACTATGTGTATAAATTAGTAAGTGTGTGATAGGGGAGTTCAACTTTTTCTTTCTGTCATCAAATGTAAGATTAAGTGTGTGAAGTTGCTCTTATCAGAACAGATTGTAAGTACTATATTTCTGTTTTTAGTATTGTATCAGTTATGATGATAGGCTAGAATTTTTTATTCTGAGCTATATCATAAATAAAGCGAGGAACGATGGGAATTGCCATTTCGACTTTGTGTTAGACCACAATAGGGATTTTCTCCTCGGTTCAAAGATTTTGAGGCCGAAAACTTTGACCATCAAGCCTCGACAATCCCCATCCATTAAAATGGCTCTTAACCAAACAATAAAACAAGTAGGAAAAAAAAGAGAGAAAGGTCTACTACTTGGGTTGTGCCGAACCTCACAAATCAATGCCCACAGTAGCCTTGCATTGTGGTAACTTTGTTCTTTGCTCGACCTGGGGCGAAGCGATCCGAAAGCGAGAAATCTAAGCGAGAAGTCACACTTTCTCTCTACCACAACTGGTTTCTCACCTCACACTTGCGTTTTCTCCAAATGGAGAAGATGAAGGTCTTATTCTTTATTTTAAGTCTTTGCTTAATTCCCATTGTGTCCTTTAGTTTGCTTTTTAAAAGCTTTTTGACACATGGATTAATCTAAGCCATTCATCTTCATCTCCACTCTAATCATACCCAGCATGTGTCCCATGTAATGTAGGTGAATTTTGTCACATCACATGTCTTTCTAAATAGTCAATCAGCCTTTGACGTGATCTTGGCTTGAAAATGTGAAATTCGGCGTAGCGCGGTCGACGGTCGATGTGAGCGGTAGCTAGATTTCGTGAGGCGATCCCAACGTTGAAGATGACTTTCATCATCGAGATATGAAAAATTTAGGATTTTTACCAAAATGACCATTTTACCCTTTTTTTTTCGAAAATTTGAATTTTCGGGTTTCTAAATGTGAGGTGGATAAAGTTAAATTGCAAATAGAATAAATTAGAGGACTAATAAATCTTTGATGCCTCAATTTAGGGTCCCGGGTGACATCAAATCTGTGACTGTGAAATTTCTATCTTAGGTCGTTTGCACCTAAATGATGCTGATGCCAGGACTGTGCAACTACTTTCTTGTTTAAGGATGAAGGTATATGATTTAGCCGTTTGGTGATTAAATGACTGGTTGTATGCATGTGATTGTCATGCGGTTGCATATGCACTTGTGATGTGTGCTAGTGTGCGTAATTTCGGGACAAAATTTTTTTAAGGGAAGAATGTAAACTTACAGGAAAAATTTAATTTTCCACAAAACAGCAAAAATAAAATTTCCATAATGGTTTAGGGAAGCTTGAAAAATTCTCTAGGTCTGGGATGACAAAACAAATTTCTTGGATTATGATCTCGAAATTTAGTTACCCATAAACATTTCGTCGAATTGAGACAATCGGTGTGCTGATGAATTCTTTGGGTGGATGGATTCAATGAGCTCCCAGGGGATGAGATTTCCATGAGAATCTTGGGTTATGATATAAATAAAGTTAAGTTCTTTTTTTAAAGTAAATGAGAGGCAGGAATGAAAATAAATTGTTTTTAGTGGAATGGATCGGTGAGATAGATTATTGGCTGCATTAGCAGGCCCACACATTTAACAAATAAGGACAGAGAAAAAAAAAAGAAGGGTAGGGAGGAAAGAAGAACTTTCCTGAGAGAGGAGAGAAAGAGAGGAGGGGGAAGCTCTGCCTTTCTCTCCTAAGATATGTGGAGCTCGGGTGCGGTGGAGTCTCGTATCGGGCCAAGACTTAAAGTCAGTGCGGTGGGAGCTTGGCGTGGACACCGAAACTCCTTCGTTGAGGGTTTCCTGGCAGGTTTCGTGAAGTCGACCGGGTTCGGGGAAGTGTCAGTGGGACTTCCTCGGTGTTCTTTACTTTCAGTGAGGATTCTTCCTACTTTGGTATATTTTCCATTCTAGGCTGTTGGTTGAGTTTTAATGCACTAAGGTACATTTGACACGTTTTTCCCTAAAGGGGATGTTTGGCAGCTTTTCCCTAAGGGGATGTTGTAAAATTAATGGAGTTATGGGGAATAGTGCCCTGTTTTTGACCTTATATGATGTCGGTTTTGGGGCTGATTTTTGTTAAGAAAGGGAGAATTCGGACCATCCTTGAGGAAATTGTAGCCACGGAAGACTTGATGTTAGACTTTTGAATCGCAAGTGGACCTCTATAACTTAAGTTGTAGTCCGTTTTTGGTTTCTGTGTTGCCGTTTTTGGTTGAACCTCTTGTCTAGGTTTTGGGGCCCGATTTTTAATTTGGGAAAAATGAGAAATTTGAATACTCGCTGGCAAAATTAAATTGTAGCTCCCATCTTGGACGATCATTATGACTTTTGAATCACCAATGGGACCTTTATAACTCAAGTTATGAAAATTAGAGTTTTTGGGGCTACTACATTAGGCTGTTTAATGAATTGTGTCCAGACCACAATTGGCATATGATTACTTGAATTGAGTGATATACTTGGTTGAAATTGTGTGGAAGTCAAATTGTGTGGAAGTCAAATTGTGTGTTCTAATGGTTTGGTTTCTGATGTGCTTGTATGAATAAGGCGATTACATGGCCTTGTGTATGACTGTAGTTAATGGACATGTCTTGCTCTGCAATTTGCTTTACAGGGTTGATGGATATCGCTACTCGGTAGTAGTGACTTGTGATGTCTCAGGTAATATGCGTGTATTGACATGATGGCATGGTACATGATATATTTGGAAATTGGCAGTAACAATACTAAGTGTTACAAATGATGCATGGGTGATATGCATGGTAGGCATACACATATATCACTCATTATATATGTAACATGGTATGGATAGACAATGGCATAATTGCATGATTAGTACCCAAAAAAGTGCTATTTTGAGTCCTATTTAAAATGGAACTTTTGAGTGCTTTTGCGTACTAATCATATAATTAAACCGATTGACATATGGAGTCCTTTTGTACTACTGATTTTGTTTCGAGGTAGTTTTGGTAGTTTTGCAGGTTTTGTAAACCTTCACCATCATTTCAAGCTTGGCATCGAAATTGAGCTGTTATATGCCGAGTTTGTATGGTTTATTGTCAATTTCATCATGCCTGGGATGAAGAAATAGTAAATTTTGATGCATAATGGTACAGGGACCGAGAAAGCAGCGGTGGAGAATGGCAATTTCTGGAATATGATGAAATTTTATAAAATGATATGAAATTTCCATTATCATAGTGAGCCAACATATAGCGAGAATTCTGTGCATAGCGAAATTGCGCTTTATTTTGGGTTCAAAAGCGACTGGGTTTTGGTTTTTCCATTTCTACCTCTTTGTAATCATTTTTATTTTACGGATAGTTTGGGTTTCACCCTTTTTGCTAGGCTATAAGCCATGTGATGAACTTTGCCAACCTAACATTCATTTCTTGAGTTACGACCCCTTGGTTCCCATTTTCTCTCTTCTCTCTCCTCTTTCCCTCATTTCTAGGCTGACACACCCCTTTGAGGATGACAACTCAAGGATGTTGTTAAGCCTCAAAACAGAAGAGGTTGCTGAGGTGGACCGATGTGGTTTTCTGGTGTTCCTGTTTTCATGAGGCGGGTGCCATTTGTGAGCCTCAAAACTTTCAAAACTGGGGTTTAAATGCTATTTAATGTATTTTCTTTGGTCATTTTGGCATGCTTTGGGGTTCGTGTATTCTATTGCTAGATACATGACATCCATTAGATGTCATTGAGCCACTAAAGTAGGTTAAATGCTTTATTTTCATTACCAAAACATTAAATGTCTTTCGATAAATGCTATGGTTCAAATGGGAATGTTACTAAGGGTTGGTTTTTAAGTTAAGCAAGGATCAGGTTGGAAATGACCTGTATCATTTGCCTAATGAGGAAATAACCTGAGGACACACAACCCCATCATATCAAACTAGTGACCCAAAACTTCAAGGTCTTCTTTTACAACTTATTTTAAGCGCTTTTGAACAGTTATTATATTAACAACAATAAACCACACTTTTTTATGCAAATCCGAAAATCCAAATGAGAGCCTCACCATTTTGAATCATTATACAAGTCATTTGTAAGACGAAAACCCATCCTTGTGTTCGATCCTAGAGCCGCTATCTTTGCGATGGTGCAGCTCTGGCGAGGAGTAATTTAGGTTATAAATTTTGTTGATTCACCTTGCACCCTACGTAATGGCATGGATAAATGGCGTCGTTCTTGGGGGTTAGTTGCCAAACTACAGATGATGAGTTAATGGGTACCTTAATCCTCATTACAAGTATTGGTGACCTTACAACCCTTTTTGAATTTCGTTGTTTAGTATTTGAGTTTTTTACTCCGATGATCTTCTTGCATTTGTTTTTAACAGTCATTTTATTTTTCAGCTAACTTGATCTTTTTGGCAAGACCTGTTGTCGATCTTTGCTTTGTCTCTTTTTGTGTCACAGGTGTATGCGACATTGGGATGATGAGGTATATCAGGTAGATTCTTGAAAGAGTTAGTACACCTGCAAATTGAACAAGGTTGTGGTCCCGGTGTGTACATAGTGAGCAAATGGATCCTCTACTGAAGCAAACAAGGTCATCCAACATGCTCTCTAATGAATCCTGCGACTGTCTGAGTGATGAGAGGCAGCATACATCCTAGAGTGAGTGCACCTTCCTGCATCATACCACCTGCTGATGATGTGGCAGTGAGGCCTTATCTGGTTCCCCTGCTCCGACCTTTCATGGTATGGAAAATGAGAATCCATACACCCACATCAAGGAGTTTGAGGAAGTATGCATAACTTTTAAAGAGAGATTGTAGTTGATAATAATTGTTGAAGCTAAAAGCCTTCCCATTGACTCAAAGACAAAGGCTTAAAAAATATAAGCATTCACGAGCGAGAACCATCAATTGGGTGATCTTGGTGAATTTTGAAGAAATTCTTCAGTGCTCACAAGACCAACAATTTGAAGAGGCAAATCTATACCTTTGCAGCTTATGATAATGAAAAGTTCTACCAGTGCTAGGAGAGATACATATGATCCTTCGATTACTGTCACACCATGGATTTGATACGTGGATGCTGGTGAACCATTTTTATAATGGAATGTCTCCTTCCATGAAGCAACTGTTGGAAACCATGTGTGGAGGAGACTTCATGAGTAAAAATCAAGAGGACGCCATGGATTTCCTCAATTATGTAGTTGAAACATCCAAGGCATGGGATGAACCCCGATCAGGAGAGCCCGAAAGAATGAGGCCTTGACCCATAAGGGGCCTTTTTGCCTTCGGATGATATGGAGATGACGAAAGATATCAACCTTAGCAGAAGGTGGAAGAAATTTGGAAGGAAAAAAGGAGCACATGAGGTCAACGGTGGCGAAATCCCTTCACAGAGGCTAATCTATGCTTGACTATCCAATCATTGGTCATCGAGCCTTGCCAATTCACGCCTCGGTGGCCGGTTTGTGCTGATGCAGAGCATGCAAACATAATTGGGTGAAGTGAGCCACCCCGACAAGCACTCCATATGGAAACACCTATAACCCAATGGAGGAACCACCCAAACCTCTCACGGAAACCTCTCGACCTCCGGCATACGTTCCCACAGGAGCACAATGCGACACCCCACCTCATCTCTGAATTGAGCAACCATCTTGAATTTGGGCAGCAAGGTGGTGGGAAATTTTGTAGAGGAAGCGAAAGCCATTAATGCTTTCGGTTGGTCGAGAAAATTGAAAATGTGGAAGGCTCCTTGAGCAGAATAGATGGGCTTGAGAAGCTAGCCATGTCGAAGGTAGTAACACAACGGTCATCCTATCTGCTGAGATGACCCGATCGCGGGTGCGGGAGAAAGGGAGATTCTGCCCGGACCGCGCCAAATCGAGAGTCACGTGAGCTAAGCTATGCTAGTGGCCTTGCAAAATGGATGGTAAGACGTATCACTTTGAGGTGGTAAGGAAGTGGCTTGGCAGGTGCCCAGGCTGTGCTGAGGAAACCGGAAGAAAAAGAAGAAGTGGGCAGGGGCACATATTCATTAAAGAAGATTGATGAAAAGAAACGTGCCTCCTCGTTCCCAATGTGAGAGCGAAAGAAGGCCTCAATGAAGGTATCGGGAAGTGCTAAGAGCGAGTAAAGGTGAATCCCACTTCTTGACATGATCAAAATAGGTTCCAAACTTATGCTAAATTTCTAAGGACACAGTGCCGCGATCCAAGAAAGGGTTGGGCATTGACAAAAGGCCTTCCTAAGCGAGCAATTCGAGTGCCATCATTCAAGCGAACCACAGGTGGAATCTGAGGATCCGGGATCCCCACGATATCGATCGACATTGGAGGGACTTGCATGGAGGGTAAACCTTTGTTGGACTTGAAGAATTTGGTGTAAACCCTCTTGCCATACTCGATATATATAGCCGATTGGTTTGGGGGGCTTAAGCCCTCTCGCGTCACTACATCCTTAAGCGTCGGTCTCGGTAAAAATTCTGGGGCATCGTGAGGATGTATTTGGTAAGGTGGAAAAATTCTACTATCGAGTGGTTTTGTGGTGCCGATGCGAGCCCGGTCATGATTGAGCCTAATCATGGCGCGATCATCTTAGGAAGGCCGTTTTGGTTGCCGTCGACAATCGAATGCGGGAATGGAGTCATGCGGCTTCATTTATGGCGGTATGACGGGCTCGACATTTTCTGACGTGGCGCCTGGCGGCGAAAGATGAGAGGCAAGAAGATCGGATAAGTTTTACGATTGGTCCAAGATCGGGAAACAATCTTAATAGCTGTGGGAAGAATGGGTGAAGAAAAGTGGGCGGTTGATGGAGGTATTGGCCCATCGTCACTCTAAAACGATGATTCCCCGACACACGAGTGAAAAGCTGAAACCTGAGGTTGCGCATGAAGAGCCTTTGCGGCACACACCTCTTCTTGGGCGTGAAGGAGCTCCTCCTCCTTGATCCTCCATGGTGAAATTCCGATATTCTTGTTTGGCGTTTGCGATTCTCAGAGACCAAAAGCTACCAAATAAAAAAAATTATAGTTTTAGTTGATTAAAGTCGATTTTTAGTTTATTTTATTTTAAAGTATTTTATTTTTATTTCCTTTTAGTTTTATTTATTTTAGTTTATTTTATTTTATTTTTAATTTTGGCTATTTTATTTTAATTTTTTTATTTTATTTTAGAATATGCTGATACAGGGCATAAATTTGTAATAATAAGCGAAATTTAGATCTGACTCTCAGCTTCAGAGGCCTTTCATTGCCCAAACGACTCCATTAAAAAGCCCAACCACCCGCCCACCACACCCACTTCATTCCACGCCGTTTTTGTTCACATTCACTTTCAAGCCTTCTCTGGCCTTGAGGCCAGGAGTGCCCCTCGGGTGCCTGCGTTTACGCGAACACCACGTGCGCTGACGATGCGCTGCCTGCCTTACTGCCTCGGCGCCGCAGCGGCGTTTGCGTCGCTGACGTCACTTGCACTCGAGCTGTAATGTTTGGTTGCCGCCCCTGCTTGCACGAAGCGGAGTTCACCCTGCGCGCCTTTGTCTTGAGACCACCGCTGCATGGCGTCCTGTAGGCGTCGGCATCCTTCTTGCGTACGCTGATATCATGGTTTTGTACCCGCGGGCCCATCGATTCTGAGCCCGAGGTCGGGATTACGTGCCCCGAGAGAAGTCTTTGGTACATCGAGCTACAAGCGCCACTCTCGGACCGGATTACGAGACCTCACACATTGGCCCTGCGCGGCTAGCAATCTGGTCTTGCCTGCTTCTTTTGGGGAGGCTCGGGCTTTTGAGCCCCGAATCCGAGGCGATACCAGACCCGGGTGGGACCTCGGGCCCCTTCTCCATTGCATCCGAGACCACGCGGAGGGCTGGCCCGCGCACCCCAGCGGGCCCAGGACATCTGCTTGGTGGAGTCTTCGTGGTCTAGGCACGAGCGTGTTCACGCTCCTCCGGCTGATTAGAGTTTGTTGCCCCGGTTATCCCGAGCCAGCGGGATCGGGGCGCTGATGTTTCGCGTGATCCGATTCAGGAGCGTCGATGCCGTTACCGGGACTTATGGAGAGTCATACTACGACATCTCTAGGCATTGACGGACCCGGCGATTCAGAGAGATTGATCTGCGGTTGATCCGGCGATATTCTTGCTGGCTGCCATTAAATGCTGGCTCGAGGCGGTTTCTATCCACGGGTCTTTAGCAGTTTTATCATACTGATGACATCTCGAGAAGGCGCCTGGACCGGTCGGAAGTCGGTTCCGATATCGGCGGCGCATGCGGGTACTCCATTTGTGAATATTACCGACTACGCTGGGCATGCCGGTGGTTCTAGCGAATTCCATGGTATCGGTGGTGGCCTCGATATCGCTGAGAGATGGTTCGCTCTCTCGCTCGAATACCAGGCAGAGCCTATACTCTTCGGCGATGACTTTCCCCTCGAATGCTCACTGTGGACCACGTGCCAGACGGCATGTTCCCCTTTCAACATTATGTGCGATGCGGGGAGCTATACTTTGGCGAGGCTACATCACCGGAATGCTCGGGGGATTACAGTTTACGTCCCTCACAAGGCTCGATGGCGACGTTGCTACGCGAGAGAAAGGTCCTGCCGTAAGGACTTGGCTCGAGCCGGTTTGTCCCACTGTTGATGTCGAGGTTCTTGCGGGCGAGGTCTTAAGGCGCCACAGGATTCAGGCCGCAGCTTAGGCGGTGGCTAAGTTGACTGTCCTCGAGATTTTATCGTGTCGGCGGTCTTTATATGCCACTTTCCTTTCTTCTCTGGCAGTGAGGAGAAGGCGCGGATGATATTGTAGAGACCTGGGAGGTGAAGTAACTGTTGAGGTGGAGGTGGAGAGGACCTCGGTTCTAGATTAAATCTCCTCGGTTCCACCTCCTGCCCAGGCTCCTCCTGGGAGGCTAGCGGCCCGTCCTCCGCGTGTGAGGCCTCGAGCTCCACTGAACTGCACAGGGTTTCTTGGCTGTTTGGATGTGGTCATAGCATTGGCCAGAGCGGATGGCTCTTGTGGGGTCACTCTTGCAGCCAGAATCACGCCATGCTTCTTGAGATTCGAGGCCACCTGGGGTCTCCCGCGGTCAGTGTGACAAAGCTACTGACCAGTACTCGTGATCGGGGCTGTGGGTATCCTCGCAGCCTCCTTGGATGTCGCGGCAGCAGTGCGGCGGTTTCAAATCAGGCATCTACACCACCACGAGGTGGTGGTGGGTACTCCTTCTCTAACTTTAGTCCTACTGGTAGACAAGGTTGCTCACTGGTTGGGGGAAAAGTGAAGTTGAAGTGTCATCTATCATATTTGTTTTTGTTTTTAACTTTATCAACGACTACTTGTTACTGTATGAGATTTGTTTAGTATGTATGTATTAGCAAATAGTAGCGGTGATCACTGCATTGTGATTAGTATGTATTGTGTTAGCTATGTTAAGCTTGTACTAGCCACTTTGGTTATATCAGCTTTTAGCGTATTTACATTGTTCTACACTTTTTGGAAACCATTTTGCTCCTATATTTTTATTGCTTACCCTTTCAGAGTTGAAAAAATTGAAGCCTTGTATGCTATCATTAATGCTGAGTGTTCCATGCATGATTAAGTTTTTGGTTGAATTCCAATATTCAACCTTGTTCATCCGCCTTTAGCTAATCACCGCAGTGCACATCGAGTTTTCATCAATAGGTTGAAAAGTTGCGCATACCTCTTTTACTTTACCGACAGGCCTTAGATTGGATTGTGACCCTTAATAGGTATATGTTACCCACAAAGACGATGAAGTCTTCGAATGAAAAAGAAAAAGAAAAAGAAAAGAAGAAGAAAAAGAGTGGCAAACCATGACACTTTACCTTGAAACCCGGAACACGATGCGAGGGTATATAATTCGAGCTTTTTGGCTTGGGTGCCCTAAGCCAGCTGGTTTGAGTCCGCAGACCAGTGTTCACTACATGGTGGATGCGTGGAGTTGCGAGTTGTGGGTGCTGGTTCACCGAGAAATCATTCGAAGTGGGGGTGAGCTTTGAAGAGTTGGTGATCGGCCAGTCCTTTTGACTTGATGCCTGGAAAGCCTTGTGTCGAGAAGGTTTGGTGAAGTAGAGGATTTTAAACTGCATACACAATACAATCGGTAAATAAGAGTGTGCTTGAATCTGTAGGTTGGTCATCGAGTTTAAGGTCTGGCGAGTAGCTTGGGTTGGGAGAATAGCTTAGCTTATTGGTTCAGAAGGCTGGTTACCTAAAAACAGATTTTAGTGGAAGTTCGGATTGACTTCCTTGGAGATTGATCTTCTTTGTGAAACTTGTCTATATGTGATTGTTCTCGTGATGGTTTGTCTGAGTCCCAAAATTTTCATGCGAGAAGAGTGAGCTCTCACATGTACACACACTTTTGAGCAGTTACCTTACTGCCAACATGACCTGCATCTCCTTTATTCTTTTAGCATTGCTAAAGGACGCTAGCAATGTCGGTTGGGGTGTGATTAGTACCCAGTGCTATTTTGAGTCCTATTTAGAATAGGTTTTGAGCTAACTTTTTGCGTACTAATCATATTATTTAGGCGATTACCCGACATGTATAGGTCCCTTTTGTACTCACGATTTTGTTTCGAGGAGTAGTTTTCTGAGGTTTAATAAAAACCTTCACCATCATTCAAGCGGCATCGAAATTCATTTGTTATATCTTGGGGTTCGTATGGTTTATTGTCAATTTTATTTCAAGCAGGATACAGAAGAATCTTGTTTGAAGATCATGTCTGAAATTTGCAGAAGGGACCGGAAGCAAGCGGGTGAGAATGGCAATTTCGTAAACATAGCGAAATTTTCGCAATGATAGCGAAACTTTCGCAATCATAGCAAAATTTTCTCTATATGTTGAACTTTCGCTACATAGCGAAATTTCGCTATGCGAAATTCTGATGCATAGCAGTGTTACCTTTGTTTTGGGTTCAAACGGCCCACGTTTGGTTTTTCCATTTCTACCCTCACTTTGCCAATCGCTCTATTTTGAATGGTTGGGTTTTTCACCCTTTTGTAAGGCTATATAAGCCATGTGATGAATTTTTGTAACCTAACATTCATTTTAACGCAGTTTTATTTACGGCCCCTGTTTTGGTTCCCATTTTCTCTCTTCTCTCTCCTCTTTCCCTCATTTTCTAGGCTGCCAAACACACCCCTTTGAGGATGACAACTCAAAGGATGTTAAATAACCTCAAAAACCTTGAAGACTGAGGGTTGCTAGATTGGATTGATGTGGGTTTGCGAGTGTTCCTCTGTTTCATAAAAGCGATCTTGCGTATTTGTCAATTTCAAACTTTCAAAACTAGGTTTAAATGTTATTTAATGTATTTTCTTTGGTAGGGTTAAGTGTATTCTTATTGCTAGATACCCTGACATCCATTAGATGTCATTTACAAGCCACTAAAAGTAGGTTAAATGCTTTATTTTCAATTGCAAGAACATTAAATGCTCATTAAATGCTATGGTTCAAATAGGAATGTTATTAAAGGATTTGGTTTTTAAGTTAAACAAGGATCAGATTTTGGAAATAAACTATATGTCATTTCCCTTACTAATCTGATGAAATATCTTTGAGGACACCTCGCAGCCCCATCATGCAAGCCTGATGACCCAGAAACTTGAGACTGCTTTTTACAACTTATTTTAAACTGCTTTTAGTTAGCTTAGTAACAACAACAACCACACTTTTTTTTATGCAAATCCAAAAATCCAAATGAGAGCCTCACCATTTTGAATCATTATACAAGTCATTTGTAAGACGAAAACCCATCCCTGTGTTGATCCTAGAGCCGCTATAACGCAAATAGGTTACGCTACCGATGCAGGGAGTAATTTAGGTTATAAATTTTGCTGGGATTCATAACACCTAATGGCACTCCAATCATCAGATTACGTATAATACGACTTACAGGCTACACGTGGGTGTGAGTGCATGGTAGAGATTGACATAGTGTTTGGTGTTTGATGGTATGTCATGGGTACATGGTTGATCGACACCTGTGTTTTGTGTCTGGCAGGGTTTTGCAATACGGACAACGTCCAAATTGAGCTTCCACGCTGAAATGAAAATATGTGTGTTAGGGGTATAGCAAGTTTGGGTAGATCCTCCCTTCCCTGTGGTGAAAGACCGAGATTTGAGGTTAGACATGATCACCGCAGTGGTGAAAGCGTCATCAAAATGTCGGGGTAAGTGCCAAGGTAGTCCCACGGTGTAAAACCCCGGAAATCCATGACCCATAAATGCATAAACACACGGAACTTAGGAGGCGTAAGTCGATATCGGAACCGGGCCCAATGGATTTTTGATTTATCAAACAAGCTTTTAAGTTTTTGAAAAAATGGCCATTGATGGAACATAATGACAACTTGGTTTTCACACTCGGCATATGTATGTGTGAGGGAGTCTGCGGATGACTCAGACACGTGGATAGGGGTGAGTCACATTCTCATCCATGACATGTAGACATTCGAGTAAACGTGCATGTTTTTACTTGAATGTGTGTTGTGCATTGCATGCACTCAGGTGGAGAGCAGCCCCATGTAGGAATATTTCTCTGATAGGACATTGTTCACCCCATCGTGGACTTTCTAGGGCAATGGAATGTACAAGGAGACGACGCTCCGACGAGGCCGTGATTGTGGAGAAGGCCAATATATGGCTTTGATAAAACTTTTGTAAAAAGTAAATTGTATAAAAGAATTGTAACTAAATTCTTTTGTGACTATTGTCTAAATAGTCGGGTATGTAATTGCAGAAGAGGTTGGGATCTAATTTTAGGGACTCAATTGCTATTTTCATATTTTAGATTTGAATGCTGAATGAGTCTGGTCCCTGGGAAGGACACAGGTGGTGCCTATGTCCCGTGTCCACAAGTAGTTGGTATAGGTCCGGTACCAAGACTTATGTGCAAGATGACCTAAGATAGAAATTTCACGGGTTGACGGGTTGTCAACGGCACCCTCGAAAATTGAGGTGTCACAAGCAAGGGCTATAATGGGGTCCAAAAGAGGATAAGGCCAAACATGGCCTTATGATAAGAGCAAAATATCTCATTTTGGGGGATTAAACATTTTAGAGATAAAGGAGAGTTAAGGCACAGTTTTAGGAGAGAAGCCATTCTATGTTGCTTTTCTCCATTTATTCAAGGTGCTATTTGGCTCAAAGAAGAAGAGAAGAAATCCAGGTTTTGAACTCTAATATTTGTTAGTATGGAATACTTGTATGGAACTTATATGTATGGAAATTTCTCATTTGAAGTATGGATTTGTTGGTGAGGAAACCCTCATACCTCTCTATTTGCCTATGTTTGGGTTGGAAGAACCCTATCTCTGTATAAAAGTGATTTTTGTTGGTGTTAGTTCAATTTTGTGGTTGATTTTGGTTTTGCTGAAAATTTCTGTGTGAAAGAGGCAAACCTCACAAGTGAGTACCGTATACGTTGAGCACCCGTACTCAAAGTTGTTTTTTGTCTAGAGGATATTGAATACATGGAAATTCATGTGCTTTTGATATAAATGTTCAAATGATGCATAGGTATCATGTCAAATACTTGCCACAATGATATCAGCTACAAAGGAAACGCGCCAAAAAGGTGGCAAAAGTCAAACACGGATGAGTAAGCATGCACATATAGCACTCATAATATATGTAACATGGTATGAATGAGCAATGACATAATTGCATTTCATATGCACGGGGACATCGTGTCAATTTGGGTGTTTGTGCATGATATTGATTATTCACCATTCTTGGTGAATGTGTAGTGAGCTCGGAAATTGGGACAACGTCCAAAATTGAGACTCATGGGTGTAAAACAATAATAATAATAAATCATGTGTGCATGGGTGAAGCAAGATGGGACAGATCTCCCCCACCCCAGGGTGAAAGACCCAAATTTTATTATTGGTTAGACATATGTATCCAGCGATAAAAGTTCACTAGTGTCTGGTTGCGTGCGGCTCACAGGAGACCTCTGAAATTCACAATTCAATAAAAAAAAACACACCCGGATTTGATGAACAACAAATATCGAGGGTCGTTTATCGGCTAAGTCATCATGAAACACCAATGACGATTTTCACACTTGACATATGCATGAGTGAGGGAGTCGATGAGGACTCGGGACATGGGACAGGGTGAGTAACATTCTCATCTATGACATATAGACATTTGAGTAGGAATGCGTATGTTTTTACTTGAATGGAAATGATTACTGTACGCAAGACCAGCAGCAGAAATTCTTGTAGGAATTATTATTCTTTATTGGGTATTGCTTACCCCATTGTGGGACTCACTTTCAGGTACAGGGAGTGTACAGGGAGATGACGCTCCGACGAGGCTGTGATTATGAAGGAGGCTAATGTGTGGCCTTGATATTACTTTTGTAAAAAGTGTTTTGTATAAAAGCATTGTAATTAAATTCTTTTGGGACTATTGTCTAAATAGTCGGGTATGTAATTATGATAAGAGGGTTGTGATCGGACTCTTACGGGCTGTAATTAAGTGTTTTACTTTCATATTTTAGATTTAAATGTGAATGAATGGATCCTGGTAAAGGGATGGATTGAGGTGGTGCCGAGTAACTCGCGCGTCCACTGTGTCATGGATATAGTCAGATATCGGGGGATATGGACAGATGGACCTTGTATGGTCATCACTACTTTTGTTGAGACCCTGGATGGGCTATGGTTATATAAGTTGTATGTTGGGTATAGCTCTCCGAACAAAGGAGACTCTATCCAATTTTTTTGTGAAAATATGGATTCCGATAAACGGGACACAACAGTATGGTATCGGGTCACTTGAAATCCATAGGAATTCTGCGGGTTGACGGGTTGTCAACGGGACCCTCGGGTTTTGGGACGTCACACTTCACATGGAGAATGATGGAGAACCTCCAGCTATGGAGAGAAGTTTAATTGATTTAGAGTTTTTTCCCACCAAATTGTGGAATTGTGGACTCCGCATTTTTTTCTATTATACGTTTTCCACTAAAAAGGTGAGACTCATTTTTATTTTTAAAAAACCATTTTTAGAAAACGGTTTGGAATCGTCAATTATTTTTGTTTTATTTTAAAAGGAAAAACAAAATAAGAAAGAAAAACCTTGAATGTAACTCATAATAAAAAAAGGTAAGTCTAAGAAAACCGAGTCTAGGTCTAGGAATCAGGTTACTTATTGGGAAAGTACAATGGAAGTGTAGCACCCCTCTAAGCTCCTAAAGTCGGGTCACTATTAAACAAACTAAGGAAAATATTACTTTTGAATAATCAATTAATGGATACCTAAGCATGCAAGATATATAAAAATAAATAATCAAGTAAAGTCAGATGAGAAAAATGTGTATATGGATGACATGTTAGGAGCATGACTAATTAGGAAACAATGTTCGTTCAATATCAAAATACAAATTATTCACATTCAATTAAAAATTGATTATAAATCACATGTCAATTATTTATTAAACGACATATATGCATGTCGGGCACCACCTAAGCCCATTTATATAGCTAGCGCCAGCCTAATTTTCAAGATTTCATTTTATAGGAATTGTAGAATTAATCATGTGTTTGGAATGTTTGAAAACCGGTTTGAAATTGAAAATTTGAAAATTAGAAGTTAGCAATTGAAGTTTGAAAATTGAGAATTTTGAAATGAAATTGAAGTTTGAGAATTTTGAATTAGGATATTGGAAATTGGATTTTGAAATTAAGAACTCATGTTTTATAAATTTGAAACTCGAAAATTTGTAATTTGGAATTTAAAATTTTGAAATTGGAAATTGGCGACTTGAATTTTGAAATTGGAGACTTGAAAATTTGAAATTGGAAATTAGGGTACTTTGAATTTTGAAATTGAGAATTTTTAATTTTTAAGGAAAAAGAGATTGAATTATTAAAAAAAAAAAAACGTGAACAACCAATTTAATTAAATAAACAAAACACGACAATATAATTTGAAGGAAAATAAAATAATAAGATTATAAATTAAATGACTAATTAAATATATATATATATATATATATATATATATATATATATATATATATATATATATATATATATATATATAAGTCGTGGATTAAAATATCGACGATATATCGTGTATCGGTGTCAATTGATACGATATACAATATCGATAATTGGTTGACAGAAATATCGGCAAAGAATTGAAAATAGCGTCGATATATCGGTTTGGAGGCGATCTATTTTCGATTTTATTGAAATATTTCAAAAAAAAAAAAAACAATATTTAAGGTGGGTGTCTCATTATAGAGCAAAGAAATATGAGATAAAGAGATGTGAGAGAGAAAATGAAAAGTTTTTCCTTAATAATTACTATCATTAATTATTTGTAGAAAATAGGAGAAGATCAAGAGACGGTTGAAATTATTATGTATTTCTTAATAATTACTATAATTAATTATTTACAGAAAAGATGAGAAGATAAAAAGATAGTTGAAATTATAATGTCTTTCTTAATAATTACTATCATTAATTGTTACAAAAAATTAGAGAAGATCAAAACAATAGGAGAGAAAATGAAAGGTCTTCTTTATTAATTAATATTATTAATTTTTAATAATTAATATTAAAATTTAGATTGAACAAATTTTAAATTAAAAAAAGAACGACAGTAAATTTTTGGGAATACAAACAATTTAAAAAAATTTATTAAATGAAATATTTTGAAATTGTTTATAGTATTTTTTAGAATATTCTAAAATAAAATAAAAATATAAAAATTAGTTATAGTATATAAACGTTTAACTTAATTATTTTAATGTATAAATCAGAAAATGAATTTTAATGTTTTTTTTCAAATCTAATTGATATTATTATTTCATATACCTTCAAACTAATTTTGATATATAAATTGAATATATCTTTAAATTTTGAATAATTTATAAATAACTATATATTTTCGATATATCTGTAAAATCTAAGTATCGATATATTCGTCAAAACCATCCTTGTATATAAGACAATTAATTAAAAAAATATCTATATAAAAGAAGAATTTGTAAATAAAAAGAAAGTAAAGAAAAAGCTTATCGGGTTGAATCGCCTTCCAAATCGAGACAATCTTTGAAGCCAGGATTGCGTTCCAAAATTGGGATCTTTAAGGCCAAATTATTAAAACTTTTAAACTAAGCTCATTATCCCTTGAAACAAAAATTCATAGACAAGTTTGGACCTCCAATTTGAGGCCTATTGTTCCAAAACTTTGCTCTGAAAAAAAATAATAATTAAGGACCATTAGGGCTTCCCACTTCTCAGCGGGAAGCCCATCATTTATTTCCTTCTTTCTTCTTAAACTAAGGGAAGATGCTATTTCAATGTAAAGTTAACAAAAAACCTAAATTGCTCTCATTACCTCATAGTAAAAGGGAAAAAACACCATAAAATCTCCAAATTTTGGGATGCATGGAATTTGATTTAGGGTCTTAATTATTAATTCGCATTGGGGATGTAGCGTATTAATCACGTCGGCGCCATTAACATAGGTAATAACTCCCATTTGCATATATGACATTTTGTTTGATGGAAGAGATAGGGACCTACTAACACCCCTAACTTGTCTGGTGCATTTTGAGATCAAAAAGTTTAGAATCAAATGGTTTCTTGCCAAAACCTCCTTGCCGGCCAAATCATGAAATCACATTAGGCGAGATCATGTGGAAGGTATATAGGGATGTGATTTATGTCGGTTGATCGTGTTTATGTCGTGTTAATTTACGGATCGTGTTAACGATGCGTCTAATCAAACACAGTCATAGATAATAGCATTAATAAACATTCGTTCTCCTAAACTAATCTATATAATATTCGTGTTAAGTAGGTTGTAGCGAATATGACCTATTAATTTGATTATTTAAAATAATAAAATTATAATTAATTATCCATGCATGTTTAACATAAATAACCTTAAATTTAATATATTGATTAATTTTATTATTTTAGAATTAATAGGAATTATAGTGTAGTTATATTTAACTATAAATAATTTATTAAATAGGTTAATTAATTCAACTCTTAATAATTAGCAGATTGTGAGTGTGTTAGAGATCAAATGAATATGACATACCATTAGCGTGTTAGATGGAATTTATGCGAATGATCAAATAGATTATACTCAATAAACCCATAAAAACCGTGTTGGATTCAGTGTGAGTATCAAATTTTACCTGTCCACAGATAGCCATACCATCAATCTGCATTTGTTTAAATTAAATATTTCTATCATTGTCAGATTTGAAAACAAATAAATGCGGTGAAAGCGGGTTTGGCGACATCTGAAGTGTCTTATCACCAGTGTTTAAATTATTTTAATATTTATTATATGAAGTGTATATATTATGATGTAAAAATTATATTTTTATAAATTATTTTGATAAAAATTAGTATATAAATATAAAATCACGGCTTTTATATGGTCAAGTTGACAGAATAAGCCAAGCCCATTCAACCTTGCCCAAAATGCTGATAATGAATTAAAACCCATGCTTTAAATCCATCTCCGTGTGCCCCATTAAAGGGCAGGACGGGCGAGGCGAGCGGAATAAAAAATGCAAAATGACCCCTACCACAATGAACCTTTAGCTGAAGTACAGCCGAACCTAGCTAATGCCCTCAATTTTGCATTTGCCATATATCAGGTGAACTGATCCAAAACATAATTATATAGCTTAGGTGAAAAATTATGTATCATTAAGCGAGGGTTTTAAGTTTGTCAATTTATACCCGACTCTAAAATAAATTCCTCGTTCCGCAACTGCTTTGGCCCCAAATTATACAAGGCGATGCAGGATATCTTTAAGTCAAAGGATGTGAAAGGAGTGTAACTGCTTTGCTCTGATCCTCAAATATTTGTTAACTTATTCTTGAATTGATCCAGTTACTGGATTATGAATTATGATGATCAGGCAAATGTCTTATTATTTCCACCATATCTTTCAAAGTTCAACCTAATTAAAATAAAATATTGATTTGATCCATTCAGTTAAATATTCATCACATGGCATGTGTGATCGTTTCGATTGTCTGTGCTGAAATTATTAAAAATACCAACCACTCAAGAAGAATTAGAGCCATGGACCTTAGAATAATTAATTAAACAGTTCCATCCCATGAATGTGTTTAATGAAGGTTAACTGTAGATTAAACTTTGCATATATTTTTTCGAAAATATAAATTAGAGGTTAGATGACATATCTCTGCATTAGTGTACCCCAGGTTATACTCAGCGTACTACTTTAATATGAAGGATGTAGGTACTGTTAGATTTACTGTGCATAGTGTAGATTAGGGTTGAGTCGATTTGGTTGTTAATAATCCCTTGTTATTAGGGACCACGATTAGTGGTTCATTCTGACCTGGTATGTGTAGCATAGTGCTTATCACGATTGCTCTTTTCTCTTTATTTTTTAAGTGGACTTCAAGTAGTTGTATGGCTATATAAGCCAACCTCTTATATATCGATCAATCTCTCTTAGGTTAATGGTTTTATTTGTTGCTCTAATATATCTGCATTAATTATAGGCCCAGGCCCCTTAAAATCGAGCTTGTGATCTTTGAGGTTCTTGTAAAGCAAGAAGATGACAACCGAAGGGAATTTTGTGCAGCCAGCCATCCCTCGCTTCGATGGACACTATGACCATTGGAGCATGTTAATGGAGAATTTCCCTGCGATCTAAGGAATATTGAAGTACAGTGAGTGGCTATGTTGAGCCGGGAGAGTGGTCGCATGGAGGCAGGAAGCACGTGAGGCTAGATAATTTAAGTTTGAAGATACGAAAAGTGAAAAATTATCTCTTTAGACTACAGATGGTGTGTTTCTGAAACATCTCAAGAAAATGCACGAAAAGACATTTGGGACTCTTGAAGCGAGTTTGAGGGCGGTATCCAAGCGTGCTCAATTGACAAGCTCTTGTAGTTTGAAATTCTTGCAATGAAAGAGAGGAGAAAGTGGCGAATATTTTGGCGACAGATGGTGATTTTAGAGCAAAATGCGACTTCATGAGGGAAAAGAATGGAGGATGTGGTGATACGTGGGAAAAATTCTTCGCTCCGCTGACCCTAATTCGCTTATGTTGTATGCTCCATCGGCTCCGAGATCTTCTGCACTCTCTCTCCGTCGGCTTGACTTACAAAGCTCTTTGTTGGTCCATGAACAAGAATGACTAGCTCTGTTGAAGAAAAATTGTGAAAGCTTCACTTGGTGAACCTTTCGATACCTTCCCATATGGGTGGGTGGTGGCGTGGGGAGAAAGTATGGACGTGGGCGAGAGTGTTAAGGCGTGATACAGGCCTCAATGAGTCGTGGGACAAATCCAATGTAGAATGCTTTCGGTGTCATAAACGTGGTCACTATCAATATGATTACCTGACCTCATTTGAAAGAAGAAACAAATTTTGTTGAATCCCGAAGGGTGCTCTTGATAGCCTCGATTCGAGAAGGCTTCTGACTCAAATGGTATGAATATTTATATAAATCATGGCGATACTCAATTATTAAATTAATGACTTTTTAAAGAACATGTCAAGTTAGAATCGTCACTGTTTTCTTGATGAGCCGAGGAAGCCTCCATACATTTGTCGCATATGTATTATAGCTGGCAGATGTTTTGATTCAATTTGAAAAACAACCTCGTCGGTATGGGACCATTTGCATGAACACGGGTCTGACACAGAGACTTGAAAATTGATGTGTGACGATTCTTGCCTCATGGTCTGTCTTCAAAGTCATGATGACAGAATCGTACTCTCCCTCCGACTCTCCCGACCTGTCTCTGAAGTGTGTAAACTCAGATGCCAAGTAACATTAGTTGTGACCCATTACCGTCTAGTCCATGAATTTGATTGGTGAAACTCTATATCAGAAGAACATGGTCATTGGCCTACCTCCTATTCAACTTCAAACTGACATATGTGATGAATGCACTGTAGGCAAGCAGCCTTGTGACTCTTTTCCCCTTTGCTCGACCTTAGTGTTTGTTTCTATCTTGGGTTAGTTTCATTCAGGTTATCTTTTGACCTATCGACCCGGCTTCATGAGTGGGAAGAGTACTTTCTTACCTTCATTGATGATTCTGATGTTCATAGCATTAGGTCTATTTTACATGAAAAATCTGAAGCTTTTGCTGCCTTTCAAAGCTTTAAATCCAAAGTAGAAAAGATGACAGACTATTCTATTAAATGTCTTACTTTGATCGTGGTGATGATTTGTGCGACATTGTGTTTATATTGTGACAACATTCAGCGTCAACTCACTGCGGCCTACCTCAGCGAGGAATGGCGTGGCGAGGAATCGCTATTCTCCGTGTTGTTGGCAGCGTGGTGTTGGATGATCTTCCCCAAAACTTTTTGGCGAAGGCATCGGTGGTGTGCATATTCTAAATCGAGTCCACCTTTGCAGTCAGGCGACCATGATACGAAGCGTTAGCGTGAAGTGTGTGGCTCGCTTCAAATTGCGGTTGCCGTTGTACATGCAGTTCAATTAGACCGAAGTGGATGACGAAAGCAAGCGCATCTTTCTTGGCATCGTTTGAAGAGTCAAACTTAAGCATGTAACCCATCCACGAAGAAACTCATCTACAATTCGTGGCGTCAGGGTTGTGAAGATTGAGACACGGATGCGCCGCACCACCCTAAATGCGGCTCTTTATTGGCCAGACGATCGAGTGATAACAAATAATGACTAGTATAATATTGGAAGGAAGGCGGCGTTGGCCTGGTTAAGCAAACCACACATGTGATTTACATCTGACAATTTTGTTTTTTTGTGACGTCCAGCCTGGCGGGTATGTTAACACCTTCTTAGCATGACACCGCACCTCCCACATTGAACCTTCTTCCGCGCGGCATACCTCCATTGAAGATCAGCCACTTTCTTCCTAAAGCGGCTAGCCACGACGGCCAGCCCAGTTGATGATTACTGTGGTGGAGATAGATGTCAGATGATGACTCCTTTGCACATTTGGCTTTGTTCGTGGCGATCCTATCTACTTTGGTTGAAGCGGGTTCGATCGCCATGTGAAATAATATGGTTATCAGATGTCCGAGTCCATTGAAAAATGACACATAAACTCTGAATTTACCTCGGAGAGAAAGCGAGTGGGTGTCGAATGGATACTCTGAAAACAAGCTCAATGAAAAGGTGAAATTGATCAATAGAGGCCGACTAGTGGCAAAGGTTTACAAGAATATGGGTGATTCTCTGGAGGTCTTTTTGATTACTGTCTTGATACCATCCGTTTGGTGATGTCTCTTGCAGCTCAAAATTGCTGGACCATTTTTCAGCTGATGTGAGGAAATGCTTTCTTCGCATGGTGAGCTCACGGAACCAGTTTTCATTGACCAACCTCGAGGATACATGCAGCCGGGGAATGAGCACAAGGTATACAAGTTAAAAAAGGCGCTATATGGCTTAAAGCAAGCCCCAAGAGCATGGTACAGTCGCATCGAGGCTTTCTTTCTCAAAATTGGCTTGAAGAAATGCCCATTTGAGCAAACCTTATTCATCCGATGGAGAGGTAAATTCTCATAGTTTGTTTTGTACGTAGATGATTTGATTTTTACCGGAAATAATGAAGACATGTTCTTGGAATTTAAAATTTCCATGATGAAGGGTGGTATGAGTGATTTGGGTAGAATATCATTACAGGCATCAAGGTAACCAAACCTCAGATCAGGATTTTCGCATCGAAAATATAATCAGATGTTCTTAGGTTTGGATGGAAGTTGCAGTCATGTCTTATAATCTGTTGTTGCTGTTTGTCATCTAAAGATGTTGAAGGAGAAAGAATTAATGACACCTTGTACAAGCGGATAATGTTAGCCTCATGTACTTAGCTGCGGACGGATATAATGTATGTCTGACCAGCCACAAAATGGAGTTCATGGAAGAGCAGGCCATCTTTGCACTTTCAAGTTTGCGAAAGAGTTCTTCGTTATTTAAAAGGTACAAGCAACTTTGGGATTCTTTATAAAGGGAAAGGATAACAACAGTTGGACTATGGTGATAGTGATTGTATGCGGGGGATTTGGAGGATTGGGAAAAGCCTGCCAAGATACCATGTGTTTTTCTCGTTCAGACGATATCATGGTGTTAAAAAACAGTAGATGATCTCTTTTGTCAATATAGAGTGAATATATTAATTTGCATCTGTGTCATTTATATGGCAGAAGATTGCTTGAAAATTTGAAGTATGTTTCAGTGGTCCTGACAGTTTTCAGTTGTGACCAATGGTTCTTCTCAACTTTCAAAAAATCAGTTCGCGAAAGCAACACATTGATACTCGGGTTCCATTTTCTCGAAGTAGACTCTGAAAGGAAGGCCTGGAGTTAACGGAGTTAATAATATATTGCTGTTGAGTTCAAAAACAGTTCAAATATATTTACAAAACCATTGAAGCTTAAGAGACTGTTTGTGTTTGAGTTATAGTGTTTTACAGATAGAGATAAAGCGATGTTTTGTGTATAGCATGGATTTACAGGAGATTGTTGAATTTACTATATGTTTTATGATGTAGTTGAGTTGGTCAATTGGTTGTTAATATTGCCACATTATTAGGGACACAGTTAGTGGTTTGTTAGGTGACACACAGTATGTGGCCTCAGGTGCTCTTTTTGTTTATTTTTAGGTGGACTTAAGTGATTTGTATGTGGCCTGTATAAGCCAACCTCTTATGCATAATAAGATAATCTCTCTCTTGAGTTAGTAAGTTTTTCATTGTTAACTCTCAATATATATCTAAATCTGTAGTGACGCAGTTCGGATCCATTACTCGATAGGCTAGACACTTTCGCGCAATCCCACTCTCTAACTTTGTCATGAAAGACACACACATTATATTAAACACATATGACACAGTGATCGAGTTCTGAGACATAGGGATCTGGGTCATAACAGTTATCTATGTGTATTAGAAATTTGGTATGATTTTAAATAAACGACGAGAAAATAAGTAGAAATAGATATTTATCCGTTTCTAATTACTAATCCTTTAATAGGATAATCCTTGATGAAAAACATGTTTATTTATTTATTTCTCAAAGATAAAATTTTGATAAGGGAAAAACAAATTTTATTTATGTTTGTCGGATAATCAGAATAGGGAAAAAAGTTTTATTCATAAAATCAAACAGAGATTTGAGAATCAAACCCTGTAGTTAGAATATCATCTCCGACCTCAAAAGTGTACATTCCCTTATCTTGCTTTTTCTTCTTCCTCTTCCCTTAAACAATCATCTGGGAGGAAGGCGACAGCCGTCGTCAGAATTCCACTTTTCACAGTTCATTGCGTGTTATCTGCAGATGAACCACACATTATTGTGCTATAAATGGATACTCACTCAAGAATTTAATAGAAAATATATTTGGCACAAGGCTTACTCTGTCAGTATATTTGGTTCTCAATAATCTATCTACTGTAAAAAAAATATAAAAAATATAAATAAATTTAACAATTATAAAGATGAAAGAATAAATAAATGAATTTAAAAGAATATATAAAACTTTTTTTTGAAAGGATATATAGTTTTCCTCCAAATTCAATTGGAATTTAACAATCT
This sequence comes from Tetrastigma voinierianum, assembly GCA_016808115.1. Taxonomy (NCBI): domain Eukaryota; kingdom Viridiplantae; phylum Streptophyta; class Magnoliopsida; order Vitales; family Vitaceae; genus Tetrastigma; species Tetrastigma voinierianum. The sequence goes on along the minus strand of JAEQBH010001887.1, from coordinate 172,020 downwards.
AAGAAAAATTATTACATTATCGTCAGTTTTTGTAAATGATTCTGTTGTAACGTTTCAAACAACACTAAGAATTCAGAGATGACCTGAGGAAAGGTTCATTACCAACTAAAATTTGATTTACATTTCAATAAAAATCGTTATCTTTTCCTTTTCTTTGCATTATAGCATGGGAGACTATCGGATTAAAAGGCTAAAGGCTGTTAATGAAATGACCAAATAACAATGATCTGTAGAAGTACTTTAGAGTTTATCTGACTCAGTGCTTTAGGTCTTATGGATCAGTCAAAGGTGCATGTAGTTCAGATCAGGACATCAGTTAAATTATTATTAAAAAAAAGAAGTTATCCATTAATGTCATCTAAGTATTTTTAAATTAAATTTCTCTCAAGAGAGAATTCTACCATTTGCTTACAGAATAATTCTTATTCATATGGTGGATGTAGAGTATATTCATCTACTTTGGAAAGATTGATAAAGGATCCATGGTTGAGAGTACCTGGTGATTAGGATTCTTAGAGGAAGAAGGAAGAGCAGTTGGGGTTTGAATATCTTCATTGTTTGCATTCTAATATCCTCCCTATATATGTATTAGTCTGTTACTGGATATCTATTGTATACAACCACAAAAAGTCATGCTGTGAAAACGTTTCCTCTTGCTGAAATGTGTTACAGCTTTAGATGTCTCACATCAGTGTATAGATCCAAATTATTGGAAAATATCTTTACTGTGTGAAACAAATATCAATAATCTTCCTTCCAACCACCATTTCTAAAATCATCATTCAAAACTATAAACATCAGACAGGTAGGAGACTACTCCAAAGTTTTTTAAAGAACTACCAGGGTAACATACTCACTGTGTTCTCTTTGCACTCCAGCAATGACAGGGAGCTGTCTTTGGTTGGGCATTATTTGGCTAGACCAAGTCTGTGTCTGGGTTCAAAATCTGCCGAATTCTGAAGGCTGTGGTTTGATATCGAGATGGAGTATTTGGGTAATGCAGCTACTGTGTAGGTACTCTAAACCATGACAATGCTATTGCCATTTGATGATTCTCCATCTAAAGAGGTGTCTATGTTTGATTATAAATATATGTCTTACTTCCTCAGTGATCCATTGGGCATGAATCCATAGATGAAGAGCTCTTTAATGCCCTCAAAGCAGAAGCCTAAGAACACAATATTTGTGATCATAACATTACTGTGACCTCATTGATGAAATATTCCTCCATGGCATGAGAATAAGCTCAGACCTTCACCGCACCCCTAGCCGATCGTCGGGTAGCTTTCTTCTTTTACATTTTCATAGCCTCCTTGACCTAATTTGTTTTTCTGAATGAGTCAGTTGTTTTATTACATCTGATAGTATATCTTTTTAGACCAAGGATGTACTTTAACCAAGAAAGTACCTATCTTTTGAGATTTATCTTATATTTAAAAAATAATCCATGTGTTTATTGATTTTTATTTATGAAACCAGATGAGAACTGCCACCACAACTAAATAATAATGCATTTGTTTGAACTGAGGAAAATTCAGATTAAAATTCTGAATACTTCAGATCATGTGTGAAAGAAAAAGTAATCTCATTTCTGGAATAACTAAACTATAACACAGTTTGTATAAGACACTAAAACTTTGGCTATTAATCCATATCAAAAAGCTAAATGAAAGTGTAAGAGGAAGAATCATTTGGATGGATGTATTTACCTTTAAGAATCATGATTCTGACATCAGGCTTGTGGTCTGCAACATGAGCATGAAAGAGTCAAATTTTATTCATAAGCAATAAAAGTTCCTTAAATTAAGGTGCAGCTTGATTAGCAATAGGAAAGGCAGATGAATGATCTCACATTTGTGTAAATTTTAAATGGGTTTACTAATATTATGGATTATACTTAACCAATTGCTTCAATGGAAAGTGGAATAATTCCACAGAGTCCTCTGGTACTGAGAACAAAATTGAAAGGTTGCAGATAACCTCTTGGGAACTTATTTCTTTGATAAGATAAATGTCCGAGAGCCTACTTGCAGCCATCAGTGTCTCAGAGCTTACTGGATCACCGAAAAAATGTACATGAAAGTGGAATCGTTGTCTCGATCATGCTCCTTTGAGAAAAACAGAATTAAATTTCCACTATCCATCAGGTAGATCAACAAATTGATTGCAGCATGACCTGACTGAAAACTGTGTTGATTTGTGTTTCTATCAAACACCTAGTTGGACAAGCAAACAGTGAGGTTGTCGAGGAAGAGGTTTTATTACAGTGAAGTATCTTCTTAATATGGGGATCAAAGGTAATCACAAATTTACAGTTGATCACATGGAATTTAAAAGAAAATAGAAACTATTATAACATGCAAACAATTATTATGTGTTTAAATCATTGATCAGTGTGTCATATGAATATGTTTGAAACTTTAAGGAAAAGTTGGTCTTTTAACATGGTATCGGAGCTTGGCAGTTTGACGGGAGTGTGGGTTGAACCCTCTCAGCACAATTTAATCCCCATTGTTTTTGAAAAGTTGGAAAGGATATTTGGTTGTTTGGCTCTTAAAGTGAATGTGGAACATAGTGGGGAAAGAATCGCAGAAAATGAATCGATGTTCATATTAAAGCATGATCTTGAACAATTTTGGAAGGTTGATCCTTTAACATGGTATCGGAGGCTTGGTTGTGAAGGGAGTGCTTGGGTTCGAGCCTCTCAGACTAATTTAATCCCAGTTTATTGTTAGTCAGGAAGGACTGTTTGGTTTGTTGTCTCTGATGGGTGTGGGGCTTTTTGCACGTGTTGAGGAAAGTGGTAAGAAAATCAGTGATAGTCCCATGCTAAGCATAGTCTTACAAGCTCGAGCTTTTAAGGAGATTTGAGTTTAACATTATGGGGCCTAAACTGCTGGTTTCGGTGAGTAGACACTGTGAGTCTCATCAAACAACAATGAGATACCCAAAACTCGTGAAGACTTTCTGAGCATATTTACTTCTTCAAAGTTCATTTGCCTAGTTGGAAGCTGGGGGACACTATAACAAATATGATTGGTCAGAGCAACAGATAGGTTGGAAGCCTTCAGGTGTGTGTCACACCACCCACCCATGGTCTGCATTCTATTTAGTATCATCAATAATCCATAGCTTCACCGAATCCATCATTCAAAACTTATTTCCAGAGATGCCGAATCATTCATCAGGCTGGTGGTGACATTGACACAAGAACAGTGATACTAACGTTAACTCCCAAGGTTTCCATCAGTTGGAATGGAACCAATCATGAAATAGCCAGTTTCAGTACTGGATGTATTATTTCTGCTTCTACAACTACATTTATTTGGGGCCAAAGAAGCTGGAGTTGTAGATGAGCAACAAAGAAGAGGGTAAGGTTCACAGTGAGAACCTCAACCCAAACAGGTAAGCATGGTGTTCAAGAATCTTGAGGGACAAGTAGTGTTACATAAATCTAGCCTAGTGAGCCTCAGAATATGATTGTCATGATTGATTTTCAAAACCCGGAAACTTTCGGACAAAATCTGTATTGATGGGATTTCGTTCTGGCACTCGATCTTGATTTCTGGAAGGCCACAATTATGATGGCCGGGACTCCCCAGAAGGGTAGGCAATGTTTTCCATGCTTACTAATCATCTTTATTAATTTTGTAGTATTGACTTTTTAACTTTTTGGTTGGATATCACTGTTGAAGAATGGCTAAGGCATCTCCATTCCTGTATTTTAATTTTATGGTAAATGAAGTCAAGCTGGATAATCGAACTCGGGTCTTTGATAAACAGAAGGCATAATGAAAATCCATCTCAACCACCTAGAAAAGAGTCACTGGCTAGAAAGTTTTGAGAATTTACCTCTGATGTTAAGATTTTCAGAAATAAATCTCCGGAGAAAGACTGAAGCAGTTGCAAAAATGTGGACAGAAAAACTGTTTTCAATATGAAAAAGGCATGTGGGGATGTGTGCCCACATTCATTCATTCCTTATAAAAAGAAGTGAGGTGAAAACAGGTGGTACAGGCATTTCTTCATTCCCCAAAGCCAGGAAACTACCTGCTTAGGCACTCTTTAATAGGGGCACCTGTACTATTGAACGTGCTCAAGCCAGGTGACTTCAGTCTATTGGTAACATTCTATCCATGTTAACAAAAATGGTCTGCCCCTTTGGGGCTCCATCGAATGGCATCTTGCCGTTGGTTTATTATTCATACTAAACCATAATAACATTCATGGAAAATTACGATCTTGGAACCAGTGTTAAAGTTTGAAACTGGTCTATTTATTTTGCAGCAAAAGAACGTTAAGATTGTGTGTTTGAAACAACAAATTTCTTCAGTATTTATAAGGAACTAAATGATCAAGTACAATCTTGCTTGTGATGGTGTTGAGGCATGGTGGCAGAGTCACTAGATAAGTTATCCTCAAACTCAAAAGTCATGTCAATAAAATAAGCAGATGAAATCAACATTACTTGCCTCCACTTGGTAAGTTAGTACCATCCACGAGAAAAAAAAACATCTTGAATTTCGTGACGGGATATTTTGGTCATTAATTTCCTAAGATAATATAGGTACAAGACCTTGTTCTGCATCTAGAGGTAGAAACCTGAAAGGATCAGAATCTCCAGATGAAAGGCTTCCTTCAACATCTACCACCTTATCAGACTGATGGTCAGCTGATGGATTGGTTGAATGCATAGAAACTAAACTAAAACCAATCTTCTTTTTGTTTCAACCTCCTCCTTTTGGTAGAGCATGATGAGTACTGTAGATCCTCCTGATTGAACCTTACTCTAAATCAAGTTGGAAGTATTTGGCTGCTGTGAGACATGGGCGTAATGTTCTTTCGCCTCCAATCATTTAAAGACAACATTCATAGCTGTAGACGTCAGTTTATGAGACACTTCCATTTCTGCCAGATGCTGAGACTATATCAGCTGCCTCTTGAGATATAATGTTGACCATGCTGCCATCAACTCAGCAGCTGACCAAGATGAAATTCTTGGGCAAGTCTTCATCTAGAAGAACATTGTGAGGCTTATCAAAATGCAAAATCCTTGTGACAACCTCTGTATAAGTATTCTAGTCCTCGAGCAATGCAAACAGCAATTTTGACATGTGGTCCATTCCAAATTTCAAGATCTCATTAGAAGATATATAAAGATAGACTTATCAAAAGTCCATTGGACGCTCAGATTAAATCAGGCTCTTCTAGTACCCTTGAAACAGAAACCCAGAAGCGTGACTATGTTAACATGAGAGGTTTACTGATGCTAGCTTCATTAATAAAGTCTTTATCATTTACTTGTAGGGGACATTCAAGGGTTCCTTCACCAATGCCACATCAGATGGCACTTTGTATACCAGCAATCCTCCTTGACTAAATTCCTTGAGAATAGGTTGAGTGTTTCTTGACTTCTGAATACTTGTATCTCTTTCGAGCTGATGATCCATAATTCCTTATAAATTCTTCCACTTTTCGATCACCCTCTGTTTTCTTCTTCTGGAAGACAGCATCTCTACTGATACTTTCATTCTGTTGCTCAAATCACTTTTAAAAGAGTACTATGATCCAGCTGAAGCTGAGGAGATACCTGATTAAAAATTAAATGAAAAAATAGGTCATGTGCTTGGATGGACTCATGAAGTCTTAACCTTGTAGGCAGCAGAGAAAATAACAGTCTTGATTTTATTACTGTGTTTTTCTACAGTGACTCCTGCAAATCTGACCAAAAAAATGTAAAATTAGTGAAACATCTTGACAGTAAATGACCGTTATGTAAGCATACTGAATAACGGAATTGGAAACTGAAAATCTAAAGAGTAAGAAAAAGAAAAAAAAATGAAACATAAAATAATAATAATAATAATAAAGCTACATCAAAATTAAGTGCACATTTTAATTTCTTTTTACCAGTAATGCCTGAATTCAAATAGGATGGGAACAAAAAAAGGGAAAATAGAGGCATGGGTGAATGATCATATTGTTGGAATTTTAAGATGTGAGAAATAAAATAGAAGTAGAAAAAACATACAAAATCTCATTTTATTTTCAAACATTAAAATTACTATAAATGAAACATGAGATAAATAAAATTAAAAACCTTGACTACAAATTATCAGTTCTGCTAACTCACTTCACATTTATCACATAACTAAAAACTCTCAAACAACGGTGGACTCCCATATAATTAAATAAATAAATCGACAAGTTATGTAGAACTATTGAGAACCATTTGGAATAGTCTTCAGCGATTGTATGATTCAAGTTGGGAATTTTTTAATTTTCATAAACCTTCTCTCAACATCTTAGAATTTGTAGAAATTACTTCTCATTACCTCATGATGCTTATATGTCTCAGTTGATGTGCTTTTTTATTAACCTTCTTTATTTAGAACTTCTCTAAAGTTCTTCTTGGTGAACTTCACAATTAATTAAGAGAGAGTTTCATTAATCTTTTACCCACATTTCTTGTTCCATTTCGTTTACAATTTTATGATATCAAAATCCGCACATGACAGTGAGGCTTTCCCTTGTGTAATAATTGGCCTAGGATTCAGCTCTTTCAAATGCCTTTGCACTCTTCCTTGCCATAGTTTCTAGTTGTTAGTTTTCCCATGCCTCGTACTCCTTGATTTGCCAAAGCTTTGGATGTTGGAGACGCTTTCATAGTGAAGCCTCTCCAAAACTCCATCCATAGCTTCAAAATATTTCATGGCATCACAGACCCTCAAGACTATGTATTTGATACCATGTTGAAATTTTAAGATGGGAGAAACAAAATAAAAGTAGAATAAACATACAAACTCTCATTTTATTTTCTAACTCTTTCTTTTAACATTAAAATGCCTATGAATAGCTTTAAAGAGATAAATAAATAAAATAAAAACTAACTTTGATCCACTAATTATCTGTTCACAGCCTTTTCACATTTATCATGGTTAAAACTCTCAAACAACTATGGACTCTCTCATAATTAAATAAACAAAGACTTTCCTAACTAATGAACTATTGAGGGCGAACTTTGATGATCTTCGAAACACCTCTCTTTCATGGTTGGTTCACTTTTATATATGGTATTGTATCCTTGCCGCTGTTTCTTACCATAGCAGCTGCAGGCATTGACAAAGAAACTCATCAGCCACCCGTCAAGATTGTATCTTATGTTCCAGTCTAATGGATGGTACACAAATGACAAACAATGGAGTTGACTATTTTTTGAGTTGATATCATGATGACTGAAAATTATATGAATTTTAGAGGTTCCAGATTAGATATAAATTATAATTATGCTCTTACATACAATCAATTTTCTCAAATATTAATGGATGGGACATTCTATTGTGTTCCTTTTGACTAAAATATGTGTTTGGAAATGATATCTTATTTTGCTGATTTGAAATGATGCATATAAACCTTTAGAGGCTTACTGATGAGGTGGGCTTGAGAGCCCCCATGGTGAATAAATATGTTTTGTGGTTTGCATGGAGTAAATTTGAGAGAAAAATATTTGATATGGTATCCTTGAGTCATGTTTGGTCAATGTATTTTTTGCATGAAGAATATATTACTTTCGGGAGAAAGTTTGGAAAGATGAGTGGTGTTCACTTGAACTAAGGCCACTTAGAAGATTCTTCACAACATTGATATTGTCAAGGAGAGATCTTTGAGTATCTAAGCCTGAGATTGTTTTTGTAATCAATTTATTCTTAGTGGATTTGTTCAATGTTTAGGCGTGACCTTGCACTGAATTGTGTTAATAATTTTTTGGTGTCCCCATTATTTTCTCGCTTTTACATTTTTGCATTCAATTGCTTTCATATAAGAAAATCTTATTTTCGTTTAAGTCATCGTAGGGTAGTGTTACAACATTGATCTATGATACAACATTGATTTGTGACACCTGCCTAAAAACCAGACGTAACAAATCACAAGTCATGTTACTTGTAAAATATATGAATGGCATTCATGCTAGATTCTATTGATCATACGATTATAAATTATGTAAATCTTTACCATTTCTTATATAACCTGTGAAAAGTTTATTATAGCCCATACAATACTTATGATTTTTTGAGTAAATATGGTTGTTGCTATCTTGTGTACATCTCAACTAATCATAAACACTAGTATTAATGTCTAGGTAAATTCTCCAATAATCCTAAGGGGGCTTGCATTGATGACCTTAAGGAGTAAATCCAAAATCAGACCAATCGAGCTATCCCTCAAGGTTACAATATCCCTTCATATTAGCCATTGTTGTATGCAAATTTAGTAAATGTACCATAAACTAATGAAATGTGCAAATTCTACTTTCTTTGTGCTCCCCCAACCAAACAGGGAAGTCTCCCAAAATTCTCATTTGGACCCCTTTCAAATATTTCTACACATCTAGTTCGGTTTTGTCTAATGATGAGAAACCTCAAGGATTTTTGGAGAGTTTGGACACCATTCTTTGTTCTCTCAACCTTGTAGTTTTCTCAAGTGTAGTTCACGGTGAGATGTGCTTTAAGTGGAGTGCATTGTAATTATAAGGCTTTTGCGGTGGCCAATTTTTAATCAATGACTAATTAGGCTTCTCACCTGAACACACCACAAGTTCGAGAATTCAAAACTAGTTTCTAAGATTACAACGTACATCCATACATGAACATACATATAGTCTCTTGTAAATAAGAAGTATAAGGACTACTTCAAGAGTTGATTAATTATGAGAGCCTTTTGATGCTTAGTTGGATGTTGACAGCTAACCAACTAAGTGAAATTGAAAGCAGCTTTATAGTTGGAAAAGGGACTGACTTAAATGATGGTCTTTTTTTTATCTTATAAAAAAATTTATATCTCTATGTGTAATTACTTCCTACAAACTAAACTGGTAAATTAAATGTTTCGTTTTTGCAATAGAAAGGACTTACCATATTATAGAGGGCAACATGTAATTTTCACCAAACAAAAATAAGTATAAAAACCTAGCAAGGAAAAAAAATTCATTGACATGGTCTTAGTATTCCCATAAGTTTTCTATTTTATATTCATGACTAGTTATTTACTGAGTCTGTAATTGTTTCATCATCCGTACCAAGGCGTTGGAATGGTAAGTATATATTTATTCTTGTCCTACAAGGTTCAAAATGTCTTAATAAGCTTGGTCCACTGTCACATACTTAGTCAATATTCTTCACATTATTGGATTTTGAACAGATAGAAGACTACAATTAAATTCAGGGGGAACTAGTCGATTAGAATTGATCCAATTTCTTCTTTAATTTTAATCATATAGGCTATGTTTGGTTCCAAGAAAATTCTAGGGAAAGTAGTAGCTAGGGAAAATATTAATTTCTTTTCTCTTCCAATTTTTTTTCCTTTTCGGTTCTATTTGAAACTCGGAAAGTACTAGAAAAATAACAAAATATACTAAGAAAATGGTTTTCTCATATTTGATATAATCAAAATCCCTCAAAATTTTACATATTTTTAAATTTATAATTAGTTAAAAGAGAAACAAATCAAATAAGTTTAAATAAACTTATAGAATTAATTTATTAAGTGTTGGCCCAAAGGTACATCTAATTGATGTTTTGATGATAACGAACCAAGGTAATTAGTTACTAATGGTTTACTTGAGATGAGTGACAGATGGTAGGAGATTATGAACTTAAAGACTACATCATTCATCCAAGATTTGAATCAAAATCAAGTTCAAGAAATAAAGAAAACCGGGATTTCAAGTTCAAGCATACTATGAAGACTTTGTAAACTTTGAAATCATTGTAAGGTGATATCATTGATGCACTTACGATATTTTCATTTATCGTAAATCGCTCATGACTCGTTTTCAAATCCAAAATTCTGCGTATCCTTTGAAAGCTTCGAGGTGAGCATAAATAAACTATAATCTTAAAATGTGCTTCAATGAAACACCTAAAGTTTAGAAGTTTTTGAAATAAAAACACATGAGTTTGAGTATTTATAAGGTCAACCAGGCGAGTAGAGCTAATCGGTCAAGCCGGGTGTAGTCTGGTTGCCGGTCGATCGGTGGGTCTACGGTTGAATTGATCGATCGATTATGGTCCATCGATTGAATTGATCGACCAATTGTGGTATACCAATTGGACCGATCTACTAATTGTGGCATACCAGTCGATCGGTTAAACAAGTCAACCTGTTAGTGTCTATCGGTTGAACCGGTCGACTTGTTAGCAACCGATTAGGATGCACATCTCAATCATTTGGATCCAGTAGCACATCACTAATACTGGTCCTGAAACGGTCGACCGGTTGAGGACCGGATGAGTTGTGAAACTCGATCGATTGGATGCAATAGCTCATCTATAGTTCTAGAAGAGCAAACAGTCGACCAATTGAGTGAAACGGTGAACATTGCACCAATTGGTAGAAAGTGTATGATGCAATGGTGTATTGAGCTTGTTGGTGTGTGGGTGCAGTGCTATGAATCTTAACAACTAATGCTAAGAAGGACAGGTGCACAAAAAGCACGATACTGAGATACATTACTTGAAAGGAAAGAATCAGGGGAGGGTCCTTCACCTGTTTTGCGAAAAGGAGGGGGTCCTTATGTTGGGGAAAGCTCACATGTTCTGGAGGAGGTTGACTTTGATCTTTGCAGTAACCGTGGTTTGTCAAAACCTAGGTCACTGCACATGCTCCCTTAGATTCCAGGCACTCCCTACACGCTGTACCGTTCACTTTCAATCTCACATCAAATCCTTCTCCAATTGCCCCTTCAATTATTTGAACGAAATTTTCAGACTGCTGCTGACTCACTCCTTCCCTGAGTAATGTTTCAAGGTCCGAAAGGACTGGAACAGAAACGCTCACATTGCATTTTCCAGGGCCCTGCGGCTGTGACCCAAGCAAGAAGTAACCAATACCTGTTAGAGGATTCCCAGCTTCGGAACAAGAAATTTGGTAAGGAATCAAAGATTCTTCCAGGGGAGATGGGCAACCATACACAAATGTGATGTACTGGTAATCCTGTACTTAATCAAAGAGTTCAGAATCCAGCGTAGTGTTAGCAAGAAGGGGCGAGCAAAGTCCCTTCAAGTAGTCATGTCTTGCAAGTCTTAATTTGAGCATCCCCTTCAAACTCAAAACACTGTATTGAACGCCCTTAAACTCCTATGTGCTGCTGCCATACCATCATCTTGGCAATGGAGCTTGTAGGTCATAAAGCCCACAACCCAGGCCGGTTGCCTCCCCAGAAAGGATAACTCGCCTGTGATGTTGCCGCAGCTGAACTCTTTTCTACATGTATTGTATGTGTTCAATTCATCAGGGTTGCCTAAAGACACAGGAAAATCAAACAAAACCAACACTGATAATATGAAAAGGCCTAGACATGATGAAGATGAGAAAAACCAGGGTTTATTGTTATGGGCTGATGGATTTGTGAAAGGGGTCGGCTTACTTCAAGGAAAATAATGGAGATTGTGGAAGTGAATTGAGTTCATCCATGGTGAAGACTATCCAATGAAAGTGGATACAAGGACATAGGCCCTGTTTTCTTCTTGACTCAAAGAGTAATATAAAGTGAGTCCATTTTTCTGTAAGAAAGGCCAATTTAATTAAATGCCCAAACCTTCAAGAAAGGCCAATTTACTTAAATTCCCAAACCTTGAAGAATCAAATCAAGTGGCATACAGCATACTTTATTTAGGAAATTCACCCCAACCATCTACCTGCCTAGCACTGACAGTGCTTATGTATTTCTTAGTTTTCTAACAACAACCAATTTAATTAAATGCCCAAACCTTTAAGAATCAAATCACGTGGCATACAACCCAATCAAATCACGCCCGCCAATCCACCTGCCTAGCACCGACAGTGCTTATGTACCGAATCAAATCACGTGGCATACAGCATACCCCCCCTCCTAGCACCGACAGTGCTTATGTATTTCTACCAACAACCACGCACATAAACAATATTGATTGAAAAATAAATATTTAGAAAGCAATTTTCTTAAATTTTGTTTTAGCGAACTCTTTTCTACATGTATTTGGTTGTCAGAAGACACAGAAAAATCAAACAAAACTTGTAAAATCGGAGAAAATTCTAATTTTCTGAAAAATGATAAAACGGTAATTTTGATCAAAATCCGAAAATTTTCTAAATCTCGGATGATGAAACGAGACTTGGCAGGTTAGGTCGTTTAAATCTGATTGTGCTGTCGAATTTCCCTTCGGTCGAGATAATCGAAATTCCGTTTTGGCAGAAGGGTAGTATGGGGCGTTTGATGCATTTAGTGGCTCAGATGAGACACATGTCAAGTGGAGAAATTTAATTCAAAACAAATAAACTTAAGTGGAAACCCATGCAGAACATCTGTGTGTGTGATTGGAGAAATCAGAATAAATGGATAGGTGATAGGGGGTAATCAGAAAATGGCTTAGAATGTGACATGTGGCGAGTGAAGGACATTTCAACGACTTATATCTTCTCGACGGTTGGGAGAGAGGGAAGAAAATGAAATAAATTTGAAAAGAAGTTTAGAGAAATTTCAAATTTTAAATTTAAAGCGATCCGATGGTTTCGGAGGAGCAAAGGAAGAGTTCATCCTCGAAGCGAGGGCTTCGTATAGGGAAGGCCGAGATCGGGGAGTTTGACAAGTTCCAGGAAGTGCAGGTCTTCTCACTGCTGGTTACTTTCTACAAGGGGTTGTGGTGATTATGTTGCCTAGGGAAAGTATGGTTCAGGTTTGAACCATAGAGCTATATTGTGATGCAACGTGCTTAGGACGCCGTGAATTTTTGGGTAGGGAATAATGAGAATTTGGTAGTGAGTCATTCTGTAAAATTGTAGCCACATGGTGGAACTTGAAGTGTTAGGCTTATGATTACCGATTCGGTTATACGTAGTAGAGATTATGATTTGTTTCTGGAGTCAATGGAAGTCCATTTATAGAAGGTCGGTTGTAGAATTACGGCCTTAAGAATTCGGTTGCTAGAGATCGGCTGACGGAGGTCGGTTCAACTCGGTGGATCGTCGTGTGACTTCTAACCATTCGTCATCTTATTGGGAACTCCATTTCGGGTGTTCTTGGACTCTATGGAAGAAAAATTAGTCGAGATTTCAAAAGTGTAATACGGAGGCGAGTAGATGAGCTCGGCCAGGTCAGCTCGGCTCGGACCGGAGTTAGGACGCCATTGATCGGTCATTTCGGTACGGGTTTATTCGTGTGACCTCGAGTGGAGGTGTAACATGTCGTCTGACTGGTTTGAGATATTCTTGAACTCATCGATCTGGAACGAGCCAGTTAATTCATATCCGTGGAGGGCGGTGGATATTAAATTTGACTCGGGCGGTCGATTCGGCTCGAGCAGATCCCAGTACATGTATGACACCTCCAACCGGTGGATCATAGCTAACCGTCCAGAACTTTGTTTCGGGTGTTCTTGGACTCTATGGAAAGATCATTGAGTCAAGATTCCAGAAGTGTGCCTGAGGAGGGTAATAGATGATCTCAGCCAGGTCATCTCAGCTCGGACAAGTCAGGACACTTCGGCCAAGTCAGGTCAGCTCTGCTGGATTTGACTATGTATGACCTCCAACTTCGGAAGGTCATAACTCCTTTGTCCGAACTCCGTTTTGGGTGTTCTTAGACTATATGGAAAGCCCATTGATTCAAGATTCCATTTGAATTCCTATGGAGGATAGTGGGTGTCAGGCCAAGCTCGGGCAGGTTAGGACAGCTCTGCCAGGTCAGTTCATCTTGGCTGGGTCTAACTACGTGTGACCTCCAACTTCAGTAGGTCATAACTTCTTCGTCCGAACTTCATTTCGGTTGTTATTAGACTCTATGGAAAGCCCATTGAGTCAAGATTCCATCCATGTTCTTGTGGGGGACAGTGGGTGATCACAACTTTTCTGAATTCTATGTTTTGTACCAAGCGTTCAATTTGTTTAGTTGTGTCAATGTGTATAGACGGGATATAACATGACCATTACATGGCATGTTGTCGGCTACTGTATTGGGTATGGTAGGGCTGTCTATGGGAGGCCATGAGAGGCCATATGGTTTAGTTCCAAAAACTTGGGATTGAAGGATAGAGAATTTCTATGACCTGTTTCACATAGTCAAGGGCGTAGTGGGTTGGGGTTTAGGCCCCGGAAACTAAAAGTTTCTACTTTATGGTTGTTTGATGTTGTATGGATGATTGGAACTAAACTGGTTCATGAATGGCAGAGGGCCGTAAGGTACCTGTTGAATCAGGTCCCGAGATTGAGACCTTGTTGTATTATTTATTGCTTGTATGAATAACATGCGGTGTAGATATGACATGTTAATGTATCTTTGTATATGAGGTATTAACATGGGTTATATATATGGATGTTAATTATATGTACCAATTATAATTATCCATGGTATGTGAATGGTTCATGTAGTGTGCATACGTATAGTAACACACCCCCGAAAATATACACGGTTTTTCGACATGTTTAGGGTATTTTGTAGAATTTGAATGTTTTTGTGAGGTTAAATCACGAAACACATGGAAAGCGAGGCCAAATGGGCCTAAAAGACATGGATTAAAGATTGAGGCCAAATGAAATAAAGGAAAAGTGAACTCTAATTATTTGAAATTAGGAGGAGCTAAGCAAATAATGAGACTTAACTTGATAATGCGAAACATGGGCAGGGACAGGAAAGTTACAATGGACAAAATTGTAATTTGTCCAAAGGGGCCTAAGGCACTGGATTAAAATTGTTAAATAGATAAAAAATGAGATAAATGCCAGTGGGAGTGCTTTCAAAATTGCCCAAAATGGGTTTTTGATTGCCAAACAAGGCCTAAGAGATTTTGATTTAAAAGACCAAAATTGGTCTCCATTTTGGAGAGAGGTCAAAAACGGATGGGAGAAGAAGAAGAAGAAGAAGAAGAAGAGGAAGAGAAGAAGAAGTTCTAGCAAGGCCAACAAGGTATGGAAACTGAATTTATGTATGGAACTTTGGATTTTGTATGGATCACATGGAATTTTAAGGCTTTGTATGGTGAATATCTTATCTCCAAAGCTAGGGTTTTGATAAAATTGTGGCATCAAGCCTTGGATTCTTGAAAATAGGGTTGATAAAACTGAGTAATTCCTGAATAATCATAGAATCCTCTCTTTTAGGATGGATTCATAGTTGAGTGAAAGTCTTTGAGTTAGGGTTTAGAATAAACCCTAACTAAACATCATGTTTGGTTTGTGTGGGTCATAACCCATATTAGAATGGTTTTTGAAGTGATCCATGAAAGAATTTGGAAGAAAGATATCCATTGAAAGAGGAATTGAATAGAAAAGAGATTCCAAGGTGAATTGGAAATGGTTTAGATGTGTGTTTGATGTATAGAATTGATTTGAGTATCAAAACTATGGAAAAATGTGAGAAAATACACATTTGAAGCCATTTCGGGTGACTTGTACCGGTACACTTTGAAAGTGTACCGGTACACTTCGTTCTGGTCTGTGCCAAGTGTACGATTTTAGGGGTGTGCGGTACACTCTTTACTCTGTTTCAGTTTGACCCGAGTTTTGTATTTTGGCCATAACGTGCTCATTTCTTATCCGATTTGAGTGATTCAAGTGGCCAATTAATATATACTTCAAGGAGAACCAAACCTAATCTAATAGGTATCTCCAAATTCTGACTCTAAGTGGCCCACAAATTCCCTCAAAGTGGGTCCATGTGCAAGCCAAATTCTAATTTAAGTTTTGAACATAGATTAGTCCGAGTTGTTTCGGACGTATCTTGAGTTCCGGTGCTTCGATTTGGGTGATTCTAGTTGGAATAGAACCCTTAGCACCTTAAATTTAAAGGCGTACAAATAACCAGTGTCAAAAATGTAATGCTGCTGAAGAAGATATTTCAAACTATCCTCGGTAAAATCGATGTGACTAGTTGGCATGAAAATGCCATAGCGAGTTTGGATGTCGTTAGTTGATTCAATTCACGAAAAATAAGTTTGTTAAGGGACAAGAATACTTGAATGATGTGTGGATAGGCATCATGTTGTGCAAGTATCTGAAATGCCATATGGAATAGGCGCCAGATCCACGAATATGATATATGAAACACGATAATGAATGAAACATGAATATGAACATGAAAAGCATTATGTCATGAACACGAGGAAGGTAATAAGATAGGTTATGAGTTCTGAAGACGCCTGATCATATGACTACCTAGGACCGAAGAATGAATGAGTGGACATCCTGTTGGTGCTTCGGCACTCCTGTTGGTGCTTAGGCACTCCTGCTGGTACTACGACACTCTGCTTTGCGTGGTTATGCGTTTTGATTGAGGTATCCAGCATGCTCTTTTTAGTGCTACGGTACTCACATTGCATGGCTTGAGGCAAAATCTTTGATTGGTGCTCGGCACTCCTAGCGTCATACGACACTCCTGATACATGTTAATACCTTAGTGCCATTATATTCGATCCTACTCATTTCTTATGATTGGTCTAGGTAGTCAGTGGACATGTGGTGTACTAAATAAAGAATAAAGTAAAGATCACGGATGTTACGTCGGTTCTGTAGTACCTTCGGGTACTCTTGTCTGATGAAGCTCTGTAGTACCTACGGTACTCCGTATCAGGTCAGCTGTGTGGTACCTACGGGTACTCACGTAAGTTAAGGTACCTACTCACGGTGCTCACGTATCTGAATAAGTTCCGTTACGATTAAGTCACATCTCTGGCGAGTTACGTAGTACCTCACGGTACTCATGTATCGATAAGTCAATATCTGAATAAGTCCTGTAGTACTGGGGTACTCATGTATCCCGATAACTCCACTGCGTACATAAGTCACCTTGGCACCCTCACGAACACTCACGCATACTGAATAAGATTCTGTAGTACCTACGGGTACTCTGGCCTCCACAGATAGTCTGCAGGCCTACGGGTACTCCTGCGTCGACAAGTTATGTAGTACTACGGGTACTCACGTATATGATAAGTTACGTAGTACCTAGGGTACTCACCTGTATTTGATTAAGTTACATGCGTATCTTATTCAATCACATTTGTACTTAGGGGTACTCTTGTATGTATGCATACCTCGGGTACTCACGTATGCGATTAAGTTACGTAGTATACGGGTATACGTATCGTCAGTTAAATCGTACCTATGGGTACTCTTGCCTCTGATTAAGTCCAGTAGTACCTACGGGTACTCTTGTATCAGTAAATAAGTACAAGTTCTATAGTACCACAAGATTCACTCTTGTATCGATAAATAAATCTGAGTTACGCTAGTACCTCGAGTACTCCGTATCAGTAAGATAAGTATAAAATTAATTTTATGAGTACCTCAGAGTATAGGAATCTATTAACGCATTTTCCTCCCAGGTGCTTTTGTACCCGATAAAATGTTACGCTAGTACCCTACGGGCCCTTACGTATCAGAAATATAATAATAAGTTACGTAATGCAGTATAAAGATCCATAAGATGATAAGAATAAGTCATATATACTGAATATAAGTTAAAGTAAGATAGTGTAAGTTATTGCGAATAGTATAAGATTCAGTAAGACCAGTATAAGATCTGTAAGATAAGAATAAGTCTTGTATACAAATATAAGTTCCGTAAGACCAGTATTAGTTCCGTAAGACAAGTGTGTGCTCCGAAATACCAGTATACGTTCCGTAATCTCTGTGGTACCTACGGGTACCTCCGAATAAGTTTAAACTCCATTGGCATAAGCATAAGATTATGCTCCTCATGGGAGTCACAGGAATGCACATAAATGCATTATAAGGATAAGTTCTTGCATAGATAGTTAACGTAACTCCTCACGGGGAGTCCAGAGTATGGTCAAGCTTTATGATAAGCATAAGTACTTATATAAGTCCATAATAAGATGCATGTTTCTGATGACATTGTGGTTATATACTTGTATAATTGTGTATATGCATGTATTTACATAGAAGAAATGTTTCCCCTAAAAGCAAACATGCGGTTCCCAGTAGTGTAGGTCTGGAAGGAAGACATCAGCAAACATCAGCATCTGGTAGGGCTGACCTTACACTTGTAAGGGTTCACTACATGTAGGTTATGTGCTCTGATTTGTAATTGCAGAAATCTGATTTGTGACAAATGGGATTTCGGTATATGTGTATAGATTTTGATGGACACCACTCCGGTGGTAGTTCTTTTGATTCTGTTATAAGATGAGGGCCATACCCACAGGTGCCAATTGGCTTTAAAAAAAAAAAAAAAAAAATTAGGTCAAGAGTCCCAGTCCTGGGTCTCACACCTCGAAATCGGTTCGGATCATGTCCAGATTGGGACCCCGGGAATCGAGGTGACAAGTTGAATATCAGGCGCCGTTATCGTGTTAGAGGCTTGGCTGGGAATATAATTTTCTTTGGTTGGTGTGTATCGAGCCTAGGTTTAGGCGTTTGGATAAGTCTCGATTGGGATGTACCTACATAGTAAAGTGTTGGCCTAATGCGGATGTCCTGTCCTGTATATCGACTAGAATGAATAAGTACAAATCCTGCTTTGAAAGATTAAGACAGGTGATGTAGTTCTGATGGAGCTTTAATGGCTTAAGTGAAAGTCATGCTCCAGCTTCTGTAAAAGACATGAAAAGAAAGGACCTGATATAGAACATGCACATGCTAGAGTATGAATTTGGGGACAGGGAATTCTTATAAGAGGGGGGGAGAATTGTAACACCCCGAAATATACCCTAACGGTTTTGAACATGTTTTAGGGTATTTATGTCTCATTAGATGTTTTGAATGTTTTGTGAGTTAAATGCGAAACATGGAAACGAGGGACCCGGAAAGTTACAAAGCTTAGGGACAAAATTGTAATTTGTCCAAAAAGGGGCCTAAAAGACATGGATTAAGAAGATTTGAGGCCAAAATGAAATAAAGGAAAAATTGAACTACAAATGGCCAAAGAGTAGAGGCGAAGCAAATAATGAAGCAACTTGAAACGGGTTTACGGTTGCCAAACAAGGCCTAAGAGATTTTTGATTTAAAGACCAAAATTGGTCTCCATTTTGGAGAGAGGTCAAAAACGGATGGGAGAAGAAGAAGAAGAAGAAGAAGAAGAGAAGAAGAAGTTCTAGCGAGGCCCGACAAGGTATAGGCGGAATTTATGTATGGAACTTTGGATTTTGTATGGATCACATGGAATTTTAAGGCTTTGTATGGTGAATATCTTATCTCCAAAGCTAGGGTTTTGATAAAATTGTATCCAAACCTTGGATTCTTGAAAATAAATTTGATAAAACCCGTATAGTCTGAAGATAATCATAGAATCCTCTCTTTTAGGATGGATTCATGGTTAATTGAAAGTCTTTGAGTTAGGGTTTAGAATAAACCCTAACTAAATATATCCTTTAGTTTGTATGGGTCATAGCCTTCAGTCTGTTTTTTGATGATCATAGAAAATTTGGAAAGAATATCAATGAAGAATTAGACAAGAAGATTCCAGTGAATTAGTAGTTTGATCTTGTGTTTGATGTAGAGTGGTTTGGAGTATCAAAACTATGGAAAATGAGAAAATACACATTTGAAGCCATTTGGGTGACTTAATACCGGTACCTTTGAAAGTGTGCGGTACACTATTCTACAGTCATTTTGTGAGGTGCTCTGAGTACACTTTAGGGTGTCTGTTTTCCTTTTTCTGTTCTAGTTTTGTGGGTTTTGGCATGTTTTGGCCATAACGTGCTCATTTCTTATCCAGTTTAGTTGGTAGTGATTAAATAGACTTCAAGGAGAACCAAACCTAAATCTAATAGGTATCTCCAAATTCTGGCTCAGTGGCGAGGTTCCTCAAAGTGGGACATTGTGCAGTGAAATTAGTTTAAGTTTTGGGCACAGTGATCCGAGTTGTTTCGGACGTATCTTGGTCCGGTGTGATTTGGTGATTGGACAGGATGAACCCTTAGCAGCTTAACTTTAAGGCGTACAAATAACCAGTGTCAAACGTATACAATGCGCACAGATAGATATTTCTATATAGGTGATCGTGTAAAGCTGGTTAATAAGTACATGGCTTTGAGTTTGGATAATCCGATTGGGTTGGATTCAGTTCCCATAGAAAAATAGTTTTCATTGAGGATGAGAATACTTGAATGGTGTGTGGATTGGCATCATAGTGGCCTGGCAATCTCTTAAGTGCCATATGGATAAACAGATCTGAATATGATATAAGGCGGTAATGGCGAAACATGAATGCAGAACATGAAAAGCGTATGTCGCGAACCACGAGAGAATAAGATGGTTGTGGTTTTGAGAACGACATATGGTCATACCGACACTGGTGAAAATGGACCAGTGGACATCTGTTGGTGCCCGGCCTCCTGCTGGTGCTTGGCACTCTGCTGAAAGTGTGTGGCACTCTGTGCGATGGTTAGCCCACGTTTGATTGGTCTTTCCGACCTGCTTTGCTCTTTTGTCTTCACGACACTCTGTTGCGCGTGGCGAACTGCGCTGATTGGTGCTTTCCGGCACTCCTGGCCCGGTGTTACGACACTCTGTTACGTATTATACGCCGGGTACTTATTATCGTCTACTCGACAGCATAGTTGAATTACAGGTAGTGATTGGACATATGATAAAACACTAAATAAAAGAATAAGAAGTAAAGATCGATGCTTTTTGATAGTTCTGTGTACGCCAGGGTACTGCATGCGATGAAGCTACGGCCACCTCGGTGCTCATGTATCCGGTCAAGCTGCTGTAGTATCTACGGAGCTCTGTCTGTATAAATTGCAGTACCCTCAGTTATCTGCTATCCGACTAGTCCGTTTGATTAAGTCTGTCTCCCGATTGAGTTACGTAGTCGGGTACTCATGTATGATAGTCTGTATCTGAATAAGTCTGTAGTACCCTCTGGGTACTCATGTCTGATAATACGCATCACGAATAAGTCACAGCCAGTACTTTATGGGTACAACGAATACGATTCTGCGTACCTCGGGTACTCACAACATCTGAATCAGATCTGTAGTACTGCGGTGCTCTTCTGCGTCGAACAAGTTATGTAGTACCTACGGGTACTCCTGTATATGATAAGTTCTGTAGTACCTAGGGGTACTCCTGTATTTGATTAAGTTCTGTTTGTATCTTATTAAGTCACCTTAGTACTTAGGGTGCTCATATACCTTAAGTTACGTGCTGGGGCCTCCGATATCGATTAAGTTTTGCCTCACGAATTACGTATCCTGATCAAGTTACATGCGTGCCTATGGGTATACGCCTCTGATTAAGTCCCGGTAGTACTACGTTACTCTTGTATCGATAAATAGAGTACGAGTTACGTAATACTATGGGTACTCTTGTATCGGTAAATAAGTACAAGTTAAGCCAGTACCTCTGAGTACTCCGTATGTTAAAATGGCAGTATAAGTCCGATTAGTGCCTCCCCGGTACCTCAGGTATAAGGAATACGTTACGTAGTACTACGGTACTTTTGTACCCGATGGAATGTTTTGTAGTACCTCTGCAGTGCTTACGTATCAGAAAGAAACGATAATAAGTTCTTGTAATACCAAATTATAAGATCAAGTAAGATAAGAATAGTGTATCTAAATATAAATTCCATTAAGACCGGTATAAGTTCCGTGAAACCAAGTATAAAGTTCCGTAAGGCGTTATGAATCAGTAGATAAGAATAAGTCTTGTATATACAAATATTAAGTTTCGTAAGACGGTATAAGTTAGTAAGACCGATATAAGTTCGTAAGGCAGTATGTGCTCCGAGAAATACCGAGTATACGTTAATCTCTGTGGTACCCTCTGGGTACCTCCGAATGACTCCGTAGCATAAGCATAAGTTACGCAACTCACACCACGGGAGTCGTGAATGCACATAAGTACGTTATAAGTTATGATAGTTATATGCTTTCACTGAGATAAAATGTGAACATAGTATATGATAAGTATAAATGCCATATAGTCCATGATATGAATGCATGAAATTTCAGATATACGTATGGTTATACACTTATTATAGTGTGTATATGCATGTGTTTAAATATAAGTATTTTAAGCAAAACAGCACGGGTTTTTAATCGGAGTGTAGAGTGCAGGAAGGAAGACATCGATAAACATCCATATAGATTTAGTGGCGACACACTTGTAAGGGTTCACTACATGTAGGTTATGTGCTGCGATTTGTAATTACAAAGAAATCACAGTTTGTATTTAATAAATGGGATTTCAGTATATGTGTATAGATTTTGATGGTTTTCCTCCGGTGAAGTGCTTTTGATTACATTATAAGATGAGGCCATACCCGCGGTGCACCAATTGGCTTTAAAAAAAAAAATCAGGTGAGTCCCGATCCACAGGTCTCACACCCAATCGGTTTTGGATTAAGCGATGGGGATCAGGGCGGGAATCAGGTGTGACATCCATCTCTTGCCAGGCGCATTGGCATAGTGCATTGTATAGGCATCAGCATGACTTAGGTGTGAGTCATGGTTGAATCGACTTGTGTTAGGTGTTTGATGGAGTGTCATGGGTACCTGATTAATGGATTAAACATGCGTATGGTGTTGATTAGTGGAGGAAACCGATTAATGGGACAAAGTCAGATAGGTCGCCTTTGGTTAATGAAATGGTAAAGGATAATTATGTGCCGAGTATTAGCAAGTTGTGATCTGGATTCTCCTAAATTGAAAGACCCGTATTATGGTCAAACATATTCCCCATCGTTTGGCCAGTGAAGTATCTGGGTTTACATGGAGCCGTTGGTCACATTCACAATCCATTGCCACAGTAGCGTAGTTGTAAATGAGAAAATGTTAAAAGATTAGAAAAATCTTTGGTTGTCAAACCCGGAAAATGTGATATCTATGGCATGAATACGATTGTGAAATTCGATGGTGGTAGGATCATAGGCGTGATGGCGTTTAAAGTGCGTGACAATATGACATTCGCGCGAGACATTTTACTTGGATGTGTGTTTCTTTGTGCAATAATTAAATGCGCTTAGATGGGGTGCCGTAGGAGATTATCCTCTTGGGCATTACTCGCGTCGTGGGATCCTACTTTCGGGTACACTAGAAGATGGCTCAGCCGGTAGTATGAAGTCGAAGAGGCCGGGTTGTGGCTTTGAGGGTATTTTTGTAAAATATATTAGAGCAAATATAGTTTTAAACCTGTTTGGCGTATAAAATTGTAAAGAGTTGTACGTATTTCTTATGAAATAATGCTCTGAGGTGGTTGTTGTAAGAAAATTATATGAAATGGGTTTATATAGAGCCAAAGTGGATAAATATTCGCAGGTTTACGAGTTGAAAAGTTATCAGCGGGAGGCGCCGGGATAGGGACGTCACAAAACCAACACTGTTAATATGGAAAGGCCTAGAGATGGTGAAATTGAGAAAAACCAGGAATTCAGTATGGGCAATAGGGAAGGGGAGAGACAGTGTGAGACGAGCTGATCGAAGGGTAGCTAGCAGGAGTTGGTTTTTTTCAAGGACAATGCTTGAGATAATGGAAATGAATGGAGTACTCATTCATGGTGAAATTAAACAATTCAAGGAGATGATGGTGGGAAACTTGTGGACATCTGGGTTTTTGGTTGACTGACTCAAGTCTCCGCGACGAGTGTTGTGGGGGCAAGAGAATAGACCTCAGGCCATGTCAGCAACACCAAGCGCCACAATTTCTCTAAGCAGCCAAATGGCCCACCTTTATCCATCTCATATCCATCTTCATCATGATTAATCATTTAGTAATCCAGCAATGAACTAATCGTATGGATTACAAATCAGAAATGGATTGTCCAATGGAGACGAATTTTCTTTGCATAATGAATTAATCATTTATTTGGATATTCATATCTCATCAAAAATTAATCATGTTTGACTATTACCAGTGCAAAGAAAAATAAAATGAAATGAAAAATTTCAACATCTTTAGCATCAATATTGAAATTCTATACCCAAAAAGGAAAAAATAATAAAAATATGAATAACTTGGATATATAATAATAATAATATAGTGATTTATGATGAAAATACATTTGAACTAATAAAATATAAAAATATTAAAAATTATATGATAAATATTTATATGGATTTGTGCCAGAAGGGATGTAATGTTTATCAGGATTTCTGGTGGCACTTTAGCCTTCTCAAAATTGATGGACGACTTACTGACAGATGTCAAATTTTTATACACATCATTTGAAAGTGATATTAGATATTCTTAACGTGACTACAATGGCCTTTAGACCTATTATTTAATGGTCGTAGGGTCTGTTTGGCCTAAGACTCATCTAGTCCATGATGAGTAGTATTTCCAGTCGCTATCGTAATATTAAAATCGAAGAAGAATATATGACTATGAAATGAGAGTGTCTTTCCAGATGCAGGTTTAATTAGCGTATTTAGGTTTAAGTCAGGTCGATTAAATGCATTTCGCATATGATGACAAGTTTATTTATAGATAAATAGATGAGGTGAAAAAATTTCAAAAAGATATTTATTCGAATTCATAGTTTTGAAGTCTTTCTTACCGGAGATTGCCATGATAAGAGAATTAGTCATTTGATAAGGAAGACAATGGGTGGTAGGAAAGGCGTATTTATCACTTAAGTTAGGAATTAATCTTTCACGGAGAAAGAGAAGGAGTTTGCTGTGAATACTTTCTATAAATCAAGAAAGATCCCAGTAAGGAGAAAGGTAAACAATTCCGGCGTAAATGCTGCTATACCAGTATTTTTGTTAAATTAATCGTGGCGTGTTTGTGTGTGGATAGCCATTTCTGAGTTTACGGCACTAATGCCCGGGGTTCCAAGCGATCAAAGTAACAGCAATTGGCGTCGTATGTGGGAGCCAAAGCGAGAAAGTTCGTTCACAGGCCCACGAGGGCTTGGCTTAACGATTGTCTAGTATACATACTTTTGGGCTCATCGGTCATGTGCTGATTGACGACGGTCGCGATATCAACCAATTCGATGATCCAATCGCCAGAAGATCAATTCTTCCATTGGAGTCAGGAAATGGAGAGGAAACATGATGAACAAGCAAGGTAGTGAGTTACAAAGTCGCGCGAGCAAATCGCGAGAGAATGACCGGTTGTGAGCCAGGAAAATCCGTTATCAGAAAAGATGCTGTAAGGATGCTAATCGAAGCTGATATCGATCACTTGTAATACAAAGGAAGGAACATGTATCCACGTGATGCCGACACCCTTGCGGATGATGGGTTGTCCTCAGACGGTTTCCCGTCTTTGAGTCTCTCATGTGAAAAGTGCGAGAGCCTGCAAGGTCCAAGTCGCGCAGGCGCGCATCACCTTGCTTTCAGCGATGCCGTTAGTGGTGCATTTGTGATGAGGAGAGAAGCGGGAGCGGGAACCAGCCGGTTGAGGCCACGGGGAGCGTGTCAATTTGGTACGAAGGTGAGATGGCGTCGGTGTGCCGTAGGCACGATTCACTAATCTTGCATCTTGCCTTTGGTATAGGGCCAACATTCTAACCGCCACCGACAACCTTAATTCACAGATCTGATGACATGCTCTCTTCACCCCTAGGGCAACACATCCTTGATTTTGAGTCGCCTCATAGGTTTGTCATACTAGCTTTTGCCACGTTCGATGGTTTTGTTGACCATTACGATTATATGCTCCATTATAGTCAGGCGATGATCCTAAATGCCGACAATGGATTATCTGTTATTGTAAAAGTGTTCCTTCGTTTAGGGCCTCGTTAGCTGTTCCCCTGGCTCACGTAACTCATTAAACTGGTTTCAATGAGCTAGGGGGCATTTCTTAACTAGCGAGTATCACGTTGGTGAGACGAAAACATCGGCTCCTTAGATGAATTCTCGAAGCCTGAAAGAGTCTATTCGAGACTTCTGGCAATGGGGTTCGAATGGTACATCCGGCGAGATGGAGTCGTATAGCATGGATGTAGTCCTCCAAAACTTTAGGAGAAGCTTCGGGAACCTACTCCCTTATTCCAGTCACTGTCTTTAGACCCTTCAGCAACAATGGAAGAATTATACGGTAGGACGGTTGGTTTTTCAATTTTGGAGGACAATATCACATCCCGAACTCAGGCTAAATAAGATTCACAGACCAGGCCCGAAGGAAATAAATTTGTATGGGAAAGGCCATTCAGATCCGAGGATGGTCGAGCAAAGATCGAGCGATCTGTGATCAAATCACAAAAAGAAAGAAAAGAGCTCCCACATTCATCTTGAGACATCTCGCACCTTAAAAGTTGTTTGCCCATGGTGGTGACTTACTGGGGTTTTAATATTGTAAGATCAAACAGATCTCAGAAAAAACAGAGTTGCTTCTGATGCGATTACCATCGAGATCATGGACATGAGATAGAAGCAGATTAAGCCTAAAGTTTATGGTAGAAAATCTGATCAAAGCGGGACAATCAAAGAAATTGACCACGGGGTGGAATCAGGGCAAGTCACGGACAGAGTTACAACCGCTACGGTAGTCCCATCAGAATCTAGACTTACCATTAACTATATACTAGGCGGACCGTCTGAAGACCAGTATCGGTCAAAGCGCCAATAGAAGAAGCTCTTGAGAGCTGCCATTGTTAAGGCCAGGATAAATGCTATCCACGGAGGCGGACATGAAAAACCAAGCGATGTGATGACTCCATATCGCTCTCATCCTTGAAAGCGGGGTTATTGTGCCCACTATGATGCCTTTGGTACTCACCTACATGGTTTTGATGGCGCAGTCTTGATAGATCTAGCGATACGGTAGACTTGTTGCAACTACCCACCTTCAAGTAGATGAAGCTTTCCTTAGGTGTGGTAAACTCAATCGAGCGAATCCTCTATAGTTTTAATGGTGCAACTACTGTAACTCTAGGGGATGTCGAGCTCCTTGTAAAAGTCGGGCCAATGACTTAGTAGGTTCTGTTCTCCATCGTCGAAGACTTGGGGCCTTACAACGCCATAATAGGGCGAGCCAAGCTGCACTCGATGAAAGCTATCCCCTCGACCTACCACAAAACGATAAACTATTTCACTAACGTTGAGTAGGTTGACCTGTTAAGCAGTCAGCTGGCCTCACGACAGTGTTATCCACTATCTATGCAGGAATAGAGAGGAGAGAAGAATGTTGAAAATCCTCCCCTAGAATATCAAACCCCCATATAGCAATCACAGTTCACCGCCCAAATTAGGGTAAAAGAGAAGGATCCGCTGGCTGTGGATATGATGAGTCTTAAACTCATCCATTTTTAATCAATTTTTTGGCTTTTTTTTTTAGTATATTCAAATGTAACTGGCTGCCAAATTATACAGATATTCACCAACTTGGTATTTGCGGGTTTTAATTCAAAAGGAGAAAATTCTAGCAAGAAAGAAGAGAAAAAGACAATTGCGAGTCTCTGTCGCGTGAGTTTTGAAGTCATAAAGTAAGTATCCATTGTGGCAGGCTATATTGCTTGACAAAAATGAGAAGAATCTAACATTTCAGCTAAGACAAAGAAAGTTTATGTTGCAACAAAGTTTTTTTAGCGGGATGTCAACACCAGGAAGAATCTTGTTGATACAAATAAAACAGGCAGAAAGCAGAAACTATGTCGCGACAAGAGATAGTCTATCACGACACTGATTATTGCAACATGGAAAAGCTTGTTGAGACAGAAGAAGAGCTTCAGAGAACTACCTGCAATCGCGAACTGGAGTAATAATAATAACCGGCGACACTAAAGGAAGAGGCGTTGGATTGCGACAAATGTCAACCAGGTGCGGCGTGCTGATCTTGTTTAATGAAGCGACGCGGTTCTGATAAAAGAATCGATGTTGCGACGTACTTGAAATTTGAGAAGAGATGTTTCTATGGCCCAGCGACGGGGATCTTAAGGTCGCGACACAAAGATAACATAGTGATAAACAAAGTCATGGCAGACTTTTTCTATGTCGCGACAAAAGATTCCATACAGAGGAGAGAGGTCTTGTAGGCCTTAAAGCTGGGTCGACATAAAACTCGACAACACTAAAAGTATGTCATTAAGATCAAAGGAGGGTGGCTGAAAATCAGGTTAAGTGGCGACAAGACTCTGTCACGACAGACTTTCTTGATCGTGACAAAAATGCTGCCAATAAAAGAATCATTGTTGCAACAAGAACCAAACAAACATGTTGTCCACGACCTTATAAAAAAGCGGGTGTGACACCAGAACATTTGCACGAGAAAAGCGTGCGACACAATTGTTATGTAACGCGCAATTATTCTAGCAATCACACATAAGATTGTCGCGACATAGAATGGATAGAACGACAGACCTTGCAGACAGATTGTTAAGAGCCAAAGAAAGATCATCCTGTGAGGGCTCTCGCGAATGAATATGATGAAGAAAGAATCTGATCCACGACGAAACTTTGTCGCAACTGAATCTAAGAAGGATGCATAGGGAGTAGGTCGCGATAGACTATTGCATGTTGCGATAGACTATTGCATGTTGCAATAGAGACCTACGATAAAGAATTAAAACTCTGTCGTAACAACACTTTTAGGTCACGATAGAGAATGCAATCTGGGCCAGAATTTTTGGGAATCCACAATGCAGCCTCGAATTTAGGGCCTAAACTTATGGGGCTCTATAAATAGAAATAATTTAAGGAAAGTGAGGCAATTAGTCGGCGGAAAAACCAGAGCATCTAGGGAGCTGAGGACTCTTTGTATTATATTTTTTTCTTTTATTTTATTTTCTTCTTAGATTAGATTTAGCGTAAAATTTCAATTTGTTCTCTTTGGATATAAACGGGTGGTGTGAAGTTTAGAGATTAAATTAGGGTAATTTGAGAGATCAATTAGATTGTTTAACGAATCTAATGAAGCCTAGATAAAAGCTGGGTCCATTTCTTCCGATTGATATGGTTGATTAGGCCTGCTGAGTGGAGTGTTCGGTGTTCCTTTATGAGTTCAGTTTTCGAGAAACCTGACTTTAGGCATGAAGATAAGATATTAGTTATGGTCTTTCCTGCATAATTAGAAAGAAATTTCTTGGATTGAGAATTTTGAGTTTATTTGAGTGGTGTTGTTCATGAAGTGAATTGTTCCCAACATTGGTAACTTATACCCATTTAAGGATTGTTATCTAGCTCTGATTTCCAGGAGGCCCTCTGAGTGACACAGAGATAGAGATTCATGAGAGCATGGATGCAGTCACTTGGGGGTATGCTAGACTAATATTGAAGAACTAATGAGCTCTGAAAGATTACTTAGAAAAATCATCAATTTACTCATGGTTTGAGAATTAGTTGAGGGATCTATCAATATAATCAATTAGAGATCTCTCCTTGGTCTTGAGGAATGATCTTGATCCCGTGTTAGCTTAGATCTAATAAAGGAAAGAGATAACTCTTTAAGACCTCAAGGATGAGACATCATTCATCTTGTTGAAATCTGGAAATGGCCCTGTCTTGGGAGGCAAGAATCTACAGTCATAAGAAATGGGTATGAAGTATTGGAAAAGTAAAATATTCAGATCTTATAAAAAAATTCTGATTACAAGTAATTGGTTAGACACATGTTTCAGAAATGAACATGATACTCTAGTCAGTGAAATGTATGGTTAAGGGAGAAATCCAAACTATACTACCTTGTCTCTTTGACAAATTCAGATTCCAATTCATGATAGAATAGAATTAGATTTATATTTGTAGGTATTAATTTGATAACGATGAAATCCAGTGTCTACTTAGATGATAATAAGTTGATCCGGTTTAGGTTTAGAATTTTAAAATTTTCTTTTATTATAGATGTAAGTGGATATTGAGTTCTGGATTAGGTTCTTGAAAATTTTATGAGAAATGGAAGTTCAAATAGTATGGAACTTGAGTAGTTAGGGTAGTTGAACTTTAAATTCTTTTCAATCTTTGTAGGAGCGATGTCCAGTTATAGTTCCCTTTTATTACTTATGACTGTGCACTTGTATTATGACCAAACTAAATTTTTAATAAAATCGGTAATAAATCCATTTTACTATTATAGGCATAAGTTCTATTTGGTGCAAAAGTTTTTTGAATTTTCTTTGGGGATTAGGTAATTGTCCTTTAATTATGATAGCAAATTTTGATCTATATACATAAAATGGTCAATAGGATCCCCTAGAGAAAGTGACATTGGACGGGCCAGAAAAGTTCACTTACATTAGCTCTCTCCTGTTCAATGAAGAAAAGGATCAGTTACGACTCATGTTCTTGAACAATATAGATGTATTCGCCTAGAGCCACTCAACTATGATTGGGATTAACCTGACGGTGGCCTGTCACAAGTTAAATGTGTATCCTGTGGCTGGGACCGGTAAGGCCCAGTGGCGTTTTCCACTACAGATAGCCATTGCTGTCATTTAGACGGAAGTAAACTACTTGTTGAGCATCTACATGCACCTAAGGGAAGTGGGTGGAGTGAGCTGGGGTTGGGCCTAGAGAATATGCCAGTGGGAGGCTTATTCAGGTGTGTATTTGCCCTCACTTATAGGATAGAGCCCATCATTCCTATAGAAATTGGGGTGCACACGATTTGAACTAAATCCTGAAGGGCTAATATTGGAAACCATCACGACTTAGAATGGATGGAAGCCCCGGGTATTTGGCCACACACGCGTCTATGCCGGAATGAAAAACCTATAAAACAGTCACATAAATGATTAGTGCCCAAAAAGTGCTATTTTGAATCCTATTCAAGATAGGTTTTGAGTGCTTTTTGCGCACTAATCATATGATTAACCATTCGACATATGTGTGAGATTATGGCTGCGATTCCATTTCGAGTTTGTTTTTTGGTAATTTTGCGAGATTTTTGCTGCGAGCCTCTGACAATAATTTCAAGTTTGATGTCGAGGTTAGTCTTTGTTGAATGTTGAGGATTCACAGTGATTTCATCAATCAAAAATGAAGAAAAGTGAAGTGGATTAAGAAGTAAATGATGTAGCGATAGTAAGGCATGAAGAATGTGGAATGCAGAATTTTCGCTATGCATTGCAAAAATTTCGCAGGGATTGCGAAAATTTCGCAACCATAGTGAAATTTTGCAATCCTAGAGAAAAATACTGTTCATAGCGAAAATTTTGATTTTCGCTATCTCTTGAAATTTTCGCTAGCTTAGCGAAATTTCGCTAGCCTAGCGAAATTTTAACATGCTGTGAAATTACTGCATGTAAAAATGGCCAGAAAGCCTGTGTTTTTGGGGTTTGATTCCAAAGCGACTCGTTTTGTTGATACCATTTTGTCCCTTTTGTAATCATATATTTTAGGCATTTTTGGTATTTCACACAATTGGGTTGGCTATATAAGCCACCATATAACCTTTGTAACCCTAACTTTTCAATCCTTCAGTACACGCGCAACTTTTCATTTTAGGTTACAGTTTTCTCTCTTCTCTCTCCTCTTTCTCTCATTTTCTGAAGCTGCAGACACCATACGGATGTGGCTTAGAGGATGTTTGTGAACCTCTTCCTCCTTGAGGAGACTGAGTGGAGAGGTTTGGAGGTAAAGTTCTTGCCCTCTCATTTATCACACTGCATTTATGACCATTTAAGCTCCTAAATCTCGCTCTAGGTTGAAACCTCCTATAGATCAAGCCCTAGTGATGTATTATTTAATGACTTTGTGGTTACGAGTGGATGCTTAATCTTGAATCCCACTTGGTTGTCTCTTGGCTAGTTGCCGTAGGTTGCCTTTTTGCAGTATATATATGGTGGGACTTGAATGCTCACTGAATGCCATATCTCAGAGATAATTTAGGGTTTGAGTTTTAGTGCGAATCAAGGTGGGTTCGGGGAAGTGACTATATGTCATCCTCCCAATCTGAGGAAAAAGACCCAGGGACATGTTGAATGCCTTAAAACCCTAAATGTTGGCCTTGACTTCAAGGGTTCTATTTTACATTTTATTTATTTCTTTTCCAGTTTGCAAACCCTACAACCCACTGTTTTTACCCAAACCTTTAAAAATCAATTTAATTCACCAATTTTGCCTTCTTTGTTAGTTGTTTATACGAAAACTTACATCCACATGTTCGACCCTAGACCACTATCTGCATTAGCTTATTTATGGTGGGAGGAATTTAGGATACAAATTTTGTTGATTCCGGATCACCCTACTGTGGCACGAATCAATAAAGTCGCGTGCATTCGGAGCTGGGGACTTAGTCTTAAGAAGGGTCTTTAAAACACAGTAGACCCAACAACCGGCAAGTTTCAACCAAATTTGGAAGGGCCATACATGATAGTTAGAGTGGAGCTATATTTGGATCAATGCGCATTGGTTAAAACTGGATGGGTTTTGTTATCGAGATGTAGAATGCTATGACTTAGAAGATCATTATATTACAAAAAAATTCCTTTAAAGGTACTATCAATAAAGTTTCCTTTAGAGTGTTTTCTTTCAATTCTTGAAATATTATGAATAAAATTTCCTTTAAGGTGTTATCAATTAAATTTCCTTTAAAGTATTTTCTTTTAATAGTCATAAGTAGACCGGATGTGGCTTAGAGCTCTTTGGCACATTCGATGGAGCCGGATGGCTCGAGGCCTCCACGGCACTCAAAAAAGACCAAATGTGGCTCATAGCTGCTTTGGCAGCACTTTCAAAAGACCGGATGTAGTTCATAGCACCAACATTGCTCAAGGCTTGAGATGTAGGCTCTGCTTTGTGTCACTTTCAAAAGACCAGATGTG
Source organism: Tetrastigma voinierianum (assembly GCA_016808115.1). Taxonomy (NCBI): domain Eukaryota; kingdom Viridiplantae; phylum Streptophyta; class Magnoliopsida; order Vitales; family Vitaceae; genus Tetrastigma; species Tetrastigma voinierianum. The sequence goes on along the minus strand of JAEQBH010001887.1, from coordinate 139,373 downwards.
GCTCATAGCCTGTTGGCACTTTCAAAAGACCAAATGTGGCTCACAACTTGTTGGTACTTTCAAAAGACCAGATGTGGCTCATAACCCGTTGGCACTTTCAAAAGGCTAGAAGTGGCTCCTAACCTGTTGACGCTTAGCTAGGGGTAACGGTGGCTCTTAGCTGACCCGAGCCAAGTCGAGGAAATGGTGCCTTCTTGGTTGACCCGTATCGACCATCCCTGACATTTGACACCCTAGCGGCTATCACAGTGAGATTCGAGGAAGAGAGTTGTGTGAAGCGAAGGGAAATCAATAAATAATCATTTCATAAATACGCCCGGTGAATCATCGATGCACATAAATGTTGGCGGGCCCGACGAGCCAATTACAAAAGGAAAGGAAAGAAAGGCTAAAATAAGATTTGGTTTGGCGGAAAAACCTCTTCGATCCTTTATCCGCCGACTCTGATATTCCTCATTATTTGTGACTTTGGTAATCTTCAGAATTTGGGGCGGCGGGGTTAAGTAAAGAACTCTAGAGGAAGCGGTTCAGAGGAGTCAGGCATACCATTCGGAACCTCTGGTTGGTCTCCACAAATGTTGTGTTTGAACACATGACATCTGTAGCCATAAGCAAAAATCAGCTCCAGGGCCTTCTGGTAGTCTTCCTCCATGGCTTCCTGCTTTGCATGCTCGCTGAGGAAGGGAGGACACCTTGTATGCGCCTCGAGCCTGCGGGGTGGCGTCTGCTCAGCCTCTAGGTGGGTGGTCTGACCTCAGCCTTCAGTGTGCAGCCTTCTCGTGGCGCTGGCTTCTAGCGGACCCTAGCGGTCATCCTCGTGGTGCTTGCCTTAGCGTCACCGGTTGCAATGGCGACCCGGTCGAACCCAACTTGGGCTTTGTTTTAACCTTATCCTCTCCTTCTCACCTCTACATTCTTCTCACTTTGTGTAGCCTCCGCTCAGTGCTTAAACCTAGATTTGGCCTTGGTCAAGGAGGTGTCTAAGGCCTGGTGCTTGGAAATGGCCGATTGGGCATAAAGCCGTAGCTTATCAGCATCGTCCAGCCGAGCATGGAATTCCTATGCTAGAGGACCATGTTTCAAATAAAGGTGACAACATGTAAAAGAAGAGATGTTAGAAGAAAATCACAACACAACTCACGTTTACATACTAAGAGTCAAAACATATCAGATCAACCGACTCGTTAAAGTCATGGTTGCGGATGAGCATCCCGTCTTCGGCCACGCGCTGGAAGGACTTCCTATCCAAATAACCAGGGAAGAGAATGGAGTACTCCTTAGCATGAGCCCCCACCGGTACTTTAAGAGGAGTGGGGTAGGCTGCTTTAGGCGCTTTCCACTAGATACTTTAGAGTCCGGGGTAGTCTCCCTCTAAGCGCTCGCCCCTCGCTTGCTCATCCGTGCGGCGAATCTGGAAGCAATGCTAGACATATCTTCCTCCCTCTCCTCATCCGGGTCACTAGCGGTTGGATCCAACTAGTCCATAAAGCCCTCTAATACCACGCCGGCGGCCTTGATATGTTTGGTTATGATCTTTCCTTTCTTCTTTTTCGTCACGCGACGGCCTTTGTCTTTTCTGCTCTTGGCATAATGGGAGGCAAGCTCTATGGTCATCATATAGCCAAAGTTGATTGGTCAGCAAATAAGCTGATGAGCTCAACCGACAATCGGCTACAGGCTCTTGATGAACCCGGCATGAGGTTGCCGAGATTGACTTCAGAAGGTTGGCAATGACAAAATGTTCACCCCTGATGAGCTCTTCTAGCAATGAGCAGGGGATGATGGGGACTATGTAACCAAAGGGGCTAGCGCCTAACTCGTCAGTTTCTTTATAGTAGAGGGCTCGTGATTCTCCACCTCGATATCGGCTTGGCCAGAGTCGTCACGCTCCAGATTGGCCTTCTCTATGCAGCTAACTAGCCTGCCTCTCTTGCGCTTACCTACAAAGTCCAAAGAAAATAGTCATGTCAGAGTGTGGGCGATCTAGAAAAGAACAAGCCCCATCAAGCTAAGACAAACCTGGAAACATGAGAGACTGGTTCAGGTCAAATAGGAGCCCAAGAGAGCTTGACGTCTCATAACATGGTCCTTTCGCTAAAATAACCCCTTTGCCGTCTTAGGGTCGAGGAGCAGGTTCAGTGCGGCCGGGGCTATGGGTCGACATAGATAAGCGATCCACAATCCCCAAGCTTCAAAGTGTAAATAAATAGGCTCACGATATCCAGTTGATAGAGAGTTAATCCTGCTTCTGACCCGTGAGATCCGAGAAGATGGCGGATGTGAGTCACGGGAGTACCGGGTGATCACGGGGAACTTCTTTAGCAACAGATGGGAGCGAGTCAGGCGCTCATTGCTCCGAGTGAAGTAAGCGACATTATCTTGCCTTCTGGTTGAGCGGTGATCCATCGTGACTTAAGATTAATCATGGTAGAGACTTGACAAAAGGATCTCAAATCCTCTACAGACATAGTAGTGACCAGGCTACTTCTAGTGGGTGATTCTTGGGTGGTCCCCCTCTTACGTCTAGCCTGACTGGTAGAAGTCTCTTCTTGACCTCTTGCCATACTATAGGCAAACAAAAGAAAAAAAAAAAGAGTTAAACGAGGACCTTAAAGCGAGTGAAGTGTAGAACCTAGAGATAGAAATTCCCACAGGTTTGACAATCCACTAATAACCAAGCCTAAGAACCCCCAGGCAAGAAGCTTTTATGGGACTATTAGGATGACTGACTTAGGAATATTATAGAAATCGCCTCCAACTTCATCACCAGAACCCCACCGATGAACAATGGGCCTTTCAAAAAGAGGCAAAAATTTTCCTAAGCACAAAAATACTCCGAAGCGGAGACACGAAAACACGATAGAAGTAATACAAGCGAAGTTTGTTAAAACTCACCCGAAAAAAAGTGAAAGATGTGAAGGGGCTCAGGTGGTTCCTTCCCAAACAACGGTTCATAAACCTAGAAAAGAAATTTCGCAATTGAAAGACTTTTTGAAATAGTAAAAGAGGCAGCATTCAAAGCCTAAACCTTATATATAGGGGTGAAACATCAATAGGTGCATTAAATGTGCCATCAGAACATCATGCGACGCAGGCATATTGGGAAATGTGCGCTACCCACACTCTTTGTGACCAAACACGCTTCACCTTAGGCGTGATGCCTTGTCTTCCAATCCTTCCAGCCTTCCACTCTCGAGGTTTAAAACACAGTATTTTCCCCAACTAAAAAAGCACAATATTCCAATCGGGGAAAAGGGGGGGCATTGTGAGTACCATGGTCTTTAGACCAACTACTCAATAGGCTCAAGGCCTGTTTGGCCCAAGGCCCGCCTGGCCAGTGATGAGAAGCGACATAAGTCCACCTAACATATTAAAACCGGAGGGCACTACCTAGACGAGAGAATTCGAAAGCCCGTCTATGAGAGCCAGGGTGTTGATGAGTAAAAAACTCATATGTTTTTAAGCCCAATTTTCATGAATTTTTAAGGCTTAAAAGTTCAATTTGAGGAAAATCATGGAGCATTAACCCAGTTCGTTTCTAGGGAAATTAAGGAAAAGAAATGCTCAGAATTTGTGAAGCAAAATGACAATGTAAGTGACATTGCCACGACATCGCCGTAACATTAACTCAATGTTGCGACATCGGATGATCAATGTCGCGACATCGTGTGGATAGTGTCATGACATCTACTTCAATGTCGTGACATTGCCCGACATCGGCTAAGCGGGAAGAAAGCGACAAATACGAATGTCATTGACACACCACGACCTTCGGTTGCGACATCACGCGCGTTCTTTGAACTCTAAGTCTTAAATCATGGGTAAACGATATCCGACATTAGCCAGGAACTTAAACTCCAAGATCTCAACGCAGTATCGCGACATGGATAACAATGTCGCGACACTAGCTCAAACGATAAGAACTAAAGATGTAATGTCGCGACATCACATCAACAATGTCGCGATATCGGTCAAGCGGCGAGTTTGAACGCGGACCCGCCGCCGAAAGCATCTCCACTACATCGACTGCGACGTGACCTCATTATCCAAGTAGCGCGAGTAATGTGACATCATCCGCAACATTGCAAATAGAGGTAGAACATAGCAACAATGTCATGACATTGCCATGACATTGTATGGACATCCTGATGAGCGCCTTTTTAAGAGCAGTAACCGGCGACATCACAGCCCAATGTCGTGACGCCAGATCCTTGACCAAGATTGAAACATTTAAAGATCCAATGTGCGATTTCACCGTTTATTTGCCGCGACATCATCCGACATCACCATGACGCATCACCCGCGACATTGATTGGTCGCCGAAATTGAATTGCCCGGCCAATTTTCCAATGTTGCGACATCGATTCAACCCACGACCTGTGGTTTGAGTCGCGATAGTACTCGCGCGTTTACATGACCGCACTAGGGTAGGATTTTTCTTGGGCTTTTCGAAAGCCGTGATACTCCCCTCGTTTTTAGGGCCCAAGACATGAGCTTATAAATAGGAACTCCTCGGGAGGAGTACGCATCTTTTAGTTGTTTTTCATCTAGTTTTGTGCTTTTTGGAAGAGTTGAAGTCTCATTGTATATAATTTTTGCTATTTAGTTTTGTTTCTAGATTCTTGTTTTCTTTCTTTTAGAGTTGATAAGTATCTTTTATTTGATTAGTTTGTTTGGTTCTCATTAATTGCTTTGTTTCATGAACTTTAATGAAATCTGGAATTTTTTTTGGAATTCATTTTACTTCAATTTTGATCAAAATTGCAATGAATTCATTTGATTAACCAATCATTGTGATTTATGATCCAGATATGGAAGATTAAGCTCTCTTTGGGAAGAGTTTGCTGTTTTGATTATTGTTTGTAGTATTTAAATACTATTTTGGGAATGAAATTTGGGATGATTTAATTGGTATTGCTCGTACAGTGAGCTGTTTCGAATATTAGTGTTCTATACTAAAAAAGAGCTGTATTTGTACTATGATTTCCAAGATCCCTTTGAGTGACACATGGATGGATGACCTAAGAGTAAAGAGCAGTCACTCAGGGGTATATAGAAATGATATTATTTGAACTAATGAATTCTAAGGATCACTTTGATACATCACTGGTGAAGATCTAACCTCTGACTTCAAGGTTCCTTCTTGGGTGACAACAGGAGTGTGTTCCCGAGGAATAAGATCTGCTTATTGATCTATCATGTTAATCTTTAGAAGTTTCACCTCAATTAGGTAGAATAATCTTAATTCTGTGTTAGCTAAGATTTTAATCAAGGTGAGAGGGCATTTTAGTCTAATTGATGGTTGAGGTACCAATTATGTTGGAGAGGGCTTACATTATCTTGTCTATGGGGGCAAGAAATTTCCAGTCCTAAGAGATGGTAGAAGGAAAACGATTATCTCACAGAGGATCGAATTATTAAGTAGCTTTTAGACCCATTGACTTAGTTTAGGAATATGTTGAGCTAGAGATACCAGTATGTAGTGTTAGGAGGCATTCCAAGGCTACACTACCCTGTTCTTGGACAATTCAAGAGTTCATGTCCATAACTGTATTTTTCTTGATTTCTTTCCCAATGTTATTTAATGCAGTGAACTTTGTAATCCTTGCATTTTAGAATTTCTTTATTTCTTTCATCTAATTTATTTTAGAAATTTAAATCTATCGTGGAAAATAGAGGTTCGAATAGTGAGGATCTTGAGTAGTAGGGGTAGTTGATCTTTAGATTTTCTAATCAATCCTTGTAGGAATGATATTTGGACTTAAAAATCCACTTTATTACTTGTATAACTTGTGCACTTGCAGAGATATTAGACCAAAACCAATTTTAATTGAAAATTATTACATACACAGTAGAAAACAACTTTATTATACATAGCCTTTATATCATTTGGTCTTAACAAGTTTTTGGCGCCGTTGCCGGGGAATGAATTAGTTCTTGGTGGTAGTTCTAGAAATGAGTTGATAATATTATCTGGTCTAATTATAGTTGTATTCTTAAAGGCCAACTTTAGGGCAACCCATATAGAGTTTTAAGTCCCCTAGCCGGTCGTCCTTCCGCATATGGCAAGTTCGTTATGGATAAATAGATGAAGACGGAAAATACCCAAAAATACTTATCCATGAATTTCTTAATTTCCAAATCCCTTACTTCTAGGAAGATTAGTCCTTGACAAAGGAGAATTAGTCCTTGATAAGGAAGAATTAGTCTTTGATACGGAAAGACAGATTTTATCCCTAAGATTAGGAGATTCTTTCCAAAGAAAGAGGAGAGATTTGTGAACCACTTTCTATAAATCAAGAAGATCCCTCATGAGGGGAAGGTAAGTAATTCTAATTGTGCATACTTTCTTCTTCTTCTTCTTCTTCTCCATTTTTTTGTTTACTTAATCATTGGAGAGGCGATCGACCCACCATCACCGGATTGCCCTTTTGCAGGTTTACATGTGCCACTGATGCCTAGGGGTTCAGACAATCAAGGTAACAACACTTAAGAATTATTAGGCAACAAGCTAAGCTATGGCAAAATCTCTAAGTATTTCATAAAAATAAATAAATTTTTAGGTAATATTTTTGTAAAGGCTCAAACTAAAAGTTCAACAAAAATCCTAAAAAATTCTTAGAATTAGAATTTTTCTAAATCTAGATAAATTTATTAGGACGCTTTACATTTGTTGGGAATGTGTACAAGAGGAGTACAATAAACTTATAACAATTTTAGTAAAAATTAACCAAAGATAAATTTTGCAGGCTAATAGGATGTGTAGATAATTAACAGGCACCTGTAATCTGCTGGGCGAGAAGAGAAGTCATGACAAAAACTTGATTAAATAAAGTTTAACCATACGCTGGGAGATGCTTGGCAGTCGCATTGTAAATATATTGCTACCGCACCATAACAGTACCAGATCGAACCAACTATCCAAAGTCCACGGCAGGCGGGCTTATGAAAGATCCACGATATTTGTTCACCGCTATATAGCATCACTGGCCGACCATCAACCGTGGATCAAGGCACTATATTGTAAGTGACCAAAGCTGCACCATATAAAGAGCTATTAACATCCCATTATATTGGTCCAGATACTGAGAAAGTACAATTGGCTGCATTGTGAAGCCATTGAATGCTGGGGTGAAAGTGGCATAACATCAGATATCGCCGAGTTTATAACTGGTGCAGATGATATATCCCATATCATTTCACTCGTTTTTTTTCAGTGTTTCAAAGTTGTTTATGGTTCGGCAGAAGCTCCATCGCGCTTTATCCCAGAGCCTTGTGTTAAGGTCAACCATCGAGTGAAACGAAAAATTGGCAGAATTGAAGGATCACTGATGAATCAAAAGATGGAGTGCTATCCGGGTCTAGAGAGCTCTCCACAGCCTCCCCAGTTCACAAAATTCAAACCATTAGGCTGGGCTGGCCTGGCAGGTTGGTTAGCTAATGGCTTTACATAACGTAAGAGATTTCACACTACAACGTGAAATCCTCCACGCTACAGCGTTACCATATCATGTTAGATCTCATCATTTTGAAGACGTTATAGCATAGATTTGTCATGCTGCAGCATGTGGATGAAGCTCAACATCTGTCGCTCATTCTCACTATTTTATATGCATAGTGTGCCACAAGGATTAGAGCAAAACCGGGGATTTAGTTGAAGAACCAAGGGGCACGAGGAGCTGAGATTTTACCATTCTCGCTTTCTTCCCTTCTCTCCATGTTTTTGTTTATTTTATTCCATTTGTAACTCCTTTACGTTGTTTTGACCTTCTGTCTAGGTTTTGGGAGCAGTTTGACATCACCTTAGGTTAGAACTCTGATTTGTCTGTTGTCATGTTTATATGATCACATTCTTATCATCACATCTGGCATGTTGAGTGACCAAATGTGAGTCTAAGAAGAGAATATTAAGTTAGACCATGTATAAAACATCATACTCTCACACAAGATAGATATTTTTGTGGATTGTATGTGATAGTATTTTGATTTCTCAAGCCACAAAACTCGGTTATGATAAGTTTGAGGTATGATATAAAACCTTTTCAAGCTGAATAATATTGAGCTTGAGAGAAAGAATAACTTGATCACTTGTGAAATCATCCTCAACAAATTAAATCACATTCAGCTCCTACTTATCTAGACTCCTTCCATAGGAATTTATCAATGGAACTAAAACCCCAGTTCTCTTTACATATTCTTTCTTCATTGTTTATCGATATTAGAAAGTGTTTTTAGGGCTACATAGCTTCAATTTTACTCCCCACCAGATATCCAGATGTGTTTTATATATCATACCATCGAATTCGATAACCAGTCTTTGATTTAATAAATACTCTACTTATATTGTAAGCAGCTGTATGATTTTATCGGTGAGTCATATATTCCCACATGACAAATCTACACACATTTTGGGTAATGGGACCTTATGAGCTCAATTTAATTAATTATAAATTTTAAGTCAACAGGTGACATTCAGAGTGGTGTTTATATACATTAAAGGAGAATAATCATTCCGTAGTCAAGCTCACACCATACTGCTGGAGGATTGAAAGTTAGCGATCCCGTGATTGGTAACTCAATTTCATCATCAGGATTCTCGCTGGGTTGTTACCTGATCGCTCGAATCTCGGGCATCACCCAAATATTAGAACTAGTACATCTGAGAAATACTTGTGGACCAGTCTAATTTATTGATTGGCACAAATATAGAAGGCTATATTAAAGAGAGTAATGCAAGCTGGAGTTGCCTCTAGACCGTGGAGATCTCCTGATGATAAAGGTCGCTCACATCTTAAATTAATTTTAGAATAAACTCTTAATTTGTATTAAAATATAAATTATTCCTTATTAACATAATATTCCAAAAAATTTAGATCAAAATGGGAATCCCTACGATAAATATCTCTTTAATGGTATTTCGCTTTATAGTTATCCATAACTATCCTTCCATACACAAGCAGAGTGGTCACCAAGAATGAAAAACCCAGATGGGTCACATTGAAGTAAGCCCCCATTATATTACTTCTGCTTTCTCGACAGTTTCAAGACCCTGGTCTCGATAGTTCTCACCCGCTTTAATATGGTGGCAACGGTCGCTTTCACATGCCGTTAGCAAGCTCGGTCGATCGAGTAGCGGGTTTAGGTTACATCGCATCATAATGCCCCCTTTGCTGCCACCATCTGGCGCGTCGTGGTTTTCGTCGTAATCCATAGCAGTCTTAAACTGAATGTGGAAGTTTAAGTATCCTGAGAATAATGAGTATACGTGAACCGGATCCCAAGATACGTTTCGATATAGTGCATGGGTAGCGCACGCATCTCCGAAACATCATCCGATGTGGGCATGATGCGTCTTCACAACATTATCCCAGTCTCTTCTCAGATAGGCCAGCAGCCCGAGGTCTCCTCTTTTGCCATCGCAAAGTCACCACGCACCCCTTTCTCCCAGAGTTTCACGAACGCGTTATTATTTATGAGGAAATATCGGAGATCCCTCTACAACTTCAAATAATGATTTTTTTACCTTAAAACCAGTTTGCATATTCTTCAGCTGCAGGGCCTTGCTTGTTGAGTATTTTTAGGTCTAAAGTTTTCGTTTTGCCTGCAGCTCTTTAGGTTTGTCATTAGTGGTTAAACTTCCCAGGATTCTTTTTTGTCTTTTAGACGATCCTTTATTTGTTTGTTTGAAGAACAGATACAGGTCGCTGAAGGGGCCTCACTGCTTCAGGCCATAACAGCACTCCCCGGAAATGCCCACCAGTAATGGAAGCCGCCATGTCTAGAGACTTATGTCTTTGGATCCTTGCCACCATCGAGTTTAGATAGCTGAGATTTATGAAGTGTATTCTGACACGGAGTAAATACTTTTTCATTAGTTTACCCTGCATAGCCGTTTTTTAAACTTTGTCTCCCTTCCTCTTTGAGAAGCAGCCTCTACACTTCACTAGGCACCTCTGATGACTCATACACATCCAATTGTTCTTTCAGACTTTATGGGTTACAAGAAGGAAAATTTTCTTACTTATTGAATATTTATTTAGTAAAGATTTGTTTTGATTCACACTTTGAAGTTTGGATCAAGTCACTATCCAGGTTTTGCTTATGTTCTCTATTACAATTTGTAAACTGGGTTTCGGACCCCAAGATCAGAGTATATATTATTTAATAATATAATGGGAGACGCGAGTTTCCAAGGCTTCCTTTCTTTGACTGAACCAGCCTGCCTCCTGTAATGAGCCTGCACATGGACTCAGATCTCCCAGTCGCCTGAGCTTGACATGCCCTCTTTTTTTGGCATTTCTGATGCCATATGTTCTTCTTTCAAATTTGGTAGTGGAAGTGAGAGTCAAGCACTAGTTAGTAGAAGGTGTGTTTGAGTAATCGACGGCTCAGAGATCACCCAGGGAGCAATCCACGAGCTCCCCAGGCGTGAAGAACTTACGGTGAATTAGGCGCAACCCTTTCCTCACATAGTTCCCACTGGTCCAAGGTCAACAAAGCCATGGTAAGTTTTACTCCCTGACCTCAAAGTCAATTCCTGTAGCTCGCATGGGTGTCCAAATCACAGCTCTGTCGATCAACGAGAAACAGCCTTGGTTAGTTTCATTTGGTCTGTGACTTAATCACCTCGGGTCAACAAGATCTGCAGATTCGCCTCTAGACTGGGAAGATGTTATAAAGATGCGCGCTGTACAGATCAGGTCATGGGTGACGGAAGGGTTTTGTGATCAGGTATCCCAAACTTTGGGTGACTGAAGCCTTGAGGAAAGTGGAAGAATATATGTTCAGCCACCACATTCACCCACAGATGATATATTCATGTCAACGAGACTACCTTCGACCAGAGAGTCACACTGGCATGATCCAATCAGCTTGGTCCAGATGGAGAGGTTTGAATGTTTCCGATAGTGATTACTTAGCAGACTTCCTCCACCAGCCTCGGTGCCCTGTCATCGATTTCGGAGGGGTCCTACAGAGCCGCCCTGCGAGGTCATGCACCGCGAGTATCAGATTTCCAACCGGGAATTCGCTGATAACAGACGCGCCCTCGTAAAGACAGCCAGACGTTGTTTCCGCAGTGGTTCAACCGATCAGCGGCCCCCTCGTAGCGGCGGCCTTACGTCGGTAAGAACTATTCGGTTAAACTGACAATAACTGGCTCAGCTGAATGCGCCCGCCTCAGTTCGATGTCGCCTCATTAATCATCAACTGGCGAACCCCGGCTTCATAAGATTGATTTTTTCGGTCGATATACGCGGTGTTTCGCCTTATCGTTTCATCGGTTATTCTTTAACAATATTTGTCCTCCTGATTACTTCGATAAAAGTCCGCCAACGCGTGACCGATGGATGCATATTCGCAAACTACGGTCTCCAACGGTATCGCTGAGTCGCGCGGTCAAACCGAATTGTTTGATCATGGTCTCACGCCAGGTTTCTTTATAACCTTCCTTTCATAAGATGTTACCATTTTCGTGAATATGGTACGCCAAGATAGGGAACCATCCCAAACTCGACAACGGCCGAAGCTCACGTAATTAAGTCAATCATTACCCGCTGATCGAACGCCTTGAACGACCGCTGCGCCATGGGGTGTGATTCAGCACGGAACCAAAGCGCCGGAAGGAGGGCATGTAGATCCTGGCGCGATGAGTGGCGCTTTGCGCGTGGTTCGTTGGTTCCGGGCCCGCACCGCGGCAGTGTGCTGAAATACCAAACCCAAGAGCTGAAGAGAGCTCAGATCGCCTGATCATAGTCAAGAGGCTGCTAGGTCGAGGCTAAGGTTGCCCACCCGAGTTATTTGACTACATCGGATGATTAGGGCGCCACAGGCGGCTTCCTTAAATCCCATGAGCAAGACAAACGAGGCAATGGATAGAGACCACCAGATGCAATGAACATCTCTGAATATGTTTGGCGCATCGCGTCACACATATGCGGAGATCAACAGAGGGTCCAGATGTAACACGCCCATCCCTCCCACCACTCCCTCAGTTCTTCATGGAACTTTAGCGTCATCAGATCCAGCAGCCATTTCAAAGTACAACAACTGGTAGCCGATAAAACCAGAGAAGGTGCGCTGGATCCAGAGAAGATTGTTCGGTTGACCTACTGGACTCACCGTTCCTTCCCTCTTATAGAATGTCTGCTTAGCTCACTATGATCATATGTATCATTATTATTAGTTGCATATTATTATTATTATTATACCAATTTTCAATTTTTCTCACACGCAAAGAAAAAACTGGGAATCAAATCAAACATCATGCACTGAAAAACTAAAACTGGGTTCAAACAATCCCTGAGTAATTACTCATAAATAGTTTAAACACAAAGACAGCTGCAAGAACTGAGCAAACAACTATGATGATATGAGTCTGTTTGTCATAATATGTTTTAATAAAATTATAATTTATATAGAAAAATAAATACAATTAGGTCCATCGTCTGATTTATCATTCCATTTTCGCTTGTTTTGATCGGCATTCAAGAAGACGTGAGCCCTATTCCCGCATCCCACTTCGTGATCGATCGGCGATCTCGCCTTTGTTGCCTCCCCAACGCACACTCCTCTGGGTTTATTATGTCACGGGTTAATCTGCTTTCCACTGAGGGCTGAGCGTAGAATGGAAAAAGAATTTTAACGTAATTTAATGACCCACACCACAAGAAACAAGAACACATTTTATTTCCTACATAATGTTCAGGCTTAATTTGAATTCAGCCTTCTGCCATGTTTCCAACATTTTATAGGTAGAAAATAAAAAGCAACCAACTTTTATGGTAAATAGTTTCTTCCACTAAAATTCCTATTCTACACAGAAACATTCTTCCTACATTTTTTCCACGCCCTTAATGTCTTCTCAATTTATTATTTTATGGAAACTGATTTGTGAAAAATCGGATTTCAAAATATCATAAGAATCTTCGACGCTTGATTTATTTTCAAAACCACACCAGAAACCATGGAACAACTGTGGTTAATTTCAAAACTGGTCTCTGGTCTTGTTCCTGAATCCTCTTATCTAAAGAATCGCTTTTCTTTTATCACCCATTTTTTCTGTCAATCTCATCACTGCTATATCATGCATTATCGCCATCACTTTCCTTTAACTATTTTTATCCGTCTACCACTGTAATCTTTGTCTGGTACTCTTCATCACAATCTTCGATATGAACTGCTATGTCGTTGGAAGAGATACCCTCCTGTCATCTATATTGACCTTTTGACAAAAATCTCTGTTTGAGTTTGGTGCACTCATAATACCAAATCGCATTAGAACCCGTGACCGACCAGTTTATTATAGCTTCAATATAGTCGCTTTTAATGTACTTCTCCATCCGCTTCGTTAACACAACAACTGTCCCTCTATAATGAACATTTTCAATAGCGGCTTGAAAATCTTTGTGCTTGAATCTGTATTCTTCCTGATCACTGACTAAACAGCTGCCATGTGAATCTTCACGAGTTCGAATCCAGACCAGTACCTCAAAATCAAGTGCTATTGTGTCACATCGATATAAGGGAGTTATTTTTCAAAAATTGTCTTTACTCCTCTTAATCCATCCCTTAATACAATTTCCAAAATCCGTGCAGAAGGGTAGACGGTGGCGATACCAAAACGCATTCACCACCCACCTTCGTGGATCCGCTTCTCAGAGGTGCCGCTCAGGATAGATTCCTGATTTATCAATGGCCCATTTACCTTACAACTAATAATCTTCCATCATATTTAATGCATCTTGATGAGTTCTCTGCATTCATCTCTGAACAGTTTCCAAAAATCGCCTTTTTCTAGAAGTTTGAGTAACGAATAAAATCGTTAGAGGATCTTTCAAATTTTTCGCTCATATCTAATCTCCGAATATTTTATTTTTGAAAAACCATGCTTCCTTTCAAACAGAGGTTAAAATCTTTTCATTTCGTGCCGAATGTTTTAACACGATTTTCGGCACCACAAACTTTTTATCGCCTTGTTTTACACTTAGATGATCTCACTCAACAAGGCGATCACATAACCAACAAACTTATAAGTTGATCAAAGATCAGACATTTACATGCTTTCTGACAAATTCTTCACTGGTCTTTGGTGTTTCCCATTCCTGTTAAGAAAATTCAAGACATTTGTTAGATCGAATTATATTTCAATATCAAAATATATTCAAGAACAATAAGTTTGGTTATCTAGAACGTCCAATCGTTGTAACTGTGTTTAGAAGGTAAATTATTCTTTATAAAAAGCCTCAACTTTAGTATTATCTGCTCTAAGTGTATAATTTTTGAACAAGAAATAGAGAATTTTTAACTTTCATAATCGCCAAAAGTCCTTTTCATTTATATAGATATCTTTCTTTCGGTGGGGAAAACACCCAGAGGAAAAGGCTCATGATATCCCCAAGATTGTTTGAACCTTTAATATTCGCACCACTGCACATCATGAACCCGCTTCGTGATAATCATTCATTATCATGGAGTTTAAATCTCATGAAATCAACACATTGATCTATAAATCTAATTTGTTCTTCATGTTCTTTGCAAATAAATCGTTTCTTTTCACTTGTTAATCTTCACGCTTTCAAATCAAGGGTTTTGATAAATCCAGATAGTTTAAAATTCTAAAAATCTCTCTGCATCAGTTTTCTATCCGTTAGACCTCTTCAGAAAACTTTGGTTCTTTCCGTAGAAATAAGATTCTGTAATTCTATTCCATCACAATCAACATTAACCTAAGAACCTGAATCTCGTTCTCCAATTATATTTCTTTTGATATCCAATGCCCATGCTTTACATAACTCATATGCGATCCAACATTTAAAGGTCGTTCTTTGTTTTTAAGCAGACAATATATCATCTAACATAAACATGATAAAATCTGCATCTAAATATATCGTTCATCTTTCTTTCTGAGCACCAGGCGTTTTTAACCAAAGGTAACATATTCCATCTATAGTGTCCCTGAGAGTATTGAAACGTGCCATGTTTGATCTCTAAATGATACCTAATTCCATAAAATCTGATCTGGCAATCCAATTTTTAATTTACTATAACGTTTGAGAATCCAACGTTTCTTTGTTTGGTGTGGTAATGAGCCATCAACATGTGTTATTCTATTTAATCGTTTAGTTACAACCATATGGCTGTTCCGGCTTAATTCATTTCTGCTCCCGGGGCAAACTACAAAGGCCTGATCACATGTGGGGCTTCAGCGCCTAATCAATCTAAATCGGCTAGTCTCTTGAATCTAATTCAAATCCTTCATGATCGAATCATGGTGTCCAGTTTTTAATTTAAGAATCTTATCGGATCTTTCTAATCTTATACATAAATCTATTGGTTTTCCCAACAAAGGATTTTTCAATATAAATGTTTCCGTCCTATTTAATCCAGAACAAAATCATGGCTTTTTAATAGTCTGAACCTAACTGTAGGTAAGGTGCCGAAAACCATGGTACAGTATGGAATAGGTAATCACCATCGCCGTCATATATAAAAGAAATCCCGAAAATTGAATGGCATTGCAGTTTTTAACTGAGGGTAAGAATCCACTGGTTGTAAGGTGTTTTAATCGGTAGAGGGGAAAGGATATATTTTAAATTAATAATTCATGTCGAAGGTAAATTATTTCCACAAAGATCGTTAACAGATATGGAAATAGAGAAGTGGTATCAATAATGGCTATTAATCAAAGACAGGGTGTCTCCACCCTCGAATATTTTGATTTGAATGTTGATCTTCGACAGAGGTAAAATCGGTGATGAAAGCCTTCAGAAACAAAAGATCGGGTGATGTACCCATTCAGAATCAATATGGTAAAAAGAAAGGTTCACTTTGTAATCTAGATAGTGTTTTCAAACCAACGTATATATTGTATAAAATAATCAGGTCTGGCTATGATTACAATCCCACTTTTATTAATTTGTAACCATTGCGTTTCTCAGATGGTCCCGCTAAGGTTGCATTCTTCTGCCAGAAAGTCATTCAAATATTATGCGTTAATTATATCATTTTTTCCATCTTCATCATTAATGCAATTTTAATCTTTATTTATTTAATCTTAATCCAATGCAGCCATGCACTTCGCAACACAAAATGCCACCATTAAAATTCACGATACGACCATCTTCTTCTTAAATCGCTTTAAGTCTAACATAAATGTTAAACTTTTGATATATAGCTGTAGAAGAAGCTCCAGATCAATCAAGATATCAATCTTACCACCATGGCCATCAAAATATTCTCAATCCCAGACTCAATCTTTCGTTTGTTCGTTGTTTTGAATGTTATTCTTGGACGAATCAATCGCTTCCAGGTTTTTGAACTAGAACAGATGGTCTCCTGGGAATCTAAAAGATTTGAAACTTATCACCCATAATGCAAAAAAACATCTGAAAACCGACTGTATTTTTCCATGGATGACACCATTCACATTCTATGAAATGAATACCAAAATTCATGTAATCCTTTGGGCAACACTCAATGATGTGTATTTGATAATGCACACCATGAATTTTATGTTATAGAGCAAGGTTATACCTTTCTCTATGAAATCTATTCCTTAAAATCCTGAATCAAACTTTTGTAGTCTTATCAAAATCTTATCTAAGATTATAGATATTTTTAAATATTAAAAATCAATTTTTGATACTTGTGATTTCCTCTTATAATTCCTAAAATTGGGTTTCTTTTTTTGTTTATAATCCTATTATTCAATAGTGCTAAACTATATGAGGCTCAATACCTTCAAAGGTCAGACTAATAATCATTTGTAGATCCAACATAAATCCATCCATCCCATATCATCTTTTTCATTAACTGAAATCTTTGGTAACAACCCCTTCAATATGGAATTTCAATCTATTTGAGGCGACTAATATTTAAAGCCTTCTTTTAGGCTGAGTTATAATACATTATATTTTCCTCAATCCACTTATAGTTTTCTACAACTGAAAGTACCAGCTATATCTGGTAATCGCTTTTAATCTTTTTAAACAGTTGACTGTCAAACAGAATATCTTGAGAAAATCTCCTAAACTTTCAACCACCGATTATCAATAATACCATCTTCTTCGAATAATCTAAATCTTCAAGATTTATATTCCGCTTTAACTGCTTCATAAACTGAATCAATTCGTTGTAAATCATCTAAGTCTTCGGTTTTAATCTTAATAAAATTCCTCAATTCAATCATTTTTTCTAATATCAACATTCATCTTTATTTTCTCTCTGGTTGACTTATCTCAAGATTCATTTGTGGTTAATGTCTGACCCACATGTATAATGATTCACATTCTTGTTCAAGAAATTCTTCCTATAAATTGTTCTTCTTCTAATCGGCTATTATTCCGTACCTTCCTAAAAATATCCAAAATTCTTCACAGTGTTCCTCTTCCAAATCTATTTTAAATCTATTTTGGTCTTCTATTAGGAAACTGTTTCAGGTCTATAAGGGTAAATTTTCTTTTTTGAAATGAGAACATATGGTTTTTCAAATCTCTCTATACAGTAATCAAATTATTTCCCCAGCCAGAGGATAGCCTTCCTTTCTAATCATTTCAGCTTCTTTAACTCAAATAAGCTTGATGACACCATTCACTTAATCGTTTCTTCAAAATGAAATTCTTCTTCCTAATGTGTCGAATTTACAAAAGGATATCCTGACTAGTGCAAGATCCCATGATCTGAATCTGAGTAAATATGCAAAAGTGATGAGTCTGTATCAATCTTCCATGGTATATACATTAATCCTCGTGAATACACAAATGTATTTGTTCAAAAGACAGATATCATTTAATTCTAATTTAACAAAGATGTAATATGTTTTTCCCACAGATTATGGGAATTTATCAATGTATCCCTCCGAGGGAATTCAATTTAACAAAAAATACCGCCATAATGTGTCATTTATGTTATCTCCAAATAAAGTCAGTTTTTGTCATGCTCTTAAATTTGTCAATACCAGGAAGGCATTTTAATCTACGCTATTCTATATATCTTTTTCCATCTTCATGACATTCTATTTGATACTAGTGCTAAATTTAGCGATGTTTCCCCACCTGTCACAGAAGAGAGATATCCTGGACAATCCAAATCTAAATATATTCAAATGGTTTATACCTTCCGTCTCAATTCATCCATTGGTGTAGTCCTGAATTCTGCTGATAAAATTCATGATTATAGCCGTCCTCTATTTTGTGTCTAGGTATGTCTAGGTTCAATCTTACCGTTGTCAGATACAGATTCTCAGAATATCCATCACTAGCTTACAGTGGTCGGCTTGGTGCACTTAGTTTCAATCATTGATTTTCTCCATTTAAACATTTAGGGATGTTTAATCTTTCAAAGGTTTGACCAAAAATCTTCAACACTATCCGCATATAAAAGGCAAATCCATTTAACTTCATTCTTCAAACCAAGATTCTTATCCACACAATTGTCATGGTCCATCAAAATTATAATCATATTCTTTCGTAACACCTGGATATCTATTTCTCAAGTATTTCAAGACAAAGATAGATAAAATATATTGCGTCCACCTATATTTCGCCAACTAATTCCAGATAAGATCACATCATGATTGGCATCGACCAATTTCACTATAAAGATTATTGTCATTTTTCTGTAAAAATCCGTGACAATGCCTCTGAAAATCTCTTTCCTTTGTTCAAAGGTAGAATAAGGTTCTTCATTCAACATTTTCGCTTTCAAATCTTCGACTACTTTAATATGTATTTCTTTTTAATCATGGACCCATAATATTTACGTGTTCTTGGCAATTTTTAAGCCATTAATCTCATTATTACCGCTGCGTAAATCTTCATAAGGTGGTGAATTATTTCTGGTTCAAATCTTCATCTTCATGATCATTCCATATTAAATAATCTCTCAGACTCACAGAAGCAATTCACTAAAGTTTGAGTTATTCTGCAAGTGTTTGATCAGGCCCTATTAATCTAGGTCTATATAAACCATTCCCGGTTATCAATTTTATTCAAACATTTCTAAATTTCTTTGTTTCTTAATCTTATGTTTTTTCTAAAGCTGTATTAATCATGGTTCTAAACAACTTCCAAGATTATTCCCATGTGTTTGACAACCATTTCCAACCTGGGTCATTCATTCTAAACCTAGCTCTGATACCAATTTTCTCAATTTTCTCACACGCAGCAAAATCAAATCAAATCAAACATCACACGTAGCAAAATCAAATCAAATCAAACAATCTGATAATTATCATCAAAACACGCGAATAGCCACAAGTAACCGTGAAAGTAACAAAACTGCATGATTATAACAGTTTCATATTATGTTTTAATAAAACTATAATTGGTATAGGTGCCAAACACAAATTATGGGTCCACTACGCTCCATTATCATTCATTGGTTATTATTAAGCATACACGTTATTATTATTTATTATTTTTATTATTATTTCGATGTTACAGTGGTTTACGAAACACAATTTTTATTATCAAGTCGTCTGATTCCTTTGTATCTCACAACCTCCCTCCAAACGAACCTTGACTTTGCATAGTTGCTTTGTGATATCTCAAATGTTAAGTAGAGCTGTCGTAGGGTTTGGTACATGGGTTAGCAGTAAGGCAATCATTCGGGTTTTTGGTTTCAATCCAATAAAGATAGTCTTTCTATGCTTAGGCATGCCACAGCGGAGCCATTGGCCTTTGAGCACAAGTGGCTGTTATGGGCCACATCCGGTATTTTGAAAGTGCCAAGAAAGCATGAGCCACATTTGGTTCTCAGCACTAGCAAAGCAGAGTCACATCTATGTTTAGCAGTAGCGCAGGTTTCTACATCCGGTTTTTTGAAAGTGCAAGCAGGATATGAGCCACATTTGGTCTTTGATATAGGGACTATTTTAGGAATTAAAAGAAAATATTCTAAAGGACATTTTATTGATAATACCTTTAAAGGAAATTTGATTGGTAATATTCCAATCATGAAAATATAATGAACCATCGAGCAATACCTCTTAAGATGGCAATTATTCCATATCCTGGTGGCTGTGTCCGCCTAGTTTATTTAAAGTACACTATTCAGTCGCCCCCATTTTTAATATCATGTATGACCTTCCCACTTATCGGAATCTTCCAACCACTGTTATCGTTTTCAAAGACCTTTCGGGCATTCTGGGCCTTCGCTTGAATAATAATACGCCACATGCTTATTATATAGGTTTTGACGCCTGTTGGTACGATGCTACACGCACAAATCGGAGCTTCATAAAGATTCTTCTGGTCATATTTAAGCCTTTGCAGACGGCTTCATTGCCTTTTGGCGATTCATCAAGTGTGGGCACCCTAATCTTCATATAGAATTACGTTCCGGTCCCATAGTGCGCAGCTGGCTACATCCTGCCGAAGCCCTATTGTTCGCCCCAGAGGTCCAAAATAATCCTGATTGAATTTCTCCCACTTTCTTGAATGAATCGAAGACGTTTTGTTTCAAAGTTCTCGCAGTTGCTTAGATGCTTCGCCAGCCATTGTTATGTGGATTTCAGTTTTAGTAAAAGTTTCATTTCTGGCGAAAAATATACCTACTATCAAATCGTTCATTGTCAATGGTGATCGAATGACGTATGAGTTTCAACCGACATACAATATTCTTCCATAAATGATCATGAATTGTCTTTATGATGAGTTGCTGTCAACTTTTAATCCATTTGCTAAAATAGTTAGTGGCAACCAACAATAACTTCTTCTAAGTTGGGGCGATAGGCAGTGGTCCAACTATATCAATTCCACTACAAAGCGCAAGTGAAGGCACTCGAGGTCATTCTATAAGCGTCATGATCCAATCAAAGCCTGGAGGACTTCCAGACCGCTTATTAATCCAACCTGAATATCGCTTACAATTTGCCAAAAGTGTCGCACCAATCCCTCACCGACCAGTCATGTATCCAAGCTCTGAGTCTCGCTTGTTCACATTTTCTAATTGTCTCCCGTGTTCTGTTTATGTTATCTCTGTTTAGACCCTTTCAACGTTTGCTATTTCATTTTAAAGGTGTCAAGAGTACATTTACAAAGTAGAAGTTCTGTAGTTCAAATTGTTTTACAAAATATCACTAAGCTGTTAAGAAATGAGTTGCAATGCATATGATCACTGAGCACATTCCATTTAATTCTTCCTTTATGACTCCAGCTCCTCTGATCTCTATGTCTTGTTTTTTTACCGTTATCACTGTAATTGCTACATTGATTAACATTGTATGGTATTTTCATGCTTAGTGGTTCTATACAGCTTCTATTCCATTTCGCCTAATATATATATATATATAGTCATGCATTTATCAAAATAAATGTCTTTATAACATTCGTGAATGTAAAATATATTATTACAAACTATATTTTATATCATTTTTCACTTTTCTTGCTTAGATTTCCACATATAGCTATAAAGTCAACATTCACCCATGATTCGCCAGAATCCTCGTCCCGTTTGTCATTCAAGATCGTACGATTCCACATCCATATTAATATTTCATATATGGTTATAGAAATCGACATTCACTATTGTGAGCTCCAGCGGTGAACTCGGGCCTGCTTTGTCATTCAAGAGGCAATGTAATGTATTCAATATTACGTTACCTTCACATTTAATTCAATATAGTCCCATTGTTTGTCATCTAATAATACAAGATTTTTAATAATTTACTTTTATGTAATAACTTCACTTATAGTTCAAAATATTCACGCGCATATTTGACAAACATTTCGACAATAATAATTCAAATCAATATATATATATATATATATATATATATTTCACAAATAGTGTCTACAACTCGCATCATAATCATGAGCCTTCAAATCCATGCAGTACTTTCACTAAAATTTCAAATCTATTTCCTCGGTATACTACCGTAACACTTGAAATGATGAGGGCTTCGAAAAACCAATTACTATTCCGTCAAGCATCAATCCTAGGTCGTGCCGCCACCCTCACCGCACCTAGTCAAACACATTTATTCAATTTTAAAGATTACACACTATGATAACTGCTTTACTTAAGCTACAGGCATGGTAATATTTTCTAATTTATTCTATTCTGTTTAAACCCCATTATTCATTTCCTTAGGGTCCTTAAACATCTAGACACAATGTGGCTGTGACTTAATCTGACGCCAAAATATGTAAAATAAGTTTAGCTGATAATCCTCAACTGTGAGACTCGACCAGACTCATATTGTGTTACCCACCACACTCTGATCTTAGACAGCCAATCCAGATCTGGTGACAGTCACCCTATGTTTTGTCTCTAAATGTTCATTTTTGCAGTATCACCTATTTTCATCCAATTAATCTTCTCCACTATCCATCAAAATCCACCATGGCCCACCCAAACAACTCCAAATGGAGCGATCAATAAAACCCATTTTTCTCATGTTAGAGCTTTTTCCAAATCAAAATTCAAATGGAGTGGAATAGGTTTGATTTTCATCTATCTTCCAACTATTCTTCCATGTTGTTTCCACTCCTTGAGAGGCAATAATTGGAATCAGCTTCCACGTTTGATTCCTCGCCAAACTCGCTTTTCCTTTCCTTCGCTTCCCTCAAAAACTGGGATTTGCTCTTTCAAGAGCCCAAGACCACATTTTGTTCTTGCCTCTTTTAAGTAAGGCCATGTCATCTTACATCTCCTTTTCATTTCTTATTCTTGTCTGTAAATCACTTTATTCTTATAAGGCCCCTTTGTTTAAATTCAATAAATCAAATTCTTCCATTTTTACACTTCATCTTTTTTTTTATTCATCTCATCATTTGTCATTTATTTATTAGTATTTGTTATCATTTGACCAGATCCTCATTTTACATTTCATATTTCCCGCCACCAATCAGTCTTGGTTTAACGGTCTTCACTTAGCAAGGTACAATCAATCTGCTCACAATTCTTTAATTTTATTTCACAATTTGTCAATTTATCAATTTTCTGAAAACCGTCGTCAATTCCACACCCGCGTAATATATATTACGTCAGTTTATAAAATTCAGGGTATTTTAATGCACAAAGAAGGTTGATGCAGGTTAGATCTTACATTCATTGCCTGAGATGGCTCTGACACAGAAGGCTGAATCTGTCACTATCGCCAATGAAAACCTTCATATATCTCAGAGATAAAGTTGTGTTGCTCAGATATTTCCAAATGACCTTCATGGAGTTCTCACGGTATATTTATCCCTCCATCGAGGGGTAGACACTTAAGATATATCCCTTCCAGATCTGATATACCAACATCTGCTATTGGCGAAAACCAGCTCTTCAGATTTGACTGTAAAGTTTCAACCCCTATTATCCCACAACCCTCCCGATCTTTAACACTTTTATTATATAACAGCCAAGATGGGCGGCTACTTCGCTTCTATCCATTCTGCCGGCCGGTTTGTAATAGATCACAGTCAGAAGACAGAAAGAACACTACTTCTTTATTCTAGATGGATGCGGTCACTATCTCCAAAGGGTCCGCCTTTTCATTCACAGTCCTCGATGCGTTTGTCGCCATAAAACCTCTTAGTCGTTGTTTGACCATATCAGCACGACCGCGCGCCGGGTTCTAATGCTTCATATTCTTCCGTTATCCGTCCCACCACGTCAGCTTTTAGCGTCACCACAGTCGAGATTACGACGCTGTGCGTCTATTCCTGATCAGATTTTTCCTGGTCACTCCTCATTACGACAGGGAAGCTCCAGCCATATGGCTCCGTTTCCTATCATTTCCCGCATAGGGGCTTTAAGTTGCAAGTCATCCCAATCTCCACAGAGAAACGCCACCACATTGATCCACCGTTAGTAAGTTACCATGGTCTATCCGCCGAAAGCCTACTAAAATCTACTAATATTTACCCTTTAATGCTAGTGCACTTCAGAGTATCAACACCCATCCACTAGACCACAGGCCCATAGTACTCATCTTCCATGCTAGGTTGTGCATGGAAAGCTCAAGTGAGATCAGCCTCTAATAACACAGTATGGTGTCTGGAAGCAAAGGTTTCAGCTGCACCATAAATAGGCTGTTTATCTAGATGGTATACCGGGGTTTTGTCAGAGTAGAGATTTGCTCACCAATAATATACCTTCTGATTTTGGTTTCGCCTTCTTTGAATAAGGCATACACTAACAAAGCTCTTCCGACAACCAGGCAACAGATATCACCACTCTGAAGGTTGAGTCAAAGATTAATTGCTTGGTAAGATATTGTTTAATTGTCAAGAAAAGCTGGTCAGACTCATTCCAATTGTCCCTTTTGGTTCTCAAAGGCATTAAAAACGGTTTTAAATCGTCTGAAATG
This sequence comes from Tetrastigma voinierianum, assembly GCA_016808115.1. Taxonomy (NCBI): domain Eukaryota; kingdom Viridiplantae; phylum Streptophyta; class Magnoliopsida; order Vitales; family Vitaceae; genus Tetrastigma; species Tetrastigma voinierianum. The sequence continues at coordinate 115,072 of JAEQBH010001887.1, read as the reverse complement.
AGATATAAATGTCGAGTCAATCACCACAACATGCACTTTTCTTTGGGAGAGATTTGAGAGTCCATTATAACTTTGAGCTGAATTAGATTGGCCTCTGTCCTCTGGTTACCACAAGTCAAACTTGTTCAACCACCCCAAACATGACATTTGAGTGTTTGAGTTTCATGCCACTTTTCACAACAATCAAAGTTCTATAAATACATGTGCGGCCCCAAGAGCTCTTACTCATGAGCATGTCATCTGGCTGAGTTCCTCCATTGTGGTCAACAAACAACGCCAGATCTGGCCACTAATCTTTGATGTTGCCTGTCTTAAGCCAAAAGATATTCACATCATAAGAGGGACTCCATGGTATAATGGTCATTTTTTAAGGCAATGGCGGTATGGACTTTGATGACCCCAAGAAAGGTCCAAACATTATTTCAGGCTCATACGACATCAATACTGGTCTGCGCGGTGCGTTTCATATTCAGAGCGTTTCATATGTTAGTAATCTACACATGTCGTCACTTTCCTCTTTCTTCGCGGAACCACCACTATTTTTCACATGGTCATTCGCAATTTTAATTCCTCCATGAAACATGTTCCGTAGAAAGTTGTCTACCGCTTGAAATGATCTTGATTATATTCCGCGTTTCACCTTTCCGTCTCCACAATCACGTGGGGATAATATTTCGTCAGAGAGTTGGTCGCGGTTAACCCCAACTGTCTAAATGTTCCGTGCTATCACATCATATTGGTTCAACAAGACGCCCGCAACGTACCTCTGGTCGATAAAAAGAGCTAATAAGTAAACTTCTTTCGTGGCCCATCTAACTACTTTTCAGTGATCCATACAACAGATCCTTTCTTCCTCCCACGAGTATGCCAACGTGACGCTGGCACTAGGGGTTTGGATCTTAGAGAGAAGGATTTTCAGGGTTCTTCTCCCGTCCCTGTTCCTATATATAGCTATAACACTCACAAAGCACTGATCATAAAGGTCAACCTCTGCCTAATTGGTCAAATATTGACCGCTATAGGTTGAAGATACATCCAATGTTACCAAAGCTCCACCCTATTATATACCAGATGGCCCCAAGTCTTCACTACTCGAACAGAACCTATTGAGTCATCGCCCACCTTCTTGATAGGTACATACATGTCCGAGTTTGCATCGTCCATCATCAGACATCTCCTTCCGGCTGAGAGTTCGGTCACTGGCGAAACCATTCTGGTGAATATGAACAAGTTCATCAGACTTCATATCACTGAATAGACTTCGTGAACACCAAAAACCGCAGAATAATGTGAGGCGAACAGTTCATCATGGCGGTGGCATTAAACTTTCATTTGGGTTGATAGCAAGATAGAATGGGGCACTTTCTGTTTCTTCGCTGCCTCCCGGGCTGATGGTTACTTACCTGGTTTTAACTGCGGGCAAGCCTCAAGAGCTTCTTCCACAGTTTTTTGATTGATATTGCTACTGGGATTAGACCTGAATGCTGTTGTAGCTTCCGCCCATGACTTACCCCGGTCTCCGCCTGCTGTTACTTCATATATATCCCGAGGTGTCCCGCTTGATAAGCTTTTTTCACCAAAACTAGTTTCTGATCCGCCCGTCTTCACGCTAATGATTTACACAGATAACTTAATTTGAGTATTGTTCTTTGGGTGGATTCGTCAGACGGTGATGGCCATTGTAAACTGGTGTCACTTAATACGGGTACAGCCTTTCACAAGTATGTTCATGTGTAAATTATGAGCCTTTTTTTTTCTGATCACCTGGCGACGCTTCTGCCTCGCTTTAACCTTCCTTTGCACTCATAAATGGCTTCTTCCTGGTTATCTATCACGGTTGGTTTGTAATCATGATTGTCTGTCGTTGTACGGTAATATTGAACCCTCACATTGAGTACTACTCATCCACCGAGTACTCTTCATCGTTTACACGCTCAAAGATAGCGATTCAAAGAAAGGAGTAGATGGCTCCAATGCTTCTTACGCAGCTCGAGATCGTAACCATGCTTATACTAATTCTACGGTCGGATCTAATTACCCTGAACCTCCCAGAGTAAACTCCAAATGGACCCTTCTTCCTCGCCTCCTCAGAACAGTCCGGCGAGCCAATGTTCGGTCTTTGTCGCGCCAACAATATAACGCGATATTAATGTTACCCATGAACATGGAACCGAAGTCAACGAAATGATACCGGTCAGAACCAGCAACAGTTCCGTTTCAGTCAAAGAACTTGCGCACAGGACAAACGCTACCGCACCAGATCATCGCCTCTATTCAGGCACGGAGCATGCATTCGGCAAGCAGCAAAACCATTAACTGGAAAATCTGCAAGACAAACCCGCGAGGTGTTTATGGGGCCGGCGATGTGCGCCCTAATGGTAAGAGAGACAACACGTCCATAATTAAGGTCAGAGGCGCATGTGACGCTACCCCGCACAAAGGTATGATGTATAAACGATATTTCATGGTATCAAACCGCAGTACATCATCGCGGTTTTTTGTGTAATCCGGCGACATTTCTGGCTCAACCAATGGTTCGCTCTCGCTTGTCTCTCTCCCGCCATGTAGGATGCACTACCATAACCGTCATGCGTGATGATGGCCTCGCGCGACTGGTCTTTGCGCCCCTCTCGTGCTGGCATTCTTTTTATCGCAGGAACCAAGACGGGGAATCGCTCGAGGATAACTCCATCGCTGATAGTATCTATTATCGCCAGTGATAATGTGGGCTCTTCCATTTATTACGAGTGATCGGATGCCCAACTCGACCGCTATCTTGTACATCTTTTCCAAGATCAAGATTCTTCACATGGCTCAATCGGGCTCACCTCCCAATGCAAACGCTCACGCGGCCTCCTGCGCCTCCTTTATTCAGACATTGCTTCGCCTCATGTTTCCTCTCCATGTCCCCGCGTGTCAATGGAGGAATGATCTCTCAACGGCATCATCAATTGGTTGATATTCCAACGCTTTCAGTTAATCAAAAGTGGAAAGGAATTGTTAGAGTTCCGCTGATGGAGGGCTACTGTGATAATCTGGCCGGCCAAGCCCTCGCAAACAGAGATCAGACTTTATGTTTTTATTCTGTTAGACGGAAGCCAACTGTTGTTACTCTTGATCGTGATGAATTCACCGTTTCAATATGAATCATGAAAAGTGAGATCTAGCGGTGTGGTCTGCTCGCCTCTTCGATGATTTTCAAAATCGAAAATATTTAGTTACAAAGAAGAAGAGTATCAGTTAATTGTTTCACCTGGAAATCTCCATTTGTAGGAAGTGGTTTTGCCAATCTTCTTCTTAATTTTATAATGTACAATTCTTAATTTTAGGATAAAATATGTTCTTCTCCTTATTTCATGATTGGCGTTCCAAAAAAATAAGGATTTGGAAACCGGTAATCTCGCTATTACAACATTCTTCATGATTCGCTTTTGTATGCTTTATCCATAATGAACCTTGCCACATGGTAAGGTGATTCCATAGGACTTGAAACCCGACAAAGCCGCCATGAAGTGAATCTCTGTTTGTGACAGCCTTCTGGCTTTCTTAAATGAGCTTTAAGTGACTCTTCCCTGGCAGTTCCCCGCCCGGTTTTAATACAGGCAGGGCTCAGCACTCATGATGCAGCTGAGCTAATCTAGCCCATCTGGTAGTGGGTCCAGCTCCAAAAAGATAATGGTAATTCACACGCGCCGCCGCTCAGCGCTCAAACCTAAACGAATCCCGCACCAGGTCAATGCCTCCAAAAGGGAAAACTTATCTCCATATTGGCGGCTTATTCAATCCCGCTCTATAGTCAGAAGGAACTGCTTCACTTGTTTAGAGTATTTCAGCACATAAAAGATGTGAGCTCATAATACTAATGTATGATGCGCAGAATAAAGTAAGATACAGTAACAATTCGATGCATTATTCTTGTGAGAGAAGTGGGATATAAAGAAAATTTTTGATGTTCTAGTACATAGATGTAATTATTTTACATGACCCTGATTTGATCAAGTCTGGTCCCAACTTTGTCGTAGTCTTAAAATAAGTTTCTTGGGAATCATTTTATTCTTCCTAGGAAGTTCTACCTAGATAGTTACTGATATATATATATATATACATATATATATATATCAGTCCACATGAAAAAAAGATGTCTTTATTTGCTTATATTCAAACCCAAAGCCATGTGTCAGGCATGACTTGAGAAGAGAGTCCTCACGCACACAAGAAATGTACTACATGATTTCGGGGTAAAAATCTGATGACCAAACCCTGTATGAATAAACCACAGACACATCTCTGCTGCTAAACGGTCCAGTCAAACTGTAAATTAAAACTATTGTTTTAAATTCAAATTCAACAATTACTCTACATTTAATCGGATCAAATTCATAACTTGAAAATTAATCCTATTTTTAGTGCACATAACGGTTTTGAATTAATCCCATCCTAATGGACACTGACCATAAGCCTGTTTGTGTCCAAATGGGTTCTGTTAATAGAAAACACTTTTGTTTTCATCTCCACCTGCAACTTGGAATCACTATTCATTTATGTTGTTCAGAAACAGAGTTCGCTCAGAGAAGAACTGCCAGTCCTCAATAAATTCTATACACAAAGAAAAACACGCTCACATCGACGTCCAAACCTCCCGCTGTGACTCTTATATATCTTCCGATTCCCATCACACTCGATTTCTCGTCATATTTCTTACCTTCCTCAAGCATCGCTCGAGATTCCTCATATTCTCTTCCAGATTCTGCTGATGTTGCATTCCACGAGTCGCTAAGGTTATGATATATATACATATATACATAGACGCCGCCGATGATGACTCCGCCACGATACAATCAAGTAATGTCAAAAGAGGTTACAGGCGTCATTTATTCTTGCACTACAACCCGTGGGCCCATGGGGTTGTTGGTCCATGTTTTGAAGCGCCCGTCCCACTACCATACTAAAGTTGCAAGCCACCCAAAGTGGATAATGTTAAAAGAAAGCAAGTGATGTCTTTCTCACAGATTTACGCTTCAAGGTGGCGTCTAGAATTTTAAGTCCTTGTCGCCATCCGTTTGAGTACAAGTTCGTTATATAAATATAATGGTTACAAAGACACGATAATAGTATTTATCGCCGACTTCCGCTGAAATCCCTTATTTTCTCAAGATGAACTTTCACAAGGAAGAATTAATCCTTTGAAGGTAAGAAATTTTATCCGATAGATTCAGAGATTTTCTTTCCAAAATCAAGGAGAGATTCGTGGAACCACTTTCTATAAATCGTAAAGATCCCACAAGGAAGGTGGCAATCAATTGCGACTTTCTTCCTTCTTCTTCCACAGCTGTTTCGACTTAATCATCGACGTGGTTGGCCCATCGTCGTCGATCACCCTTTTTCAGTTCATTGCATATCGATGCCTAGAGTGTTCGTGATTTATCGCGCTACAAACAATTTTACTTACATGTGCTAATCAAATGTAGTATTGTCTGCAGGCCGTGGCGCTTACTTCAACATCAGCCTAGTAGCCTGTGGTCACCTGGACCTGTTGATCTCCTTTACACCGTTTCACCCAAGGCCAATGTCACCTCACCTGATGATCCAATCACCGTGAGGATCCAATTCGCCCGCATTGCGCCAGGATGGAGGAAACAAGAGGGAATGCTGTGGCGCGCATGAAGGAGTTTGCGCGCCATGCAGAACACTTTATGGGTGAGAATGACCATGGCCCGTGATAGAGAAAGTCACTGATTCTGAAATGGACAGATAGCGCTTGAGCCGCGACTTCAACCGCTTATAATAGCGGAAAGAGCCTGGTTATTCTGGATAATGTCGACACCTCACCGACTGATGAGTTATCCTCGCGTGCCCCCCATGTTTGAGCTGCCTCACCAACAGCATCGCTATAGGCGCCGAACACTGTCGCTAGAAGAGGTCTTCACATCACTCCCTGCCTTCAACGATAGCCATAGGTATGGTCCCACAAGGCACAGGAGTCATGCACAGTAGTCCCTTCAAATTTTTGTGCCCAACCCTCTAGAGTGTTTTATTGTTCGCAAAGCATGTCTAGGTATTGCTCAGACTGGTCATCGGTCATGACAGATCTTTGCACACCCTAAGTCCTGCTCGACCGAATGGCGCAGTCCTGACCGAAACCCTGTGAGATCATCGATTTCCTTTTATTTCTTCCACTATTAATCTTCTAAAATTGTCATAATCCAATCCTCGTCCAACCTGGTCGATGATCAACCTGAGCTCCCGCTTTCATTTGCCACGTCATTTGATCTATCAAAACATTTATTATGTCATCTCGCATGGTTGCTTCAATTCTTGGGCAGTCTACAATCATTTACAAATTCAATGCACCCGGTAGGCCCATAAACATTTAACAAAAATACATACTTGCAAACAGTATCCATGCCTTTTCTGTACGATATACAAAAATCAAGGTTAAGAGTTTAACTCTTTCGTTTGCTGTCACCACTTGTTCAAAGTGACATATGAAAATGACGTATATATTTATACTACATCCCTCATGACTCCCACGCTTCTTGGATCTTGGCCTGCTTTTGCTTACTCCGACACCATGCTAGATAAACCATACGCTACATTTTGCTTAGTGGTTCCCCAGCACAGTTCTGGTCAATATTCAATTTAATCCTGACATGCATTTAACATCAAACCATGTCTATTATTTCCAACATATACCATGTTATTCATTTCTTACTGCTTTCAATTTCCAAATCATTTACTTTAAGACACCACAACAGCAGCCTTCAATAACAATTCATTTACAATTCAATTTATGAGATTTAAGCATATACATAAAAATCCCATTTACATCACAATATTGTTGCTTCCACCTGACTGATCAATTATTTTGACTGATTCAGCTGATAATCCGGCTCTATTATCATTCGTAACGAAGCACATTTAACAATTCCGCTCCCACCACATGATTCGATTCGCGTATCCCCACATTTGGTATCACTTTAACAATTCAAAGCCCCATCAGATCGATGCCGCTTGCAAAACCGACATGTGGTATCACTTTTTAACACCGTCTCCCATCATGACGGATGTTGTTTGCACCCCAACATGTGGTATCACCGGCAAATGCCATATCATCATGACGATGCCATTGGCACTCGTCAAGTGGGATATTTCTTCAATGCCATATGCCATCATGACGGATGTCGATTGGTGCATCCCCACTATTGATGCATTGAACATTATAGTGTTTCATGGATGATGCCGTATTTAAAATGTCCCATTCTGGAAGTTCATCTGCCTGGTTCATTCACCTGCGATGTTTAGAATTGACCGTATTTCTGCTTATTAATTCGCTTTTATTTATTCACATTCAATCGATTTTCAAATATCATATTTCCATTTGTTGAGTTAACTTTCTTCGTGATATCTTTTTCGAATATATACTCAATCTATGTACTATTTCAAATATCATTCATGTACTTCATTTCATATATTTGTCACGCACTCATTTCATATACTCATTCATACTCCTTCAGATGTTCCGTCTGATATACTCATTTCATGTCGCTCCATGTGCCTATTTCCATATACTATTCACAGTTACTCATTTCATGGTTATCGATAATCACCAAAATATTGAAATGGTGAATAGAGTCGAGAAAATCAAACCTAAGCTATCGGATTCAGCTTTCTTCTTTCATCTCGTCCTAGTTAGCTATCATCACCGCTCCGGTCGACAATATCTACTACCCGTGGATAAACAATTGTTAAATTAATTTAGTAATTATAAATTTGTTTTCTTATCAACAGCGTTAAGACACTAAGTCTGCCCGAAGACGAAACTCTCACCAATCGAAAGGCGTGCATCGGCACGCTTTTTCACTTAGTTCTACCTTATTTAACTCCATTAATCATTTCTTAGGTCCCCATCAACCGCAAGAACAGCTGAGACTTGCTGCAAACACAAAAAGCCAGGCTGAGCGGCTGGTACCCGGCACACTTTGATCGCAAATCAAAACGCTTGTCCACCCGCTGCCATGACCTTGTGATTCATTTGAGGGCATCGTGATCATTGCTGACGATCATAAGGTCATATCATCTAATCGGTACCTGCATCAATTTATGGCTTTTTGCCGCGTAAAATGCTGGATCGGCATTTCAACTTATTTTCTTCCACAAAACCTTCTCCACTATTCATCCCATATATCAAAATCCACCATGAATCCACCAAACACCTCAAAAAAGGTTTAGAACTAATGAAAACCCTTCTTCTGTTAGGTTTTAAAATTCACCATAAAAGAGAAGTTAAATGGATTTTCTTGCCTTTATCCTCTCAAATTCCAATTTGTGTTTGTTTATCTCTTTGGAGCCAAGAATTGAAGAGCAATCCAAAACCAATCCTCCTGCAAACCCAGTTTTTCCTCATTTTTCCTCTTCCTGAAAAACAAGCTCACTCATGAAAATGAGCTCCCCAAAGACCCATCTCCCTAATCTTTAAATCCCACTTATGTAAGGCCATGTTTAATCTTCCAATTATCATCTATTTCATTTTCTACCTTTTATCTTAATCACTCTGAGTTCTTATATGCCTGTTTGGCCACCTAATAATCCATAATTTATTTGGCCTCCTATTATATACTTTATTATCATTATCATAAATTCACTTAGATATTTATTCTTTTTTATAAGAATGACCGCTTAGGTCCCCATTTTATAATTTTTTCCCATATTTTCACCCTGGTTATTCTGGTTCAATCACTTATTTATACTATAATATTCGAATCATATGCTCACACTTCAATTTATATTTCACATTCTGTTTGACTATCATTTATTTCTCCGAAAACCCAAATTTGGTCTAATCTATATCCGGAACAGGAGAAAACATATTATAAAAATTCTAGGGTATTTTCGGGGCGCAGACCGCTCTTCGGTGTAGAAAATAACGCATGCCGCCAAAGAACCTTAATTTGTGACCACAACATGCCCTCGTCCCAGGTAAACACATTCCCACCACGAGCCTCCCCAGGTGCTTATCATAACGCCTTTGCACAGCCGATGTTTGAAGACCCCATTGGTTCATGGCTCACTGGTAATCGCCAATGATACCAAATGCCGACAGCCATCCACCGCCAAAGTGTTCCACACTGGCCAGGGGTCAAGCAATTGGTTCTCGCAGCAGATGGCCAAACTGTTCGGGCGAAACCATAGTACCATTTTACTGCAATATCTTTGTTCTGGCATTTAATAAAAACATGAACATCGGCCCCCACACTGCCTCAACCAGAAAAAGACTACCGGAGACTTCACGCGAGGCCTCGGGGAAGCCGCTTAGTTATAGATGATCTGATGCACAACAAAGTGAATCCACACGAGTACCAACCCGCCCCGCTACCATATAGTAAAACTATTCACTATAGTGTCGAAGACTCGAATCGGGCGTTTCGCCTTTACGATGATTTAGTAACATCGCACCCAGAGTTTTGCTCGCATTTCGATTTTATAAAGTGTGATATCGTCACGTGTTAACTGGTAATCTAAAATAAATGCGCAGCTATCCTCCGTTTGAGTCAACGAGGGCGATATGCAAGGTGTCCGCTTTATCTTGGGATTAGGAAGATGATATAGTCTTCGAAACCGGATTCTTGTTTAATCTCATAGAATCAACTTAAAGACACCCCGGCCTTCAGCGCGTATTTAACAGCATTTAATTGTCTCTCATGGAAATCCATATTTAATTCCAATCATAGCTCTGGTAAATGACACTTAATGGATGTCATATATCTAACATTAAGAACAATTGAACCCCAAAATGCCAAATATTGACTCAAGAAAATACATCAACAGCTTTTAGACCTAGTTTTGGTATGAAACATAATGCATAGTAACTCCGCTTTCATGAAAAATGATAAACATCTCTAAACTGTCAATCCTCCTCTCACAAACCATCTTTCTGGCAATAGAGTTTAATGTAACATCCTTGAGCTGCTTCATCCCCAAAAGGGTGTGTTTGGGTTGCTCTAGATGCCAGGGAAAGAGGAGAAGAGAGAAAATGGGGCCAGAACTGAGGTCAATTCAAATGCTAAGGAGTTAGTCATCAAATGTCATGTATGTTTATAGCCTCACAAAAAGAAAATACCTGATCTGATCTGAATAGTATCATTACAATGAGTGGTGAGATGGAAAACCAAAACGAGGTCGTTATACCTGAAAACACATGTTACTATTTCGCTATAAATGGAATTCTCGCTATAACTAAATTTATCATAGAGAATTCGCTGTGAAGTGAGAAGGAAAACATAACACATATGAAAAGGTTTCGCCATTAGCTAAAATTTGCTATTATAACTAAAATTACTATGAAAGAAAATTTGCCACATTTAAATTGTACTCACATAGCTGGGTACTTCACCACTATAAAAATTATTCATAAAATTTTGCTTATCTAGCTAAATCTATATCTTCCTGCATTCTGCATCATCCATCCTGCATCTAGCTTATTCATCTTCACTTTATTCTACTATTATAACGGAATATAAATCATATGATCCGCCGTTGTAAAACAACTGATTCTATGCCTAGCTTGATATGGTGATAGTTTATGTTATAAAACTAATATAAAAATGTTCTGAAAGACAAACCACAGAAGTACCAGTGGACCTTGTCAATTGCTGATTGATATATTTAGTACACAAAAGATCAAAACCTGATCTTTAGGGTTCAATAGAACTTTTGGGTAATAACTATCATTGATAGGTATGATGTAGTCCCTGAAACCTTATAGGCTAAATGATTCATTCTGGTCTCCACATCTATTTTAGACCTGCTTAGTTTAATAATGAAGAGTTGTATTGTGGTGTAGCTGATAGTATCAAATGCGGGAGGACAATATATGGAGAAGTAACCCGTGACTGTTATATTATAAACCACCGACCAAGAAAATAAGCTTCGTCGAGGAAGAAGCCATCTAAGTCTAAGGAAGGTTAGCAGATAGGACTAAAAGCGATCTTATTAATCACAAAATAGAAAGCCCATTAATTCCATCCCGATCACCCGCGATGAAAGCAGCCATCATCATTCACGGTTTCGTATTTAATACAACACCGATCCACACAGATCCCTCCAAAAGAAACAAATCCTTAAAGTGCTATTAATACAGAGATTCAGGCATGAGACCCACGCAAGCCCAGTTATATGGTTCGATCAAAGCTGACATCTCAAGGAGGTATATCAGAATTTACCATGGTGGAATTAGGTACACCAGAAGTTGCCAACTGGTACGTAGCTCATTAATCTATAAGCAAACCATTTAATCTATATAATGGTGGATCCATCTAACGACTAGTACCATCATGTCAATGTAAGAAGCTCTGAGAGCCGCGAATGCTAAGGTCCGCAGATAATATGCTATCCACTAGAGGGCGCATATTAAGAAACAAACCACAGATTGTTCCTCATGATCCTTCTCCTGCCACTGGCCAAGACGCAAAGCCCCGCCATATGCACTTTGCATCATCTTCAGATAATCGATTTTGATGTAAAAACAAGGTAACACAGATCCCAGCGCTGTCAGACTTGTTGCCAGTAACTACCCACCTTCATGAAGATAGCCTTTGGGAGGTGGTGAACCAGTCTCTAAAAATCTTCTGTTTGAATGGTAACTACCGCATCCAGAGATGTCGCTGCTCCCTAAAGTTGAACTAGCGATTCAACAAGTTCTATTTTCAATCGTCGGCAATCAGCCTTGTTACAATGGGCTTGAAATTAGCTACACTCGATGAAAGATCTCTCAATCCACTCACCAACCATCGATTAACGCTGGTAGTTGACCTGGTTAAAATATTTAGTTCAACGCATATTTTTCAACGTATTCATGGTAACAGAGAAGAAGAACACCAAAATCCCTCCTCTGAACATCAACCACTAAAATCAGTTCACACCCATCAAAAGAGAAGGTGATCCACTAGCTACAATATCCCTTAAAAACTAGTGTTTTCTGACTGTTTGAGGTGAATATTAAAAAGCAACAGAAATTTTTAAAATAAAAACAAGAACCCGAAATTGTACAATGATTTTCATAAGTACATAATTTCTTCAAAAAGTGTTAGAAGTCAAAGTGATGAAAATGCTATAAGTCAAACACAGAGTTGCTCAACTGAATCGCAAAAAGAGAATTGAACACTGTTGTTGCAAATGAAACTTAACCCAAAAATGTTTTGATAAACAAAATACGCCTAAGAGATTTTGATTTGAAGACCAAATTATTCCATTTGTGTGAGTTCAAAAACGGATGGGAGAAGGGAGAGGTGCCGCATGAAGAGGGTAGTTGCAAACAGCTTCAAGCCAAAAAGGTATGAACTCATCGGCGCGGATTTGTATGACCACGCGAATTTTAAGGCTTTAGGTATAATATCTGTCTTCTAAATCTATAATTTGATAGAATTTGCATCCTAAACTCTAGACTTTGAAATTAAGGTTGCAAACCACACATAAATAAGATAAGTATGGAATCCTTTGGTTGAATTCATGTTAAATGGATAGAAGTGAGTTTAAATAGAACAAACCCCAATAACTCTCATGTTGATCATGTATGAAGCTGTGGACCCATATTAGAATTGTTTTGAAGGATCAAGATATGTTTTGGATACATATATTGAAAGAGAATTGAGTAGAAAAATGTTTATACGAGAAATATGAATTGGTTTGACGTGTTTGAAGGAGAATGATCGCAATGCAACAACAGAAAAATCAATATTCTGCATTTCGTGACATGTAATTGGTACACTCCCAACCGTGATCGCAGACACTTGTTCTCGGGTCATTTGCCATCGTGTACTTCGGCATAATGCTAGATTCCAACAGACATCCTCGCTCTCATCTTCTATTCTCGACTCTGGGCTTTATATTTGGCCATCACTTGTCTATTTGGTTATCCACGAAAGGGATTCAAGTGGCTTACTAAACAGACTTCATGAAAATCAAACTTAGAAATAAAGATCACACCTGACTTATGGGCCCAACATCACTGTATGAGGCCATGTGCAAGCCTAATTCCCGATCGCGACCATAGAGAAGTCCTGAGTTGAGCCTAATCACGTGATTCAGAGTTCTGTTCAATTTGGTGATTACTGAAAATTAATCAACCTTGCACTTAGTCAAATGAATACAAAGTACGTATCAGGTATGAAGGCCTCCCAAAAATAAGAAATCCTGGAATTGCTCCATAATCCACAAAACCTAATTATAGTAAGGTTTGGTAATGAAAAGGCCACACTTAGTTCGATGACAAATGGAATGATCTCAATTTCTTAAGAAAAAGTAGATGCACTGAGATGTAAGAATACATGACCATGTGTGCAGTCAAGCACTTCACATCCCAGGCATCTCAATATATGGAAGAAAATAAACCCCAACAGAGATATGAAACATGAAACCAACTGTTATGAACTGAACATGAATGGTTGATAGTGGTCGCCATTCAGAACGACGCAAAAAGGCTGACAGTTCCAAAGCATACATGACAATCCGACCACCCAGAATCAAGAACGAATGAGTGACGTCCGTTGTTTTCCCACTCGTTGGAAACATTCCCGCTTCGTTTCCAGATCTTATCGGTGCTTCCACCGTTGGTGCTTCGGCACTCCGCGTCGCGTTACGACACCCCGTCATATAAACCATGTTTGATCTGTTAAGACCATGTCGGTGCTGCCGGCACTCCCAAGACGTCCTGGCAGGTGCCACTAAGACTACTCATCCACTCGACCTTCGGCACTTATCAGATCAAGGTCCCACCATTTCTATAATTGTCTAGGTGAATCAATGCACATTACTAATAAGACAGATCAACAAGAATAAGAGCAAAAGATCCAACCATCTCCAGATATTGTTCCAGCAGGCCCCATTATACTCTATATCTGATTAACCCAGAGTAATTCCACTGGTACTCCCGTGTTCAAAGAATGAGAAGAAGAAGTCCAGAAAATTCCTACTCAAAACATCCTGATATTAATCAGTGTAGTACCTTACGGTGCCTTCACATAGTTCAAGTCTGTAATCCTTACCTGGAGCCCAATACATAAGCCCGTTATAAGGTTATGAATAAGAATAAGCTCAGAATCCCTTACTTTGAGTCCCAATAAACATAATGTATGTTAAGTATAAGTTCTGATGATAAGTAAAGCATCCCAGAATCCTATAGATCCAATAAGTATAAGTCCAAAGAGGCACTCTACTGCATCCCCAGACGTGAAATGAAGATAAGTCCCAGAAAACTAAGGGCAATTTCTGATCCGAAATAAGTATGTTATAGTACCCACCAAAATTTTCAGAATCGGTAAAGAAGTATATGGTCTATGATTCACTCTTATGGACTAATGTCCAGACTGATATGGCCCGTATATCGCCCCATCCTGAGACTCTGTATGGATACATTATACTTTTGTTCTGACTTTTAGTACCACACTAAGCCTTCGCATTGATAGATCCAGAGGGCGTGGTGCTCAATCAGAGGTTCAAGAAGATATAAGTTCGTATCATATAGATTCAAAATATATGGTGCTTTAACATAATAGAGAAGATCCAATGGCAAGTATGTCCAATTAATCAATATATTCCCAAGACTAGAGAGAAAGTTCTAGAATATACATGATCCAAATATATGTGAGAAGTTCTGTAATATGATAAGATCCCAAATATGGTGATGGTTCAAAATAACAAGATAAGTTTCTGCACAGAAGATGGAAGATCTTAATACATACAAGTCTAATATATTGTATAGATCCAAAATATGGTGATGTGTTCAAAATAATAAGAGGGTTCAGATATATGATGTAGATCCCAAATATATAGAGGCTCAGAATATATGTATAAGATCCGCTGCTGAAGCGGCGGTTCAAAAACGAGGTCTCACAGTGAGGTTCTGCAATATAAGAATGGATCTGCAAACATGGTGTTCAATATGGCATAAGATCCGTAAGATCCGGGGATATGAAAATGGAAGGCGCGGCAAGATATCAAGCAATCGAGGAAGTCAGTATTTATGTACCTATATGTAAGTTCTGTATCACCAAGAAGACGTCTCAGATATCTCTAGTACCCATTTGCACTGACAAGTAACCTGAATACATAAGCCCTATATGGTTGATGTTCTAAATCCTCCACGGAGGTCTCGAGATAAATACAAGTACCAAAGACGTGTATAAGACCTAAGAGGCGACAAAGTTCTAGAATCCCACTGAGATCTGGCAAGATGATAGAGCGCGAGTATCAGGCACTCGTCATGGATATGGTAATTCAAAGGCTTGTATATGAATCTAATAGTCCTGAAACCCACGAGATCGGAATAAGAATAAGTCCAGCCATATGTATGATGTCCAGTGGGTATAAGATCGAATACATATAAGATTCACAAGAACAGCGTTATAGCGTGACCGAGTAGCGGTGTCTTCAACAGGACTTGGATACCCGGCGGTATGGTACCCCTCTAAGTCACAGCAAGCAGAGGTAACATGTCAAAGATACCTGACAACAATATCAGATATGTCTAAGTCACTCAAGATCCATCTCATATACAGATTTGGGATTATATGAATTGCAAGATTCTAGAAGACCGTTATTTGTGTTTCAGATAAGATATGTTTCCCACTGTTTTGTTTTAGCACGGTTTTGAACTTTATAAAGGCTGTGAGAAGACGCTTGAACATCCGCATAAACAGCCACAACATACTTAAAGGGTTCACTACATGGTAGTCCACGTTTCCGATTTGTGTGAATGCCAAAGCGGCAAATAACAAATGGACTGGTAATGGCGATATTTTGATAATAAAGGCAAGATGGGCTATACCGGTACACCACTAATAAAAAATCAGGCAGCAGCCCAAAGATATGGGTCTCGCCACTCCAACTCGGTATGGATCCACACCGGTCGTGATCGGAACAAAAGATGCCAGGTATCAGAGCATAGTGCACGTTAACCTAGGGCTGGCTATGATACCCATCACGTTAAATGAGCCTAGGTTTAGGCGTTTCCTCGGATAAGTCTCGACAAGGATGCAATTCACATGCACTGCAAGGCCTTTAATATGTCTTGTTCCTATATTCAACAGAATGACGCGCCATCCGGGCCTTAAAGATAATCGTAGAGTTGTTTTATGAGCCTTGTCAGTTCAAGTAAGAGCTCACTAGCTTCCGTAAAGACATGAAAGAAGGATCCACAAGGTAGCTTCATGCACATGATAGAGTATGAAATTTCGAGGATCTAAATTCTCCTTAAGGGGGAGAATTGTAACACTCCGAAATGTGCCCCGGTAGTTTTCGACTGCTTAGGGTATATTAAAAGTTAAATAGAAATTCTTCTGAAAATAAACGCATAGAAACCTGAAATTGTACACTTATATAAATATAATTATTGTGCAATGGTGTTTCAAAGATGAAATGTTATATTAAAATAGGTTATGCCTAACTTGAATTGCAAAGATGAATTAAAGGACTAAGTCAAAATGAAATTGAACCCAAAAATGGTTTTTGATAAATAAAAACAAGTGCCTTGAGATTTTTACTTAAAGACCAAAATTGGTCTCCATTTGGAGAGGGAGCTCAAAAACGGATGAGAAGAGAGAAGAAGAGGGAGAAGAAGAGAAGCCAAAGGCAATGAACTACTGAGTATGACTGGTATGGATCACATGAATTCTTATAGTTTCAGATGGTTAATATCTGAGTCTCTCAATCAGGTTTTGATGACTGCATCCTAAATCTAGATTTCTTGAATATGTTATAAAACCCATAAGGAATGGGAAGATATATGAACCCTTTTGCTTAATCGCTGGTTAATTGTATAATGGAGTTGTGGTTTAGAACAAACACTAACAACTCTCTATAAGTTTGATCTGTTGTATGTGGGTCAGGACCCATATTAGAATTGTTTAGTGATTTCATGATATGTTTTAGATATGATTAAAGCCCAAAGCGTTTTGAACCTTATTCAAGATAAGTTTGGCGTTTTCATGCACTTAATCAGTTATCAATTAAGCCTAATTGTCATGTGCTTTGTCCTTTACCTTGCAGTTTTGATTCGTTTTCTTTCGGCATTTGTTTTGACATTTGCAGATTTCAGAACTTCAAATCAAAGAAGCTTGGCTTCTTATTGGTGTTGAATGTATCCTCGACATTTCACCTAGCCGGTATGGCGAAACAAGATTCAAATAAGGAATTGAAGGCAAAGTGATTTAATAAGAAGTGAGCAAAACAGATGTGCTGAGTTGAAAACATGAGTTGAGCAATCCCAGATTTTCAAGTATAAAGATTGCAGCACTTCAGTTGGATTGCAAAATTTCATGTCCATATACCTGCAATCCTAGCGAATTGAATTTCAGCTTGAGTTTAGCAATTTCATTAGCGCTAAATTCTGTCGCGTTTTAGCTGGGCCTTTCCGGGGCTTTATCCACAAATTAGCTTAGCGCATTCTACAGTTTAATAAATTAATTTGATAGCTAAATTTCATTTTCATTCCTCTCAGAATTATTAAATAGATAGCGACTTCACGTTATGTTAGCCATATTTTCGCTTATGCTAGCCAAATTTCCCAGATATAAACGTCACTCGTGATTTTTGTATATTTGATCCCGTAAACGCACCACGCTTTGATGTATTACCAATATACTCCATAACTTATAAGTACTTTTAGGTGTTGCAAGTGTTTCAAATGTGTAATGACACCTCGGGTCATCATATAAACCCCATAACTTTGCAACCCCAAGCAACCTTCATAGTTATACCAAATACCTCAGCCTTTCTCTTAGTAAGTTTGTTTCGCCTTCTCTCTCCTCTTTCTTTCACATTTTTCCTGGCCGCCAAACACCCTGAGGATGACAACTCATATTTTCTTGGCTAAGCCTCAGCCTAGAAATACAGGTTTTACTAGGTCAGTTTCAATGAGTTGTCCTCATGCTTTCAATGCCACAGGTAATTTATTTATATTCTCAACTTTCACCAGGGTTTTAATAAGTTATTTAATGTCATTCCTTTTGGTCATATTTGTCATAATAGGTTCAGCTGCATTCTTAATGTTCAGATAATCTATGATCTTATGTTTAATGCAGCCAATAAATGAGGTTAAATGCTGGTGGTTCAACTAATTTTATCCTTAACTGCTTAGTACTTGTGCTGGACTTAATAGAGTGTTTAGGTTAGTTTTATATAAACAAGGTTTTGGTTGACTATATGTCACTATTATAATGCGAGGAAATGACCCAGGACACTCTAACATTCCATGTTATCAGTCAGACCCAAGCCTCTGCAAACAACATTTCTCACACTTCCATTTGGCTGTTCATAATTTATCAAAGGAACAAACAGTCCCCACTATTTTTGACCAAATCCAAAATCCAAACAAAAAGCCTCACCAATTTTCAAACACCGATGCGATTAATTGTGGGATGAACTCATCCCCAGTCATCTCTAGACCGCTATGTTACAAAGAGCTTGACTACGCATAGAGGAACTAAGATACAAATATTGTTGATTCCGAATCACCCTACCGTGGCATAATCGCCAAGATAAGTATTGAAAGAGGGAAATTCGAGCGAAAAGAGGCGCAAGAGAATACGAAACAGCTCGATGTGCGTTTGAAGTGGTTGATCGGTATCAAAATATGAGCAATGGTGAGTGCATTGACATTCTCTGGGTAATCTTCGCGATTACGTACAGCACAATCTCCAACCCGTGTCGCATTTTGAAGTCCGGCCATATTATCGTGTACCGGGCACATTAATGTTATCCCACCGCACACCCCCGCTCAGCTTCTCCTCACGCGATTCCGCGTTCCAGATTGGAAGCCATAATTTGTCATTATAATCCCGATTTTGAGTGATCCAAGTGGCCAATTAAAAACAGACTTCATGAAAATCAAATCCAAAGAATGGCATCGTCAGCTCCATTCTGCTGGTCAACACCACTCAAAGTGAACACTGCCAATTCCCCAGATCGGGCTTTTAATCATATGTTTGAGTTGTTTTCGACGTATCTTGAAAGTCTGGTGTTCCATTTGGCAGATTCCAAATGGAAATGAACCTCAGCACCTTAGCTTCAAATGAATAGAGCTCAGGGTCAGGCAGCTGCCTCCTGAAAAAGAATAAGAAATTCAGACCACCTCCTTAGTAATCCGACTAGCTCGGGTATGAAATGCCATAATCATCACGCGTAAGTGATTCAATTGGAAATGATTCCACTCTCAAGAAAATTAGATGCATTTCGAGGGAGTCAAGAATACATGGAACGATGTGAATGCCACTTGTTCGTAGAGGTTATTTGAAATGTTAAGAAGCAGGAAAAGGAAACCCTTCAATAGAGCAGAAACATGAAAACGAACCTAAATATGAACTTTGAACAAACATGAATATGAAAGATAAAATGTCAGTGATCAGAATGTGTGATTGCAGCAGCCAGGTTCAAAGACATATGACACTATGATCATCAGACCGGGCAAATTGAATGAGGGATTTACTTCCCCGCGGTTTCCAAAGACTTGATTGGTGCTTCAAGACTTGCCGTTTCGATACCTCAATAAAAGCTTCGCATCCCTGGTGCTACGCATACTTCGCCATGGCAAACCTAATGCTTTTGATCTGTACGGCATTTGCCGGTGCTACGCACCCCGCGCAAGTGCACTGCCTCTGGTATGGTGTTACGGCATCCCCAAGATACCCAAGATTCCTCTGGTACTTATTGTATACTTCAAGGTCCACCATTTCCTCACTGTCTGAAGGTCAAATGACAACATGATAATAAGATACTAATAAAGAATGGCAGGTAAAAGATCCACCAAACTTCCAGATATAGTTCTGCAGCATTCATTAAAATAGATTCCATTAATCTCTGAGTACTTCCATGTGTACCCCTGTACTCAGTGAATATATAGTAAGATAAGTCTCAGAAAATCTCACGCACATCCATGATACTGAATCCATAAATTACTGTGTACTTTGTATACTAGCTCTGCACCCACTGAGTCCCCAACAATAATGTCTTCGTTATAATATAAGCCATGAATAAGAACAAGCTCGTAACTCCACTGAGTCCAATTGAACGATGACGCCCACAGGCGTGGCAAGTTCGTGAGGGGGAAGAAGTAATCCTGGTAACTTCTACATGAGATCTCGATTAAGTATAGTCCAAAGATACCTACTGCAAAATACTCTACACGTGGAAACAAAGATAAGTCCAGAGTCCAAGTGAAGATTCAATATGACTACAATCCCAAATCCAAGGAGGGGGGTGAATCAAGGTTTTCTCAAAAACCAGACACATCAATAAATCTTATCTAAATGTAATAACAATAAATTAAAAGAGATATGATAGAGAGTGCTAAAAACCCATTTATAGTGTTCTGCCACAAACTCGTTTTTTGCTGTCCACTTCTCCTCAACTTCAACCGTGAGGGGTTCACTTAGTGTCAAAGCTCCAACCCCAGCTTTCTTTGCACTGATTATGGTCTAATGTAATTCCTTCAAGCTATGCACATTTGTTCTCAAGCTCCATCCTCTGAAATGATTTTATATCTTGATTTGGTCTGTTGGCTCCTGAAGCAATTTCTGCTATGTTGATATCTGAAGCTTTCACTGGTAATAACGAGACACTCTCATGCCAAGATTCAAATTACAATCCCCAAGCTTTATTTAGAACACAAGAAAGACACCTGGGGTGGGCTATAAATGTAATGAATGCACTCAAATCTGGCTCAGAATCATCATAAAGAGAAAAGGTTGAGAGCAAGTCTCATGTTCTTCAAATGATCCCACACTCTATTTATAGAGTGGAGATTTTGGACACTATTCACGCAATCGCTTCATCAGTCAACATTTATGAAACTGCTCACCAGTCGTTGATTTTGTCTAATTTAGTTTGGTAACGCTCATCTATAATTGGTATTTATTCACACACCGTTTTTCTTTAAACTGATTTAGATTTATTTAATTCAAAAGTTTATGCCTAAACCCATGTTTCAAAGATATATCTCGATTTTGAAACCCAGCCTGTGGCAATGCATTATCACTTGATGATTATCCCCAAAGTGCGTTCAATGCATCTGATCTGCTATGACTGGCTTCACACCGCACCCCATTCATACTTGAGTTTTCTGAATCTTGGTTACTTGTTATCTTGTTCTTTTGATTTGCTTTAATCCTCATTTCCAAGGCTTCATCAACTTCATCATTGTCATCTTTAGCTTCAGATATCTTCATTTGGTGTTTGATCAATTTTAACCCACCATCAACCATTCAATCATTATACCTGATATCTTGTTTGTTATCATCAAAATCTAACAGAGGGTATCCTTGGGCTAATAATCTCCCTTGATGATGACAAACTATTATCTAGATAGAGTAAATCTCCTCAAACCTAATAGTCTAAAATAACAAAGTAATATGTTTTAATAACTCACCTAAACATACATGTAATTCTATATTCAACACATAAAGACAAGCGGTCGGTTAATGATATAATGTAGTAATCTTTTAAATTGATATGCCCTTTCTCTCCCCTTTGATATATATCATTTCACTCTTAATTTTTTTTTGGTGACTGATGCATATCACTGATGCATATCTTCCCCCTTGATATATCATTTCTCATTTAACTCCTAGATATATATTTTTCACCTCCTTTGCGGTAACATCACGTCAAAAAAGAGCAAGACTTTAGATACAAAGGCAGCCCCTTGAAACATAATTATAAAGTTAAGAGCTTAAGGCACAATATTTTTTCTTATTATCATGACTAATCATCGAAACATCTTTCACAAAGAGATGACCTTTAATTTGTCTTCTAATGTTTGACAATCATTCATTTAGGCTTTGCAAAAATGATCTCGCAAGTTGATCCTGGTTCCGTCAAATCCGCGTATTGACTCTTTGTGCTGATCTGGCTGGAAATTGATACCAGACTCTGATGATGTCGGCTCAGAAGTGTTGTACCGGTATCTTTGAGGCGAATATACTTGGTGTTGCCCATTTAATGGGAACATGGAGAATGCGCCAACTTTAACTACTATGTTATTTCATCCAGCACTGAAAATATCCAACTCTCCATATTGTATTTCTGTTTTCTTACTGACAAGGTACTGACTTGGTTTTCTGCAAGAGACATAAGTGAAAGATCTGAGAAAACATAACTGACTTTATGTTTTTCTTACTTCTGACTTGGCAATCACCAAACTTGATCCGAATAATGCATATCAATTCAAAATTATTCATTTTTGATACCAAACATCAATATCATAAGTAGTTTTCAAAATACCTAAATATTCTTTAACCGCATTCAAATGAGTATCTTTCCAATATTTGAAACGAAGCACATGTTATTATACTACATGATATCGTGGGTCTACTAGTCGCTAAATACAACAAAGAACCAATCCATGCCTCTATATTTAGTCGTCAACGATCCTACCTTTTTTTCATCCATGCAAGTCTAATCATGATGATTCGCTGTGGGTGTTCCCGGGCTCATTCTAAACTGAACTTTATAGATCTCATGTTTGTCAGACTATGAATGTTCCTTCCTTAAGTTGTCGGATTTGAACATCTAAGAGAAGTTGAGCTCATCATGTCATCTCAAATTCACTATGCATGATTCTGATAAATTCTTCACAAAGTGAACATTATATACCCAAATATTATATCATCAATTATGATTTAGAACAATAAGAATGCCTATTTTCTTAGTTTACTGAATGAATGTATCATTTTTATTCATTTTTGAAACCACTGATATAAGAAATTTGTTTAGCCTTTCTATATCAGTCGAAAAGTTTGTTTCAGTTTATAAAGTGTTTTTGTTAAAACATGATTAGAATAAAACTCAAAACTGGAGAAGTTGTTCAACATTATACTCTATTTGAGAAACCACGTAAAAGCACTTTTCACATCCATTGATGAAATAAAATTTTTGTGACAAGCTAAAAGCGGGCAATGCCTTATAGCTTTTAACTAGTTACGGGAGTGTCTCATACAGTCACTCCTTCTGTTGGATTATAAGCCCTAATACTGAGTCTTGTTTTTTATTTAAATGATTATATTTTCATCCATTTTGCTTCGTATACACCCATTTTTGTGCCAATAACACTTTGACTATTTGTCAAAATTAACTCCCAAACTTCATTTCTTTCAAATTGATTGAGCTCCTTCTTGCATGGAAATACCCAATTCTCATCTATTATTGCATCATTTAACTTTCTGAACTAATTTGAGATAAAGTACACATTAAAATATCTAAGAGAGGATTCTAGTCCTACCCCAATTGAAAGAACATTCATAATTTTGATATTGCATTATCAGCATAAATTTCCATTCTTTCGTGTTCGACTAGATTTCTCGCTTCAAGTCAGCAGGTGAGGATGGAAAAGGTGATTCTTCCTTCTTTGAATCAATCTCCTCTTCTCTTGTTGATGAACTTTATCATCAATTTGCAAAATCTTCCATGGAGAAGTCCAAACCCACATCATCACTAATACTTTCTTCTTCGAGGACCTGTTAGATTCATCAAATACTACATGACGACTCCCTAGCTATCATTGTCTTTTCATTGAAAACCCAGTAAGTTTACTAGGGATGAAAGAATACAGCCAAGAAATATCCTTAATATTAGATTTCACCAAATTTTCCATGTCGTCTGTATTTTGTATCAAAAATATTCTACTCCAAAAACTTGTAATAGCTAATGTTAGGTTTCTTTGTTTTTCCAGTTCTATGTGTTTTTGGTCCAAAGAGGACCTAATCAAACTCTATTCAATATATAGCATAGTATTGGACTTCAGCTTTCGCCCAAAATAATTTGGCAAATTGTTTTCATGAAGAATATTTTGCCATTTCTGTAAGGTTCTATTTTCTTCAACTTTAATTTTGTCAGAGTTCGAGAGTTGAAAACATATGTTCACCCTTGCTCATCAAAACTCTCAAACAATATCCAATTCCTTCATGGTCACTCTTATATGCAGTTATAAAAACCTTCTCATTTGAATTTTTCACAAAGTTTTAAAACCATATTATTTTTGGTGAGCTAAAAATAAGACCCATGTATATCTAGAGAAGTCAACCACAATTACAAATGCATATGATTTCCATCTCCAGTTAGCAGTCCTTGAGGGTCCTAAATAAAATCATATGAAGAAGATCAAGAGGTTCGATGTAGAAATAAAATTTTGTTTTAAGATGTTTTTATTTTGTTCCCATTTGGCATGCTTCAATAAAAACTTTTATCTTTTTCAAAAGAGATTTGTGAAGGTCTCACTAAAGTTCATTTTTGTTGAGCTGTGTACGAGGGATTCATGTTCACATGTCCTAACCTCCTATGCCACAAACTAACTTCATCACATGCATGCTGTGAAACATCTATTATGGTCTTCCCATATTTTGGAACATTTAATAGTGGCAAACATTTTCATTTTTACATCCATGAAGATGATTCTGGTCATTTGAGAATCCTTGATGGAAGAATGAAGATTCAAAATCACTTCAAAACCTTTTGTCAAAGTTGACTAATGCTTAAAAGATTATGTTTCAAACCATCAACAAGAACATTTCTTCTAATAAAAGATGAAGATGTTACCTATAGAACCATGTCCAATGCGACTTACCTTTCCCATTTCGCTCCAAAAGTCACGTGATCCTTTCTCCTTGTAAGGAAGGCAAATCTTGACTCCATCTCCGGTAATATGTCTTAAGCTAACCAGACTTTGCCCATAACTATCTCCTTCTTTGATCCAAAATCAGAGCATTTAGGTACCTCAAATCTTGGGTCCTTGGTGGTTAGTGACCTCATCTTCAACTCAAGTCTTCTTGACTTAGAAGTTTGGCTTGGGATCCACTTCTACAGTGACAAGTAATTACTAATGTGTTCCTCCTCTCACCACAAAAAATTGCATATGGCTTGATGAACTCACTTGTGGATTCTCAACAAAGTAGTTTTTAAATGATTTTTTCATTCTTGAAGTTTTGTGGCCCTAGTTCCCTTTATCAACATTTTGCTTAAATAAATCATTTTTAAAGCCTTTTGTCCATAAGACACTTCTTGAGAGGAGGATAACAACCATTCATTCTTTTTGAGTAGTTCCTATTTACCTTTTCAAGAAATGAAGATCCAATTTTGGAAAATTTTCTTTGATTTTCACTGTCTTTGAAGCTCAAAATCTTCTTAAGTGAGGTGTTGTTTCACCAAATCCATAGAGAGATATAAGTAATTCATCATATTCAAAACTAAATCTAAGATCATTTATCAGAATCCAGAATCCAATTTACTGATCTGATTCTAAAGTTTACTGGTAAGAACATTTATGTTGGGCAACCATCTTGCTTTTTCATCATCTGATGTCTCCACTTGACTCCGTTTTACATCATAGCTCTTCTCTCTTTTCTTTTCTCGATTTGTAGAGAGGACAATCATATTTTATATGACCTGGTTTCTTACATTTTTTACGTTACTCTTTGGTTCCTTCCTCTATTTTTTCCTTTAGCTAATCTTCTTCTTTGTAGTTGTTTTATTTTATGTTTCTTCCACCAAACTTATTTTTTATCATGAATTTTTGCATTTTCTTTGTATGAGGCGATATCATCTTCCATGTTGTTGTTTTGTTTCCTCAACTCTGACTTTTTCTTGAGCTTGGTTGAATGCTTTCTTTTTGCTTTCCTTGTACTCTTCTGTTCACTCATTTCCCCATAAGTCATCTGGTAAGAACCTATGTTCCTCAAGAGGTGCCTTCTATTCTTTGCTTCCTTAATAGCTTCCATTTTGGAATTCCAGTTAAAAGGTAGGCATCTTAGAATTTTAGATACCTTGTCTTGTTCACTTACCCTCTTTCCCAAGCCTTCAAGACCATTTACAAATATCTTGAAACAAACTGTAAGTAAAAATCTCAAATAATAGATTCATTAGGTTCTTGAACATTTATACCATTTTCAAGAATTCTAACTTTAATCTTTGACTTGGTAGTTCCTTCATGAGTACTTGATTTCCAAATCTCCCAGTCGCTTACTGACTAATTTATTATACTCATTTCTATCCATAACATACAAGAACAGTAAATGTCTAATTCTAATTTAAATCTTCACCATCTTCTTCATATATATTCGTCAAGGTTTTTCTTATTTTTCCTCCATCAATATCTTTTGTGGAAGTGTAACCAAAATAAGATTGTTTTTCCTATACCCAAAATCAAGAGATTCTAAATACCATAATTTTGTTTTTCCAAAATTGGATAATCTGGTCCCAAAGAAAGGTTTATTTGACTGAAAACTTTTCAGATGAAAAAGAACAAAGTAGTTTTGGTGCTAGTCATTTCCTCCTAGACGATTAAATCTTAAAAAACAAATAAGAGTTCAGTTCGATACCAATTGAAGATTCATTATCTGGTGGCCAAACCTAACCCAAGAGGGGGTAATTGTTTTCAAAAAACTTCATGATATTACATTAAATCTTTATCTTTAATGCAATAATAATTAAAGATATGGGATAGAGAAAGAAACCTGAATTTATAGTGGTTCGGCACAACCTGTCTATGTCCACTTTCTCAATCCTCAATCCGGTGAGGGTTCCACTAGTGTCAAGCTCCAACCCGAATCTTTTTACACTTGATTATGGTCTAATGGGCACCCTTCAAGCTATGCACACTTCAAGTTCCAAGCTCCAATCCCGAGTTTATTTGAAGACCCTGATTTTGGGCTCCAATGTCTTTAGCAATTTCAAGCTTATATATACTTGAAGCTTTCACTGAGGCACAATGACACCTCAAGTCAAAGACCTTTCAAATACAATCTGCTTGATGAACACAAAGGTGCACTCTAAAAATATACAAATGTAATGATCTTAATTCACAAACTGTTTCAGAATTCACACAGAGAAGATGGTTGGGAGATGTCATGAAGTCAAATGATCCCCACATTCCATTGAGAGGCGGAGATTTTTGACACTATTCACAAAGACTGCTCACTGTCATCAAGTTGAGAAACTACTGCTCATTAGCTTCGCTTTACTATTCACTAGTCACTGGTACTGCTTCATATCTATACTTTACTATTCATACGAATTAAATTTTTTCTTTTAAATGTCCATTTTTAGATTACTAATCTAAAGTTTTATAAGCCTAAACCATGTTTTCAAAGATATGTAATTTTATTTGAAACCGAAGTTTCAAGTAATGCATGATTAATGATGATATCCTAAAAACTGTTTATTTGACTTTAAGATTCCTTAAGCTATCAAAATCTTCACTTCATACTTGAGGTTGGAATCTTGCTACTTGTCATCTGGCCTCTGATCGAGCGAATCATTTCAAGTGCTTGACCAACTTCCATCATTGCTCATTCTCTTTAGTTTAGACATTCTATTTTGTGCTCGATCAATTTCAACCGTCAAACAACCCACTTAACCATTAGTAAACCACAACCTGGTTTGTTATCATCAAAATATCAACTAGAGTAACTTCGTCACGTCATGGTACTCCCGATCCGTAAAGTATAATTTATTTAGTACCAACGGGTACTCTCAGAACGGTAAAATAAGTATATGTATCTGCGGCGACTGCACTGCCATGGACGGCATCGTCCGTGACTGGAGTGCAATCCGTGACACGCTTCGATCCGACCATGTGATAATTTTATTATACTTAGTTCCGACTTATTGTACCTACTGGTATTTATTTGTAAGAGCAGATCCGTAAGATAAGTATATGCTCCTTAAGACCAATATAAGTTCCGTGAAGATAAAGAGGAGTTCTCAGACATGTATGATCTCCCAAATATGTAGAAACATGATTTATAAGATCCCGAAATAAAAGTATGTCTAGCTATCAAAGATAAGTTCCGTAAGACCGTATAATCTGGTATTTACAAAGATCAACATATGGTGTTCCTGTAATAGATGAGATCCTAAATGCAAGTATGTATTCAGTACTGCTCAAGATAAGTTCCAGAATATACATGTGTAGATTCAATGGCATGTATAAGTCTTCAGAATACATGTATATGATCCAATGTTATGAACATGTTCAATACCAAAGATAGTTCCAATATACATGTAAGATCCGGGGTCACTTGTATAAGTTCTATAATACATCGATAAGATCCAAAGTCAGGTATGTGTTCCAAATACCAAGAGGTTCCATACCAGTATATAGTGTCTGAATATACATGTAAGATCTAAATATACGAGCAAGTTCTCAGAATACAAGTATAAGATCCGAAGACCGCATATACTGTAGGTATTATAAGATACTATAAGCACAGAGTGCTGCAAAGATTTGAGGTACTCGCGATATGGTAAGTTCCGCAATGTCGCGACACGTTAGAATATCTCCGTAGTACCCACGGGTACCCCTGAATAAGTAACCTTTGTAGTATGCATAAGTCAAGGGTATAAGCATAAAAGTTCTGTGAAACTCCCTAATGGAAAGTCCAGAGCAGATATAAGTACCGCACGCGGTAAGTACCGTATAAGCATAAGCTCAGAATCTCCTACGGGAGGACCAACAAGGGAAGATTTATAGAAGTATATACTATAGCACTCCGCCTACATATGTATAATCACATCTGCATATGAACTGGTCAGTCCAGAGTCCGCTGTGATCCAATGTAAGTCCCCACATGAGTGTAAGATCTGAGCAGATAAGATCTAATGTTGTGGGCAGATCTAATAAGGAATGTTACGCCGCATGCAAGATCTGAGTGCTATAAGTTCAAGACAAGACCATACCCATGGAGATGTAAGAATTTATTAAAGTCAAAGCACAAGTAGAATACTATGCTCAAAGAGATGAATCGATGCGCCTGGTTCATTCCAGATATGTCTAAGTTTGTTCTAATATCCACCTGCCATATATTTGGATTGAGCGAATTCACAAGATTCCATATCTATTACGTTATTCCGTTATTTGTGTTTCAGATAAGATATGCTTCACTAGCTGCAAAGCCAGCACGGGGTTTTTAAATCCGCAGAGGCGCGCAGTACGCCAAAGAAACATCCGGGTGATACAATAAAGGTCAACACACTTGTGGTTCAGTCACATAGGTTCGTTTCATTGTGAATGAAAAACACGCTGTAATTTTCAAAACACCTGCAAATTTATAAGACATTTGATATTGTTACAAGATGTGGCCATACCCACGGTGTACCGCCGTTTAAAAATCGTGTGAGTCCCGCAGGTATTCGTTATTTAACTCGGTTCGATCACAACGTCAACTGGAATCGGGTGTATTGAATGCGATCCTTAGAGAAAAGTAACGCGCACCCGCCAAGCCTCCGCGATCAACTTCTTTGTCCAATGAAGAAAGGGAACACCATGATCATGCTATCAATAATATAGATATTCGCTGGTTACCGAAGATTGGGATTAACCCGACGGTCTTCACAAACTAATATTATCCGCGCCAAAACCGGGGTATAAGACAAAAAGTGAAAGTCAATCCTGACTGCCATTAGATCATTCGGACGTATAGACAACTTATAGAGGCGTGTTTCATCATGAAGTGAAGCATCCAAATGGCTAGTCAATGGGCGGTTCGAAGAGGCACTGAGAAGTGGCGAGCGTGTTCCGACACTAACCTTAAGGAAACATGCCCAAAATAGCTTTCCCCGCCACGACAGAATTAAATTGTTGTCGCCTCACCGCACTACCATCATTGGCTTCGACGCCGTATCACCACCCCATGCACTTACCTGACTCAAAGAAAATGACCTTCATTACACTCCACGTTATACTGGCTATGATGCGACGTTTTCTGCTTAAAGAATGCTGTAAAGAAATTCTATCAAAAAGATTATATTTACAGATCACCACACACAACAATGGAGGCTCGGCATCGACGACATGTCAGGAAATCTAAAGAACGTCCACACCAAGCATCTACAAGAGTCAGTCGTCAGGAAGTACATATGAAACTCCAACCCGGTTTACACGGAGTTACTTCGTAAGTTTTCTATACTTAGGCAAATCTAGGGAGTAGAGCTCAATCCCATTCAACTTAGCCATAACAAACTCTCAGATCCACCCTCAGTGGAAAGGAGTAAAAAATGAATTGACCGGTCACTGATAGCTCGGCGTAGTTCATAACCTATCCTCCTCATTAATTAAAAACCATTTTTCATCATCCAAGGGTAGCCAGCGCCTACGAATGATGAACGCATTCAAGCCTTCATGCAGATCAAACAATATCTACCGAACTGATGGCTCCGCCAGCCTGCAGGCGACAGACTTGCTCCTGACCTGTGGCGCGATGCCTTAGTGGTGCAGCTTGTTCAAAGAAGACAAAACCCAAAGTAGATCCATTTCGCGGGGAGCAAATCTCTATCCGGCAAACATGGTATACCCGCCTTGAATAGGTGGTGGATGAACACAACTGCATTCGACCTAACCCAGCCGGCGCTGAACCCACTGGGACACCGTTCACTCTTTTTTTAATCATTTAATAATCCACATACATCGCCTTTCAAACACATTTCAAATACTGGGCTAGAAAATATATACTTAAAATACCACTTTAAATATACAAATCTGCATCATTATTTGGTCTAAAACTTTTTTTTTTTTCATTCGATGTGGCATTTCATGCCCATTTGTCTATTTCCACCTTTTAATGTGATATTATTATCCGTTTCACATCTCGTAAAATATTTATGAACATAATCAAAGTTCAATTTTCATGTTATGTTTGTACAAAATGAGTTGAATATTTTCATGAAGGGCGATTTGTTCTTACTTATCCTGGTGATCGATGACTCCATTCATCGCGGGTTCACGCCTCGCACTCGTCACTCCCGTGACGCAAAGTATGATAAACAACGCGCCAGTTATTTTCTGCTTAGTGTTCCTATACGTTTCTTTCATTTTCATATTTTGTCAAACGTTGATTTTTCTAAACCATGCTTGACCTTTTAATTGATCACAAATGGCATATATATATTCATTTACATACATTCATTTACGCTCATTGATCATTCCAACATACAATTTCATATGCATTAAATCATTCAAAACACAAATCATGACACAAATATTCTTATCATTTTTCCCTTAAAAAATTTTGCCAATGTTTTCAAAGTATGGATAATCCTGAGTCACCGCCATCTGGCCCCGCTTAGGCTATAGCCGATATAAAACATTTGTTTTGGCAACACGCACGGTCCCTGGCTGGCCGCAACCTGTTATTAAAAATACCAGAACACTACCACATTATCCCACTGGTCTATGGATCGGAGTGACACATCATTACGTTCGTTCATAGTACTGCTAATTTGACCATTATTGGTATACCAATCTATCCTTAACTCGAATTTAACGGTTAATATTCTATTAAGGGCGTTCAAATCATTCATAGAAAATACAATATAGTATATACATCTATATACAAATAATTCATTTTTCAATACTCATGCAATTTTTTCATATGCAAATCATTTCACAATTAATTGCCTCAAATCAATTAAAACACTTCAATATGCGCTATTGAAAATCATTTCAATAATGAGAACAACGATCGTGAAACTTGAAATAAGAAGAGATTGAATAGAGAACAACAAACTCCAAAATGGAAACAAAAGAGAGTCAAGAACAACCACAAAAAGCTTGTTGCACTTGGATTCCAATCCGAAATCTGATCACTCGCTTCCTCTCGTTAGCCCTTGATCCATCACAAATGACAATCATATATTAGTTGAGTATTCTAAGGTTTCTATTTAGGTCTTATTTCTACCCGACTCCCTTTTGGTACATTGTTCCTTTCATTTTTCCCCATTTCCTCATCCTTAAACATTCTTATAATGCTTTTTAGGCATTGATATGCCTCATTTTGACGAATTTTCTGGGTTCAATGGGGGTTTAAATTTGGATACACTTATTTTAGGGAGATTTGTTCTCCTAGAAGTCTAGTTTACCCAAAAATGTGAATTACTCAATTCGGATGAGTGATGACCAAGTTATGGCCTAAATACTGAGACTACTCTAAACACCAAAACTGTATCAAAACTTAATAGAATTGACCCAAAAACAGAGCCTCACTTTGATGAATTTTCTAGTTCAATTGTTCAATGGAGCATATTGTTTTACGCTGTAGTAGATTTATTTTCCCAGAAGTTTGGTTTAGCTCCGAATGAAATCATCTAATGTGATGAGTGATGGCCAAGTTATAGCCTAAATACCAAAACTGCTCCAAACACCAAAACTGCATTAAACTGAATCAGAATTGACCCGAAAATAGAGCCTCACTTTTGACTAATTTCTGGGTCCAATGGGGCCCAAATTTGAATACACTTATTTCAAGGAGATTTTTTCTCCTAGAAGTATAGTTTACCCAAAAATTTGAATCACTTAATACGGATGAGTGATGGCCAAGTTATGGCTAAAACTAAAACACGGGTTTTTGAAAATTTTGACAACATCTTCCCTAAAAACCCAACATTTCCTTTATACAAAAATTCCTCATTTGAGGACCACAACCAATCAAACAACCAAAAACAACTTAGAGCAACTAATAAAAACACTTTTATTCAAATTTAGAGTTTTACCCAACCCAAACACAAGAAAAGGGGGGGTTAGGGTTTGGTTTACTTAACTTAAATCTCTTTCAATCTTGTTCTTTATTTTTCTCTCTTTTTAATCACCTAAATCCTTGATCCTATGAAGGAAAATCACCAAGTTCTTCTCTTCTTCCTCAACCGTAGTGTGACCTAGCTCTCTTCTCCCCTTTGCCTAAAATGAGAGTTATGGCATTCAAAGACAAAAAATTGGTCTTTTGTCCATTACATGACTAAGGCCATGTTTGGCTACACACTAATTTATCATTTATCATTTTTTTTCCATTTTAAAGCTTCATTTCACTTTCATTTCCTCTTCATTTCATCTCATTTATACTTTGGCACTTACATTACTCATCTATGACATTTAGGTCCTCATTTGACATTTTTACTACATTTATTTGGCTCTTGTAAAATTTTTGGTTTTTTATTAGTTTTTTAGTTTTTATCCATTTAAACTCCAAAAAAATATAATTTAAATTATTTTACACCCTGAACATGTTATAAAACCGTTAGGGTATTTGCAGGGCATTATAGTTAGCCTTAGCCCTCTGTGTGGCAGCTAAGAAGCTTCGCCCATACTTCCAAGCACACCCTATTGTTGTGCTGACCAATCTCCCATTGTGAAGCACAATACACAAGCTTGACCTATCAAGAAGGATGGCAGGGTGGGCAATTGAACTAAGTGAATTTGGTTTTTAGTATAAACCTCTCTTGGCATTGAAAAGGCATATAATGGTAGATTTTTTAGCAGAACTACCCCAACCAGATATGGACTCGAATAACGCTGGCTGGTGGATCCTTAATGTGGATGGCGCTTCTCGCCAAACAAGAGCTAGAGTCGGCTTGCAACTTAGATCCCCGACTGGGGAAAGGATAGAGCAGACCATACAACTAGACTTCCTTGCATCTAATAATGAGTCTAAATATGAAGCAATCATAGCCGGGGTTGACCTCGCAAAGTCTGTATCCTCAGAAAAACTCATCATACATAATGACTCTCAATTGGTAGTGGGACTAGTAAATGGAGAATATAAAATGCGAGACCAGCGCATGGTTAAGTACGCAAGGCTGGTTAGGCAACAACTAGGGAGTTTTGTAGCTTGGAAGCTCTAACATATCCTAAGAGACTCGTATGAAAAGGCAGACGCTTTGGCAGTAGTAGCCGTATCCATCCTAATAAAAGAAACGGTGTTCCTTCTAGTCTACTACTACCGACGCCGTCTACTGATGATCCACCATATCGATAAACGAAGCATCCCTTTCAACTTCTATAATACATTATTCGAGCCTCTGGATACCGTTGGATAATAGGGTTGATGCCCACAAGATTCAGGTCCAATTGGCTAGGTTTTCCTTTATAGACATGCAAATTTTATAAGAGGTCTTTGGACGGGCTGTATGTAACACCCCTTTCCGGTCTGACCCGATTGGCGGATCCGAACCGGATCCATGATGCTCGTTTGATTCTTTTTATTTACTTTTTCATTTTAGTTTTTAGTGTCGCGACTAATCCCCCGGCCCTACTATATGTATGATTCAACCAAAGCTGAACAAGCTCGATTTTACTTTCGGTGAATTTCAATTATCTTATCAAAACATTTCAATTATGTCATTTTGTTTTAGGGTTTTCAATTACGCGGAAGCATTTTCAAATGGTAGGGCTATAAACATTTTCTCTTATACAATTCGTTTACAAAATGGCGTATCATGCCATTACAAAATTATATACAAAACAATAGTTCAGAATTTAACTCTTTTGTTTGCAAAATATCACATGTTCAAAAGAAATGATATGCATATGACGGGGTATATACTTATACGCTGCAACTCTCTCTATGACTCTGCGCTTCTTGATCTTGCCTTCTTTCCTGATTACTCAAAACATGCACAGAGATAAAAACTACACGCTAAGCATTTTTCGCTGCCAGTGGTTCCTATCTGATTTTATTCCAATTTTCGGTTTAACATGACATACATTATCCTTGAAACCATGCCTTTTATATCAAACTATACTCATGCTTATTCATTTTAACATGCTTTCACTTTGCAAATCATTGATCATATCAAAATATGCATTTTCACATGCTTTCAATTTACTTAACTCAAATCATAAGATTCAAACATATACTCCCAAATATGTATTTAGTTTACAAATCCCATTTGCACTCATCAAGTTTGTTATTTCACTTAGTCTATACAATTCACATTCATAACAGATTTCGCTCGGTGAATCCCGTCATTTTTATCATTTGGTAATGTGCTTACACATTTAACAATTTCGGTCTCCCATCATGCCGGATGCTGATTGGTGCACCCCGACATGTGGTCATTTAAAATGCCATACGCCGGCGGCGGATGCCAGGTTGTCCCATCACACTTCAAGTGGGACATTTCTTGATGCCATGCGTCATCATGACGGATCTTGCGTTGGTCATCAGCCAAATTAGGACGTTGGACCAATTTCGGGGGTGCCTTCATGATGGATTCAGTTGGTGAATCCCGCCATGTTGGTCGTTTGGTATATCGATTCAATTCAAGATGTCAAGAATTGACCAACTCGTTTGCAACCCAATTAATCACTCACATGCAATTAATTGTCAAACATTTTAAATATCACATTTTCAAATCCATATGCACTTTTGTAATATCATTTCAAAGATATACTCATCCCATATAAGCATTTTAGATTTATTTGGTATACTACCAAAACACTTGAAATAAGGATAGAGGGTCAATGAACAAACCAAATTATGGATCCCTTGTCTCTTTTGATACCAGTCCTAGGTTAGGTTGTCGTCTTCACCCGTACCTAATCAAATACAAATTCTCCACTCTTAGTGGTTAAACAAATAATTATACTAAACAAATATCACAGAGGCAGAGAGGTACAATACATTTTCTCTCTCATATACTCTTATATGAACCCCCATTAAACCTTTATTAGGGTCCCTAAACAATCGGTGCACAAATATGAGACTTAACAATGCAAAGTATGCAAAAAATAAGGTTGCTGGAAGCATCGGTACCAGTACCACTTTGACCGGTTCCGGTACTAGTCCTCTTCTGTCAATGGGTACTGGTACCACTTTGATTGGTACCGGTACCACTTCTCCTTTACAGAATGGGTACCGGTACCACTCGCGGGTTTTGCCCAGAAAATGACAGATTTCACCATTTTTCACCTATTTTTCTTCAATAAACCTCCCCAAATCCTTCCTACATCAAAACCCACCATGGAATCCACCCAAAACAACTCCAAAAGTGGTTTAGAATCAATAAAAACCCATTTTTCTTGAGTTAGGGCTTTTCCCCAAAATCAAAATCACGAAAGGGTGAAATTAAGGTTTGTGTTCATACCTTGAATCTCTTCAAATCTTCTCTTGAAGTTTGCTTGATCTCTTAGAGGCAAGAAGTGGGAAGAAATCCCACCTAGAACTTGATCTTTCCCAAGCCCTAGCCTCTTCTCCCCCTTTTCTCCTCTATTTCTATCCAAAATGGGATTTTCTCCAAATGAGCACCCTTAGACCACTTTTAGTCTTTAAATCCCCTTTAAGTGTAAGGCCATGTTTGGCCTACACACAAATTCCATTTCTCCATTTTTTGGTCTTCAAGTCTTTATTTCCTTAAAGCCTTGTTTGGCTTATCAAAACCCATTTTTGGGTTAAGTTCTCCCAATCTACTATATAGCCCACATTTCATTTTATTTGCACTTCAATCCCCATATTTACACTTACACATATAAACTTATTTACAATTGACCCTTAGGTCCTCATTTTTTAAATTTCCAAAATTTCCCTTTACACTTGGGTTAATTTCTGGGTCCAATCCATTCTCATTTAGCATATAATATTTGCATGTGGCTTTTAGCTATATAATCATTTAATCAATATTCATTTAACAATTCCTAGAAAATACCCAAGTTGGCTCAATTTATACCTGGAATATAAAATAATTTTTATTCTAAAAATTGTAGAAGAGTAGCACTAAATTCTATTATATCTTAAGTGTCTTACCACAGTAGGATGTATATATTAAATCCATGAAGGGATATCGCAGAGTATCAGATGGCAGGCAGGTCCACCAGGGGGCCCATATCTGAGTTATTATTGGTTAACCATGAGGCACAGTAAAGCCACCTACATGGAAAGCGATCGGCCTTAGCGACAAGCCCCCGTCTCGAAGGTGCGGCTCAACATCCCCAACACTATCAAGGGGGCCCTTAGCCCTTTGCTCATTAGGTAATTGATATAGTTGGACCACTACTTACCACCCAGGTCAGAAAAAGCTATTGTTGGTTATCACCAACTACTTTAGCAAATGGATAGAGGTTGAGGCCTTCGCCTCCATCAAAGACAGGGACGTCATCCAATTTGTGTGGAAGAATATTACCTACAAGTTTTGAATACCTTAGTAGATTGTAATTGACAATGGGCTACGGTTTGATAGCAAAGTATATAGAAATTTCTGCCATGAGTTGAAAATCAGAAGCTTATACTCAACCCTGTGGTACCCACAAAGCAATGGCCAGGCGGAAGCGTCTAACAAAACTCTCTTAACGGCTTTGAAAAAGTTTCTATATTCGGCTAAGAGAGAGTGGGTAGAAGAGCTACCCGGGGTTCTTTAGGCCTCTGAAGGAACTTGGCTTGATGGGAGGCGACTAGGACCAATCGTTCGCCACGCACCTATGGAATGGAGGCAATAATCCTACAGAGATTGGTATACCCATACTTTCGAACTAAAATCCTTGAAAAAGCCAATGCTGAAGCCATCACCAGATACTTAGATATGACATATAAGCTCTGCAAAGCTACGACTGTGCATATAGCATCGTACAAACAAAGACTGAGAAACCTATATAACAGGCTTGTAAATCAGCGTGCATTCAGAGCCGGAGACCTAGTCCTCAGAAGGGTCTTTGAAAACACGACTGACTCGGAGGCTGGAAAATTCCAACCAAAATGGGAGGGGCCATACGTGATCGTAAGAGTGGGGCTAGCCAGGTTGTACGCATTAAGTAAACTAGACGGGGCACCAATGCCCAAAATGTGGAATGCTATGCACCTTCAAAGGTATTATCAGTAAAATTTCTTTAAGGGGGTTATCAATAAAATTTCCTTTAAAGTATTTTCTTTCAATCTTTGGAATATTACCAATCAAGTGTTCTTTAAAGTCATCATTTCCGTCAATTTTTTGAATAACCCCCATTTAAAAAGACCAGAGGTGGTTCACAACTTGCTGTCACTTTCAAAAGACCAAATGTGGCTCTAAGTCTGTTGGCACTTTCAAAATACCAAATGTTGTTCTAAGCATGCTGGCACTTTCAAAAGACCAAATGTGGCTCTAAGCCTGCTGACACTTTTAAAGGACCAAATGTGGCTCTAAACCTGCTGGCACTTTTAAAAGACCAGATGTGGCTCTAAACATTCTGGCACTTTCAAAAGACCAGGGTAGCTCCTACCCTACCGACACATGCCTAAGCATAGTAGCGACTCTTAGCCTGTTAGCTAGAACTAAGGCCCAAAAATGGTGCCTTGCCTATTGACCCATGTGCGAACCTTACCAACTTCTAGCTCTTATAAAACTTAACATTGAAATCCCTAAAGTAACTATCCTAGTCAAAATTTGTGAATAGGACGTGAAATAAAAGGGATTCATTGCATGAGTAAAAAAAGAACATCATATTTCATTAATATGTCGAAAGGTGTCAATGATTACATGAAAGTTCATATATATTCTAGCGACCAAAGAAGGCCCCTTACAGAAAGTTCAATAAAAGAAAGGGGAGAAAAGAAAAGAGGGACAACAGTCAGCTCTGATCACCGGTAGGAGCACTCCTCCCAAGTTCCTTCGCCGCTTCTCTTTGATCCACCTCGGTTGTTGTGGCCTCAATGGCTGCTGGGGCCGAGGGGCACCTAGGGTCCATGAAGAACTCTGGAGGAAGTTGGCCGGAGGAGTCGAGCATACCATCGGGAACTTCTGGCTGGTCTCCATAGATGTTGTGTTTGAACATACAACACCCGTAGCCATAGGCAAAGATTAGCTCCAAAGCCTTCTGGTAGTCCTCCTCCATGGCTTCTTTATCTTTGCTGGCCTGGGACTAGAGGGAAGACACTTTATCTTTTGCTACCCCGATCTTCAATAAAAGGGAAGTTAATTCAACCTCTAAGTGAGAAGCCTTAGCCTCAACTCTACGCTTGACCTTCCCCACAACCTCTAAGGCATCTTGAACCCTAGCCAATTCATCCTCCGCCCGCGCCTTTGCATCACTCGCCGCAACTGCAGCTAGCCGGACAGCCTGAGCCTCTTCTTTAGCCTCATCCTTCTCATTCTCCGTAGTTGTGGCCCTCTCCATACCCTCCTTAGCCTTCTACTCCTAGTGCTTAGACTTGACCTTGGCCTTGCTTAGGCCATCTTCTAAGGCATGGTGCTTTGAGGAAGGGGATCGAGCGTAGAGCCGCTGCTTCTCGGCATCTTCCAGCCTATGGTGAAGCTCCTCATGCTAGCGCACCATATTCCGGATGGCGATGACAGCCTATAAATGGAAATGAATTAGAAGAAAATCACAGCATATGACTCAAGATCAAGCTTTAGAAGACAAACCATACCAACTCAACCATCTAATTAAAATCATGGTTGCAAAGCTACATTCCGTTTTCAACCACGCTGTTGTAGGAATTTTAATCCAAACAACTGGGGAAGGTGATGGAGTACTCTTCAGAAAACGCCGCCACCGGTATGCGAAGGTTTGTGAGGTAGAGGTTGTGTATATTAGCGACAGAAGTGTCCCTTTGGTTGAAGGGGTTCCAGTGGTCAATAATCGACTAGGCGGCATTAGGACCAGGAACAGATGTGTTCACCGAAGGCTGATCCCACTTCATCGGATTGACGAGTCAGTTCAGCACAAGCCTACTAGGGCCTCTTGGCATACAGGGGCTGACATTTGCAAGCCTAGTCGGGAATAGCGGCCCAATGGCTGCCTCTGAGGGAGCCTTCCTCATAACTCTATCAGAATAGCGAGGTCCCCCCGAATGGAACACCATCACTCCAGCGATGCGTCATCTTGACCTCGATGCCGATGGGGCATTGGAAGCTCTATCAGGGTGTCCCGCAGTAAATTACTGTGTCGTGCTCCTCTAGGCCTCTTCATTTGGGCTAGACCACTTTGGGTGGCACAACCATATGCTTCGAGTCGGGGTAGTCCCCTTGAGGCACTCACCGCCCGGCTTACAGCGTGATTCGTGCCACCCAGTGAAATTTGAAATTTGAATCAACAATATTTATATACCTAAGTTCCTCCTCTTTTCTTAGTAGTCAAACTCTTCTTGTTATAGTGATCTGAAGGTCGAACACGGGGATGGGTTTTTCATCCTAGAAATGGTTTGCATTAGAGGGCATGAAAGGTAAGGCTTTCTATTTGGACTTTGGATTTGTGTCAAGCGCCAAATGGTTTAAAGGCGAAAATTGTAAAAGCGGAAATGGTAAAAACTGAAATTTAAAGTGAAGAAATTAAACTTTGAAGATTTAGGTCATAACTTGAAAAAGTGGGGCAAACCTTACATGTCCTCGGGTTTTATCCTCCTATGGAGTCAACAGGGATGCAGTTATGGCCCCTTTTTTGTTTAAAACCCCTAACATTCAATTATCATTTTAGAGGCTCGTAAAGACCATCTAAAGAACAACAGTCACATCGCGAACCTTGAACCCTAAAGTATGATATTAGCCAAAAACAATAAAGTCAATGATTTAACCTAATTTGAAGAACCACAACATGTAAATGCTACCTCGGAGGCAGTAAGGACCATCTAAGAGCCACCGATGCACGTCACTAAGCTTAGCGGATCTAAAGCATGGAGAGTATTGGCCAAGACAATAACATCCCAGGTATGCAACTGAATTTGAAAATAAGGGTATAAATACACTACGAAGTGACTTTTAGTACAAAGAGGACAACATGCTTAACCCCACCACCAAGCTAGCTTCCTTCCTCTTCAAAGGAAGGGGCAACCAACATCTCTTGAGTTGTCATCCTCAAAGAGGTGTGTTTGGCAGTAGGAAGTGAAAGAAAGAAAGAAAGAAAGAGAAGAGAGAAAGAAATAAAAGCAAGACCTAAAAAAAACTTTTTATTTACAAAAAGCGGTAAAGAAAATAACTTACAAATCACCAAAAACTTGTATTCCCTTCTCTCCTCCCTTCTTTGTGCAAAACATAGGGGGTATTTATAAGCCTCCTCAAAAAAAAGTATGAAATTACCAAAAACCACTAATAACTAGGCTAAGTTATAGGACAATTGGGTAATAATAAACCAAGTTTGAAGGCGGTTCGAGCATTAATTACATAGCATGGCCGAGGCATGCAATTTCGCTCTGAGGGAGAATTTACGCTATTTTAGCGAGATTTGGCAGAGTGTTTAGCGAGGAAATTGGCAGGGTATCTGCTTGGTTGGCAGGTGTTTAGCGAATTTGGCAGGTTGGAATTTCGCTAGCTAGCGAAATTTGGCTAAGATTGCGAAATTTTCGATGAAGCAGGTACCGCAAATGCAGTGCCCGAGTTGGCTAGCGAATTTACGCCCAATTTGTGCTGAGATTACTTGGCGTTTGCGACGGTTCGCGAAATTCGCTAGGATTGCGGGTGGTTGCGAACAGGTTCGCGAGAAATTCGCTAGGATTCCGAATTGGTTGCGAACAGGTTGCGAAAATTCCTGTTTTGCTGTTCCTGCATGCCTCTCGTCCTGTCTTCAACTGCATCTCATTTCCTCCACTTTTCCTTTGTTTTTCCATTGATTTTTGGGCTTGTTGATGGCTGAGACTAAATTTCCGACCTCATGATTGATCATTTGCATTGAGGTTGAAGCCTAGAAGTGCATAAATACCTACAAAACAACCAAAAACATGCTCCAAATGGCATAAGTGTTACTAAGGTAACATGAACACTTCAATTGGGATATATGACATGATTAATGATCAAAAAGTACTCAAAACCTATCTAATATAGGGTTCAAAATTGCACTTTTTGAGCACTAATCATTGCGCATCTATACGGTAAATCTAGCAGCAAGACTAAACATATCGTCCTTCTACTCCTCAACCGGGTCACTAGAGTTTGGATCCACCCAATCCATAAAGCCCTCTAATCTCGCACCAGTCGATATGATCTTTTCCTTCTTCTTTTTCTTCTTAGCCCTAGAAGTGGTCAAGATCTTGTCGTCCCGAGGCGATTGGCGGAGGCTAGAGCAAAGGTAGTCGAGGGCTGTGACCAGTCTCGGCTCAGGATCTTGAGAAAACCCCTTGTGCAGAGCTGCCCGAGATTGACTTTATAAGGTCAGCGAGAGTAAAGTGTTCTCCCCTAACGAGCTCTACTAGCAACGGGAGGGGGATGATGGGAACTATGTAAGGGAAGGGGCTGACGCCTAATTCCCGTAAGTTCTTCACAAATAAGAGGATCTTATGGTTGTGTTCCCACTTAGTGTTCTCTAGAAGCCATTTGATACGCTCTAGACTAGCCTTCTCCACCTAGCTAATCATTCGGCCTCACCTGCGCCTACCTATAAAAATTTCAAAAAAGAAGAACATGTCAAAAAATGAAAAATTCCATAAATGAAGGGCATGTAAAAAACACAAACGACCTAGGGGAGTACAAGTCCCACCAAGCTAAAACAAACCTGGGAATAAGAGAGACTGATTTGGGTCAAAAGGAAGCCCTGGGGAGCCTGACGTCTCGTACCACAAACCTTTAACCAAAACAACCCCTTTCGCTTCATTCTTAGGGGAGTTCGGGACTCGGTTACAAATTGTAGTTGGGGGCTCTGGGGGACATATATAGGCGGCCCTTAATCCCAAGCTTCAAGGTGTAAATAAAACAAATCTCTACCAGCAAAATATCCAATTGGTAGAGAAAGTTTAGCACACTGTAACCCATAAGAATCTGAAAAACATTCGGGTGTATGAGTGTAGGAGATGCCTTAGTGAAGTGGAGGAATTGCTTCACTAAAGATGGGACGAGGATGCAAAGTCCAGTGGCAAACAACTCTTGGGTAAAATAAACGCCATTATCCGTCGTTCCCATTGTCGAGGTAGCCACACCGTCTGACATCTTCAATATGATGGTGGTAGGGACTTGTCTGAAGGACCTTAAGTCTATACGGACATACTTGAGGGGACTAGGCTACTTGCGTGGGCGTTTCGGGGAGGGGGGGAGGGGGGGGGTCCCTCTTACGTAACGGCGGTGGAAACCTCTTTTGTGACCTCCTCATCATTCTGGGGCGAACAAACAGATAAAAGGGGATCAACTAAATGACAAAAAAGTCCCCCTCTAGAGGTCTAACAACTCGCTAGCGACGAAACCTAAGAACACCACCAACGAACGATGTTTGCACCCTCAGGAAGAAACGAGAACTTTTTGACCCAAAAACATTCGACAAACAAAGACACAAAAAACACAGCTAGGGTAATACAAACGAAGTTTGAGAAAATTCACCTGAAAATTGAAAGCAGTCGAGGGACCTTCGATGATTCCCTTAAAAGAAAAGTTTGCAGAAGCACATGCAACAAGCAAAAGGCTTTGTGAAATAGTAAAAGAGGCAACACTCAGAGCCTAACCCCTATATATAGGGGTGAAACAACAACGGGCTCATTAAATGTGTTATCAAAACATCAAGCGCTGCAGACATATTGAGGAACGTGTGCTTCGCACATGCTTTGTATCCAAACAAGCTTTGCCTTATGGCGCATTCGATGTGCGTAATGATTTTCCCAATCCTTTCGCTTTTTGGTTTGTTTGATATTTTACTGAAAAAATGCGAACTAGCCAGGGAAAGGAGGTGTTGTGGTGGCATGAGTCATTTAGACCCACTACTCAATGGGTCTAAGGAGCCCTGCTCATGTTGTGGGCGGCCCGAACCCGCTTACCATATTAAAGCGGGGCGAGCACACTGGCGGGAGAATCCTAAAGAAAGCAGGATGTCTTCTCATAGACTAGCTTTAAGGCGGTCCGTCTATAATTTTAAGTCCCTTAGTCGGCCATCCTACCACATATGGGAAGTTCGTTATAGATAAATATATGAAGACGGAAAATACGCAAAATATATTTAGAAGTAGATTTCCCAGTTTCCAAATCCCTTATTTTTTGAAAAGATTAATCCTTGATAATGAAGAATTAATCCTTGATAAGGAAGAAGAGATTTTATCCCTATGATTAAGAGATTTTCTTTCCAAAAATCAAGGTGAGATTCATGAACACTCAAACGTATGGAGTTGACTACCAAGAAACTTTTGCACCGGTAGCAAAGATGAACACGATAAGAATTTTATTTTCCTTGGCTGTTAATTTTGATTGGGAACTATAGTAGTATGATGTGACAAATGTATTTTTTCATGGTGAACTAGTTAGAAAATCTACATGAGTATGCCACTCGGGCTTAGTGGAGCTGGTGAAGGTAAAGTTTGCAGGTTTAAGAAAGTTCTTTATGGGTTAAAACAGTCCCCATGTTCTTGGTTTGGAATATTTTCCAAAGTTATGTTAACTAATGGCTACAAACAAAGTCAAGGGGATCATA
Source organism: Tetrastigma voinierianum (assembly GCA_016808115.1). Classification (NCBI taxonomy): domain Eukaryota; kingdom Viridiplantae; phylum Streptophyta; class Magnoliopsida; order Vitales; family Vitaceae; genus Tetrastigma; species Tetrastigma voinierianum. The sequence goes on along the minus strand of JAEQBH010001887.1, from coordinate 70,986 downwards.
CACTTTTTTAAAGCATTCGACCTCAAGGGGAGTTATAGCTTTGATTGTTTATGTGGATGATAAAAATTGTAATAGAGAATTATGAGCATGAAAAGCAACCATTGAAGTAGTGTCTAGAAAAGGAATTTGAAATAAAATATTTAGGAAGGTTAAAATACTTCCTTGGAATTGAAGTATCTTGATCTAGGCAAGGGATTTTTATGTCTCAACAAAAGTATGTTAATGATTTACTCAAGGAAACTGTGATGCTAAATAGGAAGCCACTTGCAACCCCTATTGAGCAAAACAACAAACTTGGAGAGGCTCAAGGTGATGAAAAGGTGAACAAGGAAATGTATCATCGTCTTGTGAGGAGACTCATTTGTCTTACTCATACTCAACCTGAAATAACTTACTCAATGAGTGTTATCAGCCAATTCATGCATGATCCGAGTATAGCGCACCTACAAATTGTTTACTGAGTCCGATGCTACCTAAAGGCACATCAAGGGAAGGGGATTCTATTAAAAAAAAAAAACTCAGAAATCAAGTGTTCAATGTACATAGATGCAAATTATGTGGGGTCTCCAGTGGATAGAAGATCCAACCCTGAAACTGTGTGCACTTTCGTTGGAGGAGGGAGATTTGGTGTCATGGAGTAAGAAGCAAGTGTGGTAGCAGATCCAGAGTGCAGAGGGAAACAAATTTAAGAGCAACATAATAAGGGTATGCGAATTACTATGGGTAAAAATCATTTTGGAAGACTTGAAGATCAGTTGGAGTGGACCTATGAGACTTTTCTGTGACAATAAATCTTCCATTAGCATTGCCCATGATCTTATTCAACATGATTAGACTAAGAACATTGAAATAGATAGGCACTTCATCAAAGAGAAATTAGAAAGTCAATTAATTTGTACTCCTTATGTTCCCATTAGACATCAACTAGTTGATGTTTTAACAAAAGGGTTAAGTAGTGATGTATTTCATGATAATATCAAAAAGTTGGGAATAGATGATCTCTATTCCCTTACTTGAGGGGGAGTGTAGGAGATCACTATGAGATCCCTAGATTTTAGGGATTATTCATAGTTATATTATCAGATCCTATATTATAGAATCTTAGTGATTTTCCGATCCTATATATGTATATATATATATATATATATATATATATATATATATATATACTATATATATATATATATATATATGTACATAAGGGCTGTAATTTGAGAGATATAGAATATATTCAAAATTATGAATTTCCTCAATGGTGTCACAACCTACATCAGATAAGAGAGAGAGTATGAGCTCTCTCAACTTAGTCCAAATGTTTTAAAACCGTGAGGGCCCCTTGGGCTCAAAATAGAAAATATCTACATGGTTGGACCGAGTCGTTATCCTTGACCCCAATGTGGGGGTTCGTTCTATCTGGCCTCATAGAAGGTGTTTGTTCGTTTGACCGTGTAATCATTCAATGTCCTCATTGTGTCTGTATAGGGGAGAAAGTTTCTGGCGCTATATAAGTATGGACACCTTTCAACCTTGTAAATACAGAGAACATCATTTTGATGTTATTTGAATTTAGTGTTTTTTTATTATGTTTAACATATTTTTCATAACAAAAAAAGTAAACCCAAGGGCCTAATTGTTTAGAGTTTTAGAAAAAAAAAAATTAAGAAAAAGAAAAACACAGAGAACACGTTTTGTTCCCTTTTTTGGTTTGAAAAACATGGAAAAAACATAAAATACTAAATTTAGATAATAAAAACAGTTTTCAGAAAACACAAAAATGGTGTTCTCTATTTTTGCAAAAACTATTCTCAAGAACAGTTTTCAAAAACTTAAACCAAACAGGCCCTAAGAGTCTATTTAGTTCTTGTCTTTTAAAATTGTTCTTAAGAACAGTTTTTGAAAACACAAATAACATCATTTTAGTGTTATCTGGAAATTGTTATTGTTCTCTAAATTAAGTGTTTTCTGTGTTCTCCATGTTTTTAGAATAAAAAACAATCAAACGTGTTTTCATTGTTTTTCTTGTTTTTCTTTGTTTTTTAGAACAAAAACAGCTTTCAAAAATTATAACCAAAGAGACCCATGTGTTCTCCTTATACTCTTTATTTTTCAAAACAAAAAGCAGTTTTCAAAAACTATAACTAAACATGCTATCAATATATACGTTAGTTTTTTGCTTTTCTTTAAATTTATTACTTTTATAGTGATGTTTAAATTTATTACTTATATGGTGATGCCATTGCTTTATATTTTAATTTCATTATTTATGTATAATTTCTTCTTTCTTATCTTGATCTTTTTTTTTTTTTTTGATAACTTTCTTATCTTGATCGTATTATTTGTATTTTAAGAAAGATGACTTAAATTTTAACATAAAACTTATATCTCAAAATTTTTCTCCATAAAATAAACTACTTACTATCTGTATGCTAACTTAATTATACAGCATGTCAATATATATTTTATTTTGTAAAAAGTAAATAAAAATAAAAATTAGTTTTTCTTTATATCTATTTATTTTAAAATACATGATAATAAATTATTCCTTCATAAATTTGTCATCCTCGGTAATCGAAACTTAGACCCCTCCCTCTTTTTATACCCACCTAAACTTTTAACCGGTCGAACTAAATATAACGAGCTATGTCAAACTCCCCTTCTTGTTTAAGGGCTCCAAAAGCAAGAAACCAAAAGTCAAACTCTCTCTTTCTGTGCTCTTTCTCAAGTCATAGCTTTCGCTTAGTTTTTCCTTCTGCCAGATGGATCATTGGCTTTTAATTTTCAAGCTAAAGGAAGACTAGTCTACAATTTGAACGTCCAGTCATTGACGCGTGGACTTCAGATTTATACCCCTATTTAAATAAATAAATGGAACGGAAATGGAAGGGGAAATCTGGTACTGAGTGTTGGATAAAAAAAGTGTCATGTTTCCTATTCCAGGGGAAAACAAATTGGTTTCAGAGCAGCCACTTTTATCCCCCAGTTTGGAAAAGAAAAATAAATTGGTTAAAAGAGAAACCAGACAGAATTGAACGGTTCTCCAGTACCCTAGCATCCAAATGTCCTTTATATGATATACTGGAAACAATTAATACAAGTAAGAGTATTGGAGATGTGAATAGTACATCTTCGTATATAGAGATTCACTATTCACAGAAAAATATGCATAAATGTCTTTAACATTTGATCATATGTCCAATATGACCCTGAATGTTTTTTTAGTCCAATACACATGTCGTTAACGGAATTCACATATAAGCAAAAAATGAGTTAACGTTATTGACATGACACCCTTTATATGTGTTTTTAGATGATGTGGTAGCTTTACATATGATTCATTAAACCAAATATTATTTTGACAAAAACGTATCATCTCTACTAATTTGCAACCTATTTGATTTGTCCTAATAAGCAAAAAATTTTCATCGCGTTTCTCTCTAACCAAACAGTAAGTCAAAAACATAATTCAAAAAGCATAACTGGAAGGAGAACTTACATGGACGAAAATAACTTAGAAAACTTCCCTTTTTCAACTTGGAGCCATGGTCGTGGATTAAAGACATGGAACTACGTTCCTTTACATGATTAAATGAAAAAGGTTCTTCATAGGGCATAAGCGATGAAACAATTCCTAGATCTCCACAATAAAATAGAAAAAAATATAAATAATAAATAAAATAAAAAAGCTTGTTGCAGAAATCGCAGAGCACCCTCTTGCCATTGTTGGGTTTAGAACTTCCTATTTTTGGAGACAAATCCAATAACACAAAAAAACCTCAAGAACCCAATAATCCTAGAAAAAAAAATCAAAAATAAAAATCGAACAAACTTCATACAAATTCAAACCCTAAACTGAAAAAATCTATAGCAGCCAAATCCTCGACAACAACTTGAACAAACCCAAAACACCAAAATTTGCAAAAACAAATTTAGACCCAGAAAAGGATTCAGAAAAAGAAAACAACCCAAAAACTAGAAACAAGGTGAGGACGGAAAGAGAAGTAGAGGGATAGTTTTCACATTTTGTAATGTACAAAACAATGAGATACAAGAGGAGAAACTAGAAAAAAACTAGCACTGAGATGACTGGTAGTGATGATAGTATTTTTGTCAAAATAATGGTTAGGTTTAATGAATCACGTGCACAGATGTCATATAAGCAAAAAAAATGCATGTGAGGGGTGCCAAATCAACATCGTTAACACCCGTTTGCCTACCTGATGTTTTTGTTAACGGTAAGGGTATAAGTATGTCTCGGTAGAAATGTCAAGAGCGTGGTTAGACAAAAAAACATTAAGGGTCAAATTAGACATATGACCGAACGTTTGGGGCATTTGTGTACCTTTTTCCCGATTATTCACATCTCTATATTTGGATATGTGAATAGTAATATACTATTCACTCATTTTTTATTTTTATAATAATAAAAAATGAAAAATTGCATTGTGAAGTACCATTCTCCCATATTTTATAATATTTGCGGTATTGAATAGTGATTTAAAGATGAATTTAGAAATTGATGGTTAGATTTGAAAGTGAAAAAAGTGGGTCATCATCCCTAAATATAGAGAATATGACAATTTGGAGATAAAAATAGAGACTTGTAATTGGAGATGCTCTAAATAATATATTATATGAAGTTGATAAAGAATAAATGCCTTTGGCTGTGCCTGTATCTTTTGGACAGGTGAAGGGATAAGTCATATCCCGGCACAAGCAAGAGAATAAAGTCTGGTTATGTATATAGGTGCACAGCCCACCGGATGCAACACATTGTTTACACAATGATGTGTCTATATTGTTTGGAGTACAAGCAGAGGCGTTAGGAAGATCATGACAATTTCAAGTGAATTCGTTGGAAGTCTGGTTATTGCTGCAGCGCCCACTACATCTCAGCTCATACCCTGGATACCCGCAGTAACTAGGGAGATTCTCGCCATAGAAAGGGTAGCCGATTTCATCCATATTCGCGCACTTCACCTGGACACTGCAGTTTGCATAACGCTCATCATTCTCGCCCAGAACCCTAGGTAGATGGACTACTACTATTAAGATGAGGAAGAAGGAGAAAGCAGGGAAGAGATTGGGTTGCATTTTAGGAGAAAGACGGACTTGTAGTTCTACATTCCACAATGAATTATTAGAATAATAAATATGGTTTAGCAAAGTCAAGTATAAAAAGTTGGCCTGCTTGGCTTTGGAAAATTATTGTGTGGGAGGACAGCAACATGTACAAAATTTCTTGAGTCCTATCTGGAAAACATTATTTGGGTTCTTTAAAAATCGTATCTGTACTAGTGGAAGAAAATGGACGTCAACACGATAAAGACAAGTTACAGCAAGAAATTATTAGAGAAATTGGTTTAAAATGGACAAAACAAAATTTATGTGTAAATCTAACCCTTTACTTTTATAACCTTAAAATGTACCCACATTTGATAAAATTACCATTTAATGTGTCTTTCCACATCATTCTTCCAAACCTTCAAAGATACGAACCCGTGTGATGCCACAAATCCCGGAGGTCCATTGACAACCCGTCAACCTACGGAAGATTTGTGGATGTCGGGGTAACCCGGCACCACACCATTGAATCCCTTTTTCCCGGGACTCAGGATTTAACGAAAATCGAGCAGAGTCTCCTATATTCGGGGAGCTCTACCAAAAAATACAACCTGTGCAATTATATGGCAACTTGTCCTAATATTATACAAATACCCCACTGGGTCAATATATGAGTAAAAATGGCCACATATGGCCCATTTATCCATACTCAAACATATAAGCACATGACTATAAGACCATAGTCCATAAGAGTTTAAATTTACACAACTCTTATACAAAACATAAATCAAAATTAGGAATTCTAATATATGTTTTACAAAATATAAATCAAAGCCACAATCCGGCTTTCTTCTCATTATCGACCTCTAGTGAGCGTCATCTCCCTACACATCCCCTGTACCTGAAAGGGGGGGTCCCACGACTGGGTGAGCAATGCCCAATAGAGTGAAATCCTACAAGGGCTACTTCCCACCTACTTGCACATGCAATGGTCATGCCACAAGCACATTCCAATCACAATTATGTCAATCCTATAATGGAATCTATATGACATGAATGAGATGCTACTCCTCATGATCCCTGTACCAAGTCCTCACCGACTTCTCTCAACATGCAATATGGCATGTATGAAAAACTGTTTTTAAAAAAAATATTTTTGTTTGTTTTTGAAAACTCATTGAACAATCTCCGATATCAAGATTTATTGGACAACCCTTCGATATAATTTATTGGACAACCCTTCGTTTTAATTTATTGGACATACTCCGATAAAACCGCTTTGTTCAAAAGCCATGTTAGGCAACCTTCGATCATTCATGCAACCTTTTAGGACTTTGTCCCTAGACTGAAACCAACATCAACACCAAACACAATGGTGATTTTTGAGCACTCCACATATTTCATGCCATGTGTACTTGCATAAATGCAATGCAGCATGTTGCTATCACCATGCTACATATATATGAGTGCTATATGTAAATGCCTACTCCTACATGCATTTCAACCATGTATCCAGTGAAAGGGATTATAGTCATGAACACATAAATTCCAATTAATTCACACAATTCATGCCAACATATCAATACACGCATACATTGACATCATAAGTTATTATCACTCGAGTAAAGACATACTTTAACCTCTAGGCCTAATTGTGACACATCAAGTCAACAAGTAGCCTACAATTAACAAGTCATGCAATGGCCTCAATCATACACAAACTCATGCATTTCCCCAAGCCTCATGGATAATTATATCAACATTCATATAATCACCAACCAACATACACCAATTTCAATGTATTAGACACATGATCATCACAACCAAGCAATTTGCATGCCCAGTGATCAGTCAGAATTTTAAGAAAATATGTGGGCCTGGAATTCCATTCATAGGAATATTATCAGATTCTGGAGCCTTACGGGGCTCATTAGAATCGAGAACAGATCGGTGCGGACCCGAAAGTTATGGTCGTTCAAAGTTGGAGGCCTCATATGAACAATGACTTACTTGCAGAACCAGTAGGGGCCCACTGTTTTTCATTATTTTCGGACACAATATGAGTTTAAATTGAATTAAGTTATATATGGATGGATTCTAAACTCACAGGGATTTCCATAGAGTCAAATAACACCATACTTGGAGTTCAGACGAGAAAGTTATGGTCGTGAAGTTAAGAGGCCTCACCTTGAGCGACTAACCCAGGAAAATCGTTTTTACGGTTTCCTAAATACCATCAAACAGCCCCAGGCTCAAATCAAGACTAAAAACGACTCTAGATGGGGAAATAGAAAAACCCGAGTAAGGTTGCCTCTTGGAGCAAAGAAGAAACCTTCTAAAGACTTGGAAGGTCGAAACCCATTGCCTCCCGAACTTTCCGCTCAAATCTTTGACGAAAATTCTTGATTTCGGTGTCCACGCTTTGCCCTTGACGTGTACTTCGACTTTAAGTCTTGGCTCGACGTGAGATGATCATTCGAGTTCTGTTGATGTTAGAGAGAAAGTGGAGCTTCTCTCTCTAACTTTTCTTCTCCAAACACGAAATCTTCGATGAAATTGCATGTTGTCGGTACCCACGCGTAGCCCTTGTCGAGTAGATAAACTTTAAATCTTGGCTCGATGAATTCCGACTACCCGATCTCCGTAGATTGTAGAGAGAAGGAGGAGTTTCTCTCATTTCTCTCTCTAACTCATGCCCACTATCCGAAATTGCCCAAAATGGGGAGAAAAAAAGAAGTGATCTTTCTCTTATATTTTCCTTTTTAAGTTTAAGTTGGACACGGGGCCTACTTCGCTCCACACGTCCATGACCCGTCCGAGTTCATTTCTATCCCGAAACAATTTATTTCTTTTTAATTCAATTCATTTTAAATGAACTTAACTCCATTTATTTTATGACTCCCAAGATTCTCGTAATCGTCCCTTGAGTCATTGGCAACTAACCACTAAGAAACTCGTAAAAAAATTCCGATTGTCTTAGAATTCGATAAAATTTTTCTGGGTCACTAGATTTCGCGAGACGAATTTAACAGCATAGTCTGTTTCATCATCCGAGATCTAGAGAATTTTCTAGGCTTCCCTGATCCATTCTAGCAATTAATTATTATTATTATCATTTTACTGTTTTTGAAAATTTATAATTTTCTCGGGTTTTACATTCTTCCCCCCTTAATAGGATTTCATCCCCAAAATTCACAAATACTAGGACACACAAACACATGTATATTGATGAGTCCAAAAACTCATTAGATTTTTAATCCATTTTTCTGAGTATATTACGAGATAAATGTTGATTTGTTTGCAGAAAAGTGGATAATTAACTCAAATTTTATTTTGCGGAAAATCTGAGAAACTCAAATCTTAGCAAAAATTAGAAGAAATGACCTGCGGCGAGGTGAGTCATATTGAAGGGTGGTAAGTCGCGGCCGAGAATGTTCGATTGCCAACCATTCCAGGTCACGACATCAGCAAATTTTGGCTTTGAAGAAGAAAACGAAAGCTTGAACAAGTGAAGTCGTGACTTGAAGGAAAGGAGGACTGCGACAAAGCGTGGAGTCGAGACTAAAGGAAATAAACAAAGGAAAAAATTCATGTCGCAACGTCACTTTGATGTCGCGACATCAAAAGGACATGAATGATGTCGTGACACCACTCTGAGGTCGCGACAAGGATCCGTCTATGAAGCCACAAAAGAGGTCTTTGCAAAAGAAAGAGGTTGCAACTAGTTTTAAATACAAGGCTCCATTCCAGGTCGCGACATCACTATGATGTCGCGACATAAAAACAGGAAGATTCAAAGTGCAACCAAAAACAACGTTTGAAAGGAGGTCGCAACCTGTAGCCAAATAGAAGCACTTGCCAAAGAACGGAACTTGCGATTTTCTACAAATCAAGGATCAGAAATGATGTCGCGATCACTCATTCAGGTCGCGATCTAAAGAGCGGCGGGGAAAGAAATTGAGGTCGCGACGTAATATAGCGGAGTCGCGACACGGAAATAGGTGGGAAAAGAAGAAATTGGTTGCAGCATTAGAATTGAGGTTACTGCAACGGAAGAAAATGAAAAGCAAATGATGTCGCGACATCACCGTAGAGATCGCAACGAGGAAGATTGTGAAAGATATGAAAGCAAGAAGACCACCAACACGATTGCGGCCAAAGGAGTCAAGTCACCACATGGAAGTCATCATATAAGCGGCAAAGTGGTGCGCAACCTAAAGCGATGCTTCGCCTTCGGAAAATTTGGAAGAATAGGAGATGATGATGTCGCGACATGTAATTGAGGTCGCGACAAACGTGAAGAGGCGATGAGCAAATGAGGTCGACCACAAGCGATATGGCGACCGCGATCAAGCGGTTGCAAGACAAGCGGTTTGCAACTTAAGAATGAAGTCACGGCCCGATCGCAGCAGTAAGACAAATCCATGCCATGACATCGACTTGAGGTGGCGACATAGGGCCCGGTGAGCTGGGCTTTTTCCTTTGGATTTCCACCTGGAGCATTTTGGGATCGGCCCAGCTTCTTTTTTGCGGTATAAATGAATGGGCTACGTAGAAGAGGTAAAGTAAGTTTTTTAGATCTTCACTACCGGAAAAGGGGAGAAGAAGAGGACTTCAGTGTATATTTTTTATTTTTTATTTTTTCTTTTATTTTTATTTTTTGGTTTTGAATCTGCGAACTTTGCAGAGACGAGTAGAGCTGGATTTTTAGATCTATTATTTTTCTGAAGCATTACTACCTGAAAATTTATGAAATCTAGACAAATTTATGGAATTCATTTCTTCTCAGTTTTATTGCAATTACAGTGGTTGATAGTGATCGATTGCTCCATTTCTTAGTCGCAATGCGTGTCGAGCCTTGACTCTGGCTGATTTGATTACATTTAGTTATAGTCTTTCCTGCACAATTATGGAGAATTAATTTGGGTTCAATTTTTACTTGATTGGTATCGTTTTTAATGGATAAGTTCCCAATAGTAGTACCTAATACCAGTTGAGAGAATGTATCTTTTCTGACCTCAGGATGCCCTGCAACGTGACATAAAGAAGGAAATTCACGAGTTGGGAGCATTCTTTTACGGGTATGTTGGGCCACTGTATTAAATGATGCTGGAGCTCTGAAGTTCATTTTGGAATGATCTGCGATATTGAAATATAGAAGTGGGGACAGGAGGATATTTAACAATATAAATAATCAAAGAAGTTCCTGCTGTCTGAGGGTAAAGAAGTTCCTATCCCGAGTGTTGGCAAGATCTAATCAAGGGAGCGGGATAAACCCTTAGTCACGAAGGTTGAGCTACCAATTAAGTGGTAGAATTTGCGAAAATCACGAGAAGGAAAAGCAAAAGTTACGCTATCAACGGCTGGGTGTGAAGTATTGAGAAGAAAAATACCGAGATCTTGCAAGAGGAATTTGGAATACGGTGGGCGGTTCGATCTTGTCTTCGAGAAAGCAAGGATATCTAATCGGTGAATAATGGAAAATCCAATTCCAATAATTGGGAATCTTGGACAAAAATCGGATCCATGCCTAGAGAGCAGGCAATGGATTTTAGTCTTTGAATTGGCTACGTTCCATTACTTGTTGTTTTATATAATTTATTTTTATTCATTTACTATTGTTTTAGTTTAAGTTTGAATATATTCAATAATTATGGAATTTTCAATTTTTAGTTGTTTAGATAAAACTTTCACTATGAGTTTGAGTCGAAATAGTATGGAATTTTAGTAGTTGAATTGGATTAATCTGTAATTCGCTATCAATCTCTGTGGGAATGATACCTGGACTTACATTCAGATTTACTACTTGTATGACCTGTGCACTTGCAGTGTCATAGACTGAACCCTTTTTTATATTTAAATCATGAACATTAAGAGAAAATTATTTTATCAAGCAAACTTATCCAAAGTAACATGGATGCAAGAGAAGTGTAAGGCTCTCGTAGCTATGTTAATTTGAGGGGTTTTAGTCTATATAGAAAAAGAGGCAAACAAGTTTTTTATGGCGTAGTTGCGATGATTGAAAGAATTTAATAGATCAATATTCTGACAAAAGAAGGAAATGCTAATTTGGACATTTTATGAACGAAAACAACAAAAATAGCTTTTCAAGCAGTGGCTACATCAGCCATTAATCTTTAACATGCTATGTTGAAAATATTTGTTTAGTTAGACTAATCCTATTAATCTTGAGTGTGTTTTGATGTAAGGAGAACCTTTAATGCATAGGAAACAGGATTCTGACCTGATTCCAGCAGACAGCGGGTAGAGAACATAAGAATCTTAAGAGAACAAAAGAAGCGGCAGCTATGGCGGATGAGAGACATGACCGGGAACGAACGGAATGAGGACAACAACCGAAGGCCTCCCATTGCGACACAATGGAGGATTTACGGAGGCCTGTGTCGGAAAGTGACCGCAATCAGGCCTGACCCTCTTTGTGGATGCAAATAATTTTGAACTAAAGCCGACCTTGATTCTGATGGTTGACAACATGAGTTTCTTTAGTCATCCCACCGAAGACCCAAACGAGCACCTGGGAAGATTTCTCAGGATGGCGAATACAATGAAGCTGAATGATGTGAGACCAGAGGTGATAAAATTGCATCTCTTCCCATTTTCTTTGAGAGATATAGTAGCCACATGGTATGAATCATTACCATATGGTTCGGTTGATACTTGGGAAGAGTTAGTAGAAGCCTACTTGGGCAGATTCTTTCCCCGTCTCTCAACGGAGAGAAGAAGGGAGATAATAGTATTCCAACAAGGGAGGATGAGAGCTTTGTATGTAGCATGGGAAAGATTCAAGGAGTTGCGAAGAGAGGTGCTTGATGCATGGAATAGATTTGAAGACCCGGATGGACATAGTGTATCATGCTCTAAATGAGTACATCTAGGTGACCTATCGATGCTTCATCTTCGTGGAGCATTCAAAGCGCGTATTAGTCTTTGAAGGCGAGATCCTGTGAAGACTGGCAAATGCAATATGAAAGCTCCATCTTTGAGTTTTCAGAGGAAATACTTGGAGGAAAAGGGGTCATGGAGCTAAGCAAGATGACAGCCATGGAGGCAAAGTTGGATGCCATAATGCATAGGATGGACAAACAAGAGAGAAAGATGCACACTGCTCATGAAATAGGAGCAGTGGAAAGAGAACTTATGAGAAGAAGTGTGAGGTGCCATGAAGAAGATTCTTATGGTGCGAGGAGAGGTTAAATGCCTTGAAGTGAGCCAAGAAGTTATCATTTCAAACCAAATCCTAACTTGCCTACACCTTTACAATCCAGCATTTGAGGAACCATGAGGAATTTCTCATGGTGGAGGGGCATTACAAGGCCTAGGAATGGGCCAGAATCACCGGCCGGGATATCGACCACGAGTTCAGCCCGGCGGTAACAGGAGGTGAAAGCATAAATGAATATCAGGGTCAGAGGAGGACTCAACCATTTGAAGAACAAATGTTGCAGTTCATGGGGGACAATAAGAGGTGATTACAATTCCATGAATAGAAACTATCTGACTTGGAAGCTTTCAAGTCTGATACTCAAATGTTTCAGAAGAATGCTAGTGCCTCGTTGAAAAATTTGTAGACACAAGTAGAGACAGCGTACAGATATGCCAAATCAAAGCAAGGGGTACATTCCTTTAGTGACACTCAAAAAGAACCCAAAAAGTGCATGGCAATTCAACTAAATTAGGAAAAGGATTTGACGACAACAAAACAGAAAGGAAAGAAGAGGCGAGGCGGGGAAAGAAGGGGCGAAAGGAAGGGAGAGAAGAGCACCCGGATTGAGCATTTGAAAGGGAGTAATGACCCGAGAGAAAAAGAAGGAAGGAGTACCGGCTTATACACATTGATTGCCATTTCCACGAGGGGCTGAGGAAGTCAAGAAGAGAAGAACAATTTTCTAAATTCTTGGACATTTCAAGAAGATAGAAATAAATATCCCATTTGCGAGGAAGTGTCGAGTCAAATGCCTCTTTATCTGAAATTCCCGAAAAGAGATCTTGGCTTGAAAAGGAAGATAGGCTGAGGAGGGAATAGTTAGCAGCGCTACCTGTAGTATATTATCGAAAAAGCTCCCAGCAAAGATGAAAGACCCTGGCAGTTTCACCATTCCCTGCTCCATAGGGAAATATGAATTCAAGAAAGCTTTATGTGATTATGGCGCTAGTATAAATTTGATGCCTCTATCAGTTGTGCAGAGACTTAATTTGGGGGAACTTACCCCAACAACAATTACATTGTAGATGGCTGATAGATAAATGGAACAACCAGAAGGCATTCTTGAAGATGTACTTGTCAAGGTTGGGAAATTCATCTTCCAGTGATTTTATATCACCGGATGGAGAAGATACCCAGTTCCTTTGTTGTTAGAGGCCTTTCTTAGCAACTGGAGCTACCTTGATAGATGTACAGAAAGGTGAACCTTTTCGGGGTTGGAAATGGCGGTGCATTTTAATATTAATAAGATGCAGAACATCGATGTAGGTGCGAGGCAGTTGTATGGGCATGAAACAATAGCCTTCTTGATGTTGAATTGAATTCTGATTGTATCCTTCAACACTCTATCAATGAAATTGAGATGAATTTTCAGTATCTTGAGAGTTTTGATTGTGAAGTATTGCCTTCAAATTTGTTTGCTGAAGCTTAGTCTTGAGTATAAATGAAAGCAGTCAAGATGGTATGCAGCCGAGAAAGCGGCAAACTCGAGAAGCGAGGAAACTAGTACGAGAAGGGTTAACATTGAAGGGTACTTGATCATTTAAAATATGAGTTTTAGATCGAAAGAAAACCGGTTATCATATCGAATTTGCATTGACAGAAGTGAAAAACGAGAAGTTAATGGTAATTATGAGAAAATACAAGGAAGCAATTGCATGGTCAATTGAAGATCTGAAGGGTATCAACTCCTCCATTTGCATGCACAAAATATTGCTGGATGATAATGCAAAAACTTCTATTGAGCATCAAAGGAGGCTGAACCTAGTTATGAAAGAAGTTGTCAGAAAAGAAGTTCTGAAATGGTTAAATGCAGGTTTTATATATGCTATATCAGATAGTTCTTGGGTAAGCCCAGTGCATGTGGTTCCCAAGAAGGTGGATCCTTTGTGATCGAGAAATGAAAGAATGGGCCGGATTCCTACAAGGGCGTGACGAGGATGGAGGTGTGTGTATTGACTATAGAAAATTGAATCTTTGCAACCGAAAGGATCATTTTCCCGCCTTTCATTGATCGAGATGCTGGATAGGTTGTGAGGACACCGCATTTGTTTCTTGATGGATACTACGGATATAAATTTCTATTGCAGGCGAAGATCGAGGAAAACTACTTTTACATGCCCATTTGGTACTTTTGCTTTTAGGAGAATGCCATTTGGTTTGTGTAATGTTCCTGGTACCTTCCAAAGATGCATGATGTCTATATTTTCTGATCTAGCAGAAGAATTTATGGAGATCTTCATGGATGATTTTACAGTGTATGGATCCAGTTTTGAACAGTGCCTTCATAACCTAGGGACAGTACTTCAAAGGTGCAAAGACAAGAATCTAGCTCTGAATTGGGAAAAATGCCATTTTATGGTTACAGAAGGAATTGTCTTGGGGCACATGATTTATGCAGCAGGGCTTGAGGTAGACCAGGCAAAATTTTCAATTATAAGAAATCTAATGCCACCCACTACAGTCAAGGGAATTAGAAGTTTCTTAGGACATGCTGGTTTTTATAGAAGATTCATCAAAGATTTCTCAAAAATTGCTAGACCACTATGTAGATTGCTTGAAAAGGATACTAAGTTCTATTTTGATGAATCCTGCCATAATTCTTTTGTAGAAATCAAATCCAGACTAGTTGAAGCTCCCATCATGGCAAACGAGAAGAAATTGGAGCAGAGAGAATTTGAAATCATGTGTGTGATGCTAGTGATTTTTGCAATAAGAGTGTATTGGGATAGAAAAGATGAAAAAAGTGTTAGAGAGGCCATACTATGCTAGCAAAACCTTCAATGAAGCTCAAGAAAATTACTCTACTACTGAAAAGGAGATGTTGGCAATAGTGTTTGCATGTGAAAAATTTAGGCCATACATTTTGGGGTCCCATGTTGTTATACACACTGATCATGCATCAATTAAGTATCTAATCCCAAAGAAAGAAGCAAAGCCAAGATTGATCAGGTGGGTATTATTATTGCAAGAATTTGATTTAGAAATAAAAGACAAGAAGGGTAGTGACAATATGATAGTTGATCACTTGTCCCAGAGTAGGAAACCTCTTTGTATAAGAAAGAAGAAATATGAATTAATTAGTTCCAGATGCTTTTGATTATTCAGTGTCACTCGTCATACGGTATGCGATATTGGCCAGAACTGCCAGCTTGTGGAGATTATGCCACGGAATTCAGCTACCATGAGAGAAGAAGCTAGGGCCCCAATAGCGGTACTACATACGGGATGACCATTATTGTTTAAAGAGGAGCTGATCTTATTATAAGGAGATGTGTGCGAGAAGGTGAGCAAGCGAGATTTTACAAGAATGTCGCGTCGCCCATATGGAGGACATTTTGCGAGAGATAAAACAACCCACAAAAATTCTCGGTCGAGTTTTCTTGGCCTACTATTATTTTTAAGGACTGTTGTTTTGAATGGGTGAAATTATATGATCAATGCGAAGAATGGAAATATCGGCCGAAAAGACATGAGATTCCCTACGAGGTATCACAGCGGTGCAATTGTTTGATGTGTGGGGGAATGATTTTATGGGGCCTTTTCCAGTTTCATTTGGAAATATATACATACTCCCTAGGCGTAGTTATGTATCAAAAGGGGTTGAGGTAACAACTTGTCAAAGAATGATGCCAATACGGTTAATGGTTTTTACAAAAGAAATATTCTCAGCAAATTTGGGACACCTAGAGCTATAATTAGTGATGGAGGGAGCCACTTTACAAATAAGGTGTTTGACAAACTCATGAGCAGATATGGTATCAATCACATTATGAGCTTGGCTTATCATCCTCAAACAAATGGGCAAGCTGAAATTTCCAACAAGGAGATAAAGAGAATTCTAGAAAAGACTATGAGTTCCAGCAGAAATGATTGGTCGTTGAAGCTTGATGATGCACTTTTGGCATTCAGAAATGCCTTTAAAACTCCCATTGGAATGTCCCCATACAGGCTTGTCTTTGGAAAACTTTGTCACCTACCTCTTGAGCTAGAATATAAAGCTATGTGGGCCATCAAGAAGCTTAATTTTGATTTTAAAGCTACTAAGGAAGATAGGCTATTCCAGTTAAATGAATTGGAAGAGTTTAGGAATTAAGCCTATGATAGTGTCAGAATCTACAAGGATAAAACAAAAAAAATGGCATGATCAATTTTGAGGGAGAATTCAAGGCGGGAGATCGGGTCTTATTATTAAACTCTAGACTAAGACTCTTTCCAGGAAAGCTGAAATCCAAATGGAGTGGACCATTTACAGTGGTGTCAAGCACACAGTTTGGGGCAGTGACACTTAGAACCAGCAATCATGAGGAGTTTAAAGTTAATGGTCAGAGATTAAAGAACTACCTTGGGAGAAAGCAATTGGGAGAGTAACCCTTAGTTTTGAACAAGAGAGAGGTGAAAGCGAACAATGGCGGCCAGAAAGTCGATAAGATACAAAATTGAGCGGCTTGTGGGAAGGCAATCCATATCAGTTTGATTTTAATTTTTCTTGTTATAGTTTACAAATTTATGTGTTTAAATTTCTAATAGCTTAATGTGATTTTATTCATTATTGATTGAAGAGTAGGTAAATATTATTTTTTTCAGTTTTACAGGACAATGAAGATTGTGCGGAGAGCATCTACTTGATCAAACTTGTCAGCATAAGAGACCAAAGGGCGGTATATTCTTTCTTGATTTGATTTTAAAATTTTCTTTTATATAGCATGATTGAAAGTTTGGGGGAATTTTTATCTTGTTTTACAGTGCTTAAATTTTGAATGTGATGCATAGTGGAAGTTGTTGAATTTTTGCATGATGAAGATTAATTGAGTTGTAGTTGTTTTGATTGGAATTGAATAAATTGAAATTTCTGTGAATTTGAGTGTTTATGTTTTGGTCGCAACATTAATCCAAAAGTTGCAACCAAGAATTCTGGATGGGAAAAATAAAAGTGGAAAAGAAAGTCAAAATAAGAGGCGAGGTCACGGCCCGAAATAAAGAAGGGAAAGAACATTTTTATGTTGCAACATCAAATTCCCTGTCGTGACCACATTTCAGGTCTCAACAAAAATTTTGAAGTTGCGACTAGAATAATCAAAAGTCAATAAAAGTTGATTTTAAAACCTCTCATTTTGGGCGTCAATGATTAACAATTAAATTCATTAAGATGTTAATTTAGAAGCTCAACGTTTAAGGTCGCGACTCCTTAGTGCAATCATAACATTGAATCCAGCGTCTGTTCCACTCCAAATTCCATTAAACTAAAATTCAACCCAACCTTTCCATTTCCGCATCCATCTTTTTGAGTCTTGAAACCCTAGAACCAGAAAGCTCAACCATACCCTCGCAATCCTTCAATCATGGTAGCAAACCAATACAAATGGCTAATCTCGACAAAGCGATCAACGAAATCATGCGAAAATAAGCCAGAGAGCGGTAGAAGAAGTTCGGTCGAAGAAAAATCAGCACGAGGAAGAAGTAAATGTTGAAAAGGAAACCAACTGGGAGGAAGGATGAGCCACCTAGAGAGAAGTAGCGAGGAGGAAGAAAAGACTTACGTTTCGAGGAAGAGACTGAGACTTATTGGAGCAATTGATGTGTGACAAAGAATTTATCTAAAAAGAGGTTTTGGCAAATTAATTTCCCCATTTTCTGAAGTAATAGAAAAATAGGTTGGGGATTCTCTTGCGAGCACAAAGCATAGCAGGATTTTTCGGCTCTTCCAAGGGAGATTCTATCTGAGCATGGTAGGAATGAAGGATGATTTTGTTTGCATGAGAGGTGTTTGGGTGCCAGCATCGATGATCGAAGCATAAATGAAGTGTTTAAATTGAGGGTCAAGCATGGAATCTATCTACAAGAAATTGGAAAACCCAAAATTATGAAAAAATAATGAGGCAGGTTAGTAGAGGAGAAGGAAAGTGGGAAATTAATGATAGAATCCCCACCATGCCATAAAAAGGGGAGCTCTCACAGAAGAGGCAAAGGTTTGGTTCTATTTTATATGTTCTATAATAGTACCTACCAGACACCTTTGCACAGTCAGAGAGCAGGAAGCCATCCTGTTGTATGCCTTTTTGAAAGGATACAAAATAAACATGGGAATGCTAATCGAAGAATCAATCAGAGGGTACCATCATAGCAATAAGAGAGGGGCGATTCCTACTTTGCCATTACTGGAGCTTTTGTTTACGGGCGTGGTGAAAGTGGGAGGAAGAAGAGAAAGATGTCTCCGGGTTTCCCCCTCCTAACCCTTCTTTGGAGTGACAGGGATGAGGAAGGAAGCAAAGAGTGGCTTGATCTTCAGATGCGGGAAACGAGGCGGGAGATGAATCTAATGGTAGAGATAGAAATGGAGGAGGTGCGGACCAGTCCTTCGGGAAGAGTGAGAAGAAGAACCTCTAGGACAAATGACATATCCTTTGTTTCCGGGGTACGAGGGACGGGTGCGAGGCTCGAAGCGAGGAAGGCATCTAGGAGCAGAGAAGGAAATACGGAAATCATGGAAATGCTGAAAGCGATGAAAAAGGAAATGGATGAGAGAACCCAAATGAGAGGAAATGACAAGGGATCAAAGAAGAATTCATAGAGGCTGACCCCGAGAAGAAAGGAAGCAATTTAGGAAGAAAAGCGGAGAATCGAGAGAAGAGAAGAACATAAGAAGAATTGAAGAAACAAGAAGAAAACATGATGGAAAAGAATAAAGACAAGCATACGAAGCTTTTTACAATAATCAATTCAAAAGGGATCTTTGAAATCTGAACATAATAAAAGGGAGAAGAGATATGATGGAGAATAACATGCTTAGGAAGATTGATGGGTTCAAGCATATCTATAAGGAACTGTTCAAAGAATTCGAGAGGTTAATGAAAGAAAGAGATCAGCAGTTGGAAGATAATGATGAATATGAAGGAAAACATCAAGTTTGGAAAGTATGGACTTGATCAATCGAAATTTATCATTGCTAGAAGTAGAATGTATCTACGAGGTGGAGGAACAGTTAATTAGGTGGGGGAGAGGCAAGACAAGCTCATTAAGGCAGTGCAACTAAGCAATGAAATATGCAAAAGGCAAAATTTCCATGCATCGGAAGACAAAAAGGCGAAATAAAATTCCCTAAGTTTAATCCAGAGTGAGGCCGATTTTGATGTAGATCCTCGACATAATACCTAAAAAGGCCTACAAAAGAAGAAAGGGAAACTGAAAGTTTGTTTCTTTTTAGCATGTTGTCAATATATACATTCCCAAAACAGATTCTAATGAAAATCCATTGGGTTTATCCTACTTGTCCCTTGTTTGATTGAATTTTCATTTTATGGTTACTTTTGTTTGCTTGTTGGATTGCTTTTCACTTGTTGAATGAGAATTTGATTGTGGATAAGTGGATTGATGAACAGGATATATGAAATTTTATTTTTGTGTCATTTTTCTTTTATGTTCAAGAATCAAATAAATAATTCTGCTATTTTCCAAGAATAGCAATTTCAGGAAGAATCAGGGCGTGAATGATTAAACTGGAAATTATGAGTATTGCCTGCATTGTTTAAATTCAGTTTAGTTTGCAAAAATTGGAAAATTGGTTATTGCTGATGGAACAAAATACTTGGATGAAATAATGTAAGTAGACAGTAAATAAAATACGAGTCTTGAAGAAATAATACACTTTGGTCAACAAAACTTATGAAACTTTGACATGAATTAGGAACATCTTCTGGGAAGTTTAGGATTGAGAATCCATAGTCATAGAACTTGTTTGATTATTGATTGTGGTGAAATCCTAGGTGAAAACATCCAACAAGAAATGATAGAGGCCATCCTTGGCATATTGAGCTTTTCTAAGCTTACCCTCAATATATGCTTAATCATATTCTCTAGTTCATTGATTTGAGCCAAATAAGCCTTATTTCTTCAATAAACAGCAACTGAAAACCTAAATTCCCTTCCTTGCAATAAACCTGCAGCAAAGAGCCCAAATTATCCAGTTTCCAGTTCAGAAAAAGTTTACTATAAAGGAAGAAACAAGTTTGAGGGAAAAATATTTCCAAATTTTTACAATGAAGGAGGTGAAGAATTAAAGAAGCAGAAGTTAGGAAATAAGGAATAAGTTTTGTCTTGTGGCCTATTTTGCTTGAACAATTAAGCTCGTAGGGGTGTTTTAACACCTAGTACCCTAATACTAACTAGTATGGGAGCTGCTAGCCCAAAGTTCTCTAAGAGTAATAGAAAGCCTAAGAAGGCAAAAAACATTGCACTATTCTCAATCCTAGAAAACAAAAGCAAAAGAAGTTCGAAACAAAGGAATTGGTCGGAATAAAAGAGCATATGGAAATTGGAAATTCCCTAAAAAATTCAGCATGAAGATGAATCGAGGCCAAGATTGAAGAAGAATCAGCAAGAACAAAGAAGAAAAAGAGATTGAAAAGTTGGGAGGCAACAAAAGTAAAAAAGGAAAGGTGGAAGCGGGTGATTTACAACCCAAATTTTTCCATTTATCTGCCAAATTACCTAAGCTGACATTACAAGCACAGACCTCATTGATTTGAAGGTTGAATTTACCTACGTAGTGGATCTCAATATGAAAATCAAGCATATGGGACTTTGACAAGCAGTCTAAGAAAACTCCCGAGAAGATTAACTAAATTCAACATGAAATGAAAAGGATTGAAAGACACACACACGAGCAAGACTTGTTGAATAAAGCTGTTTAAATACATTAGTTCATCGAAATTTGTGATAGAAGTGTACCATGTCTTATTTTGAATCAAAACTGAAATTTAAAATGATATTGGTATCTCTTAATTCATATCCCGAAGGTGGAATATAGAGAGAAAAGGCTGTGGTATGAATCAGAAAAATGTCCTTAAAAATTTTCTAAGCTTATTTGTTTGAGGACAAACAATTCTGTTTTTTCTTTGCTTGGGGACAAGCAAAATTTTAAGTTTGGGGGAATTTGATTAGTCCAAAAACTCAATAGATTTTTAATCCATTTTTCCGAGTATATTACGAGATAAATGTTGATTTGTTTGCAGAAAAGTGGATAATTAACTCAAATTTCATTTTTGTAGGAAAATCTGTGGCTTCAATCTTAGCAAAATCGAGAAGAAATCGGCTAGCGTGAATTGGGAATTCGCAACTGAAAATTTAAGTCCACTGACGGGAATGTAGTTGCCATCCATTCAGTCCACGACATCGATAAATTTTGGCTTTTGAAGAAGAAGCAGAAAACTTGAACAAGTGAAGTCTTGACCTGAAGAAGGAGGTTGCGACAAAGAAAGCGATGGTCGAGACCAAAGGAAATAAACAAAGGAAGAAGTATGTCGAAACATCACTTTGATGTCGCGACACTGAACATGAATGATGTCGCGACACCACTCTGAGGTCGCGACAAGGATCCGTCTATGAAGTCACAAAAGAGGTCTTTGCAAAAAAAAGAGGTTGCAACTAGTTTTAAATACAAGGCCCCATTCCAGGTCGCGACATCACTATGATGTTGCGACATAAAAGCTGAGGAAGTTCAAAGTGCGACCAAAAGCGTTTGAAAGGAGGTCGCAGCTTTGTGGCAAATAGAGCACCCCGCAGAAGCGGAACTTGCGATTTCTACAAATCAAGAATCCAAAAATGATGTCCACGACCACTCATTCAGGTTGTGACCTGAAGGCGACGAGAAGAAATTGAGGTCACGACCTTGAAAATAGGTGGGAAAGAAGAAATTGGTTGCAATGTAGAACTAAGGTTGCAACCAGAAGAAAGAAAATGAAAAGCAAATGATGTTGCGACATCACCATGAGGTCGCAACATAAAATTGAAAGATATGAAAGCAAGAAGACCACCAACACGATTGCGACCAAGGAATCAAAGTCACCACATGAAGTCATCACACAAACAGCAAAGTGGTGTAACCTAAGCGATGTTCGCGGCTTCGGAAAATTTGCGCGGAAGAATAGGGAAGACAATGATGTCGCGACATGGCGAGGTGGCGACATCAGCACTAAAGGCGATGAGCAAATGAGGTCGCGACCACAAGCGATAATAAGTGACCAGCGATCAAAAAGCGGTTAGAACAAGCGAAGTTTGCAACTTAGAAAGAAAGTCGCGGCCAGTCCTTTAGCAATCAAGACAAATCCATGTCGCAACATCAACTTGAGGTTGCGACATTGGACAGTGAGCTGGGCTATTTCCTTTGGATTTCCACCTGGAGCATTTTGGGGGTTCGGCTAGCTTCTTTGCGGTATAAATGAATGGCGTAGAAGAGTAAAGTAAGTTTTCGTCTTCACTACCAGAAAGGGAGAAGAAGAAGAGGACCGAGTGTATATTTTATTTTTATTTTTCTTTTATTTTTATTTTTGGTTTGAATCTGACGATAGAGAGGCAGTGGAGCTAGTTTTTTAGATCTATTATTTTTCGAGAAGCATTACTACACGAAAATTTATGAAAATCTAGACAAATTTAAATTATTCATTTTCTTCTCGATTTATTGCAATTATAGTGGTTTGTGCGTGATCAGTTAACCGTTTCTTAATTCGCAATGCGATAATCGAAACCTTACGACTCTGCTTGGATTTGATTACATTTAGTTACGATCACTCTGCACAATTATGGAGAACAATTTGGGTTCGGTTTTACTTATTCGGTATCGTTTTAATGGATAAGTTCCCAATAGTAGTACCTAATACCAGTTGAGGGGAATGTATCTTACTGATATCGAGGATGCCTGCTGCGTGACACGAGAGACGGAGAATTCTGAGTTGGGATCATTCTTTAAGATGTTCATTCTGGTAATGGCTTGTTGAGATCTGAAAGTTCATTTTGATAAATCCCCCATTAGCTCATAATTGAAGTTGGAGGGGAGTATTTAACAATATAAATAATCGGAAGAGTTCACCTTAATCCCAGGAGTGAGTTCCAATCCTAGTGTTAGCTTAGATCTAATCAGGGAATTAGGATAAACCCATAGATCTGAAGGTTAAGCTACCAATTAAGTGGTAGAAATTTTGCGAAAATCCTGAGAGAGAGCAAAAGTTACGGTATCCAACGAGAAATGGAGTGTGAAGTATTGAGAAAGAAAAATACCCAGATCTTGCAAGAGAATTTGGAATACAGGTAGCTGGTTCGATATTGTCTTTGAGAGAAGCGAGGATATCTAATCAGAGAATATGGAGAAATCCAATTCCAATAATTGGGAAATCTTGAACAAAAATAAGATCCATACATGAAGAGCAATGGATTTTAGTCTTTGGAGTGCTTGTTCCATTGTATTTCATTGATGGTTTTCGTTTCTCTGAGTAAACTGATTCAATCCATTCTTTTATATACAATTTATTTTTATTCATTTACTATTGTTTTAGTTTCGTTTGAATATATTCAATAGTATAGAATTTTCAATTTTAGTTGTTTAGATAAAACTTTCACTATATTTTGAGTCCAAATAGTATGGAATTTTATTAGTTGGGGTAGTTAATCGTAATTCGCTATCAATCTACGTAGAATGATACTGGATTTACATTCGATTTACTACTTGTATAACTACTCCGTGCAATCTGCAAAGGTCATAGACTGAACCCTTTTTATATTTAAATCATGAACATTAAGAGAAAATTATTTTATCAAGCAAACTTATCCAGTAACATGGATGCAAGAGAAGTGTAAGGCTCTCGTAGCTATGTTAATTTGAGGGGTTTTAGTCTATATAGAAAAAGGCAAACATATATGCAGTAATATTCTAATGCCAAATATTAGACCACGCACATTCGGCCTCAAATAGGAAAGGATATGTGGCCCGCATCGTGTCCTCGTGTTCCCACGTTGCCCTCTCCACTCCTTGGTATTGCCATAGCACTGTTACTAACTGCACGATCTTGCGTCGTAAAACCTGATCCCAGCTATCTAAGATACACAATGGTCCCTTCTCGAAGGTCCCATCAGTATCAACAGTAATCTCTCCCTAATCCATTACATGAGCTGGATCTGGAGGATACTTCCAGAGGATGGAGACGTGGAACACTTCATGGACACCTGATAAACTCGATGGTAGCGCCAACCGATATGCAACTATGCCCACACTCTCGATTACCTCAAAGGGCCCAATATACCTCGACGCTAACTTCCCTCGCTTTCCGAATCGGACCACTCCTTTCTTAGGCATCAACTTCAAGAAGACGTGATCACCCAACTCAAAATTTAGAGGTCGACGCCATCTTTCAATGTAGCTCTTATGCCGACTTCGAGCCGTAAGAAGAGGATTCTATATCAAACCAACCTTCTCCAGGTGCGTTCTAATAAGATCCCACTGCACACGAACTCTCTCCCTATGTCCAACAAATCGGGGGATCGATATGGCTCCCCATATGCTCTTCTCATAGCGTGCCATCTGTATACTCGCCTGATAACTGTTATTGTAGGAAAATTTCACTAAGGGTAAGTGTTCCTCCCAGCTACCCTTAAGATCTAGGACACATGCTCACAGAATGTCATCTAAAACATGTATGGTCCTCCTCGACTGACCAGCTGTCTGCAAATGAAACGCAATGCTCATCGTCAACTGTGTCCCCATAACCTTTTGGAAATTCTTACAAAATTATGCCGTAATCTGGGCTCCTCCGACAGGATAGAGACTAGCACTCTATGTAGCCGAACAATCTCACAACTATACAATCGGCAGACTTCCTCCAACTTGAAGGTCATCCACACTACTAGAAAGTGTGCCTACTTAGTGAGCCGATCCACTATAACCTATACTGCATCATGCCTCCACTGCGGTCCTGCGGGCGGGTCACAAAAATCCATCGTGATATGCTCCCATTTACCGCGCCTCCAAAGGCCGGAGTATCTGGCGGGCTTCAGGCCACTTACTTGCTGCCACTTGAGACACCGTCGAACAAAATCCCCAACGTGTCGCTTCTTTCCACTTAAGTACTACTGGTAACGAAGATCACGGTACATCTTCGTGCCACCCGATGCACAAAGAAATCGAGAGCAAATGAACTCCTGGTGATCCTCTCTCAAATCACAAATATTTAGGGGAACTACTAATTCGCCCCTATATAACGAAGACTACCATCTATGTGGATGGCCCAACCTTCTTCACCGCACCGTCAGACCGGCCCCGATGGACATTATCTCTATCGTCCCGCCCCGACCTCAATTACCTACTCGCAGGACGGTAGCCACAAACCCTTAACGCTCCCGAGCCTGACCATTGTACTCCAAATTAAACTATCCCAATGGGGCCTCAGCATCTTCCACTCCTGAAGCTACACTAGCCAAGACTCGCGACTTTCAACTGAGCACATCAACCACTACATTTGCCTTACTGGGATGGTAATGTAAAGTGAAGTCATAATCCTCAAGATACTCCATCCATCTGCGTTGCCTCATGTTGAGGTCCTACTAGGTAAAAATATACTTCAGACTCTTGTGGTCTGAAAATACCTCAAACTGCTCACCATACAGATAGTGGCGCCAAATCTTTAAGGCAAAGACTATGGTCACCAACTCCAGATCATGCGTAAGATAATTAAGCTCATGATTTTTTTTAGCTTTTTGGAACCATAAGCTATAACCCTCCTGGACTGCATCACCGTACACCGTGTACCTCTTCTGTTCCGGGACTATCAGAATAGGAGTCATAGTAAGCCTCCTTTTCACTTCCTTGATCATTTTCACACAGTCCTTCCACTTGAATTTTGACCTCTTTCCTAGTAAACAAAACCGGAGAGCTCCAAGGTGAAGTGCTCAGTCTAATAAAACTCTTGTTCAACAGCTCCTATATCTGGACCTTGAGTTTTTGTAACTCAACTGGTGCCATTATATGAGGAGTCATAGAAATAGGCTAAGGTACTGTGTGGTAAAGAACTCAATACGTAAGTCTATCCCCGTGTAGTAACCTTGTGAGCTTATCCGAAAAACATCCTCTCATACTTCCTCAAACCAAGCACCCGAGGTGACTCAAATCCTTCTCCCTCATCCTCTAGGGTAAGACTTACATCCAACCCATTAATCGTCCACTCCATCTGGAGTCGTGCATGGTCTGGGGTAAAGCATCATGCTTCTCCCTCTGAAACATAACACACTAACATCCTGTGTGTAGGAGGTAACCCACCTACGATCATAATCAATGATGACTCTATGGGCCGTTAACCAGTCCATCCTAAGAATGACATCGAACCCGATATGTTCCACACCCCAGTCCATAGTGAGTGTGAATTTAGACTTCGACTACAACCCACATATTTCATCGACACTCACCCTAGTTCTTTGGGAGAATTCACATACAACGGATTTTCATGGTTTCAAACTCTAAGCCCAAACTTTTCTCACATTATGCAACAATAAAATACACCCGAATTTAAACAACACCTTATCAAGCAAGAGTCGTGGCCTGGTATATTAGACTGAGACGGTGTTTAGTCCGCAGCACCATAACATGTATATACCCTTAGGTCCCGGCACCAGCCCGAAGTCTTGGCCTTGAACTCGACTCCATACCGCCTGCCTATCTATGAGCCACAGCGCCTAGCACCCTTCGAAGACTGACACCATCCTTTCCTGGCCCCTGACCGATGGAAGGAACAACCGTCGCTTTTCCTACTAATGACTTACTACATATTATCTTATAATCTTCTGATCCTCTGGC
This sequence comes from Tetrastigma voinierianum, assembly GCA_016808115.1. Classification (NCBI taxonomy): domain Eukaryota; kingdom Viridiplantae; phylum Streptophyta; class Magnoliopsida; order Vitales; family Vitaceae; genus Tetrastigma; species Tetrastigma voinierianum. Next base: position 44,089 of record JAEQBH010001887.1, on the reverse strand, counting down.
TGGATAACCCCATCTCATGTGCCTCATAGCCAGATAGTAATAATATGCCACCTGCTTCCATCTAGCTAGAAGCCTCATACTCACTTGGCCCCAGTAGCAAGGCTTCTCGTCTGTATCTTATATAAGAAGCTATAAGCCTTCGCTTCTTCCTGGATCTAAAAGAAGATTGATTCTCCTTCCTCTTGTAACAGCGCCAGATCCTTTTTCCTTGACTATTAGTCGAAACAATGACTCGCCACCATCAAAGTCTCCTTCCTTGAGGGCTGTATGATCATATGCATCGGTTGAAAGTTTTTGTTGGTCAAAGGCCAAGGCGTTTTCAGTTGCTGCCTCCTGGCCCATCACCTTCACGCCCTTCTTTCTCATTTCCTTCCATTTACCACATGCTCAAATAGAAACAGATTCATTCTTGTCTCCCAGTGCATACAAATCTCACTTAATCGATGGATCATGTCCCGAATCCACCTGCCTCGGCCTTTTTTTTTTTTTCGGAACCCCAAGGTTATGTTCCGCGAACCCGTGCTCATCCTCTTTTTCCGATGATACATCCTACCGCAAGTATAATTCACGATGGTAAAACACAATCATGCAATATGAAAGAATATGTAGCCACTCGTAAGGCGCAGGGTGATCCAATCAATAAACGATAACCCGTCCCGTTAGCTGCTTACCCGCAGATAGTCTAGGGACAATACGTGGATGGTTCAGACAATAATCGAGTGAAATCGCACGGTGAATTATAAATTTGGTCGGCGTCGCAAAAAACAGTGGTTCATGCTGGAAAACTAAAATTTAAACAAATAAAATGCAAGAGAACTCCCTTAGCTAAATGGCCATCAGTTTAAGATCCTAGGTGTCCCAGAGGTCCCTGCACTCTCTCAGAGAAGATGACATATAGTCATCTACCGAACTTAGATCTTCACTCATATTAAAACCTAAACCCTAATAATTCTCCTTTCTATATGGTGTTACTATTTAACATATATGTCTCACAAAGAAAACTGCTTTGACTCATCCTACAAATGATCTGTATGGCAACTAATAATCTCGGGTGACTAATAACAAAGCATCCACCAAACCCCAAAAGATTACCAAGTATTGATCAAAAGTGGATGCACATAGAAGAAACCCAACCCTTAATCCTACCTCAGTGGTTCGTAAAGAGCAACTAACAATGATATAGTGCATCTAAAGCTAAGAATTAAACCCAAAAGCTTGCCACATTGGCACATACACATCAAAGAGCTTTAAACCTAGAAATGAAAATTTGGGAACTAAATGACAAACCTCGTCGTATGAAAAACAGTTGGAACCACTCAGCAAATTTTAAGATCTCACCCTGCCACCTTTACTAAGAAGTGGTTTTAGCCATCCTCCAAGCTACCATCTTGAAATGCCGACAAATCACAGCAGAAAGATGGTAGAAAGCAGAGAGAAACCAAAGAAAACTAAAGCCAAGCAGATGTAACAAAGATTAAAGTAGCCAACATTAACTTATAAGGTGGCTTATATAGCCAACCCAAAATGTGTGAAATATAAAGTGAAAGCCATTTTTGCATGCCAATACAAGATTCATACTATCTGAATCAACGACCTTCAACGCTACTCAAGATTCATACTATCTCGAACTCTGAATATAGAAGTTTATCAAATTAAAATTAAAAGAATAGTTGTTCTAAAGATAATGTAGATAAATCAGAGACATTAAAAATAAACTGATGAACTTATATATACTATGATTAGTTGAATTGAAATTGTCTTCTGCAAAATGAATACCATTAAGGTACTGAAAATAATCACTTTCGTGATTATATATCCAAATTAAAACTCATCTTAACTTCGATCTACCACCAAGATGCTTATGACATGGGACGTTGATTTCTCCTTCATTCACTCAAATTAAAACATCTCATTTCCAAGACAAAGGGTTTAACTGGCCATTTGTATTCTAAATGTTATTATTCTTTATAAGATTGGTATTTTTCTTCTCAATACTATACCTATTTGTCACAGATCACAGATTTACTTCCCAAGTCATGTACAAAGATTTCACTAACCCCGACATGATCAAATTTCAAAATTTAATTAATATCTCTTTTTCCTCGATTAGACTGGTATCTAACACGGGGGTCATGAGTTTCCATAATATTACAGTAATCTTCGAAGTGACGAACATTGATAAATAATCCTTCCAACATCAATTATATGAACGATAACCTGGGCTTTGACTTTAGAGCTCATTAGTTCTTCACATTGTATCCAACATAATCATTAAAATGGGAATGTGTTCCTAACTCGTGTGAATCGCCATCTCCTGTGGTAACTCAAAGGGCTCATTGAACTGTTATATTACAATCCGACGGCATTCAAACCATTTATCAGACAATCATATAAAAGACATCAATCAAATAAATTCCACCCAAATTCTAGATACTTCCTTCAAATTAATGCAGGAAAGACTGTAACTAACAATAAATTCAAACTAATGGAAGAAGGTCTAACAAAATATAATCGGCTAATGAAGTAATCAAGGCAACCCACCCCAGCTTACAAAAATATAGAAGATATCAGACTTAAATGGTCTAGATTTCATCAACTCAGCAGTAAACTTCAAAAACAGCATGCTTCTAACTTCAATATCTTTGAATAGATCGCTGTTCATATCTCAAGAAAAGAAAGAAAGATGTGAAGAAAGGAAAATCTGGTCTTGAAACACTGTGAGTTTTCTTCCCTGGCCTGGTTCCCAAAAATATGCCACCCCAATAAAATCAGGTATTTTTATTTGAGTAACTCTTTAGAAATCTGAGCCCCGATTTCAAGGCTCCAGTGGATTTCCCTTAAAATCATCAGGGTCAACACCTGCTTTAAAGGTCATCACTGATTTCCAAAGTTTGTCACGAGATGTACCAGTATGTGAGCTGTCCAATTGTCAGATCTCTGAACCTGTTGCAACCTTTCTCTGTTTCTCATGAACTACTGAAGCAACTGAATTGCCAGCCTGACTGTTTTCTGGTTCAAAGAACTGGGACATATCTGATTCTTTGTTAAGTAAGATATCATTCAATTTATTCCCAGAGTCTTGCTTCGGCCTAATCAAAACCTGGCAGCTTTTTCCGCCTGATGGACTCTGTGGTCACACTTCGGTTATTCTCTCATCAGCGGCATCACTCCTGTCATAGATCTCAAAAGAAGGTTATGATAATCTTTCTTCGATCCAATCGCACCCCTATTTTCGCGTCTCACGCAGCTCCTTCCACTTTCTATTTCGCCCGCAACCTCACCATTCTCTACGAGCCAGAATATACGCGCGACTTCGACGCACTGTCGATCACTCGTCGCGCCCCTTCTCCTGCTGTGGACTTAAAAATTGTTTGAATCTCCATCATTTACAGATGATAGGATTTGGTAGGGTCACACCCGTAATCGTTTCTTTTCGTTGAATTTGAAAAGGCCCATTATTAAAAGCCATCGTGGATCTCACTCATCATCTGTGGCAACCTTACTTTTAGTCATTTTGGGGTGAATCGGTACAACTCATTCTAATGCCGCGACATGAATTCAATCGCGTACCAGATTGGTTTCTTCCTCAGCCGCATCTGTCCCCAAACATCGTTCGTTCGAAAAGTATTACTGCGCAAAGTTCATTCAAGATTACTTTTCGGGTCGCACCTATTTCTCCGCTATGACGCGAATAATATCTTTCTTTTCGGTCGTCGCACTGCAAACGGTCGCATTCTGTCTTATTTGAAGTCCCTTCTTTCTATCCATACTTTTCTCGGTCATAACAACTTCAATCACCATTATACCCCCGGGTCGACTCCTCATTCTCCTGTCAGCGTGAATTTCGCGGCCATTGAACTGTGTTCACTTCTAATTTTGCTAGAATTCTTACTGGCATGGTTATTTCTGAAAAATAGAAATTTGGTCACATACACATTTTGCATAAAATGTTAATTACATTGTAAGAACAATCAGAAAACGGACTAAAACAAATGAGCTTTAACATATCACCCCCTAAATCCTGATACTTTATTACCCCACAAAGAAAAGAAAGATTTGTTTGTCTCAAACAATTTAACTTTATTTTAGAAGACATTTTTCTATTTTATTAAAGACAATCTCTATCTTCCACCCTTTAGCTCAAAGGAAATTCTGCAATGATTTAATCCCGCTAACTAGAAAGTATGAATGGTTTTAACCTCTATTTCAAAACCGCCGGGAATACCGTGATGCTAATGTAATTCACTAATAGGTCTGTTTTAGAGTGTGTGTGCCTTCTCGCTTTCATCTTTCATTGAATTAGTTAATCTTCCGGGACTTCCTTAGAATACTAGTAAATTGTTTTCATTGATCTCCACTCATGTGGTGTGTGAAAATCAACCTTCAAGATCAAAGTAGGTCTTCAGTTTGTAAAGAAAGAATTTTGCAATTGAAAGTAGATACCAGCAATTTTAGTAATACAATTTCACTAGATCCATTCTTTCTTTCAGATAATGCATTCATCCTTCATCCTTTCTTCCTCTTAATGTAAACTCCTCCCTGTCTTCATAATTTATCAAATGCTCATTCTTGACTTAATCCTTTCATTCAAAAGAATTAAATAGTAAATGTTTTATCTTCTTGTGGCTTCTACCTACTTCAGAGAACTTTGGGCCAGCAGCCCCATACCGCTTGGCATTAGGGCAATTAGGTGTTGAAACACCCTCTGAGCTTAATTGTTTAAGAGAGACAGCCACAAGAAAACTTCTTCCCTAACTTTTCCTTTGTTTCTAGTCTTCATTCCACTTTTCTATCCTCCATCCTTTATAACTAAAAAGAACATATTCCTGTATCTGCTCTTTCTTCGCATTTAAACATCCTTTTCAAACCGAGTACTAGTTCTTGGTTTGTGATTTAGTAAAGAGGATTTTAGGTTTCTAATTGTCATATTTGAAGAAATTAGCATATATGGCTCAAAACATTGGAATGGAGTATAAAATGGCATATAATGAGGGTAAATGGAAAAGGTTCAAACTTTCAAAGATGGCTCATCACTTTGTTAGTTGTTTTTACCTAGGATTGCCTCGAATTAACAATCTAACAAGTTCTAGGATCTTGTACCTTTGATTGTGAATCTCCGTAAGATGTTCCTAATCCCTTTCAAAGTCTTTAATTTTCTCTGCATCATGTGCATTGTTTTTCCAAGATTTGTATCAGATCACCGTCTTATGCCATGTCAATCATCTTATTTGTTCTTTTCAATTGTGTACCTTTCCCAAATTTCCAATTTAAACTTTATTCAAACTAAAACTGTAACTTCTATTTCACCACTAGTTCCCCTTGCTTTCTTATAGTGTTCACGACCCCTATCTTTTTTCTACCTCTTCTTCCTCAACTCGGTTCCTCCAATGTCCGAGGGTGTTCTGCCCTGGCATTCATAAACGCTTCCTACTGAAGGTTCGATGAACCCCATCTATTCCTGGCAATGTTCGCCATGAGTTCACAATTATTCTGCTTAGGTCCCGAGTGTGGATTCATATCTGCGGTGAGAATTAGAATCGCTCGTTATAGGTTTTCGTAGTCACAGAGAAAGTTAGCGTGGAAAGTCGGGTGAAGATGCACCTGGATTATCTCAGATGAAGCCCTATTCGCCAAATTTTTATGACTAATGGGCTAAATGTCGTATCGTCTTATGGAATGTCAGAATATTAATTGAATTAAGTTACAACATTAATCGCTACACTAAATGTCTCTTTAAAGTAAAGGATGTCAAAGGTAAGGTTCAAAACCTATTTAGATTTTAGAGATCTATGATCTGCCGCACTCACTTGCTATGTCGTGACTTGAAATGTGGCTCTAATCATCAAAATTGGTGTTGCAACCTATTTCTTTCTTTCTTTAGTTTTCGTCACACCTAAATTCAATGTCGCGACTCAGCTTTATCTCGCCTTAGAATCACACCTTGTTGCGACCTGAAAGTATGAGGCTAAACACTTTAAATTCAAACACACTGTTGCGCCCTAAAAGTGGCCGCACTACAAAGTATGTCGCGACAATCAAAAATTTTTCCCCGGGTCTTCGTTAGTTCAAATTCATAAAAGACCGAATCAATAGTCCAAATTCCAAACAACACCTCAATAATCACCTTTTCATCATTCAAATATGCAACAAATAAAACCATGAAGCATCAGATTCTACATTGAATGAAAATGTTCCCCAAACTCAATCATTCATTCCTCCTAAAACAATTAATATTTAACAACGTAGGGTGGTACTTTTAGTTCATTCCCGTATATTCATTCGAAAAATCCTTAGATCCTTCCATTTTTCATGTTCTTCAATGTCCTAGAATCTCTAAAAACAACACATAAAACAAATAAGAGTTTAACCCAAAGGAAATCAAAGAATTCAAATAGCAATCTAACAAATTCCAAAACAACAAGATCAAACTAGAATAATAAAAATAAAAGTCAAATTCCAAAAATAAAATGAAAAACTCATTTGGTTGCCTCCCACAAGCTAATCAATTTTGAGTCCTTAGCTGGACTTGCCGCTATGAATTTCTTGTTTCTGAAATTTTCTTCCACTCAGAACTAAGAATCAATCATATTTCCTCCAAGATATTGCTTTAATCGTTGACCATTTACTTTAAACTCTTCTCCACATCGGGGTTTTCAATGTCACGCCTAAAGGTTGTACTTTAATTATCAGAGTAAGGGCTACCCATTTTGACTTCAATTTTCGTGGAAAAAGTTTAAGTCTGGAGTTAAATAACAGATTCGACTGCCTCACTTTTCTCCTCAAAAATCTGACATGCCATTTCAGATTACCCTTTAGAATTCTCGCATTATCATAAGTTTATTTCGCTCTTCCAATTCATTTAATTGAGTAGTCTTTCTTCCTTAGCACTTTGAATATTAAAAATTTAACTTCACGGCCCACATAGCTTTGTATTCCAATTCAAGGGGTAAGTGACAAGGCTTACCAAAAAACAAGTCCGTATGGGGACATTCAATCGGGAGTTTTATATGCAGCTCAGAAGCCCACAATGCATCATCAAGCTTTAAAGACCACCCTTATGCTGACACTATAGTCTTTTCAAGAATTTTTTATCTCTCATGAAATTTCACTTTACCATTTGTTTGAGGATGATAAGAAAAACTCATTATGTGTTTTATTCCATATCTGTTCATGAGTTTCTCAAACACCATGTTTGCAAAATGGCTACCTCCATCACTAATAATAGTCCTGGGTGTCCCAAATCTGCTCAAAATATTTCTTTGTGGGAATCCCACAACTGTATTAGCATCATTCCTTAGGCAAGCTGTTGCTTCCACTCATTTGGATACATAATCCACGACTAGGAGGATGTATATATTTCCAAATGAGGATGGAAAAGGCCCCATAAAGTATATCCCCCATAAATCAAATAATTGCACCAACAGGATACCATGCAGGGACATTTCATGCCTTTTGATGATATTTCCCATTCTTTTTCGTTAATCGATCACAAAGTCTCACCCATTCAAAAAACTTAAAAATAGCGAAAATAAAACCTGATTAGAGAAATTTGTGATATTTTGCCTCTCTTGCAAAGTGTCCTCCATAAGGTGATGCATGACATTCTTGTACTCTTACCTTGCTTCACTTTCTCATAGACCTTCATGATCAGATCGCCTCTTTCAATAATATGGCTATCCCTATACAAAACATGTTGTCAGTCCTTAACTTTTTCCTTTGCTGGAAGTTGAATTCTGGTGGCGTCACTCCACAAGATAGAAAGTTCACTATATTCAAGATATCATGTACTGGGAATGACAACCTAAAATAACTATTCATCCGGGAAATTTTCATACTTCATTTTCTTCTTCTTCACAATAGTCTTTACAACTCTGACAACCGATAAGCTATCACATTGTCACAACCTTCTTATCCTCGATCTCTAAATCAAATTCTCAGAGTAACAAAACCCATCTAATCAATCTTGGCGAATTTTTCCTTCACATCAAATATTTGACGCAGCATGATCGGCATGGATAATGACGTGGGGACCCTAATATATATGGCCTCGAACTTTTCACAAGCAAATACTATAATAACATCTCCTTTTCAAAGAGTCGAGTAATTCTCACTCATCAAGGTTTCATTGGAATAGTATATGGCCCTAAACACCTTGTTCGTCATCCCCAATACACTCCCATTATATAGTCAATGCACACACATAATCTCAAATTCTTGTTCCACCGTTTAAGCCATGATAGGAGCTTCTTCTAACTAATATGGATTTGGACTTCAACCAATTTTAAAGAGACTTATTAAAATTAAACTCACATCCTTTCTCCAAGAATCTACATAATAGTCTTGCTATTTTTGAGAAGTCTCTAATAAATCTTTTATAAAAGCCAAAGATGTCTCAAGAAACTTTATTCCCTAATTATTGTTGGTCAGAGGAAGAGTCTTTGCTGATTGAAACCTTGCTTGGTCCACTCACTCGTCAAGTAAATTTATGCCCAAGTAATAATCCTCTCTTATGTTACTACAGTTCGACATTTTTCCTAATTCAAAGCCGTTCTTATTCCTTGGCATCTTGTGGAAGTAATCATTCCCACCTCAGAGCATTGTTCAAAACTAGATCCATAAATCGTGAAGTCATCCATGAATATTTCCATAACTTCCTCTCAAGTAAATCTGAACATAGACATCATGTGAATTCGAAAGTAAAGCAGAGCATTGCATAACCCAAATGACATTCTTCTAAAGGAAAAAGTACCATCAGGGCATGTGAAAGTAGTTTTCTCCTGGTCCTCAGGTGCAATAGCAATTTGGTTATATCCAGAATATCCGTTAAGAAAACATAAGTGGGGATGTCCTGCTAACCTGTCTAACATCTCGATCAATGACCGGCAAGAAATGATTTTTCCTGTCGAGGTTCACCTTTGTTCATACATACCCTCCATCATATCACGCTTTGTAGAATCGATCATTCCTTTCATTTTGATCACGTTGAATCCACCCTTCTTGGTAACCATACATGATCTCAGCTCACCCGAGGGTCAGCCTATATTACAACAAACTTGCATTTAACCATTTCAAGACTTCTTTTCTACATAACATCTTTCATCAGCCAGGTTCGCCTCCTTTCGTGTTCAATCACAAGTTTCAGATCATCATTCAATAGGATTTTGTGCATGCAAATAGAAGGACCGATACCCTTTAGATCTTTAATTGACCAGGCAATAGCTTCCTTGTATTCCCTTAGAAACTGCAGCAGCCCTTGTTCTTCATTTTCAATCAATTCAACTGAGATGACACCCAGTTTCCCTTTTTCTCGGTTCTAATAAAGCATATTTCAGACGCACTAGGCAATTCTTTCCAAAATTAACCCTTCCAGATTTTATTATCTCGTTTAGTAACTTTTTTTTCCCCGGGCTGACTTTTTCGATCAACGCTTTCATTCAAACTCAAGACTGCTTCCTATTTTGCAAGTCGGACGCAGCAGCTTGATAATCAACACTCAAGATACTGAAATTCATCTCTTTTTCATCGATAGAATGGGTTTAAGGTTACAACTGGCAGATCAAATCGAACCGATGGAACCATCGTTATCTACAAAGATACAATTTTCCATCAAACACTGTGTCAGGTCAAGCTTTAGTCAGATCAAGGCATCAGCTTCATTTCCCACCCTCAGGTTAGCTCACCATTTCGCACATCGATCAAAGCAAAATTCCGCCAAGAAGGGTCTTCCTAACAAACGTGAGGACCTGGTTGTTTTCTTCCATTTTCATAACCACAAAGTCCATAGGAAGATGAAATTCCACCTTGATTAGCACATCTCAAGAACACCTTCAATGAGCCATGGACCCATCACCATCCGTAGTATAATTATTGTCTCATAAGTTCCCCTAAACTCAATCTCCATACCACTGATAAGGGCATCAAGTTGATGCTAGCTCCTAAGTCACATAAGCCTTAACTCATATTTACCTATTGAAGGTGAATGGTGAAGTCGCATAACTTTCATATTTCATTGCAAACTTCTCTCAATAACCTATCGTGCGCGGCTGCTAAATTCATTATTCCTTCCCCCACTTATCTTCTTAGTCGCTCAGATTCCTTCCAAATGATATCATTTCGATTGATTGCCTCATAAAGGGAATACTAATTTCTATCTTCTTGAAAATTTCTAAGAATTTCTAAAAATTATTCTTCCTTCTTCTTTCGAATCCTTGTGGAAATGGGACCGTAGGTCAGAAGCCTTAACCTTCTCCTCTCGTTTTTCCGCCACAACTCTTCTCGCCGCCCACCCTCACTGCTTCTCTATTTCGTAGTCCTCTCCGTCTCGCCTCCTTCCATTATCTCCCTCCCGCTGCTTCTCTTCTTTGCTCACTTCTTCTTTCTCTTCCGGCTCTTCCTCGTTGCTCATCTCCCTGGTCACTCCTAGCTAAACTACTATATAGTCCCGTGGATTTTTCTCTCTGAGGTCATTGAATGCATTCTTGTTCCTGGCGGTAAGGTCAAGGCCAACCGCCCCAACCCTGTGCTTCTAAGTTCTTAGTGGAAGCATTCAGGTTACTGAACATTTGTGAGTTTTGATCAAGACTCCAACTCGTAAGATTTATGTTCATGGGTGTGAAGCAGCTTTTTATTATCCCCAATGAACTGCACTGCTCCTCAAATGACTAGGTCCTCTTCTGACCTTGATATTCATTTCTTTGATCACTTGCTGCACGTCACGGAACTCGATACGATACCTCTTGTTGGAAATTCTCGCCCCCGTTTTCGACTCCAGGATGCTCCTCCACAATATGAGAAGTTCTACGGTCTTCATCATTGATTGTAATGTGGGTAAGTCGTGGATTCAAGCAAATGATAGCTTCTGCCTATCTGTGCACTGCCTCCTCTAACCGCATAAGGATCTTCTTCTTCTGCAGGGTCCTTTAGCACTTCTTCTTATCCCATCTCTTTCCACTGCTCAAATTTCATGAGCAGAGTGCATTTTTTCTCCCGTTTATCCATCCTTGTGCATTATAAAGATCAAGCTGGGTTTATACTAGCCATCTTGTTAAGCCTTCCAATGTGACTCCACCCTCGCTTATAACATCCATGTAAATTTAGATGGAGTTTATGTTACTTCCAAGTTAGGTTTGCAATCAAATCCTCGCTCCTCTCGCACTTTTCGAATGCCCCACAAAGAAGAAGCATCTATGATACCCTTAGAAGTATCATTCAGAGAGTGATGTATACATCTACTGAGTCTTTAGATCTACGCCATGCATAGACATCTCTTCTCTCTGGGAAGAATCTTTTTTTACTCTTTTTCCCATGCAAGATACAAGCTTTCATCCTCCTCATTGAACACTATGATTTCCTTCTTCTTTCAAAGAGGCATGGGGAAAACTGCTTAGGAATGCTTCCACCAACTCTTCCCATGTATCAACCTAGCTATACGGTAAGGATCCATACCATGAGGTCGCAATATCTCTTAAGGGAAAAGTGGAAAGAGGTGTACTTTATCACCTCCCTAGCCTCACACCATTTAGTTAATTATGCTCGCTAACCCGAGAATCTCGCATGTCATTAGTATCTTCAAAGGATGACTATTAAACTGACTTCACTGACCATGGTGATCAAGGTTGGTTTCAACTCAAAGTTGTTAGCCTCAACAAGAAGTCAGTTCGACCGCCGAGTATTCGTTCGATAATGCACTTAGAAATCAGTCCAATGCATCTCACTGGAGGTCTTTTCACGCTGTTTCTTATCCTAATCGGTCTCTGACCGATTCCTTTCTCTATCCGTCGTGGTTACTTTTTCTGCTCTACTAACTTTCCTCAAGCTCCTCAATGTTCTTTCTAATTCAGTATCTACATGAAATAGATCTGAGTCTGGCTTCTTGTGCATTAATTATCCTCCCGAAACAGAGATATATTGAGATAAATTGGAAATAGTAGTATCATAAATCAGATATCCTTTTAAGCTCTTTTAAAAGATCAGTAGCTTATGCAGCTACTGCTGTCAAAACTGTTTTTGAGTATTTTTTTTTATAAAATGAAAAAAAATGTCCAAATTAGCAATTCTCTATTTTGTCAGAATATTGATTTATTCATATCCTTTCAACTCAAAGAATCCACGCCATAAAACTTAGTTTGTTTTTCATATAGACTAAACCTCAATTTAACACTCCTAAGGTGAATCTTACAACCTTCCTGCGGGCTACGACAAATTAGACCGAGTTTCTTTAAACGAACAAACTGTTTAACGTTTCCGAATTGGTGAATAGGTTTAAATTTCATGACATCAAAAGTAATAAGTCATACAAGTAGTAAAAATGGAAGTAAGTCCGCATATCATCTTCCCATAGAGATTAATTTCTGATTCCCAAAATCAACTAAATCTAATCCACTTAAGATCCATACTATCTAAAACTCTCAATGATAAATACAATCAAATTTAGTTAATGTTGTCTTGTATATCGTAGACAACTTAGACATTAAAATAAACTGATGAACTTATATATACTATGATTAGTTGAACTCAATTGGGCTTCTTCGTAAAATGAACACTAATAAGGAAGTACTATGAAACAATCAATTTCTGCATTATATCCAAATTAAAACTCTATCCTAAACTCGATCCGGATTTCGCCAAGATGCCCGATATCGACATCGGATTTCTCCCCTTCATTCACCAATTAAATATCCCTATCTCTCTCGAAGACAAAGGGTTTAATCGCTACTGTGATTCAACATATTCTCTTGCAAGATCTGGGGTATTTTTATTTCAATACTTCATGTTCCATTTCAGACCGCAGATTTCTTACTTCCTAAGTCATGGGTATTGCAAGATTTCCACAACCTGATTGATGACTCAGCCTTAAAATCTAATGAATATCTCCTTTCCCTTGATTAGATCACATCTAACACAGGGTCAAGAGTTTTCCAACATATTAAGATGAAATCTCTGATGATTTAAATTGATAAATAATTCTCTCCAACATCAATTACGAGCAATCTGGGATATTTATCTAAGTGGACTCTCAGAGCTCATTAGTTCTTTAATAATGGTCTAACATACCCACAATGGGAATGTTCCTAACTCTCAGGAATCGTCATCTCTGTGTCACTCAAAGGGCTTCCTGGAAATCAGAGCAGGATACAATCCTGACGCATTCAAAAACTACTATGGGAACAATTATATAAAACACATCACCAAATAAATTCCAATCTGAATCATACTTCCCTTCTACTAATGCAGAAAGACTGTAACTAACAACAATCTAAACTAAAGGAAGTCAGGAGTTTAAAACTCCGCATTATAATTGACAATGAAGCACCGATACGCACCCACCGCAGCTGCAATAAAATGAGGTACATCGACCTGCAATGAGCCCATTTCATTTAAACTCAGCAAGAATTGTAAACAAATTGAAATATTGTTTCCAAATTTCAACACTCTAACAGACGCTGCTTAGGATCCAAGAAAAGAAAGAAAAGGAAAAGGAAAATATATTCTAAAAAATATACAATGAGTTTTTCTTTTCCCCCATTAAGTGGTTCCCAAAGAAAAGCTAACTTTACTTAAACTCGGTGTACGCTTATTTATAACTTTTAGAAATCGGGCCCGATTCCAAGGCTCCGTGGATTTCTAAATCAATGGCCCAACCCACTCAAGTAGTCGTGACTTCAAAAGTTCGCTATGACATAAAATTCGTTTGAGTCGTCTGGTACTGGTCGTGACTTCGTGAACCGGTTGCAACCTTCTTTCTCTTGTTCTTGCAATTGCCGAAATGCGGAACTAATGTTTTCGTCATTGCTTTCTGCTCCGTGAATTGATGTCGCGACCTTCTTTCCGCTTGACGGCCATTCGCTTGTCTCGAGCCCTTAAGTTGGTCACAACTCAAAACTGCTGGGTTGCTTTTTTTCTGGTCGCGATGTGGAATTTAGGTCGCGACCAAGTATTTTCCTTGCTCAGTGCAATTCTTGTTGAGACCTCAAAATTATGTCGTGATAATCTCTTCTTCGTATCCAATCGCAACTTACTTCTAAGTCTCAGCTCCTTTAATTTTTATATTTCAGTCGCGACCTCACTGCTCGCCTTTGTTTGGATCATATGTCGCGACCTGACGATGTCGCGACTCGATTTCGTCATAGCTCCCTTCTCCCGTTGTACCCTAAAATTGTTTTGACCATCATTGTCTTCGTCGCGACACGGATTTAGTCGCACCTAATCGTTTTTTCGCTTAAATTTGTGTCGCGACTTGTGCCATGTCGCGACCTCACCTCGCCCATCCCGTCGCGACCTCACCCCCGCTCCATCCTATCGCAACCTTACTTCTTACCACAACATTTTTAATCAGACAACTTCATTCTTAATGTCGCGATGAATTTGGTGTCACACTAGATCGTGTCCTCACTACATCTGTTCAACATCAAATCGCCTAGCAGACAATGCAAGTTCATTCAAGATTACTGGGTCGCGGACTCCATTTCTCTGGTCACACTAATATCTTCTTCTTTATCACACCTAAAACGGTGTCACAACTTTATGTTCTTTGAAGTCCTTTCTTTATATCTCAACAGCTTCTTCTTTGTCACAACAACTTTTCATCCAAATTTAATATAACTTCGGTTACGAATTTCTACTTTCCGTCGTGACCTCATGTGGCCATTGAACTGTGTTCACTTCTAATCTTTGCTGGAATTTTCATTTTTGTTGGTTATTTATGCAAAATAGAACTTTGGTCAATAGTACACATTTTTGCATAAAAACAAGCAATTACATTGTAAGAAATAACTTAAAATGGACTAAAATTCAATGAGTTTTTTACTCGACGCCCCCAAATCCTGTGTGGGTCCGTTTGACAACCCGCTCAACCTCACTGAGAGATCATGATGCCGGGTAACCCGACACACTATATTGAATCCCTGCTTCCCGACCCGATTTAACGAAAAATCAAGCAAGAGTTTCTAGGAGCTCACCCAAAAATACAACATGTGAAATTACACGCAACCCGGTCCCAATATTATACAACGACTACACCGGTCCATATATGAGTAAAACATAGTCACATAGGGCCCATTTATCCATACTCAAACATATAAGCATGACTATAGGACCATAGTCCATAAGAGTTTAAATTTACACCACCTTATACAAAACATATATCAAGATTTGGGTAAGAATTCTAATACATGTTTTACAAAATATAAATCAAAGCCACAATCCGACTCTTCTTATCATTACTGGTCCCTAGTGAGCTTCATCTCCGACATCCCCTATACTTGAAAGGTCCCAAGATCGTGCAAATGTGCCCAATAGAGTGAAAATCCTGCCAAGGCTACTTCCACCTATGCGCATGCAATGGTCATGCCACAAGCACATTCCAATCACGACATGTCAATCCCATAATGGAATCCTTGTACCAAGTCCTCACCGACTTCTCTCAACATGCAATATGCCATGTATGAAAAACTATTTAAAAAAAAAAAAAGATTTTTGTTTGTTTTTGAAAACTCATTGGACAATCTCCGATATCAAAATTTATTGGACAACCCTTCGATATAATTTATTGGACATACTCCGATAAAATTTAGTAGACAAACTTCTCCGATATAATTTATTAGACATAATTCCGACAAACTCGCTTGTTCAAAAGCCATGTTAGCAACCTCCGATCATCTATGCAACCTTTGTGACTTTGTCCTTAGGACCGAAACCAACATCAACACCAAACACAATGCTTAATTTTCCCATGCACTCACAATCTACTTGCTACCACCTGTGAAAATATGGGCACCAAATGCCATTCACAGGCATATGGACAAATTCTAAACTCAAGGGGCTTTCCGTAGAGTCCTAGAACACACGAATCGGACTTCGGACGAGAAAGTTATGCTTGTCCAAAGTTGGAGGCCTCAGAGGAATAAAGTGACTTTACGTGAACCAAATAGGGCTTCCATCGCTTTTTCATCATTTTCGGATGCAATATGAGTTCAAGTTGCATTGTTATATATGGATGGATTCTAGACTCAAAGGGCTTCCATAGCAGGCGGAACACCCAGTCTAGAGCAGTGACAAGAAAGTTATGGTCGTCCTCAAGTCGAGGCCTTATATAATCAAGAACTCCAGAAAAATACGCTCGTCCCTCAGAACGCCATCTAAACAGGCCCTAAGGCTCAACCAAGACCAAAAATGACTCCTAGATGGAAAATAAGCCCGAGTAGGAAGGTTCCCTACCTCTAAGATCAAAGACGAAACCTTCAAGACCTTATGCCGAAAACCCACTCAGATCTCTCTGAATCCTTTCGTCGAATCTTAGATGAAAATCTTACTGTCCACGCTGTCTCCACGAGCATTTCTCGACTTTAAATCTTAGCCCGACATGAGACAATCATTCGAGCTCCGTAGATTTTAGAGAGAAGGTGGAGTGTCTCTGCTCTCAATTTTCTCCAAACACGAAATTGGACGGCAAATTGCGTAACATTCAGACCACACGTAGCTCCCTCTTCGAAGTGTATGAACATTAAATCTTCGGCACGACCTGATTCGAAGCCAACCCGATCTCCTCGTAGATCGCAGAGCAGGAGTTTCCGCCTCTCTCTCTAACTCACGCCCACTGTCCGAAATTGCCCAAAATGGGGAGAAAAAAAATGTGATATTTCTCTTATATTTTCTTTTTTAAGTTTAAGATGGACGTGGGGCCCACTTCGCTCCACGCGTCCATGACCCGTCCGGGTTCATTTATGTTCTGAAACAATTTATTTGTTTTCAGTTCAATTCATTTTAAATGAACTTAAATCCAGTTATTCTCAATTCGAGGATTCTCATAAAAATTCTGTCATTTGAGTCATTAACACCAACCATTAGAAACTTGTAAAAAATTCATCGTTCTGACTTGATCAATTTTTTCTGTTTAGATTTCAAGATGAATTTAACGACAGATTCCGTTTCATTATCCAAGATCTAGAGAATTTTCTAGGCTTCTCAGAGCCATTCTGACAATTTATTATTATTATTATTATTATTATTATTATTATTATTATTATTATTATTATTATCATTTTTCCTTTTTTGAAAATTTCTAATTTTCCCGGGTTTTACAACTATTCCCTATTTTTCTTCATTTATCACTTAAAGAATCTTAATAATTTCTCTTCATCCGCTCAACTTGCTCTTGTTCTTCTTCTTTAAGAGCATCTCAAGTTCAAGAAGAAGCGCTATGCCTAAGATGTGTTGTGAAGAAGAAGTAATTCAATCCTCAAATTCAAACCCAGCTTCTTCCAAGCTTGTTCTCCTTGTTAATGTAATTGAACAAACTTGAAGTTTGTCAAGTCCAAGTTTTTAACACATTTTCTATTGATATTGGATTTAACCTTCGTCAAGTTCGCATTTGAACAAACTTGAAGGGTGTTAAGTCCAGGTTTCTAACACAACTTCTATATATATTGGATTTAATTATTGTTAAGTTAGTATTTAAACAAACTTGAAAGGGGTTAAGTTCAAATTTGTAACACAATAATTGTTTAGTTTGGACTTAATCATCGTTAAGTTATATTTGAATAAACTTGAAGGGGGCTTCTAAGTTCGTGCTCGTGAACAAAGTAGCTTGGCTTAGATTGACTTAACCATATTTAAACAAACTGACTTAATCATTGTAACAAAGTTTCTATTTATATCAAATCTAAAAGAATCAAGTTAAAAGAAGAGTTAGAAACGTGTGAGAGAGAAGGAAAGAAAATAGAGGAAAAAAGAAAATTGGAAGGGGAAATGAGAGTGTTGTCATATGTGGTGGTTAGGGGGTAATTTGTCTCAAATTATACATGTTTTTATCCTCATTTTTTGGGTTTTAACAAAAAGGGTTTTTTTCCATTTGTCTCTTTTAAACCATTACCCAGATTATTAAATTAGAAGAGCATTGGAAAAGAGTGCAAGTTCTGGGAATTACACTAAACCTTTTCAAAAAAAAAATCTACCCATTTTGTGTTTCTTTTTTTTAAAGAGCACAAAAATTAGAAAAAGAAAAAAAATTAGAAATGTGAATGTAATGTTTTCCAAATCTTCTTTGAATGTCGTAAAATATTTTATTTATTTGACTTACAAGAGAGGAGAATCAAATAATAATAATAATAATAAAATTGTTATTGACTCAATTTAGAAGAAACTTATTTTTCAAGACAGAAATTATTTATTAGTTTATTGTAATGAAGATGTATGTAATTTACATTAAAATTTCTCTGGAAAGCAAGATCTGTTCAAACGCTCATTTTCAGGAAATCTCTCAATATTAAAAATATTTTCTCATGAAGTACTCTTAATATAAATTTTAAGAAATATTTATAGCAAATTGGGGTGTCCAAAGAAAAACTTGTATTTTGAAAGAATTTTTTACAGTTAAAAGAATTTTGGGAAGTGTTATATAGTAAAAACAATTAAAAGACGTTCTTTTAAAATATATAATGGATTTGTTAGCAAGAGAGTTTTTATTTATTTTGTTTTGTTTTTTTACTTATTGTTTGCTGATAATATTAAAAATCACTCGTTACTTTCGTGGTTCTGTCATATTATGTGTTAACTATACATTGGAATTACAGTATATGGGAGAATATCAATAAAAAATTAAAGATACAGAACATTAATCAAATAAACAAGATGCAACAGGTCAAAGATACTCATAAATGGAAGGTTATGTTAATTAAGGCTGGGAATCGTCAGGTGCATGATCCTTGGATATGTCTGCGTTAAATGAGAAGGAAGATATTGAGTACAAAGCTTTTAAAATAAAGTTCACCACGAAGAAAGTGGTAGCCTCAAACTCAAATATATTTTGGGTTGATTTGTGAGAGACACTGAGCTATGCTGTGGCACTCTTATTGTCACAAAGAATAAAAGGTTGTTGTGGAATTGAAACTTTGAGGTCATGAAGAAGATGTGTGTGAGCCAGAGAAGTTCAATACAGGTTAAAGTACCATGTTGTAAATTCACAACTAGAGCAAGAGACAGTAGGTTGCTTCTGCACCAAGAAACCAAGGTGTCGTCTAGTAACAATAATAGCCAAATACATAGCAGTATTAGGGCAGCCCACCCAATCTGCATTCGAGTAAGCAACTAAAGCACCATAAGTGGCACATGGACAAAAAAATTGAGTCCAGTGTACATGCCTTTTTGAAGAGCAATACGGAAGAATATTGCTGACATCACAGTGGTCTTCAGTCGAGTGGAGAAATTGGATTTGACAGGGCTGACAGCACGAGTAATGTTTGGACGGCGATGGACAGACATTGGGAGAACCCACAATAAGATATAAAGCACCAAAGAGCAAAGGACCATCAACAAATAGGTGTTGGGAAACATTCCATCATGGTGTAATGTGCTTTCTATCAAGGAGTTGAGCTCGTTTTAGAATATCCCATGCATATTTTAGTTGGCTAATGAGAAGCTTGGCCTGAGGGAGCAGCATTTCAAGACCACAAAAAAGAAGTACAAGACCCAACTCATCGATGGAAACTCGTAATTAAGTGTGCAAGTAGAACTGTCAAGAAGAGAAGAGTTGTTGTCATAAGAATTCATGTCATCAACATAGAGAAGTAGATTGATGTTACCAGAGTGCTTATGAAAAACAAACATGAGGTGTCTACACGATCACAATGAAACCAAGTCGATGAGAAAAGAGCTTGTCAAGTTGGAACCAAGCACAAGCAAAGCTGCTTTTAGAGCATAAAGAGCTTTGTAGCCGATATACATGATTCAAAAAAGCAAGGATTCTAATTGTACCCTGGGTTGCTCCATATATGCATGTTCATTGAGAGGTTTATTTAAGAAACACATTTTTGATGATCCAGCTGACAAATGGGTCATTTGCTGGGTCATAACAGAGAGAGAAACATAGGACTATGGTGGCCTTGATGACAAAAAGGAAAGTTTCAAGTAGAACTGCACCAAATACTGCGGTATAACCTGGCAACAAGACGTATTTTCAGACGCTCAATAGATCCATATCGTAATACTCGTTCAATGATCGCATCAGAGTTCACACAGAAGGTTGGGGTTAAGGAACCGTAACCATGATTTTTTTTTAGTGGCTTGGATTTCTTCATCCATGATAGTGTCATAGATTCTTCATAGCATTTAAATCTCTTGTGCTCAGTGGGAGGTAAGAAGATCACAAAGAAGTCCAAAGAAACCAACAAGTTCGCCAGGATGTGCCAGTGTCACGCTAAGATGTCGCTTAGTCGTGGTAATCATAACACGTGGAACCCATGAACAAAATGCAATGGGAGTGTAGGATGTGGGTAACTCCACAAGAGTCTCCGAGGCTCACGGAAGTCTAAGTGTGGTGGAATCTGCATGAGAATCAATTTATTGCAAAGACTCATCAAATGGATCAATACAAAGGGTACACTATTGGCCTGATTATGGACAGGTGGACGCCCCTCATCCCCCACCTTAGAGAATAGACAACACTGGACCGAGACTTTAACCCCGATTCTTTCTGGACATCGCAGAAGCCCATTTCAAATATAAATATGATATATCGGATAAACTTAAAATACTACCACCGTAGTGGTGTTTAAAAGTTCTACACATAGATTCCTAAGTCACATTTATTTGATTTCTTTTAACACTTACAAATTTCCACTATTACAAAATTTTAGCATCTACATTTCAAAACAAGAACAAAACTCACATATGGTGGACTCCTAATGTCAGGTTGGCTCATGAATGCCTAAAAATCCCTCGTGACCTTTCAATACCAACACTGATAAAAACCTGCGTTGCTGTATAGTTCAAAGGGAGTGTAAATAGATAACATATATGACCATGCTTGAATGTCTCAATTATAATATACATATAACATAATTTGCATATTAGAAGGCCCAATCTCCCGTAGAGCATACGTAAATCTTCAGACAGAGCAGACTGCACACATATATTTAGTTAATTTGCACACCCTGTTATTCATTATTATTTATATATTTATATTTTTGTTTTTATAACCGAAACCTTATGTCTGCATCTTCCAATGGAAATGGATAATGGGACAGAACAATAAGTACCCGCAGGTACATTACTATACAAGACAGTGATAACATAGCAGATATGACCTAAACGAGGCTCAAGTAATGACCTAAACGAGGCCCAAGTAATAATCAAACGTCTATAAATAAGTCAGTAAAGACGAGACTTCTATAGGCATTCCTATCTATCCACTACCTGACATAAGCAGATATTCATATTATGTTTCTAGATTAGTCATAATATCCTAACATAAATTCTTTCACATATTTATCATAGATTCATTTTAATGGACTTTCACTAATTATGTAACATTAATGCATTAATTCATATCAAGCATTATCTAAGAAGGTTAGGCAAATGCCTACATGAGTAAACCACTCGCTAAACAATACTAGGTAAGTACCAAGTCCATTTTCAACTACAATTTTAACCTGTGAAACGAGGGTTTTTGGACAAAGGTCTTTACAAAATGTTCACCTATGTCTTAAGTTTCAAATAATAAATCAGGCCATTTGACCTTTAAATTATATGGCCTAAAATTAGGAACTACTCCTAGACGCTCTGCAACATAATCTAGAATTGTGTCCTATAACAAAAATTTCTAGAATGATATGGACATAATTTAATTCATAAGTTCTTCATAAAATTTGTTCTCCTATATATAGTTTATATAAAAATTTGAATCACCTCATTTAATAGTATAATTCAATTTATGATTTAAACAACTGGAATTACTCTAGTTTTAGGGACTGTTTTGAGACAGGTTTTAGGGACATAATCGTTCCCTTAGTTTGATGAATTTATGGTAAAAATGGGGACTAAATTTGGCTATTGTTCATTATAATAGTTGTCCTCCCAGATTTTTAGTTTGTACATAAATTTGAATCACCTCATTTGGATCAGTATAACTCAAGATATGGTGCAAAACGTAGAGGAACCACTCTAGTAGAGGGGACAAACTGTGATTTTGATGTAAAACTCTTTTTAGGTTCTGTAGTAGGATTTGCATCTTTGCACATCTTCAGAAATTTGTAGGTCTGGTTCTTAGGTTTCCTCCAACTAGAATTTCACCTAAATTTGAGGTCCAGGCTAAGTTATGCCAACATTTAAAAATACGCATTTTAGGGAAATTTTGACAAAGATTCCCTAAAAATATTTACATGTCTCTTTGTGATAATTATCTTATCAAAGGACACCCAACCCAAAACCAAAATAATATCAAATCCAACTTTAAAAACCAACTCAAACCAACAAAAAACAAAGAGAGAAATGAGATAGTTTCCTAACCTTAATTTCTTAACACCTCCAACTTGCTTTCTTTTCTTCCCTTCCTCGGAAGCCAAGATAGCCAAAACCCGGTGACGCCCCCATTTCCTCTGTGGGGTCCTGCTGACAACCCGTCAACCCACTAATACCCAGGTGTCTCATATTGTGAGACCCATACATGAGTTAAATGGCACTGGTCCACAGCATCAATACTCATCAAGAATACACCAACTATATATCATAGTTCAAGAGTTATCATAATACTTAATACAAACACATATTAAAATTAAGAATTCTATATGTTAGTACCAAACATCAAAGTCACAACTACCTTTCTTCTCTAAAATCGGCCTCTAATGAGCGCTGCCCGTCAATACCTCAGACTTGAAATAATATTCTCGATCAGGTGAGCAAAGGTCTAATAGTAAAATCTCCTACACGGGTTACCCCACCTAAGTGGACATACACGATTCAACATAAACACACACTCAAGCAAATACATGATCCTACTAATGCCTATATACCCAATCCCGTGTCTCGAGTCCTCATCGACTTCACGCATGCCCAAGCCAACGCGAAAAACCCTTTTCATTTATTTCCATGCCCCGTACCACACCTAATTTTCTAGTCGCTTTTACGCATATTAAATGACATGCCATTTCCAAAAACCACAATTATGCAACACATGCCAATACATCATCATGCATATATTACAATTCACATACTTCATGTTATTCAATTCCTAGCAATAACGTCCAAATTAGCTCTACCTTAGCTAATAAATAATTTATTTCTAATAGCTTTCACACAATTATATTTTTTTTTTATATAATTCATACACCATGTTAACACATTAATTAGTATACATTAACATCTCATTTTCCACACAATTCAAGCCATTCATTCTGGCAATATTCCATGCAAATAACACATGGACGTTTTCGTCCACCACAGAAACCGGACTGCTGAATAATCCCTAAATCAAGTGGGATGTTCATGGCACCAACTCATCAAGCACTTGCTCCACTTCAGGAACCGAAACCACCTCCATTTCCCGCCAAAAGCACCCACCAATGTAATATAAATTACTCCGTCGCCCCAAACAAATTGTGGATTGTCCAAAACGGGCTTTAAAAATTCACAATTAGTCCCCAAAAGTTTTTGAGACCCGATCAAACAACCACTCATAGCCTCAAACTCAATCAAACCATTAACAAAACACTTAAATAAAAATAAACCACAGAGAAAAACCTCACTTTTCGTGAGTTTGGTCTAAACTCCCTTAAAATTGTGCCCCACGCTGCAGCTCCTCGTCTGCAGTAACAACTTTGAGCCAGTCTGATGAGATCCGACGGGTCCGAAGCTCAGGAATTCTGCAGCAGGTTGCACTTTCTCTCTAAAACCCTCCATTTGTGAAACCTACACTCACCACCACTCGCACGTCTTCAAATCTAAAACGGAGAAAACTCTCCATTCCCCACTTTGCCATGTCATTTCCTAATTGGTTCCTTGGATTTCTTATCCACTTACTCCAACAACCATTTGATTTTCTCCAATGGCATCATGCTACGCGGCCCACGCGCCCACCCCTCGGCACCTCAAGTCGACCAACATGACCCGACACATGGCACACCGCAGCCACTCAAATGCTGCTCGCACTACGCTATTGGCCTAAAAGGAAGAAACCAAATGGGTCTTTTCTCCACAAGAAATGGATGCCCTACCCAAAACCAACAAAAATGGGAAATCCCCAATTCTAAGACAAGTTTGTTGTCTTAAGGTGAATTTTTGCTCAAATTTTGCTTTTTTGCTACTTAGTTCTTCTTCTTCACTCTATTTACAAGTCAACTTGTCAAAATTTCATCTTAACATATAATCTTCTTATCTTATGTCCTTTGGGTCCGTAATTGTCTAATTACCATTTTTACTCCTTTGTCCTTGAAAATCACTTGGGCCATGTCATTTTTCTATTTACACTTAAATTTAAAAACACGAATTTAACTTTTATTATATCTCACACATGTCATGCAAACTACTAGAGTATAATTTGGAGGTTAAGCACTCCCTAAGCTTCGTCCTCTAAATTAATACCAATCAAGAGTTGTGGTACTATGCCTCATCAGGATCCTGCTCCCAAGCTGCTCCTCCCATAATTACCACAAGGAAAAGTTAATCAATGACACACTAACGCGCCATTGAAGAGTTACATACTTCCCAAGTGTCATGGCATAGACACATTGTATCATCACAACAATGATGCTTCTAATAAGCATTATCTTTGGATAACATTGACAATGACACCATAAAAGGCATCATCCTCAACATTTCGCCGAAATGACAATCCATAACAATGATGCTTAAAAGGAGGGTCATTATTAATTCATTTTATCAATGACATGATCCTAAGTGTCATCTGATTGACTTTACTTTTAACATTTTCTTTCAATTGTAATAAAAAAAATAATTGTATCGGTATTATTAAAATAATGGAATTCTTATAATGAAATAAAATTTTAAAAGAAACTACAATCAAATCAATTATACGCTAAAATATCTTCAAATATTTGTACATAATAACTTTGTTCCAACCAATAATGTAACCACATAAACATAATAATCACAAGTCATATCCCAATTTCTAATTCTTTCAAA
The DNA here is from genome assembly GCA_016808115.1 of Tetrastigma voinierianum. Lineage (NCBI taxonomy): Eukaryota > Viridiplantae > Streptophyta > Magnoliopsida > Vitales > Vitaceae > Tetrastigma > Tetrastigma voinierianum. Next base: position 19,177 of record JAEQBH010001887.1, on the reverse strand, counting down.
AAAAAAAAAAGAACAAATATTGATACAATCTTCATATTTTCGGCATCACCTCCTTTTAACAAAATGATTGCCTTTGGTAACCATTTATTTGAAATTTGTAAACAAATTTCGAGAATAGAAAGCATTAAATTATATGTGCAACAACTATAAGTTTAATGGAACTATGACTTTCTACAAATATTAGCGAAATGAACACTATAATTAATATAAAATGAGAAAAAATAAACATGAGGTGAAATTGTTAAAGTGACATTATCAAGAAAGAAATAAACAAGCAAGATTAAGTTCAAGAGATTTAGAAGGTCCACTTTCTAGTCACCTTCTAATATAATACTTTGTCATTTGAGTATCAATAAATTAAAAAAAAGTTTAAGTTTTTAATTTCATCCATAATTTTATTTTAATTTACATTTGCTCCCATGGCTTGCATCTTAAACAAAACAAGAAATAATAAAACAATAGTTAACTTATTTATTTTATTTCCCATGATGACCCTATTACGCTTTTCAATTATTGATGATCATTACCAAATAACATACAAATTCAACAAAGATGTGATGAGATTTTAAACAATAAGCCATGTCTTTTTTCTCCTTCTATTTAATTGATTCCAAAGATAAAGAAAAATAAAAAATAATTTTTTTTATGAATTTTTACATTTTTAAAGCAAAAAAATTATCATCAGAGTAAAAACTAAGATAGTTTTTATCCATATATTTTTCCCTTTGTTTTCTATGTTTTCTTTTATACTATTTCTATATTCACAATGTGAAGACAATTACCATAATGTGTAGAAGAGGTCCACAAAATTCTAACCACTAAATAAATTTTCAAATCATGCTTTCGGAGCACACCAATTAAATTTATACAACCTGAATAAGAAAGAGAAATATCAAAAGAATTTCAACATTTTATCATTCATCAACTTGTTTTCCACTACCATATCTAGATTCCAAACAAACTTAAGCAATCTGATTGCAAAACGGATAAGGTATGCTACATAAGAATGTCACTAGGTAAGAAATAAATACTTACATGGTCGAGGATATGCTTCCATTGAGAAGGTCATACTAAAGAGTATGAAGCTATAAATCACTTGTTTTGTTGTTATTCCTATTGAACAAAAATATATATATGAAACAAAAATTAGTAGGATTTGCTAATATTTTAATATAAGGAATAATGATGCACACGTACATTATTCACACACACACACACACACACACACACACACACACACACACACACACACACACACACATATATATATATATATATATATATATATATATATATATATATATATATATATATATATATATATAACATTCTAGCAAATTGTCTAATATTCCTACAAAACGACAATTTTAATCTTTTAGTATACTCCAGAATGCCATCACTTTAGTCCAAACGTCTACTAAGGTTGTATCTTTTTTTCTTTTTTCTTTTTTGATCAATAAATGAAAATTCTATTAAAAAGTGCAAAAGAAAAAGAAGTCTACTAATGCTATAACGAATAAGAGTTCATGCACGCATGCTAAATGATAATTTTCTCACAAGATCTATTATGGGAAGTCTATCCCACCTCAATGACCACACAATATATAACCTTGAGAGCATACTTTCTTTTCCAGATCTGGGGCCAAAGAACTAATTTATTCTCATTATTCCATATAATTCGAAGACATCAACAAAAAAATAATATATATATATATATATATATATATATATATATATATATAAGAGTATATATATATATATAAAGAAACAATATATATATAAAGTAAAACAAAGAAGTAAGAGACAAGTATGAAATAGTGTATACTAGTACCATAACAATAAATACAGAAAACTGAAACACGGTATTAGGAAAATATGTACATTAAGAAAATAATTTCGTTAACATCTCTAAGAGTACATTATTCTAGAATCTAGCATCACACTTTATGAGTTGATAAACTCATAAAAATATAATAAAATATACAAAAAAATAATTAAAAATCAATGCAGAGTATTGTAGGGAGTTTAAGAAAAATAATACAAAAATTAAAATAAATATAAGAAAATGATGGTTTGAAAAATAATCTCAACTTTAGTTTAGTTTTTTCCAAATAGGCTTTCCACGTAGAATGAAGATTAAAAAAGATAAAGTTGTCTCTTTAGAAGACACTTCAGTCTCGATTCAAAAATTTCAAAATTATGAAAGTGTTTCTTACAAAGACACTTTTTATCTAAATTCAAATTTATGAAACTTTAGATAGTGTTTCTTCAAGAACATTTTCGCTTAAATTCATAATTTATGGAACTTTTGTAAAGTGTTTCTTCAAAAGAAAAGTTTCACTTAAAATTTTAAGATTTTCAAAATTTTGTGAAAGTGTTTTTGAGAAGACACTTTCCACAGGTAAAAGTACACTATATTTAGAATATTTCTCATCCTTTTGTATTTGAGGAATTTTTATTTTAGGCTAAATGCCTTAAAAGCTCAAGTATTGCATACCCGCTATAGATTTCCTCAAGGTTACAATCAATTCAAACCTATTATTATAAAAAACTCAAATTTCAATTGTACTGCCATAAACATGAACAAAATCAGGCATCTCAATTATTCTGCACAATCATATCACAAACCAAATATATCTGCATCTAAACGAACATATAGGCAAAAGAATTGACTTACAAACATAAGAAAAACATCTTATTATAATCACAAAGGTGCCTAACTATGAGGCAAATGCATATCGCCTCCATTTGTTGGGCATCGATCCTCCCTCAAAGCTACAACCTAATTGCAAAAATAAGATATCATACTACAATCAAAAGTTTAATTAAAAAAATAAAAAAATGTACAAAGGCCAAACCAGTCTCTGAAACAACTTCTAGTGGGAAATTTACATGAAATAATATAACTTCACAACTCGCATGGAAAGGTTGCAAAAGTAAAATCAAATCCTATATCCATAGAAACCCGTGAGTACCTCTTTCTGGGGTCATAATCTTGTTAGTATTTTGATAAATTATATCATATATCATTTGAAAATAAGTCCATATATTTTATATCCCAACAAGACTTGTATTTAAAAATTCTGAAACAACTTAACCTTGCATTTTCAACTAAGACCACATAGTACTTAAAAATACAACCTTATCTTGTATTTGTAATTAAGAAAATTATAAAACATGTAAAAATCCTAGCATTACTTATATCTAAAAATTCTAAAACAACTTCACCCTCCATTTTCTGGATGAGACAATCTCAATTAAAATTTGAAACCAATTACAAACGTGGGAATTCTTCAATTTTGTACACTAAAAAATACTCATGAGAAATACCCCAAGTGTCTTTTTCCTTAAAAAGCTTCATATCTCTATTCCCTTTGAAAATAAAGGCCAGGGGTTCACACAAAGCACACAACTTTAAGCTCTATAAACAAATCCTGCCAAAACAGAATGAACACATAAATCCCAAAACAAATGCACAAGCTTTTAAAATTTTCCAAACAAAATCCGCAAATGTAGCCTTGCATTTTTTTCAAAAAAAATTGCCCACCAACAATTTTTTTCAAGGTGAAAAAAACTAAAATTGAAGTAAAAATTTTATCTTTTCCCATTTTTGTCCCGAAGGAAAAGAAAATAGAGATAAATTTACCGCAACAGTGGTTTGTCTATGCCCATATAGAGATCAGACAAAGAAAAGTTCTTTCTTCCAATCTATCTATATATATTTCTTATAGAACCCACCATTTAGACAAAAGTCACCCTCACTTGAGAAGAAATCAATCAACAACTCCTCCATGTTGTCTTCTTCAGCATTGTCATCCCTGTCTAATGTAAACAGCCTAAAAGATAAAGTTCTCTAATTTCATAAGTCATTTGAAATCCAAGTTGAAAAAGTAAGAAATCAAAACAGTGACTAATTGTGTAATTGAGAAATTAACCCAAACTTCATATTCCTCCATCCACACCAAAATCAATCCCAAATATCCTATCGATCGTCATTAATTCTTCCGGCTGCACTAAGGCGAACGAGGGAGGCCAGATCGTAGACCGGTGACTTTACTGCCAGATATCAGCCAAAGTCTTATAACTGAATCACAATAACATATACAAAATAAAACTACCAATCGTAAAGGGTGTTTAAGCAATGTCAATACATAGTCCTCGAGTCCACTTACATATGCATATACAAAAACTGTACATTTACATTTACATATTCAGAGAGCGAAACCTACATGTGATGAACCCCTACAAGTGTGTTGGCCCAACAAAGTGCGGAAGATCGTGGACGTTCTCCTCTGTACCTACAAGGATTAAAACCCGTGCTGCTTTACACTTAGTGGGAAACATATTATGACGATATATGTACATATGCATTGATACTCTATACAATAAGCATATAACAATAACATGTGGTCTATTAGCGATATCGTGATTTTCATGATTTCATATAACATACTTATACACCTACTTATACTTATAGAAGACTTATACTTATTCAGATCTCTCGTGGGAGTTACAGAACTTATACTTGTATAGAAGCACCCGTAGGTACTATAGAACTTATACTTATACAGAGGTACCCATAGGCAATATCTCGCATTAACGATGTACATTACTTTCTTCTTATTCGCCATATAACTGTTGGATTACCTAGACTAGTAATAAGAAAGGAGTAGGACATAGCACAATAAGTACCCGAAGGTACAGTACAATACTGAGGTGTCGTAGCACAAAGCAGAAGTGCAAGAACACTAATCAAAGACATGCCTGCCCATGTAACAGAAGTGTCGTAGCACTAGAAGGAGTGCATAAACACTGATTAGAACGTGTCTGCCCACGTAACAGAGGTGTCGTGTCATTCCATATATGGTCTTAGGCAGTCCTACAATTATATGTGTTTAGGAACTTACTATCTTATCATATGGGCATTAAGTTTGCCTACATTAACGTCATTTACCGATACGCAAGGTACTAAAGATAATTTTTTCTTACTTTACCTTACAAACATGAATGGACCTTCATACACTTATAGGATCCTCATGGGTCCAATAGATAAGTCCTCGGATTAAATAATAGCAAAACAAACAAAACACAATATTTTTCATGTCAAACAGAATTGGTCATTAGCGAACCTTCGAGGATGGAAAATCCCCTTCACTCGCGGCCAGAGCGTCCTTTCCAGCCTACGAGGACCCGCTGTTGCAAGGGGTCTCTTCACCGCCGCTATGACCTCAACACTTCCTAGAATTTGTCGTTTTTTGTCCTTTTTCTACAAATCTAACTGCAAACACAACAAAACATATTCTCTAGAAAAACATCTCCCAAGTATGTTCTAAGGCAACCAAAACCAATCATAGAGATCAATTAGGTTTTTTTTCAAACCCTAACTCAAATCCTTATATGTTAGGTTAACTTTCTAACACCATACATGTATCCATATACCTTAAACCAAGAATCCATACAAAGCCTTACTCATCTTATGCAAACTAGGTTTTTACCAACCCAACTTCTCAACAAATCTAGTGGTTGGGGATGGATTCTAATTAAACCCTGTGACATGGAACCACTAATCTCTATACAAACAATTTCCATACAAATCTCTAGTTTTATACCAAAGTCACAAATCCATACACAAATAGTTCCATACCTTTCCTCTTCTTCTTCTTCTTCTTCTCTTCTTCTTCTTTTCTCCTCTCTTCTTCACGTTTTTGCTCTCTCAAAAATCCCCAAATGAGAGGCCAAAATTGGTCTTATTTGGTCTCATTTCATAAGGCCATGTTTGGTCATCAAAAATGCATTAATTTGACTTAAGTTTCCGTTTTTTTGCACTTTGGTCCTTCATCTCTCCTCTATTTTCACCACAAGTTATTCATATTCCACTTCGCATATAATCTTATAATCTTATGACATTTATATCCCATTTTAACAATTACAAATTTACTCCTTGCTTATTTCCTCGGTTTTCAAAATTTTCACGTTTTGAATCTAAATTACAAAAATTTAAATTATACTAACAAAATACCCTTAAACATGTCGAAACGATTAGTAGGTATTTCAAAAGTTACACACACCATAATGTAGCTTCAAGCAAAATGGAGTTAAGTCTAAAACGCACTACAAGCCTCATTAGCTGAGAAGTGTGTCGATTAAAGGACTCGTGAGGCCTCCTTCGAGATTAATACATGTATAAGCAAAGTGTTCACTTCCCACGCCGAATAAGGAAACCCTTTTCTTACATATGTGTTTACAAATGCCACACTCGTTTGCTTCATCAGCCCATCGAACACCTTCTTAATGCCCTCATCCTCTTGTGTCGACGCTTCCAACAATGTCATCTCCGATCTAAACCGTTCTGATGCTCTAGATTCGAAAACCTTCGCCATTGTTGACATCTTCTGGACCATCCTCGGCCACGCCTCTTTCGTGCTTCTACTAGAATGTTATCTCAAGGCTTCTTCTCCCAAATACCCACATAAAAGGCTTTCAAAGGTTTATCAGGGACTGAGGATGTGAAGGTAAGGTATGATAGTATTTTTTTTAATAAAAAAAATACTATATATAATAGATGATGACACTTTAAAAATGTCAAGGTTTTTATATTATTTAAAATAAGACACTTTCAACCATGACACCTATAATAACCGTCATAAAATTAACAAAAATACACAAGACAATGACGCTTCAAATTAAATGTCATTGTACATTTAATCACATTTAAACAATGACATTGTTTTTTAAAACGTCATAAAATGAGTGTCGCAATTTTTACTTTTCAGAAGGTGGGTGTCATAAAGCACCTTACTTCAGAGCAACTCGTTTGTTTCGCAATTGTTTCACTTCACGTGCTAGAATGAATTTTAGTTCTTCATCATAAGTGAAGTCTAATTTCACTTGTACATCTTGTACTAGCAAGATGTGTGATTCATTAGAATGTATTTTTGAAGCATTGACACATGGAACACATTATGTAATTTGGCCAACTTCTAGGAAGAGCCAAATGATAAGCTACTGGTCCAATTCTTTCTAAAATCTCATAAAGCCCGATAAACCTTGGACTCAGTTTTCCTTTCTTTCCGAATCGGAGTATCTTCCTCCATGGGGATACTTTTAGGAATACCTTATCTCCAACTTCGTACTCTATGTCTTTTCTTTTCAGATCCACATAAGACTTTATTCACACTGGTGGAGCTTTAATCTTTGGCCGAATGACTCCTAACTTTTCTTCTTTCTTCTCGTCTCTCTCACTCATGTCACACCAATTACTTTATGCTCTTTGTCTCCATCCAACATACAGGGGTTCTACATTTCCTGCAATACAAGGCTTCATAGGGGGCCATACCAATACTTGATTGAAAAATTGTATTATAGGCAAATTCCATAAGGGAAATATACTTATCCCAACTTCCGGGAAAATCAAACACACAACCCCGAAGCATGTCCTCTAACACTTTAATCACTCTTTCATATCGCTCCATCCGTTTTCAGGGATGAAAGGCCGACTAAATTTCACGAGTACCCTACGACAGAATTTTTCCAAAAACTAAGTAAATCGATCAAATACGACACTATTGACAATGGAATCCCATGTAATCAGACAATCTCATTCACGTACAGTTTTGCTAACCGATCCATGGAATAGTCCAGCCGAATTGGTAAGAAGTGAGTATACTTTGTAAATCTATCAACCATTTCCCAAACTGAATCATGTTTCCTTTAGGTGAGGGGAAAACTGGACAAAAATCCATAGTAATATTGTCCCACTTCCATTGTGGAATTGGGATAGGATTTAACAGATCATATGATACTTGATGTTTAGCTTTTACTTGTTGATAAGTTAGACATTTAGACACATACTTTGCTATATTCCTTTTCATCCCTTGCCACCAATAATACTGTTTCAAATCCTGGTACATCCTGTTACCTTCAAGATGCATGGTGAATACGGTATTGTGGCTTTCATACATCAACTTATTTTTCAATTCCTGGACATTCGGTACACATAGTCTATTCTTGTACAATAAACTCTCATCATCTTCTATAGAATAGTCAGTCTTTTCTCCATTTCTGACTAATTGTTCACTTTGTTGTATCTTAACATCCCTTTTTTGAGCATCAATCATCATTTGCCTTAACCTGTGTGTTTTAACAAGCACAAAGTCTGTCGATTCAATTCTCCATGTACTATGTTTCAGGGACAAAATAGAAATCATTTTTCTACCTAAGGTATCATGAGTCTAAAAACTCATTTGATCTTTTTTAATCCATTTTTCTCAATATACATAAAACAATTGTTTATCTATATGCAAACTGGATAATTTACTCAAATTTAATTTTGTAAAAAAATACAGCAGAAGCGAAAATCCAAGCAAAAACTGGAAGAATTCAGCCTGAGAACAAAAGGAGGTTGCAACTAGACAAAGAAAGTCACGACAAGGAGCTCTTTTGTTCAGTTATTTCCAGATCACGACATCACCAAGACCAGTGAAGGAGGTTATGACCAAGAAAATGTGGTTGAGACAAAAGAAATTATTCAAGGCAACCGAGTCGCGACGCCTAACTGAGGTCACATGGATCCGTTAATGAAGCCACAGCTGAAGTTGCTATGAGATTTGAAGTTGCAACTACAAGTAGAGCTGAGAATCAAAGAGAGGCTGTAAACCGCCATCAAGGTCGCACAGAAACCCGGCCGAGCCAAGTGAAGTCCCAATCAAGGAAAATGAAGTCAGAACCACTTCGTTATTTAAGGACTTAGGGAGGTCACGCACTAATCACCGAGGTCGCGACCAAAAGAAACACCGAACAAGATAAACTAATGTTTAATCCAATATTGAGGTCACACTTGAAACCAACCAAACGGTCCTTGCTAAGAAAATGGAAGTTATGACCACTTAAATCATTGGCATCTAAAGGAGGTCACACTCAATCACTAAGTTCGCGAATTTAAAACACACTAAGTATCATAACCAGTCGCAACTAAGTTTACAACCTGACAACTCAGAACAAAAAAGGAGATAAACCGTGAGGTCAAGGATATTTAGTTTAAGGTCGCGACCTAAAACAACAAATGAAATGAGAAAACTAGTTGCAACCTAGAAACGAGGTCACACCAGCCTGGGCAGATTGAGTCAGAAGTAGTCACGACCAATCAGGAAGGTCGCAACTTAAAGTCTGTAACATTTGAAGACAAAAAGCTCAAAATGAGGTCACGCATCAGACAAAGAAAGTCACAACCCCACTGGTAGCGTAAATGGAAATATGGTCAGAACTTAAAACCGAGGTCACGCATATTGCACCAACAAGAAAAGAAGTCATGACTCATAACTAAAGTGGTGGATAAATTAAAAGGAGGTCGCAGAACCTAAAATCGAGGTCGCGGACTCGAATGCAAAGCAGCGGAAAGACAACGAGGTCGCGACGAGGGACTATGGTCTCGACATCAATCGTTGAGAACAACTGAGACAACAAGGTCGCGACCACAAATTGAAGCTACTGCAAGGAAAACTGGTCGTAACTAAAAGAACAAGGTTGCAACTGGACAAGGGTAGACAGATCCAGTCGCCACATCACTGAGGTCACCTGGGCGACGTTGATTTCCGCTTTTCGTGAATTCCACTGAGTTTTTTTTTTTTGTGGATTCAAATTTAATTTCTTTTCGATGCTTATAAATGTATTAAGATTAAAATAGTAAAGGATTTTTTTCCATCTTCACAACCCAGAAAAAGAGGAACTCAGTGTATAGTTTAGAGTATAATTTTATTTTCTTTATTTTTGTTTTTATTTTCTTCTTAAATTCTTTTCTGGATCTGATTCTGCGAACTGTGCAGAAACAATTTGAGCTGAATTTTTATATATGTGATTTTCTTCTTAAAATTACTACCTGAAAATTAATGAAATCGGTATAAATGGAATCTACTTTCTCGCTTCATTGCGACATAGTGGATGAGCGTGATCTGTACCACCTTTAATCGAACACAACTCGCTCGGATTTCCAGATACGCTAGTTACGCCTTTTCGCAAAATCTCAGAAAATTATTCGGGGTCAGATTTACTTACTGTGTCGTTTTTTGAACTATAAGTTCAAATGGTAGTAGCGAATACTAAATGAGAGTGCATTCGCTTCCGACCCCGTATTCCTCAAGGTGACATAGAGTTGGATATTCCCGAGAGTTGAGAACATTCCACATGGGTGGTATGCTAGACTACCATTGACGAACTCGAGCTCTTAAAGTTCTTTTTTGATAAATCCTCCATTCGCTCACTCGGTCGAGGGGAGTATTTAACAATATAAATAATCGAGAGCCCACCAATCTGTGGAAGCTCCCAACCGTTAGCTTAGATCTAATCAAGTAAGTAAGAATCACTGTGATCTCTGGATACGAGCCACCAATCGAGTGGTAGAAATTTTGCAAAATAATTCCGAGAAGGAGCAAAGATCTCGCAAGCATCAAGAAACGGGGTAAGAAGTACTGGTGAAACAAAATGCCTGTGATCTTGCAAGAAGATCAAAAATACAGGTAGCTGGTTCGATCTTGACTTCAAGATAAGCAAGGGCTTCTAACCAACAAGTGAATAATAGAAACTAACCGCAAATATTTGTGCAATTCGACAAATCCAGATTCATCAATAAAAACAGAGCAATGTATTTTCTTGTAGGAATTGACTGTTTCACTGTATTTCTTTGATAGTTATTTTTTATTTTATTTTTGTTTGTTATAGGAAACTGATTCAGTCCAATAATTTTTATTCTTATTTTTGGCCGTTTTCTTTTGTTTTACTTTGGGTCAACCATTAGTTTACAATTAGATTATTCTTATCTAGATGAAACTTTCAATTATCCCTTTCTTTTAAATTAAATAGCATAGAATTTCAGCAATGGGGTAGCCGAGCCTCTAATTCTTGTCAACTGCGGAATGATACCTAGACTTGATATCTCGCATTCTTTTACTACTTGTATGAATCTGCAGACTTGCAAGGTCATGCACTGCACTCCATACTTTCTTTAAAACTCATGAACATTAAGAAAGAATTATTTAATCAAGTAAATTTATCCAAGTGACATGGCTGCAAGAGAAATGTAAGGCTCTTATAACTATGTAAATTTGAGGGGTTTTAAGTCTATATGGAAAAAGGCAAACAAGTTTTATGGGGTATTCAACTATGCAAATACAATTTTGAACAACTCTAAAGAATCGACGCCTTAAGTTCGGGCTTCCTTCGAGTTAACAGACACTTAAGACTTTTATGATCTCAGAATATTCTACATTTTTCACTATATAAGTATTGTCACCGTATTTTCAAAGCGAACACGCGCCGCCAATTCCGCATCATGTGTGGAAAATTTCATGGTTTTGACCTGCCTAAGGCATATGCCATCACTTTTCCATCTTGCATCAATACACATCCTAAACCAATTCTTGAAGCATCTATATACATGGGATATTCTTTACCCGGAGTAGGTTGAGTCAACACTGGTGTTTCAACTAGTATTTTTCTTTAATTGATCAAAAGTCGTGATTGACATTTTGTCATCCCATTCAAACTTCACCCATTTCCGGAGTAACTTAGTAAGTGTAGAGGCTATGCCAGAGAATCCTTTTACAAAACGTTGGTAATACCCAACTAAGCCCAAGAAACTTTTCACCTCTATTACATTTCGAGGCGGTTTCCAACTTACAATTGCTTCAATCTTAGTAGGGTCAAGTCTAATACCCGACATTATACGGCTTAGAACACACTTCCTTAAGCCAAAATCACACTTAACTTCGCAAATAATAGTTTTTCTCTGTATCGTGCTATGACACTATCTTCAAATGTTATTCATATTCTTGTGCATCCTTATAATACACCAGGATGTCATCAATGAATACCACTACAAACTGGTCCAAATAAGGGTGGAATACCCTATTCATCAAGTCTATGAATGTGGCCGATGCATTAGTCAACCCAAATTGCATTACTAGAAACTCATAAACGATCATAACAGTTCTAAAGGTCAAGTTTAACATCAACATCTTCACCCGTTGATAATATCCCAATCGTAGGTCTATCTTTGCACACTTTCATTTCAACCGATAAAACAGACTTCAATTCTAAGCAGAACAGATATTATTTTTCACAATTACCTATTTATTTGTCGATAATCAATGCACATCCAAGAGTGCCATATTAAAATAAAACCTGCAGACCTTGTACAAATAGTAGGTCTAACGTAATCCATTGTCCAATAGCTCTGTGAGTCGAGTCTCTTTAACCTTTTAGTTCGCTGAGCCATATGGTAAGGTGCCCTAAAAATAGAACTGCTCTGTGTAAAACTTTAATAACTGTGTCTACTTTCTTCAGTGGTGTTTGCAATTCCTGAAACACACCAAGGAATTCCTTTATCACCAGAATATCTTCTAGATTCACCTTTCCCCTCTTAAAGTCAAGCACCAAAGCCAAAAAGGCTTCACAACCTTTTCTAAGAAAACATTGAGCTTGCATAGTAGAGATTACATTTGACACTGATTCAGATTGGATACCATGTATAGTTACCTTTGATAGGTCAGAACATTTAAGCACTACTATTTTCTTATCACAATCAACTATTGATTAGTGCCCAAAAAGTGCAATTTTGAACCCTATTCAGGATAGGTTTTAAGTGCTTTTTGCGCACTAATCATATCAATTAAGCCAATTGATGTGTGCAAGTCCATTTAGTTCCACTAATACCATTGCGAGGTTATTTTTGGTTATTTTGCGTTTCGCATGCCTCGCTACTTAAGTTCGAGTTCGATATCGAGATATGTGTTGAACCATGAAGATTGAAACTATTTTTCAGCCATCAAAAATATCAAGATTCAAGGAAGAAATGAAGGCAAAGTGATGAAAAAGGGATGCAGTAGAAGAAGTATGGTGCAGTGAAGCAAAACATGCAACCCAGGAAATTTCGCTATGATTGCGAAAATTTCACCGATTGCGAAAATTCTCGCATAGCGAAAATTTCGCAATCCTAGCGAATTGGAAATTCTCGCACAGTAGCGAATGCTGAAGCAGCAAATTATTGCGCTCAGCTTAAATTAACCAATTTCGCTATCTCACATGAATTTCGCTAGCCTAGCGAAATTTTCGCTATCCTAGCGAAATTCTTCTCGCATAAATAAAATGCCATTCGTCATTTTTGTGTAATTCTATCCTAACGACTACGTTTTGGTGTATTAACACCTTGTCCTCAGATAGTTTCAACATTTTAGCATTTCTCGCATTTTCTATGCTTCGGGAGGACTATATAAACCCCCATAGTTTTGTAATCTTCTAAGTAACTTTTTTTGTATTTCCCCAATACAAGTCCCAGCCTTGTTTTGTGGTTTCATTTCCGCTTCTTCTTCTCCTCTCTTCTTTCATTTTCTAGCCATAAACACCCCTCGAGGATGACAACTCAAGGGATGCTTCGCTAACTTCTCACTTGAAGATGAAGGTCACAGCTCGGCTCGGGGTCACAGGTTGTCCTCATGTTTTAAAATGCTACAGGCACCGTATTTATGGCTCCCAAATTTTCCAAACTATGGTTTAAAGCCATTTAATGTCATTACTGGTCAATACTTTCCACAGCTTTGGGTGGCACAAGCATACTTATCAAGTAGACAGACTCAAGTATTCTTAGATGGTCTTTACGAGCCACTGAAATGAGGTTGAGTGCTAGGGTTTTAAACTCAAAGGGCCAGGAATGCATGTTAAACGGAGCCGACTCAAATAGAGTGGGTTCTAGGTTAGGCTCTTTATAGTTAAACAAAGATTCTAAGTATGGCTGGGACTATAAAGTTGCTTGCCATAATGCGAGGATAGAACCCGAGGACACTTGTTAACCCCATGTTATCAAGCTAGTGACCTAAACCTCAAGGTTACCATTTCACACTTTATTTTAAGCCACATGAAGTAAGCAAATAACAATCAACTCCCACTGCTTTTGAAAACGATCCAAAAACTAAACATAAAGGTTCACCATATTTTCATCGATGGTAAATCATTCATAGATTTAAAACCCATCCCCGTGTTCCCACCCTAATCGCTATGTCGCAAAGAAATGACTACCAAGTAGAGGAACTAAGGATACAACATTGTTGATTCCAAATCACCCTACCGCGGGCACCTAATCAAACGGCGCCCGCTGTCGATGTGCCAAACTACGCACGATAAAAGTCAAGTGTACTTCAGAATCAACATTGGCAAGTGTAAAGACCTTAACCCTTTTTGAAATGCATTTGCAATAACTGTTTTCACCGCTGCGTATTGTAATCGCTTTTGTTTTCCTGCATGCCGCTTGATTTTTAGCTAACACGACCATTTTAGCAAGTCTGGCTATTGTTCTTCGTTTTGTTTAAATTCTCAGGTAATGTGTTTACGCACTGCGACGTAGACACTCCGTAGATCACGAGAATCAAGACACCAATTGAACACGCTAGAAGTCATGTACACAAGGAAAACATGGAGCCCTTACCCTCAAGAATTAACAGTCGCAGGCACCCAAAATAACCCAAAGAAATTATTGTGATCCACGAGGGATCACATACACCCTCCTGTAGTTAAGGCTCCTTCATGAGAATGTTAAAATATACAATTTTATGACACTATTACCAAAGGACTATTGTTCAACTTCAATCTGGCGTTTACAAAACTTGTCGAGACCAAAAGATTCCTATAGTAAATTATTTTCACCTGTTTCGCCTAACATTCGCAAGTGCACAAAAAGTCGACAAGCAATAAATGTGATTATAAGTCCGTATATCAATCCCAATGCAGATCTCAAGAATTTAACCAACCACCCCGACTCACTCAAGCTCCATACATTTGGACTATAACATAACATTGCATCCAAATTTAAGAAGTCATAATATACAAGTATAAGGAAAGCACGATCAATCAATAAATCGAATCTAAAGAATAAAGAATAATGAAGAGTTAGGAAAAATAAAATGGACACCGAATAGTTATCTTTAGAGGACATTAATCAAAACACTGCTATCAGAAGTATCAATCCCCGTAGTTAACACCGATGAAATTGCCAGGTATTTCAGTTTTAAATCATTCAAGGCGTTTAGCAAGATACAAATGATTCTCCACACTACATAGCTTCATTATCTAAATTTCCCGATTCTTTCAAAGACAGTGGGAATTAGATGACTACTTTACTGTGGATTTCCTTAATCCGGTATTTTTCTTTGCACTACTATACCCATTTTGCGGACCTAAACCTTAGCTCCTGCCATCTCAAGCAAGATACAACCTGCTGCTCAATTAATAGATCACCTCCTCGGGACAGATCTCATCCTAACACTGGATCGCTTCACTATTCGACCGAGGTGAACTCTCTGTCATTTAAATTGATAACTCCTTCAACTCCTTCATTTATGAGAAGAGGATTTTATCAAGTAAACTTACAAAGCACTGGGGATCTTTACTAGAAGGTTAATATACCTTCATAAATGTTCATACTCAAAGAATTGCCTTTCCACGGTCACGAGGACTCCTTGAATGAGCAATGAAACAAATCTTGAAACCGTATTAGAAACCTATATCTCATGAAACATAAACCCCATAACCAAGCACCCAACCTGGAATTCACGTCGCCGGAAACGACCACAGGAAGATAAATTCCTGATCATAGCATTCACTTAATGGAAGCTGGTTTCACCATCGAATTACACACTACAACATTCTTCCGATCATAAGAACAATCGCACTTGAAACTGAAAGTCAGACCAGAATTCTTTCCAATTTAACATCTCTGTAGTAATTTAAGAGTAATTCTCAGATTCACCTTCTTTCTCCAAACGATAAATATCAGATCCAAAAAATAAAACAAAATAAAGAAAGATGAAAATTATATAACTGATTAATGATTTAAACAAAAGAAAAATAAAGAAAAGAAAGAAAAGAAAAGAAAAGAAAGAAAAGAAAAGGAAAAATAAATGAAGCCTCAATACCCAGATCTTTCTGCTCATTCGCCTAATCGCCACCTTTTTTCTCCCCGGGTAGCCGCTATTTATGGAGCCACAGTCCCAATTCCAATGCATTTTGTGATCAGCCTACAGCATCGTTTCAGCGTCACGCACCTCTAAATCCCTTTGCCGCTGACATCATCTACGCTTGCAAATGCCTTTGAACTGAGGTTTGCACGCGGTATTTAACTTTCACGCACATCACTTTTTTGCCTCTCGCAGGTTTCAATCGGTCGCCTCGGCGTCGCCACATCAATCCTCACGCGGAGACCAGCTCATGTCTTTACAAAATTTTCCAACCGATGGTTCCCGATGTCTCTCAGGTTTCACCGGCTGCCTGGCGTCACAGATCAACTCGTCGCGACATCACCGCGTCTTTCGCAGCCTTCAACCGATGGTTCCCGATGTCTCGCGTGCTCAATCGGCAGCCCGGCGTCGCGACATCAACTCGTCGCGACATCAGCCTGCGTTCAGAAATTTTCAACTGATGACTCGATGCCGCTGCCACACTGGCCTCGTCGCGACGCCAACTTATGAACCGCAACTCAATCGAAAGACGCCTTATGCCGCCGAAGACACCCCTCGTCGCTACATCAACCTTTCATCATTCCCGGGAGGCTTCCAACCGGCCGCCGTCGCCACATCACCCTTCCGTCAGCACAATAGCCTTAAGTCACAAATGGGCCATCCTTTCAAACCGCTATAGCTTCGCCGCTCTCTCACGCTGGTAATTCTCCATCCCTTGTCGCGACATCACTCTTGTCGCCGGAGATCACCATGTCATTGCACATCATTCCTGGGTCTCTCGCCACCACCGCCAACTTTCAGGATACCGCCGCGCACCGCATCAAATTTTCTTTAATTTTCCCCGATGTCATGACATCATAACTGGACTGCAAGCCCACCTGCAACATTAGTTAACCGCTTGCTTCTATTTCGCCTCTCGTCATTTTCTCGCATTTTTACTCCACCAACACGATTTTTCTAATTGTTTTCTTCTTTCTTTTCACACTTCAAGCACAACAAACTGGGTGAGTTTCTTTCCATATTTCGCATATTAATTATTCCTTTCATTAAAACCAAACTTAAAATGGAATTAAAAATAGATGACTTCTAAGCTCATCAAACTCCTCTAAACTTTAAAGTTTCGTCATTCCTCAAGAAAGGAAAGAAAGAATTGTTTCATTCTCAAACAAAAGGATATTTTTCATTTCGCTTTGCAAGAAAGGGCCAATTTGATTGAAATACAAGGAATGCATTGTTTTCAGACATCTAGCTTCTCAAGTCCAGCTTCAAGTTGCTTTAATCTTATAGTATACAAAACTAACCTGGAATTGTTTCACAAACAACATAACTCATCGCATCCTCACACAATAACCATTTTCCTTTCACTTTCATAATGAGTCACTTAACTCCCTAAAGTCCGCTTTGATTGTTTCCATATTTTCAAAATCTATAGGTTTGTTGTTCCTATATTGATCTCCACTAATGTAGGTAATTCCAAATCTTCTTCAATATCAATCAGTCTTTTCAATATATTGTTAAAGCCTGGGTAATGGGGGTAGATGGAAGAAATTTTTAGGTTAAGATTACCCCCGAACCTTTCACTATCAGTTTTCGTGGTTTTAATAAACTCCCTAAACTTCATGTTTGGGGGCATCTCTTTGATTGCTTCAACTGGGAATCGTATGCCCCCTGGCTTCTCACTAGAATTCAACTGTGAAATTCTTTGTTCTGTCATCATTCAAAGGATAGTAAATGTTTTACCCTTTTAAAGCTTCTAACACTCTAATAACTTCTGGGTTAGTAGCTCCTATACCGTGATGGCATTAGGTAATAGGTGCTGAAACACCCCCAAGAACTTAATTGTTCAAGAGAATTAGGCCACAAGACAAAACTTATCCCTATGTTTTCTTTTCATTGCACTTTCTATTCTTGCCTTTTTTCTTTTCATTCCCTTTTCTTTTTATATATATTTTCTCCTCGAGTTCCTCAAAACATATACTCCCCAAACTTCATTTCTTTCTTCCTCCTTAAATTCCCTGCAATCATAGGTTCTTATCAAGGATTGGATTTTTTTGAGAGATGGTCAGATTTCCCATCAAGCTTATTTTCAAAATAAGCCTGTTTGCCCACTGAACTACTCAGATATATGCGCAAGATATGAATAGGATGGCTAGGAATGGCTCAAACTATCCAAGAATGGCCTCGCATCATCCTTGCATGTCAGGACACGAGATTTCGCTCAATCACACCCAACAAGTTCTGTAATCTTCGATGGAATATTTGGTGGACTAACCATACACTTCCTCACTCATTTCCTTTGTCGATGAGCAAGCAAACTAATTGATATTCAATGGTGTCTCTTGACTTCATCGTTCGTACTCACAAACTCAAAAAATATGTTTTGTTCCTTCATTGTATTATCTTCTCATTCCTCGACTTATCATTGTGACTTAAGTCACTTTTTGCACTTTCAGGTTTCAATTAAACTGCATTCATTCGCCCTTAATCCGCATTTTGTCCGTATTTCAAATTTTATTCCTAAATCTTAATCGCTTCATTCTATTCAACTTATTACATCTCAAGAGTTTTTATTCTTGAACTAATTCCTACTTTATTTTCTCCCAACTATAAACCACAAAGCAACACAAAATTTAACAAACCAAAAAGTAACACAACAATTCAATTCAAATTTATCATTTATTTCATCTAAATACAAGTGTCAGATATCACAAGATGGGCTTGGAGAATAAGGGAGGTCAGCTGTGGGAAGAAGTCTATCTTTTCTTTTGAAGAGGCAAAGCAAAGATATTAGGGATCTGTGTCTAGGTATCCAAACGAGCTGAACGGAGGGAGTTTCATTCCCTTCTTTCCTTTCTCTTCTTAGTTTCCTACTAACTTGCTCTCTTCAATGAAGATTTCATTGAGAGATCAACTTTCTGTTTAGCTCATCTTGTCTCTTCCCAATCCATTCATTGTGTTTTCCATTTCACTATCACTTCCAAAAATTAAAAGATCATTGCTGAATCAAATCCAAATTTTCTCTAGCCATTCTCTCCGCCTCGAAGATTCAAAGATCCTTTTTCTTTGCTCTATCATCCAAGCTTTATTCTAAAAATCTTTTAGAGACTTGTATAAAAATTTGAATCCCTTGATCGCCTCTCTCCCAATTTGGCTTCTCGTTTCTACCTCCTTTTTCTTCA